>CM036772.1:11478464-12678464 GCA_020796225.1 Arion vulgaris
AGTCACACCTTGAACCAAAATTGTATAAATCACGATGTGAAAACTTTCTTCTTCTTCTTCTTTTGTCGTCACACTGCTACCGGGCTGTTGCCCAGTGTCGTGGTTTTCTGTTTTGTCTTGCGCTGTTCTGGTGGCTTGTGTGATTGTTATCTTTGCTCTTTCACAGGATTCTGCTACGCCATCTAACCATCTTTTCCATGGTCTTTCTCTTGCCTTCTTTCCCGATGTTCTGTTGTAGAAGACTCTGTATACTGTGGAGTTTGATGCATTCTTATTAAGCGGCCAAACCACTTCATTCTTTGTTTATCTATGTAATTCAAGCACGGTTTTGTGCCAACTTTCTTTCTTATGCTGATGTTGGTGATTCTGTCTTTTCTTGTGTTGTTGGTAACTTTTCGCAGGCAACGCATTTCACATGTAGTTATTTTTGTGACTGCGCTT
This sequence comes from Arion vulgaris, assembly GCA_020796225.1. Lineage (NCBI taxonomy): Eukaryota > Metazoa > Mollusca > Gastropoda > Stylommatophora > Arionidae > Arion > Arion vulgaris. Next base: position 11,478,906 of record CM036772.1, read on the forward strand.
TGCTCAATGTCCATGTTTGGCTCTGGTAACACAAAGTAGGTATACAAATGCTGTTGATCATCTGTTGCTTAACTGCCTGTGAAATTTTTGGGATGTGAAAACTAATAACCCTAAAACAGAAATAATGAATAGGGGAAGAAAACATAATAAACCATGTCAATTTCTCTACAATCAACCAAGTGAAATAATTCAAATACTTAGGAAGCATATTCACAGAAGACGGAAGACTATATAGTGCAAAAAGCAAATTCTGTAACCTACCAGCTAGCCCCATTGGTAAAGTACCTAAATATCTCACTGACAGATGATAGACAACAGATGATCAACATTATTTTCATACCTACTTTGTGCTACAAGTACCAAACATGGACAATGAGCAAAGCGCAGTAGCAAAAATTAACTACATGTGAAATGTATTGCCTGCGAAAAGTTACCAACAACACAAGAAAAGATAGTCACCAACATCAGCATAAAAAAGATTGTTGGCACAGAATCTTGTTTGAATTACATTGAGAAACAAAGAATGAAGTGTTTCGACCACTTAATAAGAATGCAACCAAACTCCACTGTATACAGTCATCTACAACAGCGCATCAGGAAAGAAGACGAGAGGAAGATCACGAAAATGATGGCTAGATGGCATAGCAGAATCCTGTCAAAGAACAACAATAACAATTCACCAGAACAGCGTAAAAACAGAAAACCACGACACTGGACTGTAACACGGAAGCAGTGTGACGACAAAGAAGAAGAAGAAGAAGAAGAAACAACAAAAAATAAAACTTACCAGATCGTCCGCTAAGATAAAAAGAACATTAGGTGGCTGTTTCCCTTGAACACATGCACAAAGTAAAACGATTATAATCTGTACAAACATGATACCTCCCATTGTTGCATCTGTCGTGCAAGCCTCGGTAAAACTAAGCAATGTATACAATCACGTGACAATATCATGTGACACAACACTACCACATTTAATTTGCGAACTAATATCATGGTAAAAGCAGGGCGACCTTTAAAGAATGTTAGTTATTCTGGTAAATCAGCATTACTTAGCAATCTATCTATCTATTCTCCAATCCTGTTTGCCTTTCAGCGTCAGGTCGAAAAAGGAGACACCTGGAGCGAGCCTCTACACACCTTGTCTTTCTTTCTTCTTTCTCTTGTAGTAGCAGTCCCCCCACCCCAGGTGGCAGCTGATGAACCAGGCGGCTTTAGTGTGTAGCTTGGATATTTTTATATAGTTTATTAGCAGACTGTAGTATTTGCAAGCCAAAGATACTCTCTAAGCAGATGGTAACACTAGGTAGAGACATTGACGTAGTAAGAAAAGCAATCGACGTAAGGTTGTGTAGAGACAGAGCAACGGGAAGTAAACAAGAAAAAGACGAACAATAACATTGGAGACTGATGGACGTGTTTTGGCCTATGTATGAAGAACATCAATAAAACATGTAATCCAACTACCTAAGCAGAGGTCTATAGTTATTTCATCTCCAACTATGTTGTGAGTTGTCCGGCAGTGGTGTGATTTACCATCAAGCACACATCATCATACCACTCATTATTATCGCACCAGAATCCAAACTATAACACTCTTCTCCAATCCTGATTTGCCTCACAACTTCAGGGTAAGAAGAGTTTTCTAGCACGGGCTTTTGTGTGTGCTTCATAAATAGTGTCTTTCGTAGCCTCTGTTATCTCTGGGGTCCACCTTTTGAGTGGTCGGCCTTTTGCCTTTTATCCACTGTGTCTGAGCAACATTGCTCTCTGTGGTATACTGTCTGTTGGTAATCTGCTTATGTGGCCGAACCATTTAATTTGTTGCATCTTGATAAAGTTCAGTACTGATGTTGTACCCACTTTTATTCTGACGTCTTCATTTCTAAGCCGGTCTCTTCGTTTTCTTCGTAGACACATCATCTCTGTTGTGACTAGTTTTCTTCTGTCATTTAATGTCAGTTTCCAGGTTTGGAACTGATAGCATAATGTAGGGAGAAATATTGTGTTGATCAATGCTCTTTCTGTGTTCATGGTGACCTGTTTGCATTTTAAAATTGGAGCCATTTGTCCAAGTGTTTTGATTTGCTTTGTTTCATCTATGTTGGATTTCGTTAGTTATTCTTCCGTTTGCTGAAAAGATGCTCCCTAGGTATGTAAAGTCTTTTACTTGTTTCTGTACCCTACTTAGTAATACGGTACATAAATGTTGTACACGATTAAGGAATTGCGCATATCTTGAAAGAAGAATAACAAAATCAAGTAAAAGTACAGGAACCCTTTTTCCTACCTCGATGTATATTGGATAATACAGTGTTGGGCCCGTATTTTGTATTCATCGCCGTCACAGGATGAGTGATTAGGACTACACCAGATTGACCGTTTTTACTTCCCAGTGTTTTTCCTGGTACCCAATTGTGGCTGGGTCGACTCTGATGTTGTTTATACAAGCGAGTAATTTAACTTGTAGATGACAGAATCAGTGTTGCAGGATCTACTTGGCATGTGTTAGTCTACACACACTGAAATACATGCTTGGGAGGAGATCGGAACAATTATGGATATGTCCGATGTGAGACGAAGATGATCCTCAAATGAACTTGGCATTGACAAGAATCGGCACATATCATTTGTTTCTAATTTCTTCCTTGCGAGAGAGCGAGGAGAGAGAGAGAAAGAGAGAGAAAGAGAGAGAGAAAGAGAGAGGAAAGAGAAAGAAAGAGATAGAGAAAGAGAAAGAGAGAGAGAGACATTAATATATCACTGTATCAAAGTAACATTGCTCTTTGAAGCGTATTATCTGTTGGTAATCCGCTTATGTTGACGAACCAGTTAATTTCTTCTTTCTTGATGAAGTTCAGTATTGTACCTACCTTTTTCCTGATGTCTTTATTTAGTGTAATTAAAGTAATAAAAATAAGTTTATCATTATGACTATCCATTTCTCTCATGCGCACAAATAGCTAACCAATACCTCCAAGAGCGCAAATAGCTAACCAATACCGAATGAAATCCAACACTGATCCAATAAAGCAAATTAACTGATAGGACAAATGGCGCCAATTTAAAAATGCAAACATGTCACCATGAACACAAAAGAGCAATGTTCAACACAATCTTTCTTCCCACATTATGCTACCAATGCCAAACCTGGACGCTGACATCACATGATAGAAGAAAACTAGTCATGACAGAGATGAAGTGTCTATGCAGAATGCTGAAGGTAACAAGAAGAGACTGGTTGAGAAATGAAGACATCAGGAAAAAGTGGGTACAACATCAATACTAGACTTCATCAAGAAACAACAAATTAAATGGTTCAGCCACATAAGCAGATTACCAATAGACAGTGCACCTCAAAGAGCAATGTTGGCTACGATACTATGGATACAAAGCAAAAGGCCGGCCGCACAAAAGATGGACCTCAGAGGTAATAGAGGCGACGAAAGACACTATTTATGAGGCGCACACAAGGGCTCGTTCTAAAAATTTCTTCTTATCCTGACGCTGTGAGGCAACATGATTGGAGAAAAGAAAGAAAAAAAGAAAGACACAAATAGCGATGTTTCTCATCTGGTTATCAACTGGTTAACAAATTAATTGGTTAACAAATTAACTGGTTTGTCAACATAAACAAATTACTAACAGACAACACGCTTCAAAGAGCAATGCTACTCCGATACATCATCATCAAGTAGTTTGTCCTGAGCAGAACTTTGCCACCCCAACAGTTCTCCAGAATTTCTCTCTCTCATAGGCCAGATGTCCTGCCTCTGCAACCGCCATGTTCAAACCATCAGATACATCCTGAATCCATCTTCTCCGTGGTCGTCCTCTTCTTCTCTTTGCCGGTATGCCTCCTTCCATGATGGTCTTCCAACCCTTCATGTCTTTTTATATGTCCAAAATATCTCAATTTTCTTTCGTATTTGTAGCATCAGCCAGTTTTCTTTGATTTTGAGTTCTTTCTGTATAGATCTATTTGTTCTCTTCTCTGTCCATGATATAAACATTTTATCGTCCGTCTCCGATATGACTGGGAACGCGATCTCACCTACGCTGAGATTAGGGAGCTCTGGAAAAATATCCAGATGGCTCCACAAGGGAGCGAACCTGATACCCGTGAGACGAGCACCAAACGTGTTATTGTAGAACCTGGTACCCGTGGCACGAGAGACGAGCACCAAACGTGTTATTGTAGAACCTGGTACCCGTGGCACGAGAGACGAGCACCAAACGTGTTATTGTAGAACCTGATACCCGTGGCACGAGAGACGAGCACCAAACGTGTTATTGTAGAACCTGGTACCCGTGGCACGAGAGACGAGCACCAAACGTGTTATTGTAGAACCTGGTACCCGTGGCACGAGAGACGAGCACCAAACGTGTTATTGTAGAACCTGGTACCCGTGGCACGAGAGACGAGCACCAAACGTGTTATTGTAGAACCTGGTACCCGTGGCACGAGAGACGAGCACCAAACGTGTTATTGTAGAACCTGGTACCCGTGGCACGAGAGACGAGCACCAAACGTGTTATTGTAGAACCTGGTACCCGTGGCACGAGAGACGAGCACCAAACGTGTTATTGTAGAACCTGGTACCCGTGGCACGAGAGACGAGCACCAAACGTGTTATTGTATATATTATGTCTAGGTTCAAGTAGTCTACATTCCGTCATTTCTGTTCCTTTGCTTGATATAGTCGTCGATACATTGCTGTATATTATTTTTGTACTTTGTAAAACTACAGTACTTTGTTTTTACGTGCTTCGCATCTGCTATTAAATTATGGCGACGAAAAAACACTGCATATGAAGCACACAAAAGCCCGTTCTATAAATCTCTTATTATCATGACGCTGTTATGCAAAACAGGATTGAAAAAAAATAAAGAAAGAAAGAAAGACTTGTCAACATCAAAACACAAAGCATCCTTCCGATTTGTAACGGATTCAAAAAATGTAACGGTGAGTGTCCTAATTAACAAGGTCACGAAAACTCCGAGCAAACAATAAATTTCGTCTTCACAATTTCAGCAGTTAATTAAGTTCAAATATTCCTAGCACGATTTTTAATCACGTGTCGCCTATTTAAAGCAACACTTTGTGATATCCAATAGGACAGTGCTATTATAGTCTGTCCATTAATTCGTGAGCACGTTTGAAATTGATTTTCTTGAAAACTACCTTTTGGGATCTCAGTGATTTTTGCAAGCAGCCTTAGAATATCCATGACGCTAGAGAAATATTTTTTTCCAAGAAAATTTGATGTAGTTTGAAATATTTCTTCTTCAGGTTATATTAAAATCAACCTCACCGGATTGTACACAATAGTAACAGATCTACGGTACACAGACGCGTTGTTCTAAAATACATTATGGTAACATTGAAATATCGTGAGTTTCACGAATTCCCGTGCACCTAACCCAGTCGACTTTGAAAGCGGAAAGCTTATGACGTTATAATTGGGATACCGTTGTATAGTTATAGGCGTATCTCGCTATTTGTATGAAGCTATTGTATCATATTTGTTGGCTTATCAAAACTGACATTGATATCACATTCATAATGAGTCTGAAGTGCACATTTATAACAATGCAGAAGGTTACAGTTTTACTATACCAACACTTCCGTAGGGAATCTAAGAGAGGTCATCTATATTGCGATATTCATAACCCTGAGAAACGAACGCAACTGGCGCTTGGTCTGAATAGAGAATCCTTTTCCGATGGATTAAACAGGACACAAAGTGCACTAATGTCAAGCAAGGAAGGAAAAGAACAATTGACGACTTTGACATAGATGTCATAAGACGGGAGCTCTTGAAAATGTTTGCGACAAATCAACTTGTTACTCTCAGGAAACTGAAATTAAAACTGCAATCAGATTGCAGCATAGACATTTCTAAAAGTACTCTATGGAAAATTGTAAGAGCCGCCGGCTTCACCTTCAGAAAACTATAGGCGGCAGGAATATTATTTGTGAAAAGCCACATTTAATTGCTGCCGAAGTAAATACCTGAGGCAGATCCGTGAGCGGCGGAGGCAAGGCTATGATATTGTATATTTGGACGAATTCTGGGTCAATGCTCACCACACCAATGCTAAAGGATGGCAATCAGTAGACGGTGAACAGAAAAGAAATACCAAGCAGCAAAGGCCAGCGTATTATACTAACACATGCAGGAAGCAGTGAAGAAGGTCTTGTCCATGACGCTGGACTTATTTTCCAATCAAAAGTACCGACGGTAGGGACTACCACACAGAAATGAATGGACATATTTTCAGGCACTGGATGGAGAAAGATCTACTTCCAATTCTAAACAGACCATCATGCTTGGTAATGGATAATGCATCCTATCACAACTCAGTATCAGCGGAAGACAAAGTACCAACTGCATCAAATACAAAAGATCAAATTAGGACTTGGCTTGCTAAGGAAAATGTCAGCTTCGATGATACATATTTGAAACCCGAGTTGTTGCACCTGGTGAGGATGACAAATAAGACAAAGGTGTTTCATATTGACAAAATCATTGCGGAATACGGCCACACGTCTTTGTGACTACCTCCATATCATGCTCACCTCAATCCGATAGAGCTTGTCTGGCTAAAGTAAAGGGCAAGTTGCCGAACAGAACAGGACGTTTAAAATGTGTGATGTTGAAGTTCTGACACGTGAGTCCTTCTCAATGATAGACATGCAGTTCTGGAAGAAGTGAGTTGAACATGTGCTCCGAGAGGAAGACGAGTACTGGCACCGAGATGGATTACAATTTATCCAGCCAGTAACGATTATCAACCTCATGGAATCGTCAGATTCGGGATGATACAAATCATATTTTGATTACAGACTGAGAAATAGCAACGTATACATTTCCATATCCAAATGCGTCTACCATCATACAATTTGTGGTGAAGTTAAGACACCCTGGGGTCTAATGGTGACCGAAGGGAGGACTAACTGTTGCATATTGTATCCAAGTTCACGATTGCACATAAAGGGCAACACACTTAATTACTTGACCTATCAAGTTAATATGGAGATACACCTATGAATAGAATTGACATGGACAAATTCTAGGGATTACTGTAAAATCTAAAATTTGAGCCCCGTATTTGCAATTGTCATAAAAGATCAAAGGAATTCGCCGATGTGCAAAATCCGTAGCATCTATGGACTACTGGTTAGCTTTATTTTAGCGTCATGGATATTCTAAGGCTGCATGCAAAAATCACTGAGATCCAACAGGTAGTTTTCGAGAAAATCAATTTCAAACGTGCTCACGAATTAATGGACAGACTATAAAACTTTTTATATATACTGGGGATGTATTTGATGGATGATTGTGGAGATGCGGGCCACCATGTTATAATTGCAATAATAATGCTAATACGAATAATAACGTAATGTTAATACGAGTGGTAACTGGCTGCTGGCGTCTGTGGCTTAGTGGATAGTGACTCGGTCTATTAACCCCGACGTTCTGAGTTCGAATCATACTGCGGACAATTTGGTTGCAAATTGTTTCGCGTGGATTTTTACAAAAGGACGATGGCACCACCCGTTCAGAAAGCAATAGCAAACTACTGAACGTAATAATGTTTAGAAAAATCACAAACAGCTTTAAAAAGTTGGGGTTGATTCGCAAAGTCCTGTAAAGGATAGGCAATTAACTTTTTGAGTAACTGGCTAATGCTACAAATAAAAAAGATAACATTGTAGTATTTTGGATATATAAAAAGTCACGAAGGGCTGGAGAAGACCATCATGGAAGGAGGCATACCGGCAAAGAGGAGAATAGGAAGACCACGGAGAAGATGGATTCACGATGTAACTGATGGTTCGAACATGACGGCTGCAGAGACATGACTGGCTGGCAATTCAAACAGGAATGGCCTATGATGACGAGAAATTACGAAGGACTGTTGGGGTGGCAAAGTTCTGCTAAAGACAAGCTATTTGATGATGATAAACATCAGTGGCGGCTCGTGACCATTTTAGTTGGTGGGGGCCGGACAAATATTTTCGAAGAAATCATTGTTTTGGGTTAATTTATATAGTAGTATTTAAACATTAGTTACACATGATTTTTTGTGGGTCGGGCCCCACTGACCCAAATGACGAGCCGCCACTGATAAACATGAATAGAAATAATAATAACAGATGAAAACTTTAATCCTGAATACAAGTTTAATTTTTTTTAAATTGTACTTACGAAAAAACTGGATCCTATAGATATTCTTCTTCTTCTTCTTCTGCATTCTCACTAGATTGGGATTTCAGATTCTCTAATAAGGGTAACCGTCTGCCTCAGATTATCAACCACGCCATACAGTTTGTCTTGGATGCTAGTGAAAGTGGGCCACCTCTTTCTTCTCAAGTCTGCATACTGGGGGCAGTTCTGTAGGATATAATTCCTATAATTTCTGCTTCCCCGTTTGTGCCGACCTCTTCACGCAGTAAATTTTGGCCACCCTCGTGATGATAGGTCTGACATTCTTACTGCGTGGCTAAATCTCTGAGGCAGATTGGTGACCGTAGAATCCGTTATCCCATTCCACATTGTGAAGGGTCGTTGCACCATATTATGCGCCTTACAGCGTGGCTATATCTACTTGTATCCGCATAACTGGCACAATGTACAATCGTTCTTAGGATCAGATCACATACAAATTACACAGAGTGGTTAACAAGTGGTCGATATGGAGCGTTCAAAGAAGGAGATCCCCTGAAGTCGTAGATGGCACGATTGTATGGCGGAGGACACTGATAAAAAAGGAAAGCAGGCCACCACGAAAAAATCAGTCAGAAGCGCCATACCAAAGTCTGAATTCATAGCGAACGAACGCAGGAAGAACTTTGATATTTTGGTCACATTAAGAGACATGGCACTCTTTAGAGAATAATCTTGGAAGGGAAAGTAAAATATAGAAATATTGTGTTGAACCTCTTTGTGTTCATGGTGACCTGTTTGCATTTTAAAATTGGAGCCATTTGTACTAGTGTTTGATTTGCTTTGTTGTATCTCTGTTGGATTTCGTTATGTATTCTTCCGTTTGCTGAAAAGACGCTTCCTAGGTATGTAAAGTCTTTTACTTGTTTCTGTACACGCAAGAAGAACTTTGATATTTTGGTCACATTAAGAGACATGACACTCTTTAGAGAACAATTTTGGGAAGAAAGTAAAATATAGAAGAGAAAGATGAAGACAGATATACAATTGATAATGGAATAACAAGAAACAGATTGGAATTAACCTGGAAGAGTATACTGTCAATGCAATAGCTAGAACTGTTGGAAGAGCCCTTACAGCCAACATTCGATGCGGAGACGACACATGATTGATTATCTTGTAAGAGATTGATAATATTAACTCTTAGTAGACCATCCAAAAGCCATGTTTTTACAAGCCATTTGTTTTTAGAATACAAAAACGCCCTTTAGTGTGGCTCCTGGTAAAAAGCTGTCCAACCCAAAGTCATGTAGTGTGGTCTACAAGAAGTTAAAGATCGATTCTCCTTCTTCTTCTTTACCTTTCAACCTATAACGGAGCACAGATCGTCAACAAACTTCTTCCATTTCTTCCTCTCTCCTGTCATCCCTTCCCATTCTTTCCATGTTTTACCTATCCTTTTCATATTATTCTCCAGCTCTCTTCTCCGGGTATGTCTGGGCCTTCCCCTACTCCTCTTTCCCTGTGGTTCCAAAAACATTGCCTGTCTTGCAATGCTTCCGGTCGGTCTTCTCAGCATTTCTTCCTGAGCTCTTTCTCTAAATATATATTACAGTAAATTTAAGTGTGAACACAAATCTTGATCTGATTATTTCATTGAGTGGAGATTATTGGATAAATTAAAGTTGACAGACTCACTAATTTATAACCAAGGTTGCTAGACTCACTAATTTATAACCAAGGTTGCTAGTCTCCACTAATTTATAACCAAGGTTGCTAGACTCCACTAATTTATAACCAAGGTTGCCAGACTCCACTAATTTATAACCAAGGTTGCCAGACTCCACTAATTTATAACCAAGGTTTCCATACTCCACCAATTTATAACCAAGATTGCAAGACTTCACTAATTTATAAACAAGGTTGACAGACTTCACTAATTTATAACTAAGATTGCTAGACTCCACTAATTTATAACCAAGGTTGCTAGACTCCACTAATTTATAACCAAGGTTGCCAGACCCCACCATGAAGTTGTGGATTACCAGTAGGATCTATTGGTTTGTTACCAGGAGGTATCATAGTACTTCTATAAACATTAATCCTTTCTTGTAATTTTGCAACAACATTTGGTAGAGATGCTGCAAGATTATTATATTCACAAGGATCATCTCTGAGATTATAAAGGCATGCAGCTTTCTCAGGCTGACAGTTGACACTTGCATTTTCTGGTTTTTGACCACAATCAACTACAACTGGCAAATGAACATCTTTCTGGCCACATTCTGAGCAGTTCGAATTTTCACTCGAATTTTGTGAAAGCTGTGGAGGTGGGTACCAGCCGTCATATTGTCCACCAGATATATCACCAAAAATGATTTTATAATCTCCAAATATTAAAGCCTCGTTTTTATCAATAGGGTCTATATTTAGTAACACTTCAGTCCTATTTGTTGTTGTGTTTTTCAAAATAACATCCGTTTGGTCAATTCCATCAATATTTTGTATATCAGAAGGGTTTCCGCCTGCAAGATTGTAGATTGTGGGAAACCAATCAACAACATGCATGAGGTTTGAATTGACGTAACCTTGTTTTTGAAGTAATGGGCTGTGTATGAAGCCAACTCCACGGACTCCACCTTGCCACAGTGTCATCTTTGTACCTCTGAAACAATGTAGACATAAAAAAGTAAGTTATTGTAACCTGGTAGATAAATAACATACTTCTGAATATCTACATATACCAACATATACGCCAATGATTCTCAAAGGGTGGGTCCAGGCGCACCAGTGTGACATTCCTACGTGCGCCTAAGGAAATCCAAGTTCAGGGGTCGGTAACGTGCCGCCATTGGGCACCAGGATGAAAAAATCGCCAATCAGGCCGATGCTTGACTTAGGCAGAAATTAACTGATGAATAAAAGTACGCAATCTTTTTTCAATTATTTCTTTGCTTTTTTTGCATCTCATTTATTCAGTTTTTGTGTATTGTGCGCCTACAATTTTTTTTAGAACTTCAAGTGTGCCAAGGCTTCACAAAGTTTGAGAACCACCGACCTAAGCTGTATGTCGCAGTTCTCATATTTCTGTTCAGTCGCTTTTAGGTAATTTTTTTTTCAATTACATTTAAAATACAGCATTGATTTGGAATAGCAACGCAAAAATTGATATTAATAATAAGAGAAGCTCCATCATCATCAACAACAAAAGTCATACATACATTAGGGGTCTCGAGTGTGTGGAGGTATGGTGCTCGCCTCTCCTTCCTACGGTACTCGGCTCCTTTCCTCGTGGAGCCATCGAGATATTTTTTCCAGAGATTTCAGATCTCAGTGTAGGTGAGACTGAGTTCCTAGTCCTATCGGAGATGGACGAAAAAACGTAAGTCCCGTGTTCAATTTGAGCTCGTAAAGGAACCCTTGGCATTTCAAAATCGAGAAGAGACGCTGAAAGCTGCTGTCAGGAAAAATTCATTGAAATTGAGAAATAAAATTCCTACAAAAATATTTTCCCCACCTTCTAAATTACAAGGGGGACATTCGCCCAGAAGTTACCCAGAGTCGCAGTGCTGGTTTGAATCAAACAGGTTAACCATTGACATGGTTTTCTCCCTCAGTCAGACCTAAAAGAAAAGTGTAGTAGCATAGACAATCACTGTCAATTGCCTTAATTAGTCTCACAAAACCAGTAATGCAATTCATAAAGGAACAACAGATTAAATAGTTTGGACATCTGACAAGAATGCCCTGGTATCGTCTATCTCAGAGAGCCACATAAAAAAAGTTTAATGGGTACAGCGCAAGAGGAATAGCACGCAAAAAATGGAACGATGGCATCAAGAACAGCCTTAATAAAATGAATATCAGCTTACAAAGTGTCTTAGAACAAGCACACACAAGATCACTATACCCCCTCCCAACACTTCTTACAAAGAAGTCAATGGTGGAAGAGCAGAAGAAGAATCTCACAAAAATTCTAGTGAAGATTAGCTTTATCTTTCTATCTTGCTCAGACTCAAGACATCTTACCCAGAAAGCATGCAGCGAATCAGTATTTTGTTACTTTATATCAACATTTTACAAAAGGCAAGATCAGCATTTGCCATTCTGAAGAACATATGGAGTTCAAGAATGATCAGGAATAAAACTAAGATAATGATATTTAATTCAAATGTCAAGTCTGTCCTTCTGTATGGAGCGGAGACATGGAGAACGACTAAGGTGAACACCAGAAAGCTGCAGACATTCATTAATAGATGCCTACGCAGGATACTCCATTTGAGATGGTATGACAAGACCACAAACAGAGAACTGTGGGATAGGGCAGGACAACGGCAGGTGGAACAGGAGATAATGAGCAGAAAGTAGCGATGGATAGGACACACACTGAGGAAACCCCTGACAGCATCGCGAGACAGGCTCTCCGATGGAACCCCAGGGCAATAGAAGTAAGGGAAGACCCAGAAACACCTGAAGACGGGAGTTAGAGATGGAACAGCAAAAACGAGGAGAGAGTGGCGAGATCTGGAAAAGATGGCCTTGGATAGGCGGCTTGGAAGGCCTTGGTTGCGGACCTATGCTTCCCTAGGGGCGAAGGGTGAAGAGAGAGAGATATCAACATTTTGCAACATATGCAGTGAAGTGAAAAAATAGTATGGCCTTGTTTCTCTGTGCATCTTTTCTACCATACTTAGACAGGCGCTTGGGACTACCATGTAGTGCAGTGGTTCTCAAACTTTGGATCGCGACCCCTTTGGGGGTCGAACGACCATTCACAGGGTCACCTAAGACCATCGGAAAACATATATTTATCAAAAAATTAGAAATAAATATTGTTACATAATTTTATGGTCGGGGGTTACCTCAACATGAGAGCAGTATTAAGGGTCACGGCATTAGGAAGATTGAGAACAACTGGCGTAGGGCATTTATCTTCATACATAGTAAGCCTATTTGATGACTCTACATCTAAATCTTTCACCATATGCAGTAAAGTGAAGAAATACTGCGTACTTGCTTCAAAAGATATTTTAAAAAGTTGGAAATCTAATACAGAAAACATTGGAGAAGATCCGCCCATGTGTTGCTAGGGCTCGCAAGGGGAGCAAATAATAGTAACACTGCGACCTACAAGGCATGTCGTAAGAGGCGACTGATGTAGGGTCATATGGGAGCTACCCTAGTAAAAAAAAGCATAGCAGAAATCGGATGTGCAGAAAACGCACATATTTGGTACTAAGTACAATCGCTCTTAGGCTTCGATCACATACAAATCACAAAGTGTGTTTAACAAGTGGTTGATATGGAGCGTTCGAAGAAGAAGAAGAAGAATGTGAAGTTGGCCATTGATATTTGATTTAATTTATAAATCTATCATGAAATGTAAGAATTGTATGTTCAAATTGTAGAACGTTACCTTAACGGCCAGTTACATGCAGCATTGTGATCAAATCCATTGGCTGGTCCTCCATTGTCTGTGCTGAAGATGATCACAGTATTGTTCAGCAAACCAGTATCTTGAAGAGCTTTATATACAACTCCCACAGAATCATCCAGAGCTGCAACTACACCTAGAAATAGTTTCAGTTAAGAAATAATGGTAATGTTTTTATTCAATATCCCAACGTTCAGAAAGCAATTGCAAACTCATCATCAAGGTGCGTATCCTTTATAGAACGTTGCTCTTTTTGTAGCACATCAGAAATTCACTCTGTCTCTAGCCAGTTCGCTCACTTCGTCGATGGTCATATTTATGGTTTCTTTAATATCTTGTAGCCATCTTCTTAGTCTGCCTCTGCTTCTGCGTCCTGTGACCCTACACAACGTATAAGTGGTGCCTAGAAAATCGACGACTCGTTTACTGTTGTTGATGGCTAAGTCCTGTAAAGATATGCCGCAATTTTAAAAATTTATTTTATACAATATCCAGGGCGTAGTTATATTGTTTGTTCAACCAATGTCATAACACTCCAAACAGACTCATACATGTTAAGTCTCTTGCAATGTCATAACACTCCAAACAGACTCATACATGTTAAGTCTCTTGCAATGCCATAACACTCCAAACAGACTCATACATGTTAAGTCTCTTGCAATGTCATAACACTCCAAACAGACTCATACATGTTAAGTCTCTTGCAATGCCATAACACTCCAAACAGACTCGTATATGCTAAGTCTCTTGCAGTACATATCAAAAGAATATGTACGAAAATATTTTCCATGGCTCATTAGTTAAATAAATTCCTCATTATGCCTCTAAATGCAACAAATACAATTGAATCAGTCTCGTATTCAGCATCATCATGCAAAGAATGAGAGAAAAAATACCAGGAAATAATGAAGAACAATACGACTTCATTGAAGGTAGGGAACCAACCTGAAATATACATAATAAGAACGATGTATATACATAATAAAAACAATAATGGAAAAACTAATAGAAACGATGTTTTACTTGCAACTATGTTTCATAGATTATTAAAGATATTTTTTTAAAGTAAAATATGAACATATAATGAACATGTTAGAAAATCTACACTAGTTTCTTGTTTCAGTTTGGAATATCTTCATTGCACTCCAGACATGCTCATATGTGCTCCGATCTCTTTCGCAATATCTTCAACAGCGTCCAGCGACTAACCGTACCACTTCAATGTTGATTGATGAGCCTACTCTTGTACCTTACTTACTTACTTAATCCCGTCATTCCTAGTGACACATGGGGCTTCAGAAAGGACTTTCCATGCTCTCCTGTCCCGTGCAACTTTCAGCGCAGAGCCCCACGTCAGAGATGCGGTGTCCAGTTCCTCTTCCATCATGCGCCTCCATGTTGTCCGTGGTCTGCCTTTCTTTCTCTTTCCTTCTGGTGTCCAAGTGAGGGCTACCCTTGCAGGCATTTCTTGTCTCATTCTCATAACATGTCCGAGCCATTTCCATCTTCTCTTTTTGAGTATGTCATTCATTGCCTCTTGTCTTGTATCTTGGAGTAGTTGGTTATTGGATATTTTTACTGGCCAAAAGATTACCAAGATTCTGCGAAGACAAGAGTGGTGGAAAACTGATAGCCTGCTAGTATCTCCTTTGGTCATCCTCCAACACTCCGATCCGTAGAGCAAAACTGGCAAAACAATGCTTTTATAGAGTTTAAGCTTTGTGGTCCTATTGTAGATTTTGGACTTCCATACTGGTTTCATTCTGGCAAAAGCGGTTCTGGCACTCTTGTACCTGCTGTACTGTTATTTTTCTGGGAACTCCAATCTTCAGTCCAAGTTCTTCCATTCCAGCAGTTGACGTTGATTTGCAAACCCTCATGGTGGGGGGTCTGCAGTGGACTGGAAGATGAACACTGGATGTGATTATGGAAGGGCTTTTTTGGGGGGACCTCGACACAACCGACTCTTGTCTTTATATTTTTCCTACGTACCAGACACTGCAGACTACTTGCATAAACTAGGATTGGGTCAGGCAGCTCTCTCTCTCTGCCTGTGTAAAATGATGGAACAGTTGATCAAAATTTCGTTGTGGGTACACTCTATGATGGCGTTCAGAATGACATCTCTATCCACTGGCTGATCCCCTGATATTGTGGCAGAGCCAGCCAGCCTGTCTGCTCTCTTGTTGTCAATGACAACCATGTGCACCGGAACGAAGATAAGTGTAGTTCTGCAAATCCCTGACGCTTGTAGTGATTCAGTCTATTGCCGTAGTGATTCTATCCATTGTTGACGTTTGTAGTGATTCAGTCCATTGCCTGGACACTACAACAACCAACCAGAAACAGTTCATGAGTACAAACTGAGCATGTCAGAGACAGGTGATAAAACCTAGTTCCTGAGTACAAACTGAATATGTCAGAGACAGGTGATAAAACCTAGTTCCAGAGTACAAACTGAGTATGTCAGAGACAGGTGATAAAACCTAGTTCCTGAGTACAAACTGAGCATGTCAGAGACAGGTGATAAAACCTAGTTCCAGAGTACAAACTGAGCATGTCAGAGACAGGTGATAAAACCTAGTTCCAGAGTACAAACTGAGCATGTCAGAGACAGGTGATAAAACCTAGTTCCAGAGTACAAACTGAGCATGTCAGAGACAGGTGATAAAACCTAGTTCCAGAGTACAAACTGAGCATGTCAGAGACAGGTGATAAAACCTAGTTCCAGAGTACAAAATGAGCATGTCAGAGACAGGTGATAAAACCTAGTGGATAATGCATGTCGAGACGGTGATAAAACCTATTGAGTAAAACTGTATGATAGAACCTGATAGTTGAAACTTGATAAGAATTCAAAACTTCTGACTGGTCAATATTCATTCTTTTTCTTCTAACGCTACATACCGAATACATTTGAACTACTCTGTGTGATTTGTATGTCAACTGAGCCTAGGTGTGATTGTACGTTGTGCCAGTTATGCGCCTACAAGTAAACCAGTACATCCAATTTCTGCGATGTTTTTATTTACTAGGTAGCTTACCTTGGTTCTACACCAGTCGTATTTTACGACATGTCCTGTAGGTCGCAGTGGTACTATTCTTTGCTTTCCTTGCGGTCCTGGTAAAATTCATTAAAATGGTTAAAATAAAAGTTTCTACAAAAGCTTTCCCAATCTTTAAAATTTACACTGGGAGCTTTCGCCTGTACATCGGAGTTCAAGAACTGCCGATTAGATCTTTATGTGCAAGAAAACGATTAGAGCACTTTCAGGTCGACCCAGCTTCAGCAGAGTACCAGAAAAACACTTTCAAGTAAAGGCGACCGATTGTGTAAATTGTTAGCCCAACCTCACTCACTTGTAAATTGTTAGACCAACCTACATATCTTCTTCTATTTGCGTTCCATCTTTACGACCAATTTTAATAACTTTTTGTGATATGTTTGATCTATGCCAAGCACGTGTATACGTTGCACGTTGGTTTGGTAGGCCTCTAAATGCATATACTTCTACACATTTAGGACATGTGCATTCGATTTCAGCCAAACCTCCTTAGCCGCCTCTTACGACATGCGTGGCAGGTAAAGTGGTTCCATTCATTACACCCCAAATTTGGGCCCCGTAACCACTCAGGCCCACTTCCTTTGTTAGTCATCTATACCAATTTGTACCCACCACTTTGTTAGCCCAATTTCACTCACCTGTAAATTGTTAGACCGACCTACATACCTGTCCTTTGTTAGCCTAATCCCACTCACCTGTAAATTGTTAGACCAATCCACACACCTAAACGTGGTTACAAACATTTCCCTCGCCTGTTAATTGTTAGACTGGCCAGCACACCTGTACTATGTTAAACCTATCTCATTCACGTGCGTTTTTTACATCGACCTAACACACCTGTACTTTGTTAAACCTATTTCACTCACCTGCAAACATTCGACGTCTAATGTCTTTAATGTATAGAAATCTATCCACATATTTTTGAGGAGCTTGAATTGGGTCATTCTCATTGCCAGCATGGACAGCTTGATGAGCCAAATACAGAAATAATGGCTGCAGACATTAAATCAGGCAATTATACAACTTGTTAGATTTTTGGTATGTTACGTTTATTACGTTTGTGATCAAGACACAGAGAAAGTTATCATCAATATAAGAAAGAGGCAGTCATCATTTTCGGGCATGTGATGAGAGGGGGGTTTAGAACACATCGTGACAACTCGGTAAAATCGAGGGAGACGAGACAGAGGAAGACGGAGAGAGAAAATGTTGGATAGCCTGACTTCATGGCACGGTAGAACGTCAACATCTGAGTTGATAGCAAACACCAACGACAGAGATTTGTGGAGATCCTTGATCGCCTACGCCAGCAGGCACGGCACCTGATGATGATATGATGACGTTTATTTATCAAACGTATAACATACTGTTCATGAATTCATAATCAATAACACTGCAGAAAAGAATACTTCAACTCTACTCTCTTTTCTCTCTCTCTCTCTCTCTGCCTTTTTAACCCAGATTGGGGCATATGTAACAGTTTCACTGTTATGCTAACTAGGTTATGGACGGGGGTTCAACAGAGAAAAGAACACCCCCTTATTGTACTTGGCGTCCTTGACCAAGTTAGTAGTAAATAAATGTGTTTACCAGTCCCAACTTGCTGCCAGTAGAGTGTTAAATTCATGAAATAGGTTCTAGCCCGAGGTAGGCGAGGACTCCCGTAAAATCGAGGATCTTGAACCAGAGAAGGGACAGTTGGAAGCTTTTGGTTTGGCAGTAAGAAGTTACTCTAGAGAAGTTGTGGAGGACAGACAGATTATTTTTTTAGTGATCGTAAGAGAGAGAATAGTTAGAATAGAGCAGCGGAACGGGAAGCCAAAATCTCTTGAGCGGAGAAGACTAGTTTTGAACACTTGAGCGTGTAAGTTAAACTTTTCGTTAATGAGAAAGCTGAACTAATGTTATTTGATTTATAAGTTGTGATAGTTGTGAGAACCCACAACTGAGGATTCTTTGAAGTGTTATTTGATTTATAAGTTGTGATGGATGTGAGAACCCACAACAGAGGATCTCTTGAACTTTTCGTTAATAGAGAAAAGCTGAACTAATGTTATTTGATTTATAAGTTGTGATAGTTGTAAGAACCCACAACTGAGGACTCTTTGAAGTGTTATTTGATTATAAGTTGTGATGAATGTGAGAACCCACAACAGAGGATCTCTTGAACTTTTCGTTAATAGAGAGAAGCTGAACTAGTGTTATTTGATTTATAAGTTGTGATAGATGTGAGAACCCACAACTGAGCATTTCTTGAACTTTGCATAATTAGTGGAGATGCTGAACTAGTGTATTTGATTTATAGGTTGTGATAGATGTGGGAAAACCCGACAGAGGGTTCCTTGAACTTTCTATTAATTGTAGAGAAGCGCACTTAATGATTACACAATTGATTTTCAGGAAAGTTATTTATGTACTTTTGGTCTCATATCAGTTGAGAGTATGTATGTACGTTTACCAGTTTAGATATACAATATATATAGATACCAATAAACTTGTATAAGTTGTTTAGACAGTCTTGTGTGAATTTAATGTAGTCGATTGTCAGGTGTCGGACTTAGTGGTAGATGCTATTTTTTTCTCTTTATATTTCTGGGACCTTGTACCAGCTAGTCTCTATACATGACCTTCAACCAACTCATGCGAGTCTTCTCTCTTGGCTTCTCTGCAGTTCCCTCAGCTCTTCTTATATTATGATCTCTGCATCAAATCACGTTCCATGTATTTCAGCCTCCTTCTTTTCAGTCTTGGTTCAGAAAGAACTTCTTGTATCATTTCCTCGGATTTCGCAAAGTGGCTATCAGCTGAGATTTTTCTAACCTCTGGTAACGGAGTCTGTCTTATTCTCTCCGTAAGTCTATTGGACATCATACCATCAGTCCTCTATTTGCATAGAACTGTTAATGAATGTTTGCAATTATACGTTATTGTTTAGTAGTTCTCCTGTTTTGACAATATGCAGAACTGCTTCTAATTTAACATTGGTTAAATATCAATTTGTTCTAATTGATTTCTTAGACTTCAAATGTTTCCCAGCGCAATGAAATCCTCTTGCCTTTGATTCTTCTTTGACATCTCTATCTGATTCCACTTTGTTTACATGCGCCTAATAAGATTCTTCCTTTGAAGTGAAGTTCACGAAGAATGAGTTGTCATTTACGAGTAATTCTCATTATCTTTCCTTTCTTTGAATGTTAGCTAGTTGCAGGACTTAATTAAAAGAATGTTAAACCAATACTTGTAGCAACAGAACAGGATAATGAACATAGAGATGTGAAGTCACTGGTACAAGATAGTAGTTTAAGTAAAATGGTCACCAGAAAGAATAAAACAACAAATTAGGTTGAAAGGAGGATGGAAAAGAAATATGATCAATGAATAAGAACAATTTGTTTCAGAACATATGCCAAAGCTGGGTTTGGAAAATTGGTGAGGAGAACGTGAGGAAATTCAGAATTGATAGACCATCATTGTACCATTAAATACACTTCGAACAATTACAGACTTTAAGTAGGATGAATATTCACAGACTACCTTGTTGAATTAGTGTCAGATATATTGTCTGCTTGCTCTGTAATATTTCTGTTGAATACACTTCACTCTGATTCCACAAGACTTGACCATTTTCATGAAAATCGTAACCCATAAAACCCTGTAATCAGATGTAGTTTATTTATACGGAACAAAATGTAGTAAAAGAACATAAAAACCACACAATATTTCTTCTTCTTAATTGCATATCCTTTACAGGACTTTGCGAATCAGCCCCAGCTTTTAACGCTGTTTGTGATTTTTCTAGGCATTACTACGTTCAGTAGTTTGCCATTGCTTCCTGAACGGGTGGTGCCATCGCCTTTTTTGTAAAAATCCACGCGAAACAATTTGCAACCAAATTGTCCGCAGCGTGATTCGAACTCAGAACGTCGGGGTTAATAGACCGAGTCACTATCCCCTAAGCCACAGACGCCACCACACAAGATTTAAATCACTAAATAACAAAATAGTAACAACAGTACCACAGTAGAGTTGAATGATGAAAGAACAAATAGTAAACACAGACAGTAGAGTTGAAATTAACTTGGCATAATACAGGGCCATGCGGTATATTTTCCCAGTATGGTGCAAGTCTTCGAAATGCCGCCCCTTAAATGTTTTTTCTTAAATAACCTTCAATTGTAATTTTGATTTCGCTGCTTATGCCCCCTTCTTACGGTGTCCCCTGATGCAGCCGCCTCTCTGTATCATAGCACGGCCCTGGCATAACATATGATCTCAGTCTCTAATATAAGAACTACATCTAGCAAACTAGACAGAAATGCTTAGGGCCTACTAGGAAGAGATAAACAAGAAGAGTGTAAACAAACATAAGGAAATTAATAGGGAGACCCACTGAGAACTAGGGTTGTCTTTTTAAAAAATTCACAGAAAAAATACTACTACCAAACATATTCTCATACAAGTTGGTCACATGCTGTAATAGGCATTGTTTTCGATGATAAACAACGTTTAATGTATGCACTGCAATTAGTTATTTAAAAAATAATTAATTTTCTTGAAAATATATTGTAAAAACCCCACTTCATCGTGCAGTGGATTTCATAAATATAAGAAGTGCAAAGAATGCCAAACTTGCATATGATGTACATATCACCCATAGTTATAGCGTGAACCTCCAAAAATGTCTAACTCAATTGGTTTTGTAGATATGGTTTTGCAATGCAACTCTTCCAAATTAAAAACAAAATTAAAATTAGAAAAGCAATATCTCTGCTTATATACAGTTTAGACAAAAGTGGAGGCACATTGGTTTGGTAGACCCTAAACACATAGACTTCTACACGTTTAGGACATGTGCATCCGATTTCAGCCAAACCTCATTAGACGCCTCTTACGACATGCATGGCAGGTAACAATGGTTCTATTCTTTACACCCCAAATTTGGGCCCCGGTAACCACTCGGACAGGTCTGTTTTAAAACCTTATCAATTGTTTTCTTCGCTGTCCATGGAATTTTCAACATTCTTCTGTAAAACCACATCTCTGTGGCCTCCAGTGAACTTATTGATTGTTTATTTATTGTCCATGATTCGCTGCCGTACACAAGTATTGGTTTAACATTTCACTGAAGTACTCGTTTTTGCAATGTCATTGGTAGTGATGTTAAACATAGTGTGTTTTAAACTAACATAAGGAAGTTAGGCATTATTCTGAAGAAACAGTCAGAGAAACTAACGTTAAACAAGGAAATTAAACCTTAATCCAAACTAATGACGAAGGAAAAAATAAATTAACATAAGAAAGTTAAACATTATCTGAAGAAACAGCTGATGAAATAGCTGAAGAAACAGCTGAAGAAACAGCTGAAGAAACAGCTGAAGAAACAGTGGAAAAACAGCTGGAAAAACAGCTGAAGAAACAGCTGAAGAAACAGCTTAAACAGCTGAAGAAACAGCTGAAGAAACAGCTGAAGAAACAGCTGAAGAAACAGCTGAAGAAACAGCTGAAGAAACAGCTGAAGAAACAACCACAGACACTAACGTTGGACAAGGAAATTAAACATTAATCCATAGAAATGCCAGGAAAAAGTGCAAAACCTTAAAACAAGGAATGTAAACTTTAATCCCAAAAAATTATTAAGGAGAAAATAAACAGATTAAAGACGAAGTACTCAATAAACTTACACCATCGTTAGCATAATGATTAAAATAATCACCAAGGCCTAAGTAGTACCCAAGATGAGAATCAAAGCCTCGGTTTTCTGGCAGGTACTCTTTCTTGAAGAATCCTAAATGCCACTGAAATTGAATAATCATACAAAAATGTAAGAGCTGTGAAGAGTATATTACAAAAATATGAGTAGCACCAGTGGCGGCTCATGATCATTTTTGTTGGTGGGGCCAGACATTTTTTCCGGAAAAATCATGGTTTTTGGTTGCTATATTTTAATTTATAAAATAATAAATACACTTATACATTATTTTGTTGCTATATTTTAATTTATAAAATAATAATACACTTATCATTATTTTGGTTGCTATATTTTAATTTATAAAATAATAAATACACGTTATACATTATTTTGGTGTGCTATATTTTAATTTTAAAATAATAAATACACGTTATACATTATTTTTAGTGGGGCCCAGCCCCACTCTGGCCCTTAATGACGAGCCGCCACTGAGTAGCACTAAATTTACTTCTAATTTTATTGAAAAAGAACCACCAAGATAGTCTATTGTTCGTCCACAGGTGGATGATGAAATTGGTTGTCCACTCTTGCCGTTAAACTTAGGGGTGAGAGCTTTGATTTGCGTTCCAGGGCCAGATGAACCGCAGTTATCTATGTTTATTTAGTGTGGTCTTGATATTGTCTATCCATCTTTTTCTTGGTTTTTCCCTCGGCTCTAGTACCTGATCTCTTTTTATTGTATGCTGTATGCTGGTGGTTGGTTGTATTCCATTCTCATTAAATGTCCGAATCACTGCATTTGTTGTTTTGAAGAGTGTTGTCTTGAAAAATCACACAGAGTGGTTGACAAGTGGTCGATATGGAGCGTTCGAAGAAGAAGAAGAGTGGGTGATGAGCTCTCACATCAAGGGACTGTATATTCTCTAGAGGTTAGAGGTCTCAATAGACGATATCCTCTCAACACATAACCTGTCATTTTGGATCTTTTAAATTATTGGCTTAAAGTAAGAGACCAAAACAACCTCAAGAACACACCACATAAACACGGATATAACACAACAAGGGCGACTCATTTTGCCCTAGAACGCAAACTAAAGCTCCCATCCCTACGCTTAACGGCAAGAGTGGACAGCCAACGCCATCTTCCCACCTGGGAATAGACAATAGACCAAAACAACCTGAGATATTTACTTGACAGACAACACAAAATAATCTGAGATATTTACTCGACAGACAACACAAAACAACCTGAGAAATTTACTTGACAGACAACACAAAATAACCTGAGATATTTACTCGACAGACAACACAAAACAACCTGAGAAATTTACTCGACAGACAACACAAAACAACCTGAGAAATTTACTTGACAGACAACACAAAACAACCTGAGATATTTACTTGACAGACAACACAAAACAATCTGAGATATTTACTCGACAGACAACACAAAACAATCTTGAGAAATTTACTTGACAGACAACACAAAACAACCTGGGATATTTACTTGACAGACAACACAAAACAATCAATATCTTACACGAAAAACAAAAACAAAGACTTACTTTTCCAACAATATGAGTGCTATATCCAAGAGATTTCAGATGTTGGGCTATTGTGACCTCTGTCAGTGGAAGTCCATAAGGCTCTGATCCAGCAATCACATAATGCTGAAGACCTTACAAAGAGATAAAATCAAAATAATACAGTGGATCTGTGGTTCACAACTGTGTGGTCACAGACACTGTGAGACCAACTGACCATGCTGCCTGTGACCACATCACTTATTGTCTGCCGTAAAGGAAGTCTGACTTTCTTTGCTTATTTTGTATCTTTTGTTTTTTAAAGGTATTTTGATCGAAGCACCGCTATATATTGTATCGGGGGTGTGTTTACCCAAAAATTCATAAAAATGTAATATTTAATATATCCTAAAAATCATGTGTAATTTTTAGATATTACAATTGCTTACCTTAGAGTGAAAACAGAATTCATTTATATTCATTAACTTCAGAGCCTTAGAGATTTGGAATTTTGTGTTTGGCGGCCATTTTTTATTGTTACCATGGCAACGAGTTGACATTTTTTTTTTTACTAATTTTTTTCTACTATTCTAAGTTATGATCTTTCCAAAATTGTTATACAAATTCTACATTAATACCAAAGCAACGAAAAAAGTTTCAAGACCAGAATCCCCCTTAAGAGCCCTCTAAAATATACTTTACCTGTGTGTATAGGGTACCTTCCAGTTAGAAGAGCTCCTCGAGTTGGAGTGCACATGGGTTGAACATAGTAGTTGTCTAGTATCACACCCTCATATGCTAGTCTGTCTATGTTTGGTGTTTGTATTTCTGATCCATGGAATCCAATATCATCCCAACCCTGAAATGATAAAAAAAACAATTTTACTATAATTTTGAGCTGTGTCTTATTAACTATCGGAGAGTGGTGGGAAAGACAGTCTAGTTTCTTTAATCTGTGTCTTAGTCACTATCGGAGAGTGGTGGGAAAGACAGTCTAGTCTCTTTAATCTGTGTCTTAGTCATTATCGGAGAATGGTGGGAGAGACAGTCTAGTTTATTTAATCTGTGTCTTAGTCACTATCGGAGAGTGGTGGGAGAGACAGTCTAGTTTCTTTAATCTGTGTCTTAGTCATTATCGGAGAGTGGTGGGAGAGACAGTCTAGTTTATTTAATCTGTGTCTTAGTCATTATCGGAGAATGGTGGGAGAGACAGTCTAGTTTCTTTAATCTGTGTCTTAGTCACTATCGGAGAGTGGTGGGAGAGACAGTCTAGTTTCTTTAATCTGTGTCTTAGTCATTATCGGAGAATGGTGGGAGAGACAGTCTAGTTTATTTAATCTGTGTCTTAGTCATTATCGGAGAGTGGTGGGAGAGACAGTCTAGTTTCTTTAATCTGTGTCTTAGTCACTATCGGAGAGTGGTGGGAAAGACAGTCTAGTTTCTTTAATCTGTGTCTTAGTCACTATCGGAGAGTGGGGGGAGAGACAGTCTAGTTTCTTTGAGTTGTGTCTTAGCTACTATCGGAGAGTGGTGGGAGAGACAGTCTAATTTCTTTAAGCTGTGTCTTAGTCATTATCGGAGAGTGGTGGGAGAGACATTCTAATTTCTTTAAGCTGTGTCTTAGTCATTATCGGAGAGTGGTGGGAGAGACAGTCTAGTTTCTTAAATCTATGTCTTAGTCACTATCGGAGAGTGGTGGGAGAGACAGTCTAGTTTTTTTTCTTTTAAACAGAGACATAAATGTTGCTTGTTCACACTGTAATGGTTTTCAATTCACGGTAAGGCTAAATAATTTTTCTATTGTAGGCATAAATGAAAGTATCCACACCTGAACAGCTTCGCGATGACTGCACTAGCCATGCGTCCATTAACTTCATCAGGCTCTTGTCCTACCTGTTGTACACCGCCTTCACAAGCGAGCTTGTCCTACCTGTTGTACACCGTCTTCACAAGCGAGCTTGTCCTACCTGTTGTACACCGCCTTCACAAGCGAGCTTGTCCTACCTGTTGTACACCGTCTTCACAAGCGAGCTTGTCCTACCTGTTGTACACCGTCTTCACAAGCGAGACTACAGGTAGCAACGACTGTCACACTGTAGTCACAGATCGCTCATTTTTTTGTCTATCCTTTTCCCTGAAAGACGAAACAATGTGCATACTGGTGCCCATATAAGTATCCTCACGATTGAAATACCATTGCCCTAACAGCTCAGCAAGCGTCTGTAGCTTAAGCAGTAGTGAGCTCGATTAACAACTCAAGCGTACCTAGTTCAAACTCTGAGGTAGGCAGTTTGGAAGCAAATTCGTTTCCGTTGGATTTTTACAAATGGTAAGAATAGACCTCACCTTTCAGAAAGCAATGGTAAACTACTGAACGTATAAGTGGTGCCTAGAAAATCAACGACTCATTTGCTGTGGTTGGTGGCTACGTTCTGTAAAGGATAAGCCACGATTTTCATTTTTAACCCTTTCGCTGTTACATACTTTCCGAAGGCTGAGCTAAAAATAGCTATTCTTTGTTTCTAGGTCCCAAACGTGAATATACGCCTATAGCAGTGACAGTAGCAATGTGTAACGTGTTAACTCGTCTTTAGCCCACAGAGGAGAGATAATAACAGACGTGTTAATGCATCTTTAGAAGTGAATGGGAAAAATATATATATACGTCCTTAGCAGCTAAAGGATTAACAACTCAGTTCCTCATTGAAACAGTTATAGAATTAACATTCAGTTGCTATCACAGGAACCATTACATGGCAAGCATTTTGGATACACTAACAATCTTTTTCCGAGTATATTCAAGTTAATGACTGAGAGAATTTGCAGAGGAAGAGGAAGAAGAAGAATCCTTCAAATGAGCTTGTGAAATTTCCACTTTAAAACAAAATGTTGTCAAGAAAAAAATGTGCCAATACAATAAAAGACTTAGCCACTAACACACATCGATGTTGCTGTACATTCAATTCAACCACCTCATTATAATAACTGGCACAACGTACAATCGCTCTTAGGCTCAGAACGCATACAAATCACACAGAGTGGTTAACAAGTGGTCAATATGGAGTGTTCAAAGAAGAAGAACATCGAACTGGAGTGTTGGGTCTGGACGCTGTTGGATTTGTTGAGGTGTGAATCAAAGCACATATGGATATCTCCGGAGTGCTATGATGATAATCCTTATATAACTAATGTCTACCGTCTAGACCATAGATTCCCAAACTTGTTCGGCCTACCGCCCACTTTGCACGACCTAAACTTCTTAACGCGCCCCCCCTCCCTCCCCCATATATATATGCATGCTCTATTTTCACTTTGACAATGAAAATTGATATATACTGTAATACATGGTCAATTTTCAAATGATTATGTACATGAAATAGAAAATTAATGAAAAAATGGATCGTGAAAGATGGGCATAAGATGAATTAAAATGCAGAATTCAAATTTTTAAAGATTATTCAGTCGCAAAATCAGGAAAAAAATTTCCCCAAATGCTTCTGAACTCATTATCGCCCCCTAGAACGCTTCAGCGCCCACTAGGGCGGTACCGCCTACTTTGGGAAACGCTGGTCTAGAAGTCTAGACAAAGAAAAGATTGAGCGTCGTTTAGCGACAAACTTTAAATAAATAGTATGTTTCATTTACATAAAGATATAAGAAGTGGATTAACTTTACCATTACTTGCATGCACCTCGCTTTTTTACTTTCCCACAATCACACACAGATTAAAGATAAAAATAATGATTCTAAATAATAAGTCTCAGCAACTACGTTTGAAAACACACAGGGTAGAGACCAAGGTCATGAAAATAAATTCAGTAAATGTAAACCAGATTATGCTGGAGGAAACTGCTCTACTGATGTAGAATCATATACATACCTTGGGAGCAACATAGAACATACCTTGATAGCAACATAAAACATACCTTGGTTGCAACATAGAACATACCTTGGTAGCAACATAAAACATACCTTGGTAGCAACATAAAACATACCTTGGTAGCAACATAGACACAGAAGGGGGGAACAAGTAAAGATCTCAAGATAAGAATACAAAAATCATGGGAAAACTTTATTGCATTGAGTCATATATGGAAGTCAAAAGAGATCAAAACAAACACAAAGCTGAGAATCTTTCAATCAAATGTGAAGTCAGTGCTGTTCTATGGCACGGAAATATGGAGGACAACAAAAGAAACAACCAGAAAACTACTGACCTTCATAAATGGATGTTTACGTAGATTAGAGGGACTGAGATGATATGACAAGATTACGAACGAGGAATTCGAAGAAAGAACTAAGCAGATACCAGTGGAGAAAGAGCTAAACAGATACCAGTGAGAAAGAGCTAAGCAGATACCAGTGGAGAAAGAGCTAAGCAGATAACAGTGGAGAAAGAGCTAAGCATATACCAGTGGAGAAAGAGCTAAGCAGATACCAGAGGAGAAAGAGCTAAGCAGATAACAGTGGAGAAAGAGCTAAACAGATACCAGTGGAGAAAGAGCTAAGCAGATACCAGTGGAGAAAGAGCTAAGCAGATACCAGTGGAGAAAGAGCTAAGCAGATACCAGTGGAGAAAGAGCTAAGCAGATAACAGTGGAGAAAGAGCTAAGCATATACCAGTGGAGAAAGAGCTAAGCAGATAACAGTGGAGAAAGAGCTAAGCAGATACCAGTGGAGAAAGAGCTAAGCAGATACCAGTGGAGAAAGAGCTAAGCAGATAACAGTAGAGAAAGAGCTAAGCAGATACCAGTGGAGAAAGAGCTAAGCAGATAACAGTGGAGAAAAGAGCTAAGCAGATACCAGTGGAGAAAGAGCTAAGCAGATACCAGTGGAGAAAGAGCTAAGCAGATACCAGAGGAGAAAGAGCTAAGCAGATACCAGTGGAGAAAGAGCTAAGCAGATAACAGTGGAGAAAGAGCTAAGCAGATACCAGTGGAGAAAGAACTAAGCAGATACCAGTGGAGAAAGAGCTAAGCAGATAACAGTGGAGAAAGAGCTAAGCAGATACCAGTGGAGAAAGAGCTAAGCAGATAACAGTGGAGAAAAGAGCTAAGCAGATACCAGTGGAGAAAGAGCTAAGCAGATACCAGTGGAGAAAGAGCTAAGCATATACCAGTGGAGAAAGAGCTAAGCAGATACCAGAGGAGAAAGAGCTAAGCAGATACCAGTGGAGAAAGAGCTAGCAGATACCAGTGGAGAAAGAGCTAAGCAGATAACAGTGGAGAAAGAGCTAAGCAGATACCAGTGGAGAAAGAACTAAGCAGATACCAGTGGAGAAAGAGCTAAGCAGATAACAGTGGAGAAAGAGCTAAGCAGATACCAGTGGAGAAAGAGCTAAGCAGATACCAGTGGAGAAAGAGCTAAGCAGATACCAGTGGAGAAAGAGCTAAGCAGATACCAGTGGAGAAAGAGCTAAGCAGATACCAGTGGAGAAAGAGCTAAGCATATACCAGTGGAGAAAGAGCTAAGCAGATACCAGAGGAGAAAGAGCTAAGCAGATACCAGTGAAGAAAGAGCTAAGCAGATACCAGTGGAGAAAGAGCTAAACAGATACCAGTGGAGAAAGAGCTAAGCAGATAACAGTGGAGAAAGAGCTAAGCAGATACCAGTGGAGAAAGAGCTAAGCAGATACCAGTAGAGAAAGAGCTAAGCAGATACCAGTGGAGAAAGAGCTAAGCAGATACCAGTAGAGAAAGAGCTAAGCAGATACCAGTAGAGAAAGAGCTAAGCAGATACCAGTGGAGAAAGAGCTAAACAGATACCAGTGGAGAAAGAGCTAAACAGATACCAGTGGAGAAAGAGATAAGCAGATACCAGTGGAGAAAGAGCTAAACAGATACCAGTGGAGAAAGAGCTAAACAGATACCAGTGGAGAAAGAGCTAAACAGATACCAGTGGAGAAAGAGATAAGCAGATACCAGTGGAGAAAGAGATAAGGAAGAGACGCTGGAAGACACGACCCCCATTGAGAAAACCGACTGGAAGCATAGCAAGAAAGGCACTGTTTTGGAACCCGCAGAGAAAGAGAAGTAGGGTAAGGCCTAGACATACCTGGAGAGGAGAGCTGGAGACTGATATTAAAAGGACAGGTAAAACATAAAAGTAAAACATAGAAATAACACAAACCCACTCGCACCTGGTTCAAACCCCACGGTTGGCAGGTTTGGAAGCAAATTCGTTTCCGTGGGATTTATACCAAAGGTAAAAATATACTTCACCATTCAGAAAGCAATGGCAAACTACTGAACGTATAATTGGTGCCTAGAAAAATCAACGAATCGTTTACTGTGGTTGATGGCTACGTCCTGTAAAGGATATGCCACGATTTTCATTTCAAAACATAGAAGAATTGGAAGGAATGGCAGGAAAGAGGTAGAGCTGGAAGAAGTTTGTTGAAGACCCGTGCTCCGTTGGGAGCTGAAAGGTGAAGAAGTACTACTGATGTCTACCGCCTAGATATAGAAAAGATTGAAAGTCGTCTAGCGACACAAGTAAATAAATAACAAGTGTCATTTACATAAACACAAAAGAAGTACATGAACTTTAACATTACTTGAACGCACCTCGCTTAGTTACTTTTTGAAATATCTAAAAATAGTACCTCACTTTACGACGGCTCGTCGCTGACACTGCTTCTTCGAACGCTCCATATCGATCACTTGTTAAACCACTCTTTGCGATTTGTATGTTATCAGAGCCTAAGAGCGATTGTACTTTGCGCCACTTATGCATCTACAAGTAGGCCAGCACATCCGATTTCTGCGACGCTTTTTTATTTAATAGAGTAGCTTTCTTGGGCCACTACCTCAGTCGCCTCTTACGAAATGCCTTGTATGTCGTAGTGTTACTATTCTTTGCTCCCCTTGTGAACTCCGACAACACACAGGTGGTTGACACTTCTAAAAGTTATAAATAGAGAATAAACCAAACTTACCAGATCGTCTACCAAGATAAATAGAACATTTGCTGGTTGTTGCGCTTGTATATTTGTACAAAGTACAACCATTATAATCTGTATGTAAGAGATACCTCCCATTGTTGAAAATTTATGGTTGAAAATACGCAGTGATGTAATTGATATCAGGGAAGACTGCAGTAGAACTATGTAGCAATGGAGTCAATAGGGAAACATGACTTTGTTTTTAAGTTCAAGTGTTTCGCCAGTAATAAAATCACGTGACAATATCACGTGATACAAATAAAACTACATGTAAGTAGTGTCGGATACAAATTAATCTTTTTTTCGATCTAGAAGCACTTGAGCTTTCAGCTATTTGACTCGGAGCCATGGACATCGTAACCCCTCCGTTCGGTGTCACGAACACCGTAAATCTGGAGAACCTGTGGCTTTTCTGCCAGCCTGCGGAATTGAACCGCCATCACAGACGACTTGTCACACCGTCGTCCAACGCGCTACGAACAAGCTGGACAGGCGGGCATACAAATTAACCTAAGAACTAAGAAGATACTAGTGGAGAAGGAGAGACGCTGGCGATGGATACATTGAGAAGGCCAACTAGAAGCATTGCAAGACAGACACTGTTTTGGAACCAGCAGGGAAAGAGGAGTAGGGGAAAGCTTAGACATACCCGGAGAAGAGAGATGGGGACTGATATTGAAAGGATAGGTAAAACGGGTAAAGGACTGGGAATTTATAGTAAATAAATAGCGTCGCAGAAATCGGATGTGCTGGTCTACTTATAGGCGCGTAACTGGAAACAACATACAAATCACAAAGAGTGGTTAACAAGTGGTCGATATGGAGCGTTCGAACCTGATTGTTCGTAGCGCGTTGGACGACGGTGTTAAGCCCCCTGTGAGTGTGGTTTCGTGAGCTGACAGAAAAAGTCACAGGTTCTCCTGTTTTAGGGTATTCGTGGCACCGAACCGAAGGGTTACGATGCCCATGGCACCGAGCCGAAGAGCTGAAAGCTCAAGTGCTTCTGCATCGGGAAAAAATGGAGCGTTCGTAGAAGAAAAAGTTCACCCTGCATAAAACAATGGCTACGCCCATTGCCATGTTAGAATCATCAAAGTTGACGAATATAATATCAAATCATATCAGGTCATCTTATCTAGAACGCCAAAGGAAGGTTGAAGATCTCAGACGATAAACTGATACAGTCAAGTTCCAGAAACACTTGGTAAACACTGTTGTAGGGCTACTTGTTACAATTAGTTTAGTGCAGCGGTTCCCAAACTTTGCATTACCGTGGACCTCCTTTTAAATACATTTTGCTGTTGCGGACCACCGGTATTTTCTATATAAGAAAATCTTCTAACGATGGAGTTATTATTACACCACAACAGTCTTCTTCTTCTGTGTTCTCACTAGATTTAGATTTCGGATTATCTAATAAAGGCAACCGTCTGTCTCAGATTATCAGCCACGCCATACAGTTTGTCTTGGACGCTAGTGTAAGTGGGCCACCTCTTTCTTCTCAAGTCTGCATACTGGGTGCAGTTCTGTAGGATATAATTTCTATGATTTCTGCTTCCCCGTTTGTGCCGACCTCTTCACCGCAGTAAGTTTTAGCCACCCTCGTGATGGTAGGTCTGACATTCTTACTGCGTGGCTTAATCTCCGAGGCAGATTGGCGACCGTAGAATCCGTCATCCCATTCCTCATTGTGAGGGTCGTTCATCATGTTATGTGCTTTACGGCCTGGTGCATCCGTTTTCTGCAAGTATTTGTTTCGGTTAGTACTCCCTAGCGAACACTTGCATCCGATTTCAGCCAAACCTCCTTAGTCGCCTCTTACGACATGCGTGGCAGGTAACAGTGGTTCTATTCTTTACACCCCAAATTTGCGCCCCGGTAACCACTTGGGCGAACAACAGTCAAAGTAAGTAAAGGTAAAGGAACCCTTTCATACCTTGTGGTATATAGGGCAATACAGTGTTAGGCCTGTATTTTTCATTGACTGTCGGCACTCGATGGATGATGTGGTCAGTATCACGCCGGCCGCCTTTACTTTCCCAGAGCATGTCTGGTACCCAGTTGTGGCTGGGTCGACGTGAGAGCCGTCGCGGTCGGGAAAAATTCCACGCCCACTGCGGGAATTGAACCCGGACCACCAGCCTTGCGAAGCGAGTTCACTAACAACTATGCTACCGCGGCTCTCGAACAACAGTCAAGCTGGCTTCGATTTCTCAGATTGCAGGAAACTTCAAATTATCTTTCATTTTGTCCTATCAGACATTTTGACTTCGGTCTGGTCCCGGTCCTTTGATTTCGCATCGGAACTAGTTTACCATTGTTTTTAAAAAATAAAACTTTATCTTTGAAATGTCGAAGATCATAATATTTCTTCAAGCGTTTGAGGACCTCATGTTAGTACCTCGCGGACTCCGGGCGTCCGTGGACTCCAGATTGGGAAACGCTTGTCAAGTGTATCTATTCAGAGCTACTGCTGTATCGTCTTCTGAAGTGTCACTTAACAACATCCGTGATAATAAATAAGAACACATATAATGGCTAGAAATGTGTCTACAAATAACATTGATAACGATAGTCAGATAATATGTGTATATATTATGTACAGACACATAAGTATATCAAAGACACTCTTTAAGTGTCTCTAAGCCCGTCTGCCCAGCGTGTTCGTAGCGCGTTGGACTACGGGTGACTATCCCTCTGTGTGCGGGTTCAATTCCGCGGGATGGCAGAAAAAGCCACAGATTCCCCAGATTTACGGTGTTCGTGGCACCGAACCGAAGGGTTACGATGTCCATGGCACCGAGCCAAAGAGCTGAAAAGCTCAAGTGCTTCTGGATCGGAAAAAATTAAAAAATTTTAAAAGTGTCTCTAAAATTCTGCGATATAGACAACACGCGCTGGGAACCCTTGCGCAAGATCGCAAATGTGGCAATCTACAACACAAGAGGAACTCGCATAGCTGAGAATCGTCGTGCCGTTGAAACCCAAAGAAAGTGAGCTGCGCGAAAAGACAAAACACGCAACATCCACATATCTAACCTTGATCATGTATGCCGCGCCTGTGGTAGAGGAGTATGTTAGAGGATTACAGTCACCTCCGCAAACACCAGAGAAGTGCAGCAACACACACCTGAGTCTGTTGTCATCATCGCTTGGACGCACTTATATATATATATATATATATATATATATATATATATATATATATATATATATATATATATATATAAGTTAATTGCATATCCTTTACAGGACTTTGCGAATCAACCCTAGCTTTTTAACGCTGTTGTGATTTTTCTAGGCATTATTACGTTCAGTAGTTTGCCATTGCTTTCTGAACGGGTGGTGCCATCGTCCTTTTGTAAAAATCCACGCGAAACAATTTGCAACCAAAACCTGCTCAAGCTCTTTCATGGAGTTGAGTCCGATACTCCTTGCCTCTCAGCAAAGTTTGTTTCAGGGTTTTCATATAGTGAGATAACACATTAGTCATTCAAACCATTGAGTCCGATACTCCTTGCCTCTCAGCAAAGTTTGTTTCAGGGTTTTCATATAGTGAGATAACACATTAGTCATTCAAACCGATATATTGGTTCATAGTATAGGCAAAGATCCGCAACCAAGGCCTTCCAAACCCGACTATCCAAGGCCATCTATTCCAGACCTCTCCACTCTCTCCTCATTTTCTTGCATTCCGTCTCCATGTGTTTTTGGGTCTTCCCTATCTCTGTTGCCCTGGGGGTTCCATCGGAGAGCCTGTCTTGTGAGTTGTTTCCTCAGTGTGTGTCCTATCACAGCCAACTCTAGATAACTAGGCCAGACAACTGACTGGATTCCCTGGCCTAGATCAGAGAAGGGGCTGGAATATATATATGTTTGATAGAACACTGCAAGCTTTTTGCAATTTTACTCAATTCTGTGAGTCTATGGTTATTTATTGGTGAAAATATTCATAATATTGAAATTCCTTATTGTTAAACTGAACTTGTTGCATAATATAACTTCGATTTAGTATTTTGTGTTGATTTTAAAATGAATTCTTCTATATGCAGCAATACTGGAATGCGAGGTCACCTGGTGTAGTTGGGGTCTGATTTCCCATAACTCTTACCCGAGTCCAAAGGCCCATAAGTTTATAGTTGGCTCTGGTCCTATCCATCGCAATTAATGTAATTAATGTGTTGATCATAAAAATTTCAGATATCGAAGCACTCATAAGTACACAAGTTTCAAGTGTCCACACCCTGTTGCATAAGGCCTAGGTAAGATAGGTTAGTCACATTGTGCGGATGCCTGCTAAACGCATCCCCAAACAGTTGATGGGGGCATGCGATCGGTTGGTAAATAGAACAAATACTTCAAAGATACCCTTATGGTGTTTATAAAATGCTTTGATATAGATACCTCGTGCTGGGAATCCCAAGATCTCCAAATGTTGCGGTGTAACATCACAAAAGTTCAAAGAACTGAAAATCCCTGCACTGCTGAGAAGCAGGGAAAACAAGCTGTTCAAAAACACAACACCCACATATCCAACCCTGATCATGTATGCCCCACTTAGGGATTATTTTCCAGGATTGGACTAGTCGCCTCCGCACACCAGAAAGTGCAACCACACATGCCTGAGGCCGTTGTTATCATCACTTGCAAAGTATGCCTATAAATGAATGTGTTAATCTGTCATTTTTTCTCCCAACGAAGAAGGTACTTATTCTATCCTTGTGCTCTTGCTACGCCTGTGTGGTGCCGGGACACAAGGGAAGCAAAGAATAGTACCACTGCAACCTACAAGGCATGTCGTAAGAGGCGACTGATGTAGGCCAGAGGGATGCTACCCTGGTAAATAAAAAAGCAGTGCAGCAATTGGATGTGCTGCCCTACTTGTAATCACATTACTGGCACATCGTACAATCGCTCTTAGGCTCAGATCACATACAAATCACAGAGTGGTCGATATAGACCATTTGAATAAAAAGAAGCTCTTGATAACACAAAAAAAAGAACAAGGGATAAGTTTTCTAGATCAAACATTTATTTAAATCAATTTCAAATCAACAAAACCACAGCTTTTTTTATACATAACCTGAGGAACTAAAAAGTGAACACGATTTAATTCAGAAACAATGTTTTTTTAATTCAGTAATTAATGCGTTAATTTGTCATATTTTTCACAAAAGAAGCATATCGTCATTTTGAACCTGTCATTTTTGCCCTTGACGACACATAAATATGATCTTCTCTTCTTTGTGTTCGTTCTTTACGATCAATTTTAATCACTCTTTCGATGTTTGATCTTTGCCAAGAATGTGTATACGTTGCACATAGGCTTCTACACGTTTAGGACATGTGCATCCGATTTCTGCCAAACCTCCTTAGTCGCCTCTACGACATGCGTGGCAGGTAACAGTGGTTCTATTCTTTACACCCCAAATTTGGGCCCGGTAACCACTCGAGCGGTAAATATGATAAGTTTGATTCATTTAGATACAATGTTTCTTAATTTAGTAATTAATGCATTCAGTAATAAGACCTTCGCAAATAGATGTTTACGTAGAATAGAGACTGAGAAGGTATAAGATTACGAACGATGAACTTAGACAAAAAACTAAGCGGATACCAGTGGAAAAAGAGTTAAGAAGGTGATGTTGGTGATGTATAGGACACACATTGAAAATACCTAACAGAAGCATTGCAAGACATACATTGTTTTGGAACCCACAGGAAAAAAGGAGTTGGGGAAGGCCTAGAAATACATGGAGAAGAAAGCTGGAGATTGATATTAAAAGGATAGACAAGATGTGGAAAGAACTGAAAGACAAGAGAGAGGAAGGCTAGAAGAAGTTTGTGGGAAAATGTGTTTTGTTGATAGTTGAAAGGTTAAGAAGAATTAATGTGTTAATTTAGAAAAATTCTTGGGAGTTGAAAGTTGAAGAAGAAAATACTTAACTCTTTCCACGCTTTTAGCCACACACTGCGCCATGACGAACGTCCATTGCACACTATTAGCCGCACACTGCACCATAGAGTTGCTTCCCTTATAAGAAGTCTTTCAAGTTTTACTTCTACTATTTTACTTATACTACTTTTCACCTTGTTATTCTATTGGGTTGTCCTGTTTTCTTCAATTTAGCATATATTAATATGTTTATTTATTGACGAGTAGTTAAAAATTTTTTTTTTTAACCTCCCTTGAATTAACTGTTTAAAAATTGAGGAAATAACTCTGCGTAGAAAGAGTTAACCTGTCATTTCCCTTGACAACACAAAAATAGTATCACACGGATACACTATCTAGATAACAACAAAAGATTTAATGATTGTTTACACCTCTGAAGTCGGAGAGGGCCCGCCTGTATGGGCCTGCAAGGGACACTGATAAAAAAAGAAAGCAGGCCTTCATGCAAAAATTAGTCAGAGGCGCCACATGAGGCCTTGACTGCGCCTTAATTCATATCGGACAAACGCAAGAAGAAATGATTGTTTTATTGATGTCAGAAAAATAAACATAACTATTGTTTTATCAATAACATGTAAACATAAAGTAATAGCATCTATTGGTGCTGAAATCTTCTAGAGCATTGGTTCCAACCTTTTTATATTAGAACACACAAATCTATTCTCAAATACCCAAAAGACTCTAGGCAACACACACATAACTGAAAAGCAAATATTACAAAGAATGAATATATGGAAATGATAGCAATATTAAGATTTTATTTGAAATATTTCTCAATTATTGAAATATTGGTGGGTTTTGGAGATTTTTATTAAGAAAAAATGTTGCAAACTAATTCTTCATTATATTTCTTTTAGTTTTTTGTTTCCTCCAATCCTGTTTTGCTTTACAGTGTCAGGATAAACACTTGCCAATTGACCGTCTGTAAAGACGAAAAAGGCAATATATATATAATCACCTACACGGATATCAGGGATCTCTGGAAAAATACTCCAATGTCTCCACGAGGGAGCGAACCTGGTACCTTTGGCGTGGGTGATTAGCACCTAACCTTTACGCCACAGATGCCTTCTCGTCAACCTCCACTATTCTTCTAATTCTCTTCAATAACCATTATGCTTCTAGTCTGTTTGCCCAAAAACAAAAGCTCACCATCTCACCCCCTACAAACATCAACATTTAATTTGGTTCATCCCTGTCCTTGCAAACATCCCTATAGCTGTTCAAAAGTCCGCTGTCCTCTACTGAAATTAATTTTTTTATCTTTCTGGTTGATGGGGTAAAATTATGACTCATCCTATTCAAGAATGCTCTATCATGTTTTAAGTTATCCTTAACACGGGTTTCCTAAGTTTGTTGAAATTGATGTACGGTGTTAGACAATAACTGATTAGATCAGCAGCTTCTGTGCCTGACTGTCTCTGCAGGTACATCAAATTGCTTGTGGCCACCTGTAGACGAGAGATAAGGGTATGACAAACAAAAATAGAAAATATTTTTACATAAAACAAGTCAAAACTTATGTTTCAACAAAGCAAATATCATCAGGGATTAAAAAAAGACATCAATAAATTATCCATTATTATAATAAGAGTTTAAATTTGACTGATTGATATGATCATCATTATTGCACTTTGGTGAATAACCATGTGTGCTTCGATCTATTTTTTTACACAGGAAGAGCTTAGCGGCAGAGCACAAACTCTGTAGCATTTGTGAGGGTCATCGATTGTAATTTTGAAGATGGTGACAATTTTTGAAGGAACTTTTATTTAAAAAATTTTTTTTAATGAATTTTGCCCGGGCAGTGATTTTGCAGCTTACTCTTACCAATTTTTCTACTGTCAAGAGTTCTATGTGCACACTTTGAACAAAGACCTCCTTTTTAATCGTCCGTCTCAGATAGGACTAGGACCTCATATTATCTACATTGAGATCAGGGGCCTCTGGTAGAATACTGCAATCACTCCACATGGGAAATGAACAGAATACCTTTGGAACGAGAGGTGAGCACCCACTATGCCAGAGACCCCCGCACAGGTGAACAGCCACTACGCCACAGACCCCCGCAATTAAACCAAAAAAACACAAATGCCTAGAAGTAGATTTCTTCTTTTTGTTGCATGTCCTCAACAGAATGTTGCTTTCATCATGACCTGCCTGAGAGACATTTGGTATCTAGTCAGTTGTTTGTCTCCTCTATCAGCTTCAGTTTGGAATATCTTCATTGCATTCCAGACATGTCCATTGGTGCTATAATCTCCTTAGCAATATCTCCAACAGTGTCCAGTGACTGACCACACCAGTTCGATGTTGACTGATGAGCCAACTCATATGCCAGTTGTGCCTGCAGGAAAGAAGAATAGAAGGCCTAGAAATACCTGGAGAAGAGAGTTGGAAAATCATATTAAAAGGATAGGCAAGATGCGGAAAGAATAGGAAGGGATGGAAAGAGACAGAGGAAGATCTGGAAGAAGTTTGTTGAAGTTCGGTGCCCCGTTGAGAGTTCAAAGGTGAAAAAGAAAATTCTTAGACTCACCTCAATAGGAACAAAACCCAGATCAGTCAGATACTTCAGTCTCTGAGCATGTACTCCAAGGAGCTGTCTTGTGTTGACAGTAAATTGATCAGCACTTCGCAGCAGAATCACAAGCCTAGAACAAGTAAATGAAAAATGAGTATAGAATTTGGGCAGATAAGGGGGTTCTAAATATGGTGGCTGCAAGATGTAAAATTTTAATCGATTTGGATCCTCTCCATTATGAAATACATCATCAAATAGCTTGTCCTGAGCAGAACTTTGTCACCTTAAGTTTTTAGGATTTCTCTCTCATAGGTGACTGCAGCCGTCGTGCTCAAACTATCCGTTAAATCCTGAATCCATCTTCTTCGTGGTCTTCCTCTGCGTCGGCATGCCTCCTTACTATGATGGTCTTCTAGTCTTTCGTGTCTCTTTATATGTTCAAAATACTTCAATCTTCTCATTCTTATCTGTAGCATCATCCGTCTTTTGTGATTTTGAGTTTTTTCTGGATAGATTTATTTGTTCTCTTTATCTATGATATATGGAGGACTCTTCTGTAACATATTCAAAAGCACACATCAAGTGATTTGCCTGCAAGGGTAGGTGATCATGTCTTTCCACAACTCTCTTCCTCTCTTTGGTACAGCTTATCAGTTCTGATATTTGTCGAGCCACAATGTCCCACCATCCAGTATCTCTGTAGCGGGGAGGTAAAGTGCTAGCTCTAAAGGTACTCGGTTGATTCCCCAAGTGGAGCAATTGGAATATTTACCCAGAGATCCCTCATATCAATGTAGGTGAGATCAAGTTCCTAGCCATATCCAAGATGGGTTACAAAATGTAGGTCCTGTGTTTAAGCTGAACATGTAAAAGTACCCTTGGTAATTGAAAATCGATAAAACTGCAAAGCCGCTGCCATGACAAAATTTATTTAGAAAGGTCAAATTTAAATTTCTACACAAATTTACACACATCTTAAAAATGATATCGGCATTCTTATCTGTGCTAGAGTTTGT
Organism: Arion vulgaris; assembly: GCA_020796225.1. Taxonomy (NCBI): domain Eukaryota; kingdom Metazoa; phylum Mollusca; class Gastropoda; order Stylommatophora; family Arionidae; genus Arion; species Arion vulgaris. Next base: position 11,519,231 of record CM036772.1, read on the forward strand.
GCAATGGGACCCTTATCTGTGCTATAGAGTTTGTGCAATGGGACCCTTATCTGTGCTATAGAGTTTGTGCAATGGGACCCTTATCTGTGCTATAGAGTTTGTGCAATGGGGCCCTTATCTGTGCTATAGAGTTTGTGCAATGGGACCCTTATCTGTGCTATAGAGTTTGTACAATGGGGCCCTTATCTGTGCTATAGAGTTTGTACAATGCCGTTTAGATTTCCTGTGTAAGAAAGAGCTCGGAACACATATAGTTACTCACTAAAGTGCAATGATCTTGGTCCTATTAATCAATCAATCCAGCATCATTTCCCTCTCCTCCCCTGTATTTTACACATTGTTACCAGAAGTTCCAAACCTCCTCGTCACTTTATGCGTTTGAAGAACATTGATTGTCTAGTTCTAATTCACTTGAACCAGGTTTCACTGTGTGCAAGCATCTTTTAAAACATCATTTGTTTTTTCTGCTGTCCATAAGATTTTTAACATTCTTCTGTAAAACAAAATCTTGTTGGCTACCAGAGATTTTAACCCTTCGAACCTGTGATCCCGATATTTCTGTACTAAATGTCAACACTTCATACAGCGGCATTGACTAGCACAGCTCTCGAAAGACAGTTGATGAGAAGAGACCTGGACGTTCAAAGACAACATGAAGAAGAGGCTTGGACAATCAAAGACAACATGGAGAAGAGGTCTGGATGTTCAAAGACAACATGGAGAAGAGGTCTGGACATTCAAAGACAACATGGAGAAGAGATCTGGACGTTCAAAGACAACATGGAGAAGAGATCTGGATGTTCAAAGACTACATGGAGAAGAGATCTGGATGTTCAAAGACAACATGAAGAAGAGGTCTGGATGTTCAAAGACAACATGGAGAAGAGATCTGGACGTTCAAAGACAACATGGAGAAGAGATCTGGATGTTCAAAGACTACATGGAGAAGAGATCTGGATGTTCAAAGACAACATGAAGAAGAGGTCTGGACATTCAAAGACAACATGGAGAAGAGATCTGGACGTTCAAAGACAACATGGAGAAGAGATCTGGACGTTCAAAGACAACATGGAGAAGAGATCTGGATGTTCAAAGACTACATGGAGAAGAGATCTGGATGTTCAAAGACAACATGAAGAAGAGGTCTGGATGTTCAAAGACAACATGGAGAAAAGGCCAGGATGTTCAAAGACAACATGGAGAAGAGGCCAGGACGTTCAAAGACAACATGGAGAAGAGGCCTGGACGTTCAAAGACAACATGGAGAAGAGGTCTGGACGTTCAAAGACAACATGGAGAAGAGGTCTGGACATTCAAAGACAACATGGAGAAGAGGCCAGGATGTTCAAAGATAACATGGAGAAGAGGCCTGGACGTTCAAAGACAACATGGAGAAGAACTGTGGAAAAAGAAATAAAAGAATGTGGCACGATGTTCAGAAAATGTATTTTTGTTCACAATAACTCACTTTTTAGTTATCTGTCCATGTATTTTTGTGCAACCAACATCATCTTTTGTAACTTGCAGAGGAAGACCATCACTGTCGAGATATATGGCACAACCTGATGAAACAAACAGAATTAAAAGTAGTGAGATTCAATTTATTTTCAAAATTCAAAGCAATAAAAGATAAATTATTTATTTTAAGAGGTTGTCGATAGAAAAGTTTGTAACACTCTGTGCTAGTCTTCTTCTTCTTTGCGATCGCTATTTGGATGATTCTTAATGTCAGACACGTTCTTATGATGAAGTTGACTGTTGTCTGGAGCTCATCTCTCCAGCTTTGAATGTAGTGTTGAGTTGTAGGGCCAGCATTCCTTTCTAGGGAGGACATACTGGGAACAGTCTTGCAGATATGTTCTGTGGTTTGCTCAGCCAGAGCCAACTATAAACTTAGAGTTGGCTGTGGCTCAGCGGTGTCACAGGGACACTGTGTGCTATTTAGCCATTTATCTTAACACTGAAGTGAGCGAAGGTCTGCGTGAATGTCGAGGGACACCAGTCAAATGGTAGAAGCAGGCCTTCATGCAAAAATCAGTCACAAGAGCCATACCAGGCATCATAGCTAAAGCCTGAATTCACAGCTCACAAACGAAGAAGAAGAACCATTTGTCTTGAAATTCTGGGGTTCAAGGCTCGCTTGGTCACAAATGTTCAGTGTACACAATGTACATCAAGATACATGGTTAAACTACAGAAGACCTTGATATTTTACTTGTGGACCTAAATTATAAATATATCTGAAGTTGGAGTAAGGTTTGCTTGAATGGCGAGGGACACTAGTGATAATGAAAGCAAGCCTTCATGCAACAATCAGTCAGTGGTGCAATATTACGCACCGAGAGTACGTATGAAAAATGTATTCAATCATTGCTATCTGTATATCTTCTTCTTAATTGATCCAGGGATGACTCGGCCCTTGCTCTTTGGCCCAATGCTATGTGGTATATAGTATTGAAGATCTGGGGGTGTGTGGATTTTCTAGCCGTCCCTGAAAGGAGTCAGAATTAGACTACCCTAATACTAGAGAACGAGGGGGGTACTCTGTGTTGTTCAATGATTCCAATGTTGAAACAGTCACAGTAGGGTTCACTGAGATCATTGCCGGCCACTATATTGCAAGTTGGTCATGTCAAGTTCTACTATACTCTATGCATGTGTCCAAATGTTCAAGGCAAGAGACTCAACATGTCCTTAGTCATTGGACATGAGTAGTCATTGAACACCCATAGGTGCTCAGTCTCCCCCAACAGATTTTGAGGGGCATGCATACTGATGGTTCCTGTGGCTTGATGGTTAAACACAGTCCTATCTCTGTCCCTCAAGCAACCAGCTCTACTTGTACAGCGTGTAATTTCAAACTCCCTAAGTCGCTCTATTGATTCAGTGTCAATTCTAGTGTCCTCATACAACTGTAGGTCGCCAAGAGATCTTCTTCTTCTTCTTTGCGTTCATTCTTTGCGACCAATTTTAATCACTCTTTGTGATATGTTTGATCTTTGTGAACGTGCATACGTTGCACATTGGTTTGGTAGGCCCCTAAACGCACAGACTTCTACACGTTTAGAACATGTGCATCCGATTTCAGCCAAACCTCCTTAGTCGCTCTTACGACATGCGTGGCAGGTAACAGTGGTTCTATTCTTTACACCCCAAATTTGGACCCCGGTAACCACTCAGGCGGCCAAGAGACCTACGAACTTCCCCCTTATCCATCCTAAACTCCTCAACATTCGATGCAAGCCTGTCTGCTCTCTCGTTGCTGCGAACCCATAGGTGTTATCATGTGTGTTGCTGTGAAACAAACGAATAGCAGTTGTCCACTACAGTGAACAATATGCGTGAGAGGGCTCTAGTTTACTACTATACTATACTATCTATCTATCTATCCATCCATCCATTCTCTAATCCTGTTTTGCCTTTCAGCGTCAGGTCGAAAAGGAGACACCTGGAGCGAGCCCCTCTATGCACCTTGTCTTTCTTTCGTTTCTTCAATCCTGATTTGCCTCACAGCTTCACGGTAAAAAGAGATTTCTAGCACTGGCTTTTATGTGTGCTTCATAAATAGTGTCTTTCATCGCCTGTTATTTCTGAGGTCCACGCTTGCGGCCGGCCTTTGCTTTGTATCCACTGTATCGAAGTAACATTGCTCTCTGTGGCGCACTGCCCGATGGTAATCTGTTTATGACTACTATACTTACATGCATAAAATGGCAGAACGTGATAATACTGATCACCCAAGAGATATTTCAAGGTTACTATAACACATGATACAGCTGGTGAGTTGTTATCTGTAGAAAAAACCAAAGGTAGGATTACTTAGTAAAATGAAATTCCTTAGTTTTGTGGGTCTCTGTGGCTACACCTTTGCCTTGTGTTCTGAAGGTCATGGGATTGAATAGGTCCGCGCGTCTGTTCAGAATTGCAGTTTTTTCCCAGAGACCCTAGAATTGTTACAGGAGCTACGGAGTTCATGCTTTATGCAAAAATCTTGGCAGGTGATGTGCCACTTGTGTGGAGAGGGGTTAAGCTATATGGGGTAAATGCCAGTGTAATGAAGTCAATCCTTTGACATTAAACCCTTTTAGTAAAAGGGGAAAAAAGGAAAGCAAGCAAATATTGCTGTCTAAACAAAATGTCTAAAGGCGAAGAATTGACTTGATTGCACCGGGTTTTACCCCACATAGCTCGGCCCCTCTCCACAGAAGTGACATGCCACCATCAGAGAGTATTGCACAAAGCATGAACTCCATAGCTTTGGCAACAATACTAGGGATCTCTAGAAAAAAAATTCATTTATGAAAAGAATGGTGTGGTTCAGATTTGAACAAATGACCTTCAGAACGCAAGGCAAAGGCTTAATCACAGAGACACTCCAGAGCATATCCTGCAGTCATGTCCATCATATATACACCAACGAAATGAAACATGGCCTCATGAATGAAGCTTACAGAGCAAGCTATGGGGAACTCTCAAGGAACTCCAACTGACATGCAGCTTCATAGAGACAACCCATCTCATGGTTTAGACGAGCATACAAAACCAAGCGCAAAGAAGAAGAACCACAGAGACACACACACCCCCACCCCCAATAATATTGCTGTATACCGGTCAACATATGTGCCAGTCCTATCTTACAGGTGCAAGTCTTGGACAAGATCACAACCCATCAAAGTCAGCTTTTTTTCCCGATCCAACAGCACTTGAGCTTTCAGCTCTTCGGCTCGGTGCCATGGACATCGTAACCCTTCCGCTCGTGCCAAGAACACCGTAAATCTGGAGAACCTATGGCTTTTCTGTCAGCCAGCGGAATTGAACCCGCACTCACAGAGGGCTAATCACCCGTCATCCAACGCGCTACGAGCACGCTGGGCAGGCGAGTCCAAATCCAGCTTAAAACCTCAGAAATGAGATATCTAAGAAAGGTGGTCCAAGTAACAAGAAGGGACAAAGTTTGTAACCAGGCAATACATAATGATCTTAACACCCATCCTCTAGAAACTAGAGTATAATGGTGAAACATGTAATTACAAAGTACTGTAGTTTTACAAAATACAAAAACAATGACAATACACAGCCAGAGTAGAACAGTTACACCTGTGATGATTTGAACATGTATGCAGAATGGGAGAGAATCGACCACAACGACAAGAATGGAATGCCAAGAACTGCCCGAGTGGTTACCAGTACCCAAAATTGGGGTGTAAAGAATAGATCCACTGTTACCTGCCACGCATGTCATAAGAGGCGAGTAAGATGGTTGGGCTGAAATCAGATGCACGTGTAATAAACGTGTAGAAGTCTATGCGTTTAGGGGCCTACCAAACCAATGTGTAACGTATACATGTTCTTGGCATATATCAAGCATATCACTAAGAGTGATTAAGGTTGGCCGTAAAGAACGCACACAAAAAAGAAGAATACCAAGAACCAAGGATCCAGACCTCCAGGATGTGCTGGTAGACAAAACCTGAAGGTCCCTGATTGACAAAGGACAGGACTGGATTTAAAGTCAAAATAAAAACAGTTGATAGTCTCTGGTAAGCCTCTACATTCCATGAATCAACTAAGTAAGTAAGCAGGCAGTGTGAAATATTTCAATTTTAGATATCTTCATTACACTCTGGACATGTCCATCAGGTGTTCCAACCTACCTTTGCAACATCTCCAAGAGATTCAAGCAACTAACTGTACCAGTTCGATGTTGATTGACGAGCCTACTCATACACCAGGTGTGCTACTCTTTTCTGGTCACTAATTTTAAATCCTAGCTCTTGCAATCTAGCTATTCCTGTGGATTAGTTTAGATGAAAGTCCTCTTTGCGGCCACAATCTATGAGAGCATTTAGAATGTCAGCTCTATCCATTGGCTGACCCCCGATATGGTGGCTGAGCCAGCTATCCTGACCGCTCTCCCATTGCCATCAACACACATGTGCCCCAAAATGAAGATGTAATTCTGCAAATTGTTGACCAGTGTAGTAAGTCCATTGACTGTGTACTCAACTAGCCCTTACCTCAAGAATCACACTCAATGAATCACACAGAATACATGCATTAGTGTGGAATATTATGCAGAATCAAAACTGTTCATGCATAGGTAACAGTATTTCAATTGCACTGAATACCATAGAGATTGTAAACAAACAAAAACTGTCGTTACTGCATGTAATATCACTTTTCAGGTGGTGTAGGACAGCGGGTACAAGTGCCTATAGAATTTAATGGTGGCATTGCTAGTGCAGTGGCATGAAACTGTTTAGGTTAGAATTTTCTCCATTTTCTCCTCGTGATTTGTGCCATCTTGGGTTCCTGTCCGGTTCTTAACCACAGGTCTTCTTCTTTCGATCGTTCTAAAGCCATTTTTATCATTCTCTCTGTGATATATAAACAGCCAAACATCAGAACATAATGTACGTGCACCAGCCTTCAGCAGCTATTGGAACACAGTTGTTTATCCTTGGGCGGGGTGTTCGATTTCAGCCAGCGTTTGTGTGCGATACACTTTCCGCTAGCCTTTGGCTGTCCCCAGCCGAAACCCACAAAGTAGCAGGTTGTCATTTTCTTTTAGGGCAGCGAACCTTAGACGGCCTGCCCTCCCGGGTTTATGAGCGCCATCTGCCCAGCAAAACTGGTCATTTTAATGAACACCTTGGTTTGCCGCCGTTCAGGTTTATGTACGGTTTGCTCCGCTAGCCTTTGATTGTCCCCAATCAATCTACAAGGCAGCAATAGTTCCCTGCGAGCGAAAACGCGCACTGGCTTTACCTCTGCTGGGCTTTCCAGCTGTTCTGCACATTTGGGTGGGACGACACTCTCTTGCTTGCCGCTGCCGTGCTTGCACTGGTTTTGCCTCTGCTGGGCTTTCCAGTTGTTCTGCTCATGTGGGTGGGACGCACACCCTCTTGTCTGCCATGCTCGCCGCTGCAGTGCTTGCTTCGCTTTCCGCGCTTGTCGTGCCGGCCTGCCCCTCGGTGGAGCCCACTATGGCTTTGCGAACGTATATGCTAGCTCTACCCTGATGCCTTGTCACCATCGACTTTTTCCGCGCTCACATTTTTCGTGCCTTCCGTGTCGCGCTCACATTTGCCTGGGCTGTCACCGTCTGTGACTCAACCCGGTCCCCACCCATGAGATGGGGTCACGGGCTTTGCCCCATCTGGTGCCACCCTTGCAATGTCCGTATGCGTGCTCGCTCTGCACTGGTGTCTACCTCACCATTTCCGTCAATTCCCACTGGGCCGTCCGACTTCGAGGGGGCAAAAACTGAGTTTCACCCTATGACGCCCACGTGCAACTCAACTCCCAGCATACTCATCGGTTCTAGGGTAGTGGCACAAGAGAGAGCATGCTTGGGCTCCGAATTTCGCCACACGCTGGTCACCGTCTCTTCGATGGCTTTGGGTCGTGCCCCCATCTCTGTGATGGGGGCCAGTGCTTGACCTATGTTGCCCAGCTTGCGGTTCAACTTGGCACCCAGCATACTCATCGGTTCTAGAGAGGCGGCTCAAGAAAGAGCATGTGCGGGTTCCGAATTTCGCCACACGCAATTCAACGACCCTTCGATGGTTTTGATTCGTGCCATCTATGTGATGGGGGCTAGACTTTTGACCTATGTGGACCAACGTGCGCCCCAACTCATCACCCAGCAAACTCATTGGCTCAAGAGAGGAGACTCAAGAGAGAGAGTTCACTCTGCAGGTTCCACATGTATCCTTCTAGCTTTTCTCATCGGCCGGGAGAGGCGAGCATTAATAGTCTGGGAGTTCGCTCGTCTATGTTGCAAGCGGATCCCATCAAGCATGACTACCTTTGCATCTCTACTTGCCCCAGAGTAGCTCTCCCACGGCACCTGCTCTCTTAGCCAGACCGGAACTACCGTCTGTTATCAGGGTCACCACTTGGAGATGAGAGCAGGGGATTAGAGCCATCTCCCTAATCCTGGCGCAACGCTTCCTTGCGCCTTTGACCCCAACCACAGGTCTGTGTTTGCATCATACCTTCTCAATCGAAGAATCCATCGAAGACATCCGTTGACAAAGTTTAACTTAGTGACTTGTCACATTTCTGAGCCATACGGCAACACAGATCTCACATTTGAACTGAATAACAATTTGTTTTTGGTTTCTGTAACTACATTCTTTTTTAAATGGATGGGTAGTTAGCCCATCGCACAACCCCAACCTGGAGGCCACATTTAGTTTTCTTCCACACTATCATTCAAATGGATAATAACAAAAGTTAAACAAAATGGCAATCAAAAATAATGGGGAGGTGAGAGCGGTTACCTTGATAAAAGAGCATATGTATGTTTTTTCCTCCTAGTATCCATTCCATTTGCTTGTCCACATCTTGGACCTCATTGATTATAATTGCATGTTTCAGCAACCTTAGCCAATCACGAGGATTATTATTTCCAGAGCGTGTTGAATCTGAAATTTAAAGTCAAAAGTATGTTAAATACTTATGTATGGCAGCGAATCATAGACAAGATTTCCATCCTTTAGTTCGCTTGAAATATTGTCTATATATTCAACGTTGTCGCTTGTATAAATTTCAGTCTCTCTTAACTCACACAGAGTTCCATTTAGTTTTATGTCGAGTGTTGTTTTGTTATGCCAGTGAGTTTGACTCAGTGTATCATATTTGAGGCAGTCTTGAAGTATGTGCTCTGCAGTCTGATGTGCATGTCCACAAGTACACATGGCTGAATTGCCAATAATGAACAAGCAATCAATAAGATCATTGGAAGCTACAGAGATGTGGTTTTACAGAAGAATGCTGCAAATTTCATGGACAGCGAAGAAAACAAATGATGAGGTTTTAAATCCGGCCTGCAAACAGAGAAACCTTATCAAAAGAATAAGAATCAGACAATCAAGGTTCTTCGAGATATCATGTGAAGAGAAGGTTTAGAACATTTGGTGACAACAGGTAAAATTCAGGGAAGGAAAGATCGTGGAAGACAGAGGAGAAGATATTGGATGGTCTGACATCGTGATTCGACAAAAGATCATCGACAGAACTGATTACCTGCACCAAGGAGAGAGAGTTGTGGAGAGACATGATCGACTATGCCGGCAGGCATGGTACTTGATTGATTGATGTTAAATACAAAAGTTTGTTAAATAATATTTAACAAATACCTTCCTATTACAGCACTTCTTTCATTCCTTTCTCTGATCCTGTTTTACCTCACAGCGTCAGGATAAGAAGGGATAAATAGTGTTTTTCACCGCCTGTTATTTCTGAGATCCACTTTCCTTAGTATTGGTGTGTTTTACGTCACATCTTCAGCACCATTTGAAGCTCTGGGGCTTATCCTTTGACGATGTGTCCGGTTTCAGCCAGCGTTACTCGGTTAGCTCTCGTCTGTAGCCATCTAGTGTTTTTACGGTGTGGGGTAGCTAGCCCCATTCCAACCTCCTTAGTCGCTTCTAACGACATGCGTGGCAGGTAACAGTGGTTCTGCATGAATCAGATTTCCACACAAATAAAATTTATGGGGAAGTCTGGTACATCGGTCTGGGCAGTGATTGCACGCGAGAGAGATCTACCTTCTGCATGGACATCCTTTTGCTTTGTATCCAATGTAGCCCTTGGAAGACAGAAGAAGGAGAAAAGTGATTCTACAGACTGAAAGGATAAAAGGGATGCCTCACCATCCACTGCATGAAAAATGGCGGCTAGAACAAAAACAGACTAAAGCGCACAAGTCTAAACCACAAAGCAAAAGAAATAGGAAAGTCATACTTGGAACTACTAAATCATAATTCCATACCTGAAGAATTACTTTTGATCAATGGGAACCAGACTCAGTAGCACTAAACTTCTCAACCTGCATCCCTAAATTGTTAAGCAAAGATGCCGAGCCTAATCTAGTGAAGAAAGCAACTACAATGGAACATCTCAATTACATGTTTCCAGAAGACAGCTGGATAAGAATTTACACAGATGGATCGGCAATGGAGGCAACCATGAATGGTGGGCAGGAGTGTACATTAGGCACCCAGATGCTACTACTGTGTCTCTAGCGGCCCCTACTGGAAGAATATGTTCCAACTACAAAGCAGAACTCTTAACCCTTCTGATGGCAGCACAGCACATGAATAAGCTGCAAGCACCTGCAGGCAAGATGGTATTTCTTACAGACTCACTGTCAGCTATACAAGCCCTGGAGGCTAAATCCGCTGACAGCACAGTACAAAACCTAAAAAGAGAACTTGCTCAGCTTTCAGAAAAGGCAGAAATTCACTTGCAGTGGATTCCATCTCACTGTGGCATTGCAGGCAATGAGAGTGCCGATGTCTTAGCTAAGGAGGGCAGTGCCAAATAGCAAATTTACCAACCCTTGTATGTTCAAGAGGCCAAAACCCTCATACAGAGAAAATCTGCAGTAGACTGGAAGACAAACACTGGATGTGATTATGGAAAAGACTCCCTCAAAGACCTAAGCAGAACAGACCAGGTCATTATATTTCGACTACGCACCGGACACTGCAGACTAAACAAACACTTATATAGACTAGGAATAAGTCAAACAGCTCTCTGCCAGTGTCAGCAGGCGGAACAGACACCAGAGCATATCCTGCAAGACTGTCCTCTCCTGTGTGAGCTGAGAAGCAACATGTGGCCACACCCAGTCGACCTGAAAACTAAGCTTTGGGAAACCTGACAGACCTGAAGCTGACTGCCCAGTTTGTGGTCTACAGTAAATTAAGCGCATGACCAGAGATCGCTAATGAAGAAGAAGTATCCAATGTATCGGAGCAGCATTGCTCTATGAGCCCACTATCTGTTGGTAATCTGCTTATGTGGCCAAACCATTTAATTTGTTGTTTCTTCATAAGTTCAGTACTGATGTTGTACCTACTCTGTTTCTGATGTCTTCATGCCCTCTGAAATATCACATGCAGTAGAAAATGTCATATATGAGGTGTACTTGATGGCCTTTGTTAGAAAGCTTAGCATACCCTGGGCATTGAAATGCACAGTAGGAATGATGCTCGTCCATCACGGGTGATGATGACCACACAATTTTCATCAAAGGAAATGTAGTTGCGTTATGTTTGTCTGTGTGTGCGTAGATGACTAGTGAGCCCGATGCAGGCTTGAATGCGCGAGCGGGCGTTACAACATTTATGTCTCGCAAAGTTGGCGGTGGTCTGAAAAAGTTTGGGAACTTATGCAATACATAATTGCGCTGCCACAAAAAGAGCCAAAATTAAAGTGACATACAGACAACCTGAAGTACAATTTTGACCTATCTAGCACCTACTGTGAATTTTGGCCCTAAATTCCGGGCTGGACACAGAACTGTAAAAATTTTTAGGAATTACGCCAATAAAAGTGAAAGATCCTAGAATTTCTACAAGTTCAGCCTCATGTAGATAATCAAAACGTTCCATTAGACAGCTCTCCACCTGGAAGAAAAACCAAACAGAACAATCAAAAGTTATATTTTTTACTGTAAATATTTACAAATATTATTTTCAAATATCATCATCATCAGGTGCTGTGCCGACTGGCATAGGCAATGATGAATCTCCTTAAATCTCTGTCTCTAGTGTCTGCTATCATCTCAGATGTTGATGCTCCTCTGCTATGAAATGAGGCTGTCAAAAATTGTCTCCCTGTCTTCCTCTGTCCCATCTCCCATCGATTTACTGGTTGTTCTAAATGTGTTCTAAATTCCCCTTTCCCATGTCTGAAAAATGATGACTGCCTCTTTCTTATATTGATAATAATTTTTCTCGTCATCTTGACCTCATTCAATACCTCCACATTAGTCATTTTAGTCGTCCGTCTGGTGGCGGGGTTCGCAAGGGATGCAAAGAATAGTACTACTGCTACCTACAAGACATCTCGTAAGAGGCAAATGATGTAGGACCTAGGAAAGCAACCCTAGTAAATAAAAAGCATCGCAGAAATCGGATGTGCTGGCCTACTTGTAGGCGCATAACTAGTATAGCGTACAATCGCTCTTAGGCTCAAATCACATACAAATCACACAGATTGGTTAACAAGTGGTCGCTATGGAGCGTTCAAGAAGAAGTCATTTTAGCAGTCCATGCTTTTCTCATCATTCTTCTGTAAAACCACATCTCTGTGGCCTCCATAGATTTTTCTATCATTTTGTTTACTGTCCATGACTCGCATCAATATTTCAGTATTGGTTCTATGTAGCACTCAAATATTATGCCTAATCTTAATTATAAAATTGATTGTCTGTTTGTGTGTCAAAGAAAAATTTAAAATGTCAAACTCTGAAATCATGAAATTTTGCTAACTTATTTCTGCAGAAATTTGTAGGTCAACACAACCATTTTATTTTATTTTTACTGTTATGAGTTAGTTAAGTTGCTAAAAACAATTATTATATATTGTATAGTGTGTTCAGTCAGCCATTATACTGGGTCATTGAGAATGCATTGTGCCAAAAGAATTTTTTTAACTGTAAACAAGCATGACATAAGACATTTTTATCAATGGAGAGAAAATAGAAAATGTGAACAGCTTTGAGTATCTCAGTTCATTTTTATCAAGCGATGAAGAAAATTAAAAGTAGAAAAGATATGGCCTTGCAAAAAATTAAACAACTAAAAACAGTATGGAATGGAATTGAAAGAACAAAGATCAGAAGACTAAGAGCATCCAGTGGCAACATATGGGTGTGAAGAATGGACATTTAAAAAGGCAGTAGAAAAATAGATATGTGCTTTCGAATATAAATGTTACAGAAGAGACCTCTGTATATCATGGACAGAGAAGAGAACAAATAGATCTATACAATAAGAACTCAATATTTAAAAAAACTGGCAGATGCTACAAATAAGAAAATAGAAGTATTTTGGACAAATAAAGATACAGAAAGAGTTGGAGAAGACCATTATGAAAGTAGGCATCTCTGAGATGAGGAAGACCGTGGAGAAAATGGATTCAGGATGTAACATGATTTGAGCATGACGGCTGAAGAAGCAGAACATGTAGCCTATGAGAGAGAAAAAATCTCAAGGACTGTTAGGGTGGCAAAGTTCTGCTCAGGACAAGCTATTTGATGATGATGTTTACCCTAAACCAACCACCCGATAACCTGGGATATCTTATCCAATAGATTAATTATTAATTACAATAGAATAAATTACTGGTAACATTTTCTAAATAAAAAACAGAACTATATAGTGTCACATGTACTGAGTTGAACTGCAATATGGTGTCAGATCTGTTCTGTTAAATGTACATATTATATGTATATATTTGATTATTATTGTTTTATCTTATTTTTTCATTATCTAGATTTTAACATTTATTTTGTTTTCCATGTTTAGTCACATAATTTAATTTTAGGGCCGTTAAGAATTTATTATCTGACTGTATATAAAGGGTTTTAAAGCCGAAGGATTGACTTCATTGCACCGGGTTTTACCCATATGGCTCGATCCCTCTCTGCAGAAATGGCATGCCACCTGCCGAGAGTATTGCACAAAGCATGAACTCCGTAGCTCCAGCAACAATCCTAGGGACTCTGGAAAAAATTGCACCCTTGCACAGAATGACGCGATCCAGATTCGAACCCATGACCTTTGATTTGTATGAATACAAATTATAAACTGTCCAAACAGAGGAGCTTCAGGGTTGTAAATCCCAGTAGCTGACTAGATTGAGATAGATGGGTATTGGTACAGCCCAAAAAGAACGACATACCAAATATGCTAAAAGATTGATTAATGAACATAAAAGTGGCGTGTTGAGCCACTGGACACTGCTGGATTTATTGAGACGGAGATCGGAGCACCTATGGACATGTCCGGAGTGCTATGATGATAGTCCTCTGATAAATGAAACTGCCTGGGTCTTAAATGATCTGTTCAGATGAAAAATTAATTATTTCACAAACAAACCTTTTTCAAGAAGGCTGATGACTTGGGCGGTAGATAATTTAGCTGCCCAAATGCCCTTAGTACTACATACAGATGCAGAGGTTCATATGAATCTGCATACTGTGTGAAGTGGCTGGCAGCAGCATCCATCACTAGCGGAGAAAGATATCTACAAGATCTGCAGTACTCAACACACATAGCGACCACATCTATCTGCACCTGTGGATACAGAAGTCACAATCAACTCGGGTTACAATACATCCAATATTTCAAATTACACAGCTGTTAAACTCTAATGCTTCTTAACCCTTTCGCTGCTACATACTTTCAGAAGGCTGAGCTAAAAATAGCTACTCTTTGTTTCTAGGTCACAAACGTGAATGTACGCCTATAGCAGTGACAGTAGCAATGTATAACGTGTTAACACGTCTTTAGCCCACAGAGGAAAAATAATAACAGACGTGTTAATGTGCCTTTAGAAGTGAATGGGGAAAACGTATATATACGTCCTAAGCAACTAAAGGGTTAAGATCTCTTGAAAAATTGCATCACCGAAATGACAAAGATACGGTATTGTAGATGAATTTTAAGTAACCTATACACAGACAAAAATAGCAAACAAAGAAGTGATGAGGAATTAAAAAACCTAAAGAATGGTTATGAAGAAGGCAAGACACAAAGAAAGTTGACATATAAGGTCTTCACAAGTAATCCCAAAATAGATGAGACTGCAGTAAAACTATTTGATTGGCAAAACATGTAATCACAAAGTACTGTAGTTTTACAAATTACAAAAACAATGACAAAATACAGCAATGTTTCACCAACAAGGCCTTTATCAAGCAAACGAACAACAGGAGTGACAAATTTTAAAAACATATATGGACGACTACATACAAACGTTTCTAATGAAAATCTGGGAATAAAACGAAGAGTTGCAGATAAATGTCGAAATATTCACAAAATAGATGAGACTGCAGTAAAACTATTTGATTGGCAAAACAAGTAATCACAAAGTACTGTAATGTAATCCCCACAAGTAATCCCCATTGCTGCTGGCCTGTTGCATTTTCACCCATGGTGTGGCAAAGTGATCTATTTGTCTTGTATTTCAAAGGTACTGGCTTAGAATTCAGACCACGTCCTTCAAGGTTCAGGAATGCAGTTTTTTTTAAAAAGATCCCTAGAGATTGATGCTAGAGCTACGAAGTTCGTTCTTTCTGCAATACTCTCATGGTATTGTATCATGTACTGCAGAGAGGGACCAACAATGCTCTCAACATGTAGTGTGCCATTTACTGCAGAGAGAGACTGAGCTTTGTGTTGGAACCCAGTGTAATGAAGTCCATTCTTTGCCTTTAAAATCTCTAACCCCATTTCAGTCCATACACTTTCGGTTCTCCTTTCACCGTCTTTCTCCAGGTTTTCTTTATTCTATCCCATCTACCATCTACTTTCCATCAAATAGTATGTCTTTGGTCAAGTGCTCAGTGACATTCTACACACATAAAATATATATATTCTACTTCTAATATGGACACATAAGAGACATTTGCAATGACCTACCAACGGTCCGTTCAGGCTTAGACATCGCTCCATCACCTTCACAATATTTTCATCAAGAAAGTTAAAGTGAATAAATGTGTTTAAGAAAGATAGCAGCAATGGTGGTGTCATCTGGTGGATGTTTACATATGCCCATTGGCCTGTGGATGGAGAAACAAATATTATATTATTATAATTACAGCATTTTTTTTTAAAATCTGGCAATATTTGTCACCAAGGCAATTATTTGCAATAGATGTTCATCATTATTATATGTGTTGTTCACATGTACAGAAGCTATAAGGATGTACTCAAATATATATATATATATATATATATATATATATATATATATATATATATACTCCTCTCGTATCGTATATCGTTACACTGGGTCTGCAAGTAATTTCTCCATACCGCTCTGTACTGGGCAACTTGCTTATTTTCTTCCATGGAAGTGAGTCCAATATTTCGTGTCTCTCACAGTAAAGTTGGTTTCAGGGTTTCTCTAGGGTGTCCTGTCTTTCTTGAGCTCTTTTTCTCCCACTTCAATGACTACTGTTATTACTAGTGGTTGACAAGACATTTCTCTGACTTCATCACCCCTCCTGAATTCGCCCCATTTTATGTTCATTATTTTTAGAAGATATCTAATTTCAAATTTATTTATCTTGCTTTCTATATAGCTAACATTATATTACCGTATAAATTGCCCTCATATAAAAGTTATTAATGTTCAGTTCACATTAATACATAATTCACAAAAAATATGTGATCCATTTTCGTCATAGTTTCCTACCTAAGTATTTCATAATACCATCATTGCAAACTCGCAAGCGGAGAAGATTATCCAGGCTTGAACCCACATCTTCGGCAGAAAGGGAAGTCCAGCACTTGGCTAGGGGTCTATCAAGCAAGTTGATGATTTGGATTTTGCCTGCTGTAACAGACTGGAGTATGAGGGGTAGTGTATGTTCATTGACATCTTGGTATCTGCGCAAACAGAATCAGAAAAAAGTATGTTATTTTATAGACATATAAGACACAGAGAGTGGATGACTGTATGGTTAACTGATTGCCTTCCATAAGCTGCAGTGAGAGTCAAAGTCGTTACGTACTCATGGCTGCATGCCGCAGTGACAGCCATGGTTGGTTTCCAAGTTAAACAAGTTTAATATTTACATTCTCCTTTTCTGTTTCGGTACGAGATTTTAATTTACAGACAGGAAGCTTATTCATGAAGCACATGTTATTGGTTAAAGATTTAAAAAAATTATATTTGGTTATATTTATCATGCTTTCAAGCCAGTTACTGAACTGTACAAAATATTTACCATCAGTAATCAATAATCAGTTATATGAGAACTATCATCATAACACTCCGGACATGTCCATAGGTGCTCGATTTCGCTCAACAAATCCAGCAGCCCAACATGCCAGTTTGATATTGATTAATTAATCTCTTTGCATATTTAGTATGTCGTTCTTTTCGGGCTGCACCAATATTGACACTTTTTTTTTTCTTTTTTCTTTCGCTGCTTTCAACTCAGACGAGTTCCATCTCTGAAACTGATTTTTGCGTGAAAATCTGTTTTTCCAATTTCTTACAATGGCAGCAGCGTGCACATTGTAAATTACTTTACACTGGCAGCCGTGTGCTCAATGTACTCGTAATTAGTATTCCTCGCCATACAGGCAGATTTTCTCCGACTTCAGAGGTACTCACGTTATCGTCCTGAGTAAGACCAGGGGACTCGAACAAATGCCGGACAGTAGGTTCGAACCCGAGCTATGAGGCGTCTCACAGCTAGCAGGCCGAGCTACTATCAACTACTCTAGGCAGTCCCCAATATTGACACTCATCTCTCTCAATCTGGTCAGCGAGTGAGATTCACAGCCCTGAAACTCCTCTGTTCGGAAAGACTTAATGCATGAAGAATGTCATTTCGATCCATGGCAGCTCCCTCTGATATTGTAGTCAAGCCAGCCAATCTATCAGCTCGTTCATTACCCCTAATTCCTACGTGCCCAGGGATAAAAATGAAGGTGATTCCTCTGATCATTGTCTGTACCAGTACCTCCACCCAGATGCGTTTCACCATTCCTGATTCGACTTTACCATGTCAACAGGCGTTAAAGGTCATAGACGATAAGAACTGTAAATTATTTACTAAATATTGTTCAATTTCTATGTTCTTGTATTTGTTCTTATTATTGGATATACTAAACGGTGATGATGATGCTCGTCCATCACGGGTGATGATGACCACACAATTTTCATCCAAGGGAATGTAGTTGCGTTATGTTTGTCTGTGCGTAGATGACTAATGAGCTTGATGCGGGCTTGAACTGTTCTTGTACAGTGTGGGCAAGGTATACTTGCACTTGTGGGGAGTTTTACTGCCTTTCTATTTTGACGTTTTTAAACGGCAACCACCAAGTAAAAGGCATGAAATGTTTTGGAAATTCAAAACTTTAACGTAAGTTGGGACATTTTTATATTTTTGAATGCGTTTCTGTTGTAAATAGTAATTTTATATTTACAAATTTTCTCCAAAAAATTTACGAACAGTTGTTTTAGAGCAATCGTAAAGGAAATTCATTTATCTATAAAATGATATATTACTTATAAAAATGTGTTAATAATTAATCAAGAAACCGTAGCTGAATTTGTACATACACCTACAATAGGAAAACAGGACATATTTCATTCAGCACTGCCCGTTTTTCAATACAGTAGCCAATCAGTTAAACGCAGTGAGGTTCCTTGGTGGAAACATCTTGTGTCCAATCCTTTGGTAAAGTCAAAAGCACCTATGACTATGACCGGAGTACCTTGCAAGGCGCAATCATAAACCGACCACAAAGAGTGGTTTAACAAGTGGTTGATGCAGAGCAAATAAAAGAAGAATGGGAATGCAAAAATTACTTTTTTAATGCTCTCTAAAATCATAATCAAACAACAGAAAGTAATTTTAAACCTGCATAACAAAGTGAATCTGTCCCTTAAAGCAGGTTTTATTGTGAGCTGTTTATAATATAATTTTATTTTTTATTTTGTTGTGAACATATATTTCCCAAGTACTTTAATTCCCTTGATTATATATCAATTATATGAGGACTATCATCATAGCACTCCAGACATGTCCGTAGATGCTTCCATCCACGCCTCAATATATCTAGAAGTGTAAAGTAGCCGAACACGCCAGTTCGATATTGATTAATTTTCTTCTTCTTCTTACGCTCTACATAAGAGCGATTGTATGTTGCACCAGTTATGTGCCTACAAGTAGACCAGCACATCCAATTTCTGCGATGTCTTTTATTTACTAAGGTGGCTTCCCTAGGTCCTATATCAGTCGCCTCTTACGACATGCCTTGTAGGTCGCAGTGGTACCATTCTTTGCTTCCTTGCGGGCCCGGCACCACACGGACGATTGATTAATCAATCTTTTTGCACATTTTATTTAGTATGTCATTGTTTTCGGGCTTTATCAATATCGACAACCATCTCTCTCAATCTGGTCAGTGACTGGGATTCACAAAAACTCTTCTGTTCAGAAAGATTTTCTCAATGCGTTAAGATTACATATTTGCTTCCCTACTGTATTTTATATTACTTCATACCTTGAAATTAAATGAATCCAAACATTGTTTGCAATTTCTAAACATTTCAGTCTGATTTCTTCTCTGATTTCAGGATTGATCTTTGAAGAATATTTGTCAAACTGTTGCATTTTCATCTGAAGCTCTTCTCCGTCATCATTTGACAACAATCTTGATGAGTTCTCTGAAACAACACTTAATGATGGATATTTAATGCCCATGTTAAATGATGGATGTTTCATTCCTGTATCTTTGC
The DNA here is from genome assembly GCA_020796225.1 of Arion vulgaris. Taxonomy (NCBI): domain Eukaryota; kingdom Metazoa; phylum Mollusca; class Gastropoda; order Stylommatophora; family Arionidae; genus Arion; species Arion vulgaris. The sequence goes on from CM036772.1 coordinate 11,538,518, forward strand.
TCATTTTTAAAACATTCACTAGACTTAAAAGTTCCTCTATAGAAAACACCTCATCTCCTAGCCGAGACTGAATCTCAAAGTTAATAGCATCTATACATACTGGACTGAATCCTTCCGCTGTTAAGTAACATCCGACAAGTGAAATAAGTATATTATTGGGTAGATGTTTAACATCTTGTTCAACTGTATTATAAAGTTCTCGCATTACGGCTGAACGAATAAAAGAATGAATTTGGTGCCAGTCCATGCTGAGATATTTCAAAATATGAAGTCTCTTAAGTGCAAGTGATGCTGAAACTCCTCGAACTTTTTCGGAGGGAACTTCCAGTAGTTTAAATATATCATTCACTGTCGAGCAGTTACGAAGATCTTGTTCAAAAGTTGTATTAAAATCTGATTCGTTATGAAACGTATCCCCTGAATATGTGTGTGAGGATGCAGACGAAAATGGAAATGAGTTAAGTGTGACTCGTTTGATAAGAATAGGTAACTCTTCTATATCAATTCCATCTTGAACAAGTAATGTGGAATGGTTAAGAACTCTTGCTATTCTTTCTCTGTCCGTGTCTGAAGAATACAAACAAATCTGTGATTTCAGATGTGGCAGTTTACTTTCTTGACCTTTAGCACCTGGAAGACTGTACAAAGTTTTCTGTGAGCCTGACAACGCCCTCAAAACTGAGATGTGTATCGGCGTTTTCTGCAAAATTATACTAACTGAAGCCATTTCTAATATTAATAAGTACTTTACTTTTCTTATTACTAACAAACGAAACTGGTCCTCACATCACAAGACGGCAAAGACGGATAACTATTTATAATATATAAACTATGAGTTCATTATAAAAATGATTCTTCAATTAGTCTTCCAGATACACAATTCTACCCTTCGACGACACAACACACTTGACAATGACTTCAGTTAGCTACTGATCAGATCATGTGACAAGTACGTTTATTAATACTCCAGTCTAAGATGAACTCAAAACTCAAACTGGAGTCTAGAAGATGAGTAGACGTAGAGTAGATGAGCACGAGTAGTCTGTGGCAAGGACCTAAAGCCTAAAAGTTAGTAAGCCTGTAAAGGGGCTGGCAAGGCTAGTAGTTATTTGTGACTTGATGGGTTTCGACAAAAAACAAATTTTAAAGCGATTATCAAACTTAAAGATTTTCTTTCCTAAACTAACTGTACACTACACAACTGCAGCAATGGTAACATCTTCTCGTTTGCTATAAGTTAGAAGTCTAGCGAAATTATCCGTGGGCATGATCAAGTTTAGAACGTGTATTTACTAAGGTCGAAATTGTACACAAACTACGGAAAAAAACGGAACACATATTTTTTCCATACCGACATTATCCGAAGAGGTCTACATTATTTCACATCTTTAGTTTTCATTTCTACAAGTAGACTATACTTGTATATTAATATCGTATTAACCTTTGTCAGATATAAAGACTTTTCTATATTTTTTCCTGATAGTTTGAATTTATCTGATGGAGATGCTGATAATCAAATGCACTGCTCAATCTGGACCTATGTAGAATGAACACATTCATTTTTAAATTCTGTTTGGCTCTCACAGTGAGTCGTGACAGTATAAGAAACTTCTTGAACGAGCTCTTATGTGCGTTTATGGTCATCAAATAACTTATCCTGGGCAGAATTGTGCCACCCTAACAGTCCTTCTCAATTTTTCTCTTTCATAAGTCTCTGCAGCTCGACGTGCTCAAATCAGTAACATCCTGATCCATCTTCTCCGTGGTCTTCCTCTTTGAAGGGACACCTCTTTCCATAATGATAATGATCTCCAACCCCTCGTGCCGTTTGATCGATATGTCAAAAATATTTCAATTTTATTATTTGCTTCATCAGTAAGTTATCTTTAACTTTGAGTTCATTCTGAATAGATCTATTTCTTCCTGTCATGACATACGGAAAACTATTCTATAACATATTCAAAACACATATAGGCCTATGTTTTTCCACTGTTAAATGTTATGTTTCCCACCCATACGTTGTCAATATGAATATGTCTGCTCTTAGTATTCTGATATTTTCTTATCAGTTCCATGCCATTTTAAGTAGTTTAATTTAGTACAAGACCATGTTTGTTCTTATTTTAATTTCCTACATCCTTTTTCCCATCTCTTGCTAGTTCTTACAGTCGTCATTTGATCACTATAAAGTTCTCTTATGACCTGTATTAAATATAATGAAAACCCAATTTTTCTCCATTATTTTCTGCAGTTCATGTTGTTGTTCTACACAATCAAATGCTTTTGTATAGTCAATAAAACATGAGTATATCTACATTATACTCTCTAGATTTTTCTATGATTGTTCTCATGTAAAATAAAAAGTCTAGATTACTTTTACATGAGAACGCAGAAGAAGAAGATTACTTTTACGTCTAAATCCATCTGTTGCTATAATGATGTTTTCTTCCATTTTTCTATATTCATACGTGGCTAATCAATGCCATTGTTCTATATTTGGTACATATTTTGTGTCTCCATTTTCAGGAATAGGGATAAATATTGTTCTTTTCCATACCTTTGGACATATTTCTATTTTCCATACCTTTTTTTTGTATATTTCATGATATATTTGTACACCTTGTTCTACTCCAGTTTTGATCAATGTTGCTGAAATATTATCCCATTCTGCTGATTTTCCTGTCTTCAAGTTTGTTTTTTATTGTCCATTTATTGGTTATTGGTTATTGGTTATTAAACTGACGTCATTGCACTCCGGGCAGACCCATAGGTGCTCAGTCTCCCCAACAGATATCGAAGAGTATGCATACTGATGGTTCCTGTGGCTCGCTGATTAAACACACCTCTCACTCTGCCTCTCAGGCATCCATTTAACTTCCTCTAACGATGGTTGCCTCTCTTTCTGCGATTATTTCATTGTTTGCACCATTGTCCTTCTCGTCTTTGTTAATATACATTTCGCTGCGATATTTTTTCCATCTGTTATCAATTTGTTTTAAAACTATATAACTTGGAGTTCAATATTTTATTTAAACTTTTAAAACTGATGTTGCTTTGACAATCCGTAGCATAATTTTTTTATTTTTTATTTCCAGTGCTATCAAAATTACTACCCAATTAGGTGAGCTACTCTGCTATTTTTCTCATTTTGGTTTCCATGGTGATATATGCATTACTTGCAATATGGTGTCTTCATAAATATTTATTTTTATCTAGCGACAGAGCGTTGCAATTTGGATATCTTCTCAGGTGGAAGTTTTTTTCTATTTGTAAACCAACAAACGTTGAAGGTAATTCTCTCTCTCGCGATTACCGTCCAGACCGATGTACCAGATCTCCCATAAATTCTATTCATGTGGAAATCTGATTCATACAGCATTAGCATTTGTGTGTTTTACGTCACATCTTCAGCACCAATTGGATCTCTGGTGCTTAACCTTCGGCGATGTGTCCGGTTTCAGCCAGCGTTTACTCGGTTCGCTCTCCGTTCTGTAGCCATCTAGTGTTTTTACGGTGTGGGGTAACTAGCCCCACGACCGACCTTCTTAGTCGTCTCTTACGACATGCGTGGCAAGTAACAGTGCTTCTATTCTTTACACTCCAGCTTGGGCAACGGTAATCACTCGGGCGAAGGTAATTCTATAACTCTTTAGTATTACCTTCTTCTTATTATTTTATTATTCTTCAGTGATCTCTGGTCATGCGCTTAGTTTACAGTGGACCACAAACTGGACAGTCAGTTTCAGGTATGCCAAGTTTCCCCAAAGCTTAGTTTTAGATCGACTGGGTGTGGCCATACGTTGCTTCTCAACTTATCCAGTACAGGACCAGAGCCAACTATAAACTATAGCAAGGCTGTGACAGGACAGTCTTGCAGGACATGTTATCACAGTCCATCCCATATCACATGTTATCCAGAAGTTATCACAGTTCCTGATCTTAGCATTTGGGGGTGATGTAGTCTATTCTCTTCCTCACCAACTTTTTTTCTTTCTATAACGTAGTAAACACTATCTATGAAGCGCACACAAGGACTCGTTCTATAAATCTCTTCTTATCCTGACGCTGTTAGGCAAAACAGGATTGAAGAAAAGAAAGAAGAAAGAAAAGTAAACCAGATATCATTTTTTTTAGCATGGGCGAATCTTCTTTCTTCTTTTGTCGTTACACTGTTACAGGGTTGTTGCCTAGTGTTGAGGTTTTCTGTTTTTTGTCTTACGCTGCTGTAGTGGATTGGGTGATAGTTATGTTTACTTTTTAACAGGATTCTGCTATGTCATCTATCCATCTTTTTCGTAGTCTTCCTCTCGCTGACAAAACATTATTAAAGAAAAGAACGTAGAAGAAGAACCTGTGACTGACATTTTTCTATCTCTCAAAGAACTAAAGAAAATTACCACATGCGAAATGAGATGCTTGAGGAAAGCAGTAAATAAAACAAGAAGAGACCATATAAGAAATGAGGAAATTAGAAGAACAGTCGGAACAACACCTGCTGTTAGATTTATTGAAAACAGAGACTCAAATGGTTTGACCACTTGGTCAGAATGAACCGAATACACCAGTTGCAAGAGCGTACAACCTGAAAATGGAATCATCAAGAGGAAAGGGCAGACCAAGAAAAAGATGGGTTGATGGAGTTACAGACATCTTAAAACTCCACAATACCACACCATATCAAGCGACCGAGCGTGCATTATCTCGAAAACCGATCATCAGTTAAACCTGCTACGCCTAGCGGCAAAAAGCAGAGAAGGACAAAAGAAAGAAAAGAAGAAAGAACTAAAATGGCCTGACCCAAACGGAAACAATTATTTCATTAAATTTAAAAGTAAATATTCGACGATTTTTTGTAAACATAAATATCAGTTTAAACCTATTTTTGGGGTGGAAGGGGAGGGGGGGGACATTTTAACTGGATTCTCCTTAATGAGCTCAATCTATGTTTGTCTGTTTATATGGCCAACTTTCCGAGAGATATTATTTGTTAGATAATATAAAAAAATAACTCGTTCTTAGTTTTAAAGAGGCGAAGCTCGGTTAAAAATAATTTTTAATAAACTAATTTTTTTAAGTACAAAAAGATCACCATATTTTGCAATGCGGATGTTATTCCCCCGCCATATAGACACAAAATACCCACACATATATATGCATAAAAACAGCGAGTAAGAGAAATGTGTATTGTCGAGAATTCTTTATTTTATTCAAGTTACGTGTTATTAATTTTGGGGATTTGGATGATTTTTTAAAATTGTGTTCAGTTTTTTTTTAATTTGGGTTTTTGAAACCAACCTAATTGATGATTTTTTTGGTCCTGTTTGGCTAAGATCAAAGAAAGAAACCTAACGCTTGATCTCTGTCAGAAGGCGTGAGCTTCAAATAGCTAATTGACACACTCTTATACGCAATAAACAAGTTTCGAGCATCTTTCTTAGAAAGGATGAGACACTCGAGCTTTCTCACGCACTGCATCCATTCGATGCTGAACTGCCGGGTAATTGTCTTCTTCATCTTGTAGCACTAGGGAAGCCTTACGTCCGCAAACAAGGTCTTCCAAGCCCACCTATCCAAGACCATCTTTTCCAGATCACTTCCGATTTGCTTGCATTCCATCTCCAACTCCCGCCTCTAGCTGTTCTTATGTCTTCTCCTACATCTATTACCTTCGGGATTCAACCGAAAGGCTTATCTCGTGATGCTATCTCCTCGGTGTGTGTTCATCGCCACATTTTTCTTGCTCCACCTTCCAGGCATAGCCGATTTAAAAAAACAAAAAGCAATAATGGATAACTTTTTCTGACATTGTCCATTTTTTCCCCGATCCAGAAGCACTTGAGCTTTCAGCACTTCGGCTCGGTGCCACGAACGCCGTAAATCTGGAGAACCTGTGGCTTTTCTACCAGTCCGAGGAATTGAACCGCACTCACATAGAGCGTGTGACATTGTCCATAAACAACTGGTCCTGATAGACATTACAGACTTGGATTCTACGTAAGAAATTAGTTATTATTTTTTAAGCTCCTTAGTCAACAAGCCATGATAAAACACAACAGGACTTGTTCTTTGGTTTAACCTTTCGTCGTAACGAGCCGATATAATGGCTCGCAGTAATTTGTAAGATGCCCCACAGCCAGTATACCGACTATACTCAATATACATTTTTTTAAATGCACCTGGATGTAAAAAAAAAAAAAAAATTTGCATGAAAGTGTTAAAAGACCAAGTTTCTTTTTTAATTACCTAAAACACAATCAAACATGCTTGTTGTCAGGGTCGAGCCGTGCTGTGATTTAGATAGGCGACCGCAGCAGGCGGTACCATAATGAGGGCGGCATAACCAGCAAAATCAATATTACAATTGAAGGTTGTTTTAAGGAAAAGAACATTTAAGGGGCGGCATTTCAAAGACTTGCATCATACTGAGAAAATATACCGCACGACCCTGCTTGTAATAATTAAATATTTCTTAGAACTCAAATCTCAAAGTAGTAACAACATAAACAATAGAAATTCTTTAAGTATAAATAATAAAAATAAATATTATATGTTAAGTATCGTCAAATGAAACTAAATGCTACAGAAAGATCCTACGAATACCATGGACAGAAGAAAGAAAGAACACTGATGTCCTGAAAGAACTGAATGTCAAAAAGAATTGGCTGATAAACAACATACTATGCAGAAAAATTAGATACTTTGGTCACATTAATCGTAACGATGGCCTGGAAAGAACAATATTAGAGGGCAGGGTCCCAGGACGCAGAGACAGACCAAGAAGAAGATGGCTACAAGATATTAAAGAAACCATGAATATCACCATCGACGAAATGGGTGAACTGGCTAGAGATAGAGTGAATATCAGATGTGCTGCAGAGAGAGCAACATCCTATAAAGGATACGCACCTTGATGATGATTATCAAATGAACCATTGACAAAGCTGCGGAGAAGATCATTAATACCTTTGATTGCAAATGCTACATAAGAGTACTTTGAATATCATGGACAGAGAAAAGAACAAACGTTTCTGTTCTGCAACAGCTTGATATTAAAGAGAGTTGGCTATTAAAGAGCATAACATCAAGGACAATTAAATATTTTGGACACATCAAACGACATGAGTGCCTAGAGAAAATAATTTTGGAGGGAATGGTGCCTGGAAGAAGAATGAGAATAAGACCTAGAAGACGATAGGTGCAAGATGTCATTGATGATCTGAGAATGACTGCTGCTAACGCCGGTCAACTTGCTCAGAACAGAAAGTTTTTCAGGACTGCTGTCATGGGAGTCAGGTCCCGGAAGGTGACAAGCTACTTGATGATGATGATCCTCAAATGAAATCAAATTGTGTTTAAAATTATCGACCAGGAACAGGTAATAGTACATTATCTACGAATATGTGTGTGTACGTTCGTTTGATTTATTTATTTATTGATAGAACCTTTATCACTGCACTTCGATGATAAACGATGTGTGCTCATATCTCTGTCTTACACAGGAAGATCTCATTTGCAGTGCACGAACGTCTTATCACCGGCGAGGGCCGCAGATATAATCTTGAAAACAGGGAACATTTTTGTAGAAAATGTTATGTTAATCTTTAAATGAATTTTGCTCAGGCAGCGATTTTGCAGCTTACTTTTACGAATTTTCAACTACCAAGTGTTCTTTTGCATGATCAAATTTAACATATGACCTACGTTTTATCGTCCGTCTCCGATAAGACTGGAAATTCCATCTCACGTACACTTAGATCAGAGGGAAACTCGATCAATGCTAGAAACGGCCTAGTACTTCCGAAGCGTAAGGCAAACACCTTACTTTCACACCACATAGACCCACAATGTGTGTGAGTGTGTGTGAGTGTGTGTGTGTGAATGAGAGTGTGCATGTGAGTGAGTGTGTATATGTGTGTGCTAAATTCAGATGGCACTGCCAAGAATTTATATAACAATTGTGTATGTTCCTACTTCGTTATATATATATAAATAGGGGGAAGACTGCAGTAAAACTTGGTAAATAGCGAAACACGTACAAACAAAGTACTATAGTTTTACAAAATACAGAAACAGTAACGATAAACAGCAACGTTTCGACCAACAAGGCCTTTATCAAGCAAACGAACAAACAGGATAATCTATATGGGTATATGTTGCATGTATTCAAGTTATATATTTACTAGATGTTTCATTGTTTCTTTTCCGTTCTACTTCTAGTTTTTATGTGTGTTTTTGTATTACATTTATTTCGTTATTCGTTTTTATTCCAGATTTTCCTTAGATACGTTTGTATTTGGTCGTCCATTTGTGTTTCATTTTAATTTGTCAATCCTGTTTGTTCGTTTGCTTGATAAAGGCCTTGTTGGTCGAAACGTTGCTGTTTATCGTCACTGTTTCTGTATTTTGTAAAACTATAGTACTTTGTTTGTACGTGTTTCGCTATATGTATATACATATGTATATATTCTTCTGATGCTACAAATAAGATTCAGAATATTTTGGACATGTAAAGAGACACAAAGGGCTGGAGAAGAACATCATGGAAGGAGGCATTCCGGCAAAGAGGAGAAGAGGAAGACCACTGGGAAGATGGATGCAGGATGTAACTGATGGGTTGAGCATGACGGCTGCAGGGTAGGGACATCTGTCCTACGAGAGAGAGAAATTCTGAAGGACTATTAAGTTAAGATGGCAAAGTTATGCTCAGGATAATGATATTTGATGATGATGATATATATTTATATAAATATAATGAAGATACCTATGGCAAGTAATGCAGATATCACACTGGAATCTAAAAATGATAAAAATAACAGAGCAGTTCACCTATTTAGGTAGCAATTTTGATTGCACAGAAATGTTAAAAAAGAATTATGATACGAATTGGCAAAGCAACATCAGCTTTTAAAAGTCTAAATAAAATATGGAACTGCAAGTTATATAGTATTAAAACTAAATTACAATTTTCAATTCAAATGTTGTATCAATCCTAACATATGCTAGCGAGAGTTGGAAAATGACTAAAGATATAGAAAGCAAGTTGAATGCATTTGAAAATAGATGTCTGCGAAAAATAATGAATATAAAATGGAACGAATTCAGGAGAAGTGATGAAATCAGAGACAAGTCTGGTCAACCACTAGTGACAACTGTTTTAAGAAAGAGAAGATGGAGATATGTTGGGCACACCTTTGAGGAGAAATGATCAACGAATATCAAAACAGGCATTGAAGTGGGATGCAAAGGGTTCAAGAAAGAGATGTCGACCTAAGGAGACCCTGAAACGAACTTTGCTGAGAGAGGCAGGAAATATCGGTCTCAGTTTCATGGAGGAGATTGAGCGAGTTGCCCAGGATAGAGCGGTATGGAGAAATTACTTGCAGGTCCTATGTAACGTATAACGGTACGAGAGGAATTATTATTATTATTATATATATATATAAATGTCTGTATGTGTGTGTGTGTAGTGTGGCATGTGCACGCGTGTGTGCGTGCGTGTTTTTACGTACTGCTTGGTGCCTGCGTGTGTGTGCGCATGTGCGTGAAATGGATTCATACCTCATGGTCTTCATACAAACTAAACCACAAAGTGCATGAAATTTGCAAAGTGTGCACGCAGATTACGCATGTATACATTGTGAGTTTTGTGTATAGTGAAACACGTACAAACAAAGTACTATAGTTTTACAAAATACATAAACAGTGACGATAAACAGCAACGTTTCGACCAACAAGGCCTTTATCAAGCAAACGAACAAACAGGAGTGACAAATTAAAATGAAACACAAATGGACGACCAAATACCAACGTAGCTAAGGAAAATCTGGAATAAAAACGAATAACGAAATAAATGTAACACAAAAACACACATAAAAACTAGAAATAGAAAAGAAACAATGAAACATCTAGTAAATATATAACTTGAATACATGCAACATATACCCATATAGATTATAAAGCATGGGAAGAGAAAGTACTAAGAAGCATAAGAATGTAATACATGCAACATATACCCATAGAGATTACAAAGCATGGGAAGAGAAAGTACTAAGAAGCATAAGAATGTAATACGTTGAGCCCGCGTGGTCGCAAGGTACCATACAAAGAAATCAACCGATTCTCCAGAGCAAATCGACTACGATCATCAGAGGAACATGATCGGATGGCTGTGACCTGGACATCGCAAGCTCCTGAATGGCCAGTATCATTGAAATGGGTAGCGTCCATTTGTGTTTCATTTAATTTGTCACTCCTGTTTGTTCGTTTGCTTGATAAAGGCCTTGTTGGTCGAAACGTTGCTGTTTATCGTCACTGTTTATGTATTTTGTAAAACTATAGTACTTTGTTTGTACGTGTTTCACTATTTACCAAGTTTTACTGCAGTCTTCCCCTATTTTGAGTTTTGTGTAAATAACCTGTTCTTGCAACTACCCATGTTAGTAAGTATACAATCATGATGATGGACAAATTACACAGAATAGATGGGCAGGGAGAAGAACTGTACTAGGAGTCAAGTTCCATAAGCGAATGATATTTAATGAATGTATGTATATCTCAAACTGAAATGACCATAAATAGTGAAGACATTAAGAACGTCACATATTTTGAATATTTTGGCTCTTTTATTAACAACAATGGAGATTGCATGAAAGAAGCTAGAAGAAAACTAGCCATGGCACCCCAGAGGGTAGCCAGAAGGATGAAACTATGGCACGACGTAAGCACAGAAATAAAAGTAAGGCTTCTGAGAACATGCATATTCTCTGCGGCAACATACGGATGTAAGTTGTGGACCATAACATAAACATTAAATAACAAAATTGAAGCTTTTGAAACAAGGTTTTAAAAAAAAGTTCTTAGAACATCCTGGACAGAGAAGAGAAAAACCAAAGACATCCTACAAAACCTTCATATCGAAAAGCATTGGCTCATAAAAAAACACCATGTCCCAGGAAATGAAATATTTTTACCACGATAAACGTCACAGTGGTTTGGGGAGAACGGTAATGGAATGCACGGTTCCTTGAGTACGAGGCAAGGGACGACCAAGGTAAAGGTGGCACCAGGATACCAAAGAAACATTGAACATGACGATGGAGGAGGCGGGGGAACTTGTTAGAGATATAGTGTTGTTCAGACGGGCTGTGAGGAAAGCGGCGTTCCACAACTGCCGATATACTACTTGAGATACATATCTGTATATATATTAAAAGTATGTGTTTAATTTCCATGATAAATCTGGTGATAAACTCCAATACTGAAATATCTATTGATCTTGTCAAACCATTGCTCCCTGTAACGTATACGAACCTCTATGTGAGCTACAAAAGACAGTGAAGTTTATACAAGAGACAACATTGAATATATAGACAATGCTTCAAGCGAACGAAAGGAAGGAATGACTGTTCCCTGTAGTTGTAGGCTGTTCAGCTTGTAATAGGGGCCTCTAGGTGATTAATTTTGATTGCTTTCTTACTTTATATCACGATAGGGTTTCCTTTTATATATATAACGATTTGCATTGTAGTCAGGGCCTTACTTTAGGATGGTCGGTGGACGCTCTCCTTTATGGGGTTGTTCCATTGTTACTGTATGATTTCAGCTTTTAGAGTTGTTGTGTTTCCTGGCCATCTTCTCTCTAAACCGTCATTTCCACTGGTCTTCCATTATCCCATTTATCGTGTATCTCTTGATCGCAGTAAGTCTAGTTCGTTTTGTTCGGTCCATTGTGATACTCTCTTCTTGTCGTCGATAATTCAGCTTTATCCAATTGACTATTTAATATTGTTGTATGTAGAAACTTATTGACAACTCAAACGGATGAAAAGGTATACAAATATCATATTTCCAATTGACAACTCAAACAGGTGTAAAAGTATACAAATGCCATATTTCCAATCGGCAACTCAAACGGGTGTAAAAGTATACAAATGCCATATGTCCAGTTTACATTCCTTTATTGTATCATTATTGAATTCGAAAGCATATTAAAGCATGTCCTATCAGTCGCAATGTCTCTAACGTTCCTCGCTTGTTTACCAACTGCAATCTTACTCAACCGTCGCTACACAACTACGTATTTTCTACTACGTCAAGAATGTCTCGTTGTTATGTGTTGCGCCTCTGCTAGAGAGTGCAACACATAGTCTCAACTATTAAATATCTAATTATACTACCTATCTATCTGACTAACTGTCCATTCCTCCGCTGCCATCTGGGGAACTATGACAAGCTCAAGTGAAAATTCGCGTAAATGAGACAACCCACGTCACGTGATTCTTGCGTTCCAATACTGTTAGATAAATACTAGAAAACAAGGTTATGTTTTTTGTTACAAGTTAAATTTAACATTAATGAATATCCAACAGCAATAACATGGCTGACCAGAATTTTTAACATAGCCTGGGAGGCACAAGAGGTTCCAGATGACTGGCAGAGAGCTATTATAGTCCCAATATGGAAGAACAAAGGAGACAAAAGAGAATGTGAAACATACAGGGTATCTCTCTTTTGAGCCAAATAGGAAAAATGTTTGCAAAAATATTGGAGCGAAGAGCAAGACATATATTAGAGCCCCAGTTAAGCAATAGCCAGTTTGGGTTTAGGAGGGGTAAGAGCTGCACAGACGCAATATTTACACTAAAACAGATCTGCGAACAAACAATTGAATACAATCAAAGTAAACAGCTTATATTTATAGACCAAGAAAAGGCATTTGATAGAGTAAACAGGTGCAAACTATGGAAGATCCTTGAAGAATATGGCGTCCAAGGACAACTATTAGGTAACATCATGGCCTTATATCAAGATAGCCAGAGTACAGTAAGAACTACAGAAGGAATGATCGACTGGTTCTCCATTACATCAGGTGTTAGACAAGGTTGTGTCCTTTCACCACTACTCTTTATCGCATATATGGATAAAATAACTCAAGAGTCGAATTCAGATAATGATGAAATAAATGAACTGCTGTTTGCAGATGATCAGTGCCTGATACATCAAAATGAACAAGATCTACAACATCATATTGACACTTTGAACAATAATTGTGTGAAACATGACATGAAAATCAACAACACTAAAACAGAAATAATGAATATGGGAAGAAAACATAATAATCTAGACATCCATGTCAATGGCACTAAAATAAATCAAGTGAAAGAATTCAAATACTTAGGAAGCATATTCACAGAAGACGGAAAACTAGATAGAGAGATAGAGGCTAGAGTACAAAAGCAAATGCTGTAACCTACCAGCTAGCCCCATTGTTAAGGCACCCAAAAATTTCACAGGCAGCTAAGAAACAAATGATCAACAGCATTTTATACCTACTTTGTGTTACCAGAGCTAAACATGGACATTGAGCAAAGCGCAGTCACAAAAATAACTACATGTGAAATGCGTTGCCTGAGAAAAGTTACCAACAACACAAGAAAAGACAGAATCACCAACATCAGCATAAGAAAGAAAGTTGGCACAAACCGTGCTTGAATTATATAGATAAACAAAGAATGAAGTGGTTTGGCCACTTAATAAGAATGCATCCAAACTCCACAGTATACAGAGTCTTCTACAACAGAACATCGGGAAAGAAGGCAAGAGGAAGACCACGGAAAAGATGGTTAGATGGCGTGGCAGCATCCTGTGAAAGAGCAAAGATAACAATCACACAAGCCACCAGAACAGCGCAAGACAAAAACAGAAAACCACGACACTGGGCAACAACCCGGTAGCAGTGTGACGACAAAAGAAGAAGAAGAAGAATGAATATCAGTATTGTTAACACTTTTTGTCAATAAATAACTATGAACTCATAGAATAGTGTTAAATTACAGTAAAGATTACAATGGTCTACCATACATAAATATATGCCAGTCAGCATCAAAGGGAAATTTCGATTTCTCAACTGAATTGAATCACAGCCAGGCTCTAGCACAGGCCAGACAACTGGCCGGATATTCCCTGACCTAGATAAGAAAAGGGATCTGGAAATTACAGACGTTTGATAGAACACTGCACGCTTTTTTGCAATGTTACTCAATTCTGTGTGTCTATGGTTATTTATTGGTCAAAAATATTTATAATATTGATATTCCTTATTGTTAAACTTAACTTGTTGCATAATATGACTTCGAGTTAACATTTTGTGTTGATTTAAAATGAATTCGTCTATATAAACCAATACTGGAATACTGAGGTCACGTGGTGTAGTTGGGGTCTGATTTCCCACAATTCTTACCTGAACCCGAAGGCCCAGTAGTTTATAGTTGGCTCTGATTGAATAGTCCTATGTTAACCGAGGGCAGCGTTCAAACATACAATTTTTACTTCTACACCTTCTTCTTTTTCTTTTTCTTCTTCTGTTTATTCTTCTTATGTGTTCAAATTGTTGGTAAAGCTATTTATGTTTAGGCATATCACAAGATATGGTCTCCTTAGGTCGACCTAAGGAGACCCTGAAACGAACTTTGCTGAGAGAGGCAGGAAATATCGGTCTCAGTTCCATGGAGGAGATTGAGCGAGTTGCCCAGGATAGAGCGATATGGAGAAATTACTTGCAGGCCTATGTAACGTATAACGGTACGAGAGGAATTATTATTATTATTATTATATATATATAAATGTCTGTATGTGTGTGTGTAAGTGTGTGCGCATGTGCACGCGTGTGTGCGTGCGTGTTTTTTACGTACTGCTTGGTGCCTGCGTGTGTGTGCGCATGTGCGTGGAAATGGATTCATACCTCATGGTCTTGCATACAAACTAAACCACAAAGTGCATGAAATTTGCAAAGTGTGCACGCAGATTACGTGTTTTGCCAATCAAATAGTTTTACTGCAGTCTCATCTGTTTTGTGAATACACGCAGATTACGCATATGTATACATTGTGAGTTTTGTGTAGATAATCTGTTCTTGCAACTACCCATGTTATATAGTAAGTATACAATCATTATTATTATTATTATATCACAAGATAGTCAAGATGAGACAAAAGTACTGCAATGCAACAACATACGGCAAGACCCGATATTAATTGAAGGGAGGGAAATAAAAGATGATGATGAATTTGTCTACATTGGAAGCAAGATCAGTCAATCAGGAGGAAAAGATGAAGACATTAAGGCAATGAATAGGAAAGTCTGACAAGACTTTGTTAATCCTGCAAACAGTTTGGAAATCTACTGCCATCTACATTAGAACAAAGCTCAGGATATTCAGCTCAAATGTGAAATCTGTGTTACTGTATGGCTCGGGAACATGGCGACGGCAGCAGGACATTAAAGAAATGAAAATGAAAATCGTGGCATATCCCAAAGGACGTAGTCATCAACCACAGTAAACAAGTCGTTGATTTTCTAGGCACCACTTATACGTTCAGTAGTTTGCCATTGCTTTCTGAACGGGTGGCGCCATCGTCCTTTGTTAAAATCAACGGAAACAATTTGCAAGCAAATTGTCCGCAGCGAACTCAGAACGTTGGGGTTAATAGACCGAGTCACTAACCCCTAGGCCACAAACGCCACCTACATTAAAGAAACGATGAACATTACATGAGAAGAGGTGAGAGAACTTAATAGAGAGTTTTTCTGTCAGGTAGTGATAAAAACGTATGGGTGTGAAGCATGGACATTTAATAGAGCAGTGAAAAAACATATATGTGCTTTTGAATATAAGTGTTACAGAAGAGTCCTTCGTATATCTTGGACAGAGAAGAAAACAAATAGATCTATACAGAAAGAACTCAAAATCAAAGAAAATTGGCTGATGCTACAAATAAGAAAGATAAAATTGAGATATTTTGAACATATAAAAAGACATGAAGGGCTGGAGAAGACCATCATGGAAGGAGGCATACCGTCAGAGAGAAGAAGAGGAAGACCACGGAGAAGATGGATTCAGGATGTAACTGATGGTTTGAACATAACGGCTGCAGAGGCAGGACATCTGGCCTATGAGATAGAGAAATTCCGTAGGACTGTTGGGGTGGCAAAGTTCTGTTCAGGACAAGCTATCTGATGATGATGATGATGATGATGATGAGGGATAAAAGCGACGTTCCGTAAGGGACATGTTACTTGATGATAATTCAAATCATAATTTAACTTCAAATCATTCAAAAGAGATATAAAGAGATCAGGTACTATAGCCAAGGGAAGACCAAGGAAAAGATGGATAGATGGTATCAAGACCACACTAGATAAACACAGATATAACACAATAAGGGCGACTCATCTGGCCATGGAACGCAAAATTAAAGCTCCCACCTCTACGCTTAACCCTTTCACTGCTACATACTTTCCGAAGGCTGAGCTAAAAATAGATACTCTTTGTTTTTAGGTCACAAACGTAAATGTACGCATATAGCAGTGACAGTAGCAATGTATGACGTGTTAAAACGTCTTTAGCCCACAGAGGAGAGATAATAACAGACGAGGTAATGCATCTTTAGAAGTGAATGAAAAAACCGAATATATACGTCCTTATCAGCTAAAGGGTTAACATCAAGAGTGAACAACCAATTCCATCATCCACCTGATGAAAGGCATACAATAAACCATTCAAATTTAAAATCATATTTGTATGTAAATAAATGTTTTAAATGTTTCTGATGTTCTATAAATATGCTCTAGATCTCCTGGTAGATTTCTTTCCTAGTCAGTTGAACAATCCTTGACGGGCAAGAAGACGGCTGAACGCAGTATGACCCCCGATCGACAGAGGTTGACTCTGATAACTGTGTTGGAGAAGACGTAGCAGAACAGGGTTAATGTCCTCTCTCTTATTCCCGGATTTAAATCTGTTTGTAAATTCTCGTTTGTCAGCGGAAAACGGAATTTGAAGAATAAACTTTTGGTAGAAATGTGAATTCTACGAAATCATGTGTTTCTGGGTCAGTTTCCTGGAATCCTAATGGTAGGTCAGCGAAAACGTTCAGCACGACGACTTGCAGGATCAGCAAGAAGATATAATTAGAATGTGACGTCATCTTGTCCTTGCAGAAAATCCCACTGTTTAGCTATCTGAAATTGTAAGAATGTTATTTGTATTATTAAATTTATTTATAGCAACAGGAAGTGGGGCAGTGATACATAGAAAACAAGAGAGGAAGGGAGTGGCGCAGTCTCTACACTTGGAACTAGCTATTATCATTCCTACCCGTGTGATGACGGGGCATACGGAAGGCAAGAGGGGGGAGGAGAAGAAGGGGGCAAAGAATGGTAACACTGCGACCTACAAGGCATGTAGTAAGAGGCGATTGTAGCAGGGGCCTAGGGAAGTTACCCTAGTAAATAAAAGCGATGCAGAAATCAGATGTGCTGGCCTACTTGTAGAATCATAACTGGCACAACGCATAATCGCTCTTAGGCTTAGATCACATACAAATCACTAACAGTGGTTAACAAGTGGTCGATTTGGAACGTTCAAAGAAGAAGTAGCACCATTCTGGCTGCTTTCCAGCCCCAAGGCTCAATGTATCGAACCACAATTTGCATTTTTAAACCTCCATATCTTTTTATGTGGGCGTCTGTTGCTTACACGGTAGTGAGCTCCATCCCCAACCCAAGCGTACCTGGCTCAAACTCCGCGGTAGGCAGTTTGGCAGCAAATTCGTTTCCGTCAGATTTTACGAAGGTAAAGACCTCACCGTTCAAAGCAATGGCAAACTGCTGAACGTATAAGTGGTGCCTAGAAAATCAACGACTCGTTGACTGTGGTTGATGGCCATATCCTGTAAAGCATATGCCACGATGTTTCATTTTCATATCTTTATATAGGTCCAAAATTACCACTTTACTCAAGTTTTTTTTGGGGTGCCCATCATTCAATTTATTTTTCAAATCTGAGTTTTTGTTGGATACTACTGTTTTTTAAATTTATTTTTCTTTCCATAGAATTTTGAGAACTTTTATATAACATAGGGAGCAATGAGAAAGCCACAAATACCACCACAAGTCGATTATTATAATATGAGCAGATTGGAACAAGTTGTCATTCTGCGCCTTAGAACAGGACACAATCGACTCCGCAGCCACATGTATACAAAATTCAAGATTGGCAATTCATGTACATGTGGACAGGCACACCAGACTGCAGAGCACATACTTTAAGACTGCCCCGAATATGATACACTGAGGCAAACTCACTGGCCTAACGAAACAACACTAGACAGAAAACTACACGGACCTCTGTGTCTGTGTGAGCTACAAAAGACAGTGAAGTTCATACAAGAGACAACATTGAATATATAGACAAATTTCAAGCGAACGAAAGGAAGGAGGAAGGATAACATAGGGGAAAAAATAGATCTGTAGACATGTGAACGAACAGGTTAAAAAAAGACGCTTTCGCTGGATAGGACACACTTTGCGAAAACCGGAGGGGGAATATAACAAGAAGGGTCCTTGCCTGGAACCCGCAGGGACAGCGAAAGAAGGGAGGCCGAGAAATACATGGAGATGAGATTTGGAGGCGGAGATCAACAATATAAAGAAGAGCTGGAGGGAGCTGTAGGAGATAGCTAGAGATAGAAAGACTTGGCATGAGTTGGTTGAGAGCCTATGCCTCAACCCGGGTAAAAGGCAAGAGAGAGAGAAAGAGAGACATGTAGAACAAATAGAACTGTCTAGAAAGAACTCAAAATCTAAGAAAACTGGCTGATGCTTCAAATAAGAATGAATAAATTGAAGTATTTTGGCCATATAAGAAGACACGAAGGGTTGGAGAAGACCAATATAGCAGAAGTTTAAAGTAGGCATCCCGACAAAGAGGAGAAATTGAAGACAATGGAGAAGATGGATTCAGAATGTAACTGATGATTTCAACATGACAGCAGTTGATGAGTGATACCTGTCATACGAGAGAGGTCTATACTGTACAGATTTATAACATGTATATTCACAAGTGGAACTGATTAACATAATGCGGAGTGTGTTCACTTATCGAATCAATCACAAAACTGGTTGGGGGTTCATTTCTCTGAAAGGAATTTTTTCAATTGTGCAAAAGAATTCTCCGTCGCGATGCTGCGGAGTTTGTGCACTATCGCTGAGATTGTTCTGTTTAAAAGAGGAATCAGAGCACACATGGTTATTTACATACGTGCAATGGTGATGATTATGTAAATCAACACAGGTTGTTTATGCAGACTGGTAACAATAAAAATAAAAATAGTACCTTCGAAACTAAATGCTACAGAAAGATCCTATGAATACCATGGACAGAAAAAGAAAGAACACTGATGTCTTGAAAGAACTAAATGTTAAAGAGAATTGGCTGATAAACAACATACTATACAGAAAAATTACATATTTTGGTCACATCAAGCGTCACGATGGCCTAGAAAGAACAATACTAGAGGGCAGGGTCCCAGGACGCAGAGGCAGACCAAGAAGAAGATGGCTACAAGATATTAAAGAAACCATGAATATGATCATTGGCGAAGTGGGTGAACTGACTAGAGGCAGAGTGAATTTCAGATGTGCTGCAAAGAGAGCAACGTCAATAAAGGATACACACCTTGATGATGAATAAAAATAAACTGGCAGGAGCAAATACCGATGTCCTCATAAGAGCAAAGATCCCAAGCGTCAACACCTTGTCGCAGAAGACCCAGGTGAGATGGGTCGATGGCGTCGCTCAGATGAGTGATATACGCATCCCAAAACAGTTGATGTATGGCGTTATTGAAGGGCGCAGACAATCAGTTGTTAGACATTATAGAAAAAAAGGTTTAAAGACACTCTTAAAGCGTCTCTAAAATGCTTCAATATAGACACCACGTGCTGGGAATCCCTTGCGCAAGATCGCCAAATGTGGCGCTAGATCAACACAAGAGAAACTCGCAAAGCTGAGAATTGTCATGCCTTTGTGGCGCAGACAAAGCAAGCTGTAAAAACAAACACACAACGCCCACATGTCTAACCTTGACCATGTATGCGCCACCTGTGATAGGGGATTGTGTTCGAGGATTGGACTTTACAGTCGCATCCGCACATACCAGGGAGGTACAGCAGCACAATCTGAGACTGTTGTCATCATCTCTTGCGATGGACGGTTAATATTATTATTATCAATCAATCAATCAAATGCGCCCGTGTGCTGCCGGGGCTCGCAAGGGGAGCAAGAGTAGCAGCACTGCGACCTACAAGGCATGTCGTAAGAGGCGACTAAGGTGGGGTTTGGCGTAGGGCTGGCTACCTATCAGTAGAAAATTTTGCCACAAAATCCAACCAACCATGAACAAGTCACATAAAAATAAAATAAAAACTGTGCCGGCCAAGAGGAAAGGAAGCTCTTCTAGAAGAGGTATGAAGCGATGCAGAGAAAGCCGCAAGGAGTCTACACCGCAGATTATCTTCCTTTCACCTAGGAAAAGCTCCAGAATTGGCACCTGGAATGTTAGAAGTATGTATCAAATGGGAAAGACAGCACAGGTTGTAAATGAGATGAAATTTCACGGGATTGGCATCTTGGGATTATGTGAAACTAGGTGGAATGGTGCAGGCAAACAACGTCTAAACACAGGAGAAACAATGCTGTTCTCAGGCCATATGGAAGAAAACGCCCCCCATAGTGAAGGAGTGGCTTTAATGCTATCTAAAGAAGCGGAGACTGCACTAATAAAGTGGGAAGCAGTGAGTCATAGGATAATCACAGCAACATTCAGAACCACCAAAAGAAAGTATTCTTGAATGTGACCCAGTGTTATGCACCTACCAATGATAAAGAGGAAAAAGTAAAAGAGGAATTTTACATAAAACTTCAAAATACTATAGGTAATCAGAGAAATGGGAACATCAAAATTCTGATGGGTGACCTCAATGCCAAAATAGGTTCGGACAACATAGGCTACGAGGAGATCATGGGAAACACGGACTAGGAATAATGAACGAAAATGGAGAACTATTCACTAATTTCTGTGCAGCGAATCAATATGTCATAGGTGGAAGTGTCTTTCCACATAAAAGAATACATAAAGCAACCTGGGTATCACCAGATCACAGAACAGAAAATCAAATTGACCACATATGCATAAACAAGAAATTCAGGTCATCTCTACAAGATGTAAGGGTCCTAAGGGGGCAGATGTAGATTCGGATCACCATTTGCTGATAAGTAAAATTAAACTGAAGCTTAAGCGATACATAACATCCCATGAACATAGACACCAATATAATGTAGGATACCTCAGAAGTCAAGAAACAAAGGAACAGTTCACGGTCACAGTCTCTAATAAGTATGAGGTGTTGCGGCAATTAGAAGATGAGGTGAGTGCGGAAGAATGCTGGCAGCAAGCCAAAAATATTTGGAATGAAACATGCACAGAGGTATTAGGAAAGAAGGAGCGGAATCATAAGGCATGGATAACTCCAGAAACTCTCAAGGAAATAGAAGAAAGGAAAAGAGGAAAGCAGATTTAAATAATAGCAAAACTAGAACTGCCAAAGCCATAGCCCAGGAAAAGTACACAGAAGCTAGCAAGAAAGTGAAGAAACAAATAAAGTTAGATAAAAGACAATACGTAGAAGATCTAGCAAGAGAAGCAGAGGTAGCTGCAGGAAAAGGAAACCTTAGGGATCTTTACAATATCACTAGAAAGCTAGCAGGAAAATACAGACCATCAAATGGGTTGATCAAAAATAGTAGTGGGGAAACTATCACTAATGTTAGAGACCAAATGGAAAGATGGATGGAATACTTCAAGGAACTCCTGAACAGACCAGCACCTACAAACCCCAAGATATCCAACCGGCAGAAATTGACTTGGACATCAACTGTGAGAAACCATCCAAGGAGGAGATTAGTAAAGCCATTAAACTTTTAAAAGATGGAAAAGCGGCCGGTCCAGATGGTATTCCAGCAGAGGCGGTTAAAGCCAACATAAACACATCCACAGAAATACTGTATAAATTATTTAGCAGAATCTGGGAGACCGAAGAAATACCAGCAAACTGGAGAGAAGGATACCTGGTGAAGCTACCAAAGAAAGGGACCTTCAGAAGTGTGAAAACTATAGGGAATAATGCTGTTGTCAGTACCTGGGAAAATACTAAGCAGAGTCATCCTGGAGAGACTGAGAGATACCATCGATATAAAGCTAAGAGATGAACAGGCAGGCTTCCGACCAAATAGATCATGTGCTGATCAGATAGCCACATTACGTATAATAATAGAGCAAAGTATTGAATGGAAATCCCAACTTTATATCGGATTTGTTGATTATGAGAAGGCTTTTGACAGTATTGATAGGAAAACCCTTTGGAAATTAATGAGGCATTATGGAATCCCACAGAAAATTATTAACCTAATAAAAGCAACATATACAGATATGAAATGTAGAGTTCTTCATGAAGGTAAACTAACAGATACTTTCGGAATAGAAACAGGAGTGCGTCAGGAATGTCTTCTATCACCTTTGTTGTTCTTACTGACAATAGACTGGATTATGAAGACCACAGTAACTAACACCAGAAATGGAATCCAATGGACTCTGACAGAGCAACTAGATGATCTGGACTTCGCTGATGATATAGCCCTTCTGTCACATACACAAAATCAGATGCAGGATAAGCTAACACATTGAATCAAAGGTCCCAGCAACTAGGGCTGAACATTCATAAGGGAAAGACAAAGATATTGAGAATTAACCAAGCAACGACAACTCGATCTCCCTGGTGGAAATCCCACTTCAAGAGGTAGAATCATACACATATTTGGGCAGCAACGTAGACAAAGAGGGTGGAACAGATAGAGATGTTAAAATAAGAATACAGAAGGCAAGGAGCTTTCATTGCACTGGGAAACATTTGGAAGTCCAAAGAAATCAAATCTAGAACAAAAATTCGGATATTTAACTCTAATGTTAAAGCAGTTCTACTGTATGGGTCAGAAACATGGAGAACAACTAAAACAATAGCGCATAAATTGCAAACATTCATCAACTGGTGTCTGCGCAGAATAGAGGAATAAGATGGTATGATAGGGTCACAAATGAGGAACTTATGGAGAGAACAAGACAGATTCCAGTGAACGAACAGGTTAAAAAGACGCTGGCGCTGGATAGGACACACTTTGCGAAAACCGGAGGGAATATAACAAGAAGGGTCTTTGCCTGGAACCCGCAGGGACAGCGAAAGAAGGGAGGCCGAGAAATACATGGAGACGAGATTTGAGGCAGAGATCAACAATATAAAGAAGAGCTGGAGGAGCTGCAGGAGATAGCTAGAGATAGGAAGACTTGGCATGAGTTGGTTGAGGGCCTATGCCCAACCGGTAAAAGGCAAAGAGAGAAGAGAGATCAATCAAATGATGCATGACATTTTGATGTTTAAAAAACAATGATGTGTTTTTCACTTGATAGAGATAAAAAGAGATCAGGTAATATAGCCAAGGAAGACCAGGAAAAGATGGATATATAATATCAAGACCACACTAAATAAACACAAATATAATGAACAGAGCTTTGCCACCTTCGGAATTTTTCTTTCCCATAGTCTAGACATCAACTGTCATCATGCTAAAATCATCAGTCAAATTCGGAATCCATCTTCTCAGTGGTCTTCAATTTCTCCCCTTTGTTGGGATGCCTACCTACTTCCATAATGGTCTTCTCCAACCCTTCGTGTCTTCTTATGTGTCCAAAATATTCCAATTCTTCTTCTTCTTTGCGTTCGTTCTTGACCAATCTTAATCATTCTGTAATATGTTTGATCTTTGCCAAAAACGTGTATACGTTGCACATTGGTTTAGTAGGCCCCTAAACGCATAGACTTCTACACATTTAGGACACATGCATCTGATTTCAGCCAAACCTCCTAGTCCCTCTTACGACATGCGTGGCAGGTAACAGTGGTTCTATTCTTTAACCCCCAATTTGGGCCATGGTAACCACTCGGACGATATTTAAATTTATTCATTCTTATTTGTAGCATGCAAACTACTGAACGTATAAGTAGTGCCTAGAAAATCAACCGTGGTTGATGGCTACGTCCTGTAAAGGATATGCCACGATTTTCACTCATTTCATTTTAGCATCACCCAGTTTACTTTGATTTTGGGTACTTTCTAGACTGATCTATTTGTTTTCTTCTCTGTCCATGGTATACGAAGGACTCTTCTGTAACCCTTATATTCAAACGAACATAAATGCTTTTCTGCTGTCTTGTTAAATGTCCATGTTTCACACCAATACGTTGTCAATGGGAATATGCATGCTCTTATTATTCTGATCTTTGTTTTCTTATAAATTCAATTTTATACTGTTTTTAGTTTTTTAATTTTGTGTATTCTCTTCTTTTAATTTTCTTCATCTATTTTCATTTATTGTTAGCAGTGAGACGAGATATTCGAACGTAGTGATCTTGTGTGTGCTTGTTTTAAGGCACTTTATAAGCTGATATTAATTTTCGTAAGGCTGTTTTTGATGCCATTGATCCATCTTTGACATGGTTTTCCTCTTGCCTTGTACTTATTTTACTGTTTCTGTGTGGCTCTCTGTGGTAGACGATACCAGGGCATTCTTGGCAGGTGTCCAAACCATTTAATCTGTCCCCAGACAACATCCTGCAAGACTGTCCCAGCCTGAGCAGTGTGAGAATGGAAATCTAACCAACAGAAACAACTCTACAAAAACATACTATCGGGGACCACTGAAGACCTCAAGCGCACCGCCCTGTTTATGACACATACCGGAGTAGTCGAATAGGAGAAGTTGATCGCAGAAGAAGAAGAAGACCTTCTGTTCATTTATTTCATCCCATTTCCATTTCAATGTTATCGGTGACTAAGATATTCACTACCGTTCACTTTCTCTAACTTAGTCATAACGAATTCCAGTGAACCAAGTGGTGAAGTAAAAACGCTAGCGTTGGATAGGATGTCGCCTCTATGGTGAAGTGGTTAAGACGTTTGTGTGTCGTTCTGAAGGTTGTGAGTTCGAATCCGGACCGAGTCACATGCGAAATTTATTTCATAAGATCTTTAGGATTGTTGCTAGTGCTACCGAGTTCGTGCTTTGTGCAGCACTCGCTGTAGGTGGTGTGCAATTTCTGCAGACAGGTAGGAGGCTGTACAAGGAAACCATATGCAATGAAGTCGTTCCTTCCTCTTTAGACTCGGGCACACCTTGAAAAATTTCGTTGGGAATACAATAAAAAGGGCCATTTCCTGGAACCTACAGAGAAAACGAAAAAATAGGAAAGCCTAGAAATACAGGAAAATATTTGGATTAAAGAAATCACCTTCATGTTTGTCTCTGAGCATGCATGAGTTAGTGGTAATAAACGAGCTGATAGATTGACTGACTTGGCTAAAGTATCAGAGGAGCTGCCATGTACCGCAATGACATTCTTAACGCATTGGAGAGTCTTTCCGAACAGAGGAGTTTCAGGGCTGTGAATCCACTCGCTGACCAGATTGAGAGAGATGGGTGTCAATATTGGTGCAGCCGAAAAGAACGACATAACAAATATGCAAAGAGATTGATTAATCAAAATCAAACTGGCGTGTTGGGCCGCTGGACGCTGCTGGATTTGTTGAGGCGGAGATCGGAGCACATATGGACGTATCCGGAGAGCTATGGTGATAATCCTCATATAACTGATAACTGATTTGGAGGCCGAGATTAATAATATACGGAGTATATTAGGGAGCTTAAGGGATAGCTAAGGATAGAGAAAGACTTGGCATTAGTTGGTTAAGTGTCTATGTTCTAACTGGGATTAATATTAAACCAGGGAGAAATACAAATAATGTTTTAATACTTGAAATTTGTTATTGACTGAACATAACAATGAATTTGGGGAATCATGAAAAAACACCGACATCATAGTTCAGAGGAGCAGAGTTCAAATTCTAATAAAGTATGATTTTTTTGTGAACATTTGTAGAAAAATACGAAAAAACTACGTGACGACAGTATTGGCAATCAATTTTCTTCCAATATTTATATATTAAAGATAATATTCATAAAAAATAAAATAGTAATATTGAATATATTACCAGAAATGTGTTGATTTCTTACCTGAAGTTGATTTGTTTGAAAGATGAAATCACTGTTTCTGTAATGTCTGTTCTGTCCAGCTTTCTGTTTTCTGAGAACCATATGTATGGAAGATGGAGAAGACTTTCGACCAATGAGTTCATCTTGTAATGTCACGTGGTTGAGCGGGGGAGAATAGCGGATGTGTCAAGTACTGGATTTTCGAGACCAGACTGTGGACGTGACGCAGTGAATAGGATATTGGTTGAAATTTGTGAAACTGTTTCGTCATCGTCTTCGTTAATAATACTCATCGTCATAGTGATAAGGAGATGATTCGTTAACGAGAAATGAAGTATGAAATAAAAAGTAACTTTCGGATCGATTCTGCCCTCTCGCTCTTCCTCGGTGTATTTCCTTTTCTATCTCCTTTTTTCTAGCTCGTTTTTCCCCTTCTGAAAATGTTCTTTCTCTTTCTTTTGTCCTTCTCTGCTTTTTGCCGCTAGGCGTAGCAGGTTTAACTGATGATCGGTTTCCGAGCTAATGCACGCTCGGTCGCTTGATATGGTGTGGTATTGTGAGTTTTAAGATGTCTGTAACTCCATCAACCCATCTTTTCTTGGTCTGCCCTTCCTCTTGATGATTCCATTTTCAGGTTGTACGCTCTTGCAACTGGTGTATTCGGGTTCATTCTGACCAAGTGGCCAAACCATTTGAGTCTCTGTTTTCAATAAATCTAATAGCAGGTGTTGTTCCGACTGTTCTTCTAATTTCCTCATTTCTTATATGGTCTCTTCTTGTTTTATTTACTGCTTTCCTCAGGCATCTCATTTCGCATGTGGTAATTTTCCTTTCTTGTTCTTTTGTCAGTGCCCATGTTTGGCTCTGGTAGCACAGTGTTGGTAGAAAGATTGAATTTATAATCTGTCTTTTAGTCACTACTGGAATAGCTGGGTGTTTCAAAATTGGGGTAAGCTGGTACGTAATGTTGTTGGCTTGCTGGATTCTAGTTTCGATCTCTCTCTGTCCAGTCTACTATCAGATGTGAAGATACTTCCAAGGTATTTGAAAATGTTCAACCGACCGATTTTAGATTTGGCAAAATTCTCAATAATAATCGGAGCTACAAAGTAAGTGCGTAGATATTAGCACTGTCTTGATGATGGAAGAGATTTGTATCTCTATGGTGGCGTACTCAGAGTCATTGCTTCTAAATACTTTTTTTTCTGCTTTCAACTCAACTCTTTCTCATGCTTTTATTTCTCTCCCTCACTCTCATTTTCTCTCGCACTTTTCATCTTTCTTTATCTATTTGTTTATATTTCTCACTCGTTTTCTATAATACTATTTTTCTCTCTTTCTCTTATACTGATTTTTTTCTTCCATTCTCTCTCGCAACCATTATATTTCTTTCTCATATTCTTTTTCTATCCCTAATTTTCTCACTTTCTCTCTTTCTCTCAATCTCGTTATCTTTCTTTCACCATCACTTACTCCTCCCTTGTTTCTTTCTTTGCCACACTCTCTCAATTTCTCTCATATATTTTCTCTCTATAACTTTCAGACTTTCTTTCACTCTCTCACTTTCTCTAACTCTCATACTCTTTATCTAACTTTATTGAACACTCATGGACTTCTCTCTTATACTCTTTCTCTAATTTTCTCTCTCACGAGTCTCTGTGGCGTAGAGGCTAGATGCTTGTCTCTCGTGCCAACGGTACCCGGTTCGCTCCATCATGGGGCCATCTGGATACTGTTCCAGAGAATCCTGATCTCATCGTAGGTGAGATAGAGTTCCTAGTCCTATCGGAGACAGGCGATACAACTTTGATCAATTTGAGCACGTAAAAGAACCCTTGGCAGTTCAAAATAGAGACGAGCAGACTGGAAAGCCGGTCAAAATTCATTAGAAAAGAATTAAAATAAAATTAATACAAAAATATCTTAACCTTCTTCAAAATTACATCGGGGACCCTCGACGGTGCTACGCAGTTCGTGCACTGCAGCTGAGATCTTCTTGTGTAAGAAAGAGATTAGAGCACATATGGTTACTTACCGAAATGCAATGGTGATAGTCCTATCAAATTAATCAATCAAATAAAATAAAATGTTTCGATCATGTAACACAATTATCACACAAAAGTACACCACAAAGAGCATTGCTATTCAGATACAATGGTTTCAATACTAAAGATTGCCCACGGAAACGATGGATCTCAGACATATCAGAGGCTGTATTAAACACCGTATACGAGACGCACTGTAGGGAACTTGCCCCAACTCTTCGCATACCCTGACGCCCGTGCATTCGTGGGGCTCGCGGGGAGCAAAAATAGTAACACTACAACATACAAAGCATGGAGTAAGAGGCGACTGAGATAGTGGCCTAGGAAAGCTGCCCTAGTAAATAAAAAACATTGAAGAAATCGAATGTGCTGGTCTACTTGTAGGCGTATAAGTGATACAACGTACAATCGCTCTTAGGCTCAGATTACATATAAATCACAAAGAGGGGTTAACAAGTGTTCGTTATGGAGCCTTTGAAGAAGAAGAAGCATATCCTGAACGCAGAAAGGCATTATATGAATAGCGAATAAATAGAATATTCAGGGGAAAAACAGAAGCATTTGTGACAACAATAAACATATGGACAGACTACAACGTAAATGATATTGGAAAGAAAATAAATTTCATTTTCATTGTAGCTATTTTCATCATTATCATTGTCTCATTCTCAGATATCATAATTTCTCCAACGGATCGGTTGAATGTCACTCGATCCTCCCTCGGGTTCTTTAAACAGAGTTACAACAACACGAGATGTATTCTCATCACGACCTATAACCCGAACTAAGAAAGGTGATGCTGAGTACTGGGGCTACTTTCGGTTAATTTCGGAGATCTGCAATCAACGAATACTGGAAAAAAAGAGTACGGATCTCGTTGTACGTGACTTGAACATGATATTAGAAATATTTAGTTCACAAATTTAGTTTTCTCAACATGCGGACACTGAGACCCTACAAGAAGACATGACAAGGAGCATAGAATTGGTATTCTTTTTGATTGTTAATATTAATTGATTGTTAGATTAAAAAAAGAAAAAGGTAAAGGAACTCTTTCATACCTTGTGGTATATTGGGCAATACAGTGTTAGGCCTGTATTTTTCATTGACCGTCGGCACACAATGTGTGATGTGGTCAGCATCACGCCGGCCGCCTTTACTTTCCCAGAGCATGTCTGGTACCCAGTTGAGGCTGGGTCGACCTGAAGCCGTCGCGGTCGGGAAAAATTCCACGCCCACTGAGGAGTTGAGCCCTGACCACCAGCCTTGAAAACCGAGTTCACTAACAACTACGCTACCGCGGCTCTCGATTGTTAAATTAACTTGATTTATATTTTGCATTCTCTAAAGCGGTTAAAGCTTAAGTGTTGAGGTCGAGAAGTCAATCTTATCTTCTTCCTTTCTTTCTTTTAATTTTCAAATTTAATCACTCATTTTTTATTATTGATATAATATTGTATATACCTGTCTAGTCTTTGTTCAGTCACCCATTTACTCAGTATTACTGCAGCCTCCCACGATGTTCTTCAGATCTGATCTGATCTGATCCTGTCTGATTACCTCAGAGTTATAGATTTTTTTGTACATCGCCTAGGTGAAATATAGACTTTATTGCACCGGATTTCCCCATATGGCTTCGTCCCTGTCAGAAAAAATGGCACGCCACCTTCGAAAGTGTTACAGAAATCACACACTTCATAGCTCTAGAAACAATCATAGAGACTTATGAAAAATTTCACATGTGACTCGGTCCGGATTCGAGCCCACAACCTTCAGAGCGACAAACAATCGTCTTAACCACTTCGCCATAAAGCTCAACAATTTAACAGTTTTATAATCAAGATAACAAACAATCGTCTTAACCACTTCGCCATAAAGCCGACTTAATCAGTTTTATAATCAAGATAACAAACAATCGTCTTAACCACTTCGCCATAAAGCCGACTTAATCAGTTTTATAATCAAGATAACACAAATCTTACATTAACAACAGCAAGAATTTGAAACTATATATATATATATATATGCGGACTGTTCAAGATAAAAGTAGCCCGATTGACAAATCAAAGCTTCCCAATCGGGCTACTTTTATCTTGAACACCCTGTATATCTTTACTGCACGGTCATCCCTTAGTAAACTTGCCTCTTAAATGTAAACAAAGGGGAAATAAGCGCAGCGAAGGGAAATAACTAACAGAACTACTGTTCGCGGAACGCCGTTTATTATTGATGGAAATCTCACGTTAAGGTTAAGTAATATGAAGATTTCTGCGATGGTATGACAGGACTACAAATAGTAAACTCTGGGATATAACAGGACAGCGACAGGTAGAACAAAAGATAAGGAGGAGAAGGTGGTGATGGATAGGACACACACTGAGGAAACCCCTAACAGCATCACAAGACAGGCTCTCCGATGGAACCCCAGGGCAATAGAGGTAGGGAAGACCCAGGAACACCTGGAGACGGGAGTTGGAGACGGAATGCAAGAAAATGAGGAGAGAGTCTAGAGATCTGGAAAAGATAGCCTTGGTTAGGCGGACTTGGAAGACCTTGGTTGCGGATCTATGCTTCCTAGGGGCAGAAGGGTGAAGAAGAAGAAGAAGAAGAAGAATATGAAGATTAACAGAAATAAACAATAAGACAATGATCAAGGTTTGAGACAACTTTGATATTTTTGAGTTTTTTAAATTAGCGTTTAAACTTTACCCTTTAGTGCCGCGGATGGTGGTACCCAGTTACGTTTAAAACACCAAGCGTCGTCATTCGTTCGAATGTGAGTTGCTCGGAATTTTTAAATTTTGTTTAGTTGCCTATTGGCTTTAATGAAGACTCCACCCTTTGACCGCGATCAAGTGGACATTACACTTTGATCTTAGCCAGAACGACGAGCAGCGAAGGGTTTCCTGTGTAAATATACTGACAAATGAGTTTGATTCGCACAATATAACAAGTAAATTTTCCCCCCAACAAAACTATTATCAAACTAATTTGATATTTTCATTTTTTTAAAAGAAATAGGATCGGGGTTTTTTAAACATCAAAGAACGAATATTCTTGAAAATAATATCAGGCTTTATTGAAAGAAAATATGCAAATATTTGATTGCAAAATAGTTTGTATGTAGATAATGAAAAATACAAAATTTGATGCAATAATAGTTTGTATGTAGATAATGTGAAAATATGCAAATATTTGATATACAATAATAGTTTGTATGTAGATAATGAGAAAATAAGTGGAAATGATTGATTTAAAGTAACACCACTTTTTCTTCTTCCTCGTCATCATCTTCTCTTCTTCTACCTGAGTGAGGTATTAGGTGATATGTAACGATTTTCTTTCCTCCGTCTTGCTCAATTCCCTTTGTAAGTTCGTATTAATTTATCTGCCGATGTCCGAGTAAATAATAAATAAATAAAATTCTTTCAACAATTTCTTCTCTTTAAATTTGCACCGAAGACCCTAGCTGATTCTTCGATGTTCGTTCGCTACTGCTGAGATTTTCCTGTGTAAGAAACAGCTCTGAGCACACATGGATATTCTTCTTCTTTTGTCAGCACACTGTTACCGGGTTGTTAACCTAGTGTCGTGGTTTTATGTATTTGTCTTGTGCTTCTCTTGTGACTTGTGTGATGGTTTTCTTAGTCCCTGGCAGAATTCAACTACGTTATCTATCCACCTTTTTCTCAGTCTTCCTCTCGCCTTCCTTCCTGATATTCTGTTGTGGTCAATCAATCAATCAAGTAATCAATCAATCAACTCTCTGGTTGTTCTTGCTGCCATCACTCCATCTTTTGCGAGATCTACCTCTTGCTCTGCATTCATTATATTTTTTTCATTGTGATTTTCTAAAGGGTTCATAGCTGAAGGATTGACTTTATTGCATCAGGTTTTACCCTAATTGGCTCGGTCCCTCTCTGTAGAAATGTCGCACCACCGTGCGGAGAGTAACCGGTTCAGTGACAACCCGGTGCAATTAAGTCAAGCCTTTGCATAAAACCAGCTTTTATTATGCTAACAAGTGATCGAAAATATTGGCTATCAGTTGCAAGCAACACTTTATGTGGGTATTACTCCTTGCTTAAAGTTGTTGCCTGCGAAACGTTACCAACAACAACAGAAAAGACAGTCACCAACATCAGCATAAGAAAGAAAGTCGGCATAGAACCGTGCTTGAATTACATAGAGAAACAAAGAATGAAGTGGTTTGACCGATTAATAAGAATACACCCAAATTCCACAGTATACCGAGTCTTCTACAACAGTACATCAGGAAAGAAGGCGAGAGGAAAACCACGCAAAAATGGTTAGATGGCATAGCAGAATCCTGTCAAAGAGCGAAAATAACAATCACCCAAACCACCAGAACAGGGCAATACAAAAACAGAAAACCATGACACTGGGCAACAACCCGGTAGCAGCGTGACAACAACAGATGAAGAAAGAAGACTCCATGCTTTTTCTGAGACAGTCGCAAAAAGGGAGATAACAATTTCAGCGTAAGAATAAATTTGAATATTGAAACTTGTAAGAATTAGCTCTTTGAAGAGACATGAAGAGAGCAATTTCTCTCGCTTTTACAAAAAAGTGTACAAACATGCAAAAACAGGGGTGTGGTTATATAAAAGACTGTTATTTGTTTTTAACGACAAATTGTAAAAAGTTTGTAAAGAAAAGTGTGAATTTCCAAGAAAAGATCAATCAATGACGTCAAAGATCCAGCACAGCTGAAGATTTTCAAACTTGAAGAGAGGACAGGAAATGGGGAAGACGGGTGGAAGATGAGAAGAATTAAATAGAAGGAGACGAGAAAGTTTGTTTTTAAACCAAGAGTTCAATAGTTGAAAACGGTGAAAAGTTGAGTAATAGGAAAAGAGGAAACTAGAAGAAGATGGAGAAGATGAAAAGAAGAAGGAAAAAGAGTGAGGAAAAGCTAAGAGGGTAGGGTGATACTAAAAAAGGATAACGAGGAAAGAAGAAGTAAAAACGAGAGTAGGCAGCAACAAAAGAGGGAACAGAAGATTATGATGAAGTGACAAAAGGAAAAAGAAAAATAATGCAAAAATAATAATTAGATAGGAAATTAAAATATGTAGGAGACTGGGTGGGGGCGGAAATGAGCGAATTATCATCATGATCTTTACTACATCATCTTCAATAACAAGAGCGCTTGACCTTGACCCTTCAACTCAATCACGTGTGGTATATTGTGTACATAGTATTGACCAAACAAAAGCCCGTGCGTGCCCAGGCTCGCATGGGGAGCAAAGAATACTACCACTGCGACCTATAAGGCATGTCGTTAGGTAGTACCTAGGAAGCTTACTCTAGTAAATAAAAAGCGTCGCAGAAATCGGATGTGCTGGCCTACTTGTAGGCGAATATCGAAATAGGGGAAGACTGCAGTAAAACTTGGTAAATAGCGAAACACGTACAAACAAAGTACTATAGTTTTACAAAATAGAACTCCTGTTGTGTTGTTTGCTTGATAAAGGCCTTTTGGTCGAAACGTTGCTGTTTATCGTCACTGTTTCTGTATTTTGTAAAACTATAGTACTTTGTTTGTACGTGTTTCGCTACTTGTAGGCGCATAACTGGCACAGCGTACAATCGCTCTTTGTTCAGATCACATACAGATCCCACAGAGTGGTTAACTAGTGGTCGATATGAGCTTTCGAAAAACAAAACGAAGATCAAACAAAGTACAGAATACTAATGAAATGTTTTAATTGAGATGAATTTAATGCTTAAACTATTACAAATAAGCCTTCTACTTTTTCTTCTTCTTGTCGTTACACTGCTACCGGGTTATTGTCCAGTGTCGTGGTTTTCTCTTTTTGTCTTGCGCTGTTCTGGTGGCTTGGATGATTGTTATTTTTGCTCTTTAACAGGATTCTGCTATGCCATCTAACCATCTTTTCATGGTCTTCCTCTCGCCTTCTTTCCTGATCTTCTGTTGTAAAAGACTATGTAATCCACCATTGCTTCTAATTCAACCATTTCTATATATTTTAGTCTCATTTTATGTGAACTGTGAAGTCTCAACAGAAGGGAGGCTACTTGATCACAGAGAAAAACATTATATATAGTATATATATAATATAATATATATAATATAATATAATATAATATATATATATAATATAATATAATATATATAATATATAGTAGTTATAAAGTAACCCTTTTTACACCACGTAGTATATAGGGTAATACGGTGTTATACAAATGTTTTTCATTGAGCTCGGCACACGATGGGTGATGTGGTCAACATCACGCCAGCCACCTTTACTTCCCAGTGCTTCTCCTGGTATACAATTTAAGATAGGTCGACCTGAGAGCTGTTACAATCGGAAAAAATGTCACGCTGCATGTGAATTTGAACCCGAACCACTGGCATAAGAGGAGAGTAGAGAGATACTTATTTACCTTAATGGGTCACAGTTCTGGATAAGAATGACATAAATAATCTATAGTCTGTCCATTAATTCGTGAGCACGTTTGAAATTGATTTTCTCGAAAACTACCTGTTGGATCTCAGTGATTTTTGCATGCAACCTTAGAATATCCATGACGCTAGAGAAATTTTTTTTTCCAAGAAAATTTGATGTAGTTTGAAATATTTCTTCTTCAGGTTATATTAAAATCAACCTCACCGGATTGTACACAATAGTAACAGATCTACGGTACACAGACGCGTTGTTCTAAAAATACATTATGGTAACATTGAAATATCGTGAGTAAACAACAATTACACGAATTCGCGTGCACCTAACCCAGTCGACTTTGAAAGCATATGACGTTATAATTGGGATACCGTTGTATAGTTATAGGTGTATCTCGCTATTTGTATGAAGCTATTGTATCATATTTGTTGGCTTATCAAAACCGACATTGATATCACATTCATAATGAGTCTGAAGTGCACATTTATAACAATGCAGAAGGTTAGTTTTACTATACCAACACTTCCGTAGGGAATCTAAGAGAGGTCATCTATATTGCGATATTCATAACCCTGAGAAATGAACGCAACTGGCACTTGGTCTGAATAGAGAATCCTTTTCCGATGGATTAAACAGGACACAAAGTGCACTAATGTCAAGCAAGGAAGGAAAAGAACAATTGACGACTTTGACATAGATGTCATAAGACGGAGCTCTTGAAAATGTTTGCGACAAATCAACTTGTTACTCTCAGGAAACTGAAATTAAAACTGCAATCAGATTGCAGCATAGACATTTCTAAAAGTGCTCTATGGAAAATTGTAAGAGCCGCCGGCTTCACCTTCAGAAAACTATAGGCGGCAGGAATATTATTTGTGAAAAGCCACATTTAATTGCTGTCCGAAGTAAATACCTGAGGCAGATCCGTGAGCGGCGGAGGCAAGGCTATGATATTGTATATTTGGACGAATCCTGGGTCAATGCTCACCACACCAATGCTAAAGAATGGCAATCAGTAGACGGTGAACAGAAAAGAAAAATACCAAGCAGCAAAGGCCAGCGTATTATACTAACACATGCAGGAAGCAGTGAAGAAGGTCTTGTCCATGACGCTGGACTTATTTTTCAATCAAAAGTCCCGACGGTAGGGACTACCACACAGAAATGAATGGACATATTTTCAGGCACTGGATGGAGAAAGATCTACTTCCAATTCTAAACAGACCATCATGCTTGGTAATGGATAATGCATCCTATCACAACGCAGTATCAGCGGAAGACAAAGTACCAACTGCATCAAATACAAAAGATCAAATTAGGACTTGGCTTCTAAGGAAAATGTCAGCTTCGATGATACATATTTGAAACCCGAGTTGTTGCACCTGGTGAGGATGACAAATAAGACAAAGGTGTTTCATATTGACAAAATCATTGCGGAATACGGCCACACGTCTTTGCGACTACCTCCATATCATGCTCACCTCAATCCGATAGAGCTTGTCTGGGCTAAAGTAAAGGGCAAGTTGCCGAACAGAACAGGACGTTTAAAATGTGTGATGTTGAAGTTCTGACACGTGAGTCCCTCTCAATGATAGACATGCAGTTCTGGAAGAAGTGTGTTGAACATGTGCTCCGAGAGGAAGACGAGTACTGGCACCGAGATGGATTACAATTTGTCCAGCCAGTAACAATTATCAACCTCATGGAATCGTCAGATTCGGGATGATACAAATCATATTTTGATTACAGACTGAGAAATAGAACGTATACATTTCCATATCCAAATGCGTCTACCATCATACAATTTGTGGTGAAGTTAAGACACCTGGGGTCTAATGGTGACCGAAGGGGAGGACTAACTGTTGCATATTGTATCCAAGTTTACGATTGCACATAAAGGGCAACACACTTAATTACTTGACCTATCAAGTTAATATGGAGATACACCTATGAATAGAATTGACATGGACAAATTCTAGGATTACTGTAAAATCTAAAATTTGAGCCCCTGTATTTGCAATTGTCATAAAAGATCAAAGGAATTCGCCGGTGTGCAAAATCCGTAGCATCTATGGACTACTGGTTAGATTTATTTTAGCGTCATGGATATTCTAAGGCTGCATGCAAAAATCACTGAGATCCAACAGGTAGTTTTCGAGAAAATCAATTTCAAACGTGCTCACGAATTAATGGACAGACTATACTTATCCACAAGACATTCCTGCTTATCCATCATCAGTGATGGAGACTACTATTTGTATCTAATGAATAAAAAGATTACTTAAGTTGATTTCGTGTGTGCTTGGGTAGGTATGCTTGGGTAGATTAATGATGAATTCACTGCTGGTCTGAATGGCTCTTAGACAGTGTGGACAGGCAGCATTGATTCAATGAAAATGGCTTGATATTGAATGTGCTTGAATATTCGAGGGCACTATATTTCCAACCAAATCACACGAATAGACATATAATCTGGTTACTAAACTATAATAAACTAAAAGACAGATTATAAATGCAATCTTCATACCAACACTGTGCTACCAGTGTCAAACATGGCAGTGACTAAAGAACAAGAAAGGAAAATTACCACATGCGAAATGAGATGCTTGAGGAAAGCAGTAAATAAAACAAGAAGAGGTCATATAAGAAATGAGGAAATTAGAAAAAGAGTTGGAACAATATCTGCTATTAGATTTATTGAAAAACAGAGACTCGAATGTTTTGGTCACTTGGTCAGAATGAACCCGGATACACCAGTTGCAAGAGCGTACAACCTGAAAATGGAATCATCAAGAGGAAGGGGCAGATCCAAAAAAGATGTATTGGTGGAGTTACAGACATCTTAAAACTCTACAATACCACAGCATACCAAGCGACCGAGCGTGCACTATCTCGGAAACCGATCATCAGTTAAACTTGCTACGCCTAACGGCAAAAAAGCCGAGAAGTACAAAAGAGAGAAAGAAAGAAGAAAATATTAAACAAATATTCTCTGGTAGGAGGTTTAAGACAGATTATTATTTTGTAATATTTTAAGGAAGGAGCGTCTGGTTGTCTGGATTAGAGCGCGTGCTCCTATTGGAGAGATCCGTGTTTGATCCCCAGTAAGGCAAAGGAGTTTTTTTCTGTCGGGGCATAACGAAAAATCCTAACCTGAACAATTTAGTGGTAACGGAACTAGCCATGCGGTCATTAAATTTCACAGGCTCATGATAGTTGGAAATATGTGATTGACTGTTACTAACCAGCTATGTTTTAAACATTTATAATAAACTAATATTCCTATATATGAAGCTCGTAATCAAAATATGATCTGAGATCTGGTCTTTTTCATTATCTTATTTTATCTTAACCACATTTGCTGTGAAGCGTCGTGGGAGAGTTAGTTTTCTATCTTGTGCCAGGTGTGTTGCGCTTGACGTTGTCAGTTCATGCTTACGCAGGGACTCTGAGATGTTATCTATCCATCGTGTTCTTGGCCTGCCTCGTGCTCTGCGCCCTGAGTGTCGATTATTGTAGGCACGTGATGGTAGTAAATGTGGTTCCATTCTCATTAGATGGCCGAACCACTTGATTCTTTGCTTCTCGATGTACTGTATGCATTGTATAGTAGCAACGAAGCTTCTGATATTCTCGTTTCTCACTCTATCTCTCCTGGTAACGTTGACAGCTTTTCGTAGACATCTCATTTCACATGTTGTAATCTTTCTTTCTTGTGTATTACTCACTGGCCATGTTTGGCACTGATAGCAGAGAGTTGGAATAAATATGCAGTTTATTAGTTGTCGTTTGACTGCCATGTTATTGCTTGGATGTTGTAATAGTGGTGACAGTTGGTATGTCACTGCGTTTGCCTTCTGGCATCTAGTCTTTTTCATTTCCAAGTAGTAAACTATCAACTAAATGGTTTTTTTTTAAATTCGTTTTGCTCCCTCTGCCCCAACACTAGAAAAATATGTGTGGACGCCCATGGACATGAGTCAGATCTGACGGGCACTTTTATTACCAATCAGATCTGGTATCATGATACAGTATAACTTTAGATGTTGTACGTTAAAGTTCAATTTTTCTGTTTGCAAAATCCTACATTTACCTGTCTATAAAAATGTATGTCTTGCTCGATAATAGGCATGCACTTTGGAAGAAATTCAGATGTATCTGTTTTACATGCCGTAGGAGCCTTACGAAACGCAAACTACTCACTTTCTCTGTGCAAACAACACGGATCACAAAAAGCGGTTATCTTGGTTGATAAGAACGAACGCAAATAATCAAGTCATTTCTATAATTACACAGGAACATTTTATTACGTGCTCAATTTTAAAACTGAACCTCTGTTTTATCGTCCATCTCCGATAGGGCTAGGAACTTAATCTCACTTTACATGAACCACCTACAATTTTATTTAGATTCCCACCCGAGTGGTTACCGGGGCCCACATTTGGGGTGTAAAGAATAGAACCCCTGTTACTTGCCACACATGTCGTAAGAGGCGACTAAGGAGGTTTGGCTGAAATCGGATGCACATGTCCTAAACGTGTAGAAATATATGCGTTTAGGGCCTACCAAACCAATGTGCAACGTATACACGTTCTTGGCAAAGATCAGACATATCACAAAGAGTGATTAAAATTGGTCGTAAAGAACGAACGCGAAGAAGAAGAAGAAAAGATTTAGATTCATATTGCCAACCCCCCTCCCCCACCCAATCCTTCCCTACCCCAGACAAATTTCTGTGGATGCCCAAAAGCGCTAGTAACATTATTGACAAAACGAAAGGAGACACGGAGAAATAATATTCACACCGTGTCAAGAAATCTAAACCACAATTAACGCTTATCGTCTCTGTTTGCTGTGTGCGCGTGGGAGACATGGGCTTAGCAGGACCGCATCGTCTCTGTTTGCTGTGTGCGTGGAGACATGGCTTTAAGGCAGACTCCAGCATAAAATCTCTTATATGAATATGTGATTATTCTTGTCAAGTTTGTTTAAGTTTTCGGGTTTTAAAAAAAATCAAATTTGTTTCTAATGATGCGTTATGAGTTAAGAGGTATGCGATGAGAAACCGCTAGAACATAGATGCCCAAACTTTTTCGGCCCACCGCCCACTTTGCATGACATAAACTTTGTAACGCTCCCCCTCCTTATTATAACTGTTTGTCAACGTCCCTCCACCCCATATATATATACATGTTCTATTTTCACTTTGTCATAGAGAATTGATATATATATTTCTGTCATACATGGTCAATTTTCAAATGAGTATATACATGAAATAGAAAATTTATGACAAAAATGGATCGTGTAAGATGGGCATATGATGAATTAAAATGTAGAATTCAAATTTGTTATGATTATTCAATCGCAAAATCACGAAAAGAAACTCCCCGCAAATGCATCTGAACCCACTATCGCCCCCCTGGAAGGCTTCAGCGCCCACTGGGGGGCGCTACCGCCCACTTTGGGAACTCATGCGCTAGAAGGTTAGCTCGTTCTTATCGTAACTTCTTCAATATAATCAACAACAAGAAAACAATGTTATTATGGCCACCCACCAAGACCAGGTGGCATATCAAAAACCATTACAGATTACCCCGTGTCTGCAACAAGAAAGATGTTTATCTACTGTCCTGGCATGAGGATGTTTACGGCATTGAGAGAGTGGATAGGCTTGCATCAACAGCATTGATTGTTGGGGAGTTGAAGATGGATAAGGGGATGTTCTTCGGTCTCTTCGCGACTGTCTGTTGGATGAGGACACTAAGAAAGATGTTGAATCGATCTACCGATGCAGTTTAGAATTTCCCGTTGTACAGGTAGAGCTGGATGCCTGAGCAGCAGAATGAAGAGTGTGTTTAACCAGAGAGTCACAGGAACCATCAGTAGGAATACTCTTCGATATCTGTTTGGGGAGACTGAGCACCTATGGGTCTGTCCGTAGTGCAATGACGTCAGTTTAGTAATCAATAACCAAACAACTCAGTAGTTCTCCGTGTATTTGTATATTTCAGTTATCAGTTATATGAGGACTATCATCATAGCACTCCGGATACGTCCATAGATGCTCCGATCTCCGCCTCAGCAAATCCAGCAGCGTCCAGCGGCCCAACACGCCAGTTCGATTTGTATATTTATTTTGAGTTTCTCCCGAAATTGCGTCATTATTATTTGCGTACACAATAAGCAACTCATTTTGAACGACAAATTAACACACTTCCGTTATTTTCAACAAGATCGAAAGCGATTTGAATTCGAGTAAAAGTATCAATAAAAGGTGATCGTCAGGAAAATAATGACGCCTTTGCTTCTTGTTATTCTTTTCATAACCACTACGTGCACAGCAACCAAGACAGAAGACACAAAGGCTATCAAGCAAAAAGCGTTAGATGATGTTAAAGGGGACACCACTGAAACAAAGCAGAAGAAACTGGCAAAGACGATGGGGGCAAAACAAGTTTACACTTTTGAGTTGATAACGAAGGCTGGTAGGTATAATAATGCTGTCTTACTTTCTATCTTGCTGTTGTTTTCTTCTCCTTCTTCTTTTTCTGCTCTTTGTATTTCTATTGATGATGATGGCGTCCTACTAGTATCAGAAGACAGTGACAATATCATCTATGATAGTATTTATTACAAGCCAATTCTTCCAATGCAAGACAGGCATTGCTTTGAACCCGCAGAGAAAGAGGAGTAAGTGAAGACCTAGAAATATCCGGAGAAGAGAGCTGTAAACAGACATTAAAAAGGATAGAAAAGACGTGGACAAAACTGGAGGGGATGGCAAGAGAGAGGAATCGCTGGAAGAAGTTTGTTGAAGACGATTTATACTCTGTTGGGATCTGAAAGGTGAAAAAAAAGAAGAATACTTTATCAGAACACGATTTATATCAATAAGGTGCCGGTGTCCAGCTTCACTAGTGATCAAAGATTTCATCCAGCTGTGGATATACCAAGTTGGGTCTATTTTATGACCTACTACAACAACAGCTACTACTACCACTACTACTACTACCACCACCACTACTACTACTACTACAACAACAGCTACTGCTACCACTGCTACTACTACCACCACCACTACTACTATTACTACAACAACAGCTACTGCTACCACTGCTACTACTACCACCATCACTACTACTACTACTACAACAACAGCTACTGCTACCACTGATACTACTACCGCCACCATTACTACTATTACTACAACTAGAGTTACTGCTACCACTGCTACTACTACTACTACTATTACTACATCTACCCCGACTACTATTTGTGATATTACTCATTCTGCTACTATTTCTTCTATTCTACGTCTACTGCTACAGAATTAGAAACAGAGATTAGCATATTCTTGGCTAAAGAATGCAGTGCCAAAGAGAAAATTTCCCAACCACTGTAATTTCCAGAGTTCAAAAGCCTCACACAGAAGAAATAAGTAGTAGATTGAAAGACAAACAAACGATATGATTATGGAAAAGACTTCCTCAAAGATCTAGGAACAACAGACCAGGTTTTTATATTTCGACTACGTACCGGACACTGCAGACTCAACAAACACATAGACTAGGAATAAGTCAAACAGTTCTCTGTCAGTGCCAGCAGACGGAACAGACACCGGGTCATGTCTAAAAGACTGTTCTCTCCTAGGTGAGCTGAGAAGCAACTTGTGGTCACGCCTATTCGACATAAAAACTGAGCTTTGGGAAAACTTGACAGACCTGAAGCTGAATGCCCAGTTTATGGTCCACAGTAAATTACGCGCATGAACCAGAAATCGCTGAAGAAGAATGTGCCCTTATGTGCTATTTTCCACCAAAGATTATTGACTCAAGTAGTAGCATGTCCCTTGCGGAACGTCGCATTTATCACAGCCCGCATGGAAAGCTCTCTGTCTCTTGCCAGTTCTCCGGCTTCTACTAGCGTCATGTTCAAGGGTTCTTTGATGTCCTGCTGCCACCTTCGTCTTGGTCGTCCCTGCCTCGTGCACCAGGAACTATGCCTTCCATTACCTTTCTTTCCAAACCGCTGTGGCGTTTAATGTCACTAAAATATTTCATCTTCCGGGACATGACGTTATTTATGAGCCAATGCTCCTTGATATTTAGGTCTTGTAGGATGTCTTTGTTTCTTCTCTTCTCTGTCCAGGATATTCTGAGAACTTTTCTATAGCATCTTGTTTCAAAAGTTCCAATTTTGTATTTTAATGTTTGTGTTATGGTCCATGATTCGCATCCGTATGTTGCCACAGGGAATATGCGGGTTCTCAGAATATACAATAGACTTTTAATGTTTGTGTTATGGTCCATGATTCGCATCCGTATGTTGCCACAGGGAATATGCGGGTTCTCAGAATATACAATAGACTTTATACTTTCTTCTTTGTCTTCTTCTTCTGCGAACGCCCCATATCGACCACTTATTAAACCACTCTTTGTAGGTTATATGTGATCTGAGTCTAAAAGCGATTGTGCGTTGTGTCAGTTATGCGCCTATGGGTGCCTAGGCCAGAACATCCGATTTCTTGCACGCTGTTTATTTACTAGGGTAGATTTCCTAGAACCGTGGGACGGATGGGTTTGCCACTTGGACATCATCTTACTCGAGTAGGATGATCGCGTCCGAAAAGTATCACCCTTCGCCAATGTTTGGGTTTGTCGACAATATACAATAGACTAGATACATTAATTACATATTCTCTTATACAGCACAAGAAGCAGGAACGTCGGCATATATTGGATGTTTTGTTCTGGCGTTGAACTTGCTAGCGACTAAGCAGATCAGGATTAATATCGACCATGAAACTTGTGTAGATTTGTGTATATCAAGATGCTGGGAGAATCGTTACAGACTGGCTCTGTTATTGGTAGATATGGTGTAACTTGATATGCAAGGTGATATGTGGTTGGTGATGGAGTTGGTGTGAGGGTGGGTGGTGTGAATTGTGAGGGGTTTGATGTGAGGGTGGATGCTGTGATTTGATTTAGTGTAATGGGGAGGATGTGGTTAGATGTGGATTTGGGTGAGGTGGACGGTGTGTTTGGTGATGGATTTGGTGTGATAACGGACAAATCCATCATCGATTACATCATCCACCCATACACCAAAGGTCTAGGCTTAGTATATTTGGTGTAAGGTGGATGATGTTGTTGGTGGTGGATTTGTTGTGAGAGTTGATGATGTGGTTGATGATGGATTTGTTATAAGGGTTGGTGATGGATTTGTTGTGAGAGTATATGATGTGGTTGGTGGTGAATTTGTTGTGGTGGTTGATGATGTAGCTGGTAATGGATTTGGTGTGATGGTAGATAATGTGGTTGGTGATGTATTTGATGTGAAAGTTGATGGTTTGATTGTGTTTACTGTGACGGGGAGGATGTGGTTAGTGATGGATTTGATGTGATTGTATATGATGTGTTTGGTGATGTATTTGAATTGATGGTTGATGATGTTACTAGATGGACGATCTATGTGTGTTAGGTCGAGGCTGTATATGTGTGATTATGCTGGTACTGTATAATTGTGACTAGGTCGATTCTGTATGTGTATGTCTAGGTGAGTCCTATATATACATGTATACAGTGGCGGCTCGTCATTAAGGGCCAGTGAGGCTGGGCCCCACCAAAAATAATGTATAGCGTGTATTTATTCATTTATACATTAAAATATAGCAACCCAAAAGCATAATTTATCCGGAAAAAATGTCTGGCCCAACCAACAAAAAATATCACGAGCCGCCACTGCATGTATATATATACTCAAACCTGAATCTTCTCACCAGTACGGTAACCAGTGCTGGTGTTTCCAGCTGATTAGTGGCATCGCCCTGGTAGATGATAGAACATGTACTATTCCATGTCCTGCCAATAGGACTCAGATTTGTGGGGGACCATCTAGATGCAGTGTCTATTACACAGGCGAGTCTTTATATGTGGTTGAGTGGGTGTGTATGTGAGTATATGTGCGTGTGTGGGTGTGTAGTAGAGAATAAGAAATTTGTTTAAGAACTCCATTGGAAGCACCGGAGACCATCAATATGATCAATACATAGACAGGGAATATAATAATAATAATTCCTCTCGTCCGTTTACGTTACATAGGGTCTGCAAGCAATTTCTCCGCACCGCTCTATCCTGGGAAATAGTATTGAGGACTTCGAGGAAAAAAATGACCAAACACTTATTTCTTACGGCACCCATT
Source organism: Arion vulgaris (assembly GCA_020796225.1). NCBI lineage: Eukaryota > Metazoa > Mollusca > Gastropoda > Stylommatophora > Arionidae > Arion > Arion vulgaris. The sequence goes on from CM036772.1 coordinate 11,583,212, forward strand.
CTCTATGCCAGCGTTTCCAAAGTGGGCGCTGAAGCGTTCTGGGGATTGGGGGATAAGGGGTTCAGAATAATTTTTTGGGGGTGTTCAGTCGATTAGGGTCGGTGGCTTATTAAAGAGGAAATTAATAATTATTATTTTAAAATAAATTATTTTCGAAATTTTGAGATTGAATAATCATTTAAAATTTCAATTCTGCATTTTAATTCATCTTACACGATCTATATTTTCATCAATTTTCTATTTCAGGCATATAATCATTTGAAAATTGACTATATATGAGAGTAATATATATATCAATTTTCTATGTCAAAGAGAAAATAAGTGCACGTATATAGGGAGGCGTTGGCAAACTATTATAATGTGGAGAGGAGGGCGTTACAAAGTTTATGTTGTGCAAAGTGGGTGGTGGGGGCGTTACAAAGTTTATGTTGTGCAAAGTGGGTGGTGGGGGCGTTACAAAGTTTATGTTGTGCAAAGTGGGTGGTGGGGGCGTTACAAAGTTTATGTTGTGCAAAGTGGGTGGTGGGGGCGTTACAAAGTTTATGTTGTGCAAAGTGGGTGGTGGGGGCGTTACAAAGTTTATGTTGTGCAAAGTGGGTGGTGGGGCGTTACAAAGTTTATGTTGTGCAAAGTGGGTGGTGGGGGCGTTACAAAGTTTATGTTGTGCAAAGTGGGTGGTGGGGGCGTTACAAAGTTTATGTTGTGCAAAGTGGGTGGTGGGGGCGTTACAAAGTTTATGTTGTGCAAAGTGGGTGGTGGGGGCGTTACAAAGTTTATGTTGTGCAAAGTGGGTGGTGGGGGCGTTACAAAGTTTATGTTGTGCAAAGTGGGTGGTGGGGGCGTTACAAAGTTTATGTTGTGCAAAGTGGGTGGTGGGGGCGTTACAAAGTTTATGTTGTGCAAAGTGGGTGGTGGGCATTACTAAAGATTTATGTTTTATCAAAGTGGGTGGTAGGGGGCGTTCAAATTATTATGAAAGTGGAGGTGGGGCGTTACAAAGTTTATGTTGTGCAAAGTGGGTGGTGGGGGCGTTACAAAGTTTATGTTGTGCAAAGTGGGTGGTGGGGGCGTTACAAAGTTTATGTTGTGCAAAGTGGGTGGTGGGGGCGTTACAAAGTTTATGTTGTGCAAAGTGGGTGGTGGGGGCGTTACAAAGTTTATGTTGTGCAAAGTGGGTGGTGGGGGCGTTACAAAGTTTATGTTGTGCAAAGTGGGTGGTGGGGGCGTTACAAAGTTTATGTTGTGCAAAGTGGGTGGTGGGGGCGTTACAAAGTTTATGTTGTGCAAAGTGGGTGGTGGGGCGTTACAAAGTTTATGTTGTGCAAAGTGGGTGGTGGGGGCGTTACAAAGTTTATGTTGTGCAAAGTGGGTGGTGGGGCGTTACAAAGTTTATGTTGTGCAAAGTGGGTGGTGGGGGCGTTACAAAGTTTATGTTGTGCAAAGTGGGTGGTGGGGGCGTTACAAAGTTTATGTTGTGCAAAGTGGGTGGTGGGGGCGTTACAAAGTTTATGTTGTGCAAAGTGGGTGGTGGGGGCGTTACAAAGTTTATGTTGTGCAAAGTGGGTGGTGGGGGCGTTACAAAGTTTATGTTGTGCAAAGTGGGTGGTGGGGGCGTTACAAAGTTTATGTTGTGCAAAGTGGGTGGTGGGGCGTTACAAAGTTTATGTTGTGCAAAGTGGGTGGTGGGGGCGTTACAAAGTTTATGTTGTGCAAAGTGGGTGGTGGGGGCGTTACAAAGTTTATGTTGTGCAAAGTGGGTGGTGGGGGCGTTACAAAGTTTATGTTGTGCAAAGTGGGTGGTGGGGGCGTTACAAAGTTTATGTTGTGCAAAGTGGGTGGTGGGGGCGTTACAAAGTTTATGTTGTGCAAAGTGGGTGGTGGGGGCGTTACAAAGTTTATGTTGTGCAAAGTGGGTGGTGGGGGCGTTACAAAGTTTATGTTGTGCAAAGTGGGTGGTGGGGGCGTTACAAAGTTTATGTTGTGCAAAGTGGGTGGTGGGGGCGTTACAAAGTTTATGTTGTGCAAAGTGGGTGGTGGGGGCGTTACAAAGTTTATGTTGTGCAAAGTGGGTGGTGGGGGCGTTACAAAGTTTATGTTGTGCAAAGTGGGTGGTGGGGCGTTACAAAGTTTATGTTGTGCAAAGTGGGTGGTGGGGGCGTTACAAAGTTTATGTTGTGCAAAGTGGGTGGTGGGGGCGTTACAAAGTTTATGTTGTGCAAAGTGGGTGGTGGGGCGTTACAAAGTTTATGTTGTGCAAAGTGGGTGGTGGGGGCGTTACAAAGTTTATGTTGTGCAAAGTGGGTGGTGGGGGCGTTACAAAGTTTATGTTGTGCAAAGTGGGTGGTGGGGCGTTACAAAGTTTATGTTGTGCAAAGTGGGTGGTGGGGGCGTTACAAAGTTTATGTTGTGCAAAGTGGGTGGTGGGGGCGTTACAAAGTTTATGTTGTGCAAAGTGGGTGGTGGGGGCGTTACAAAGTTTATGTTGTGCAAAGTGGGTGGTGGGGGCGTTACAAAGTTTATGTTGTGCAAAGTGGGTGGTGGGGCGTTACAAAGTTTATGTTGTGCAAAGTGGGTGGTGGGGGCGTTACAAAGTTTATGTTGTGCAAAGTGGGTGGTGGGGGCGTTACAAAGTTTATGTTGTGCAAAGTGGGTGGTGGGGCGTTACAAAGTTTATGTTGTGCAAAGTGGGTGGTGGGGCGTTACAAAGTTTATGTTGTGCAAAGTGGGTGGTGGGGCGTTACAAAGTTTATGTTGTGCAAAGTGGGGGGCGTTACAAAGTTTATGTTGTGCAAAGTGGGTGGTGGGGGCGTTACAAAGTTTATGTTGTGCAAAGTGGGTGGTGGGGGCGTTACAAAGTTTATGTTGTGCAAAGTGGTGGTGGGGCTTACAAAGTTTATGTTGTGCAAAGTGGGTGGTGGGGGCGTTACAAAGTTTATGTTGTGCAAAGTGGGTGGTTCGCCGAAAAAGTTTGGGAATCTATTGTTTAGCCCTACAGACGATCGATTTTAAGAACACAAAAAGCTAGATCTTCCAAGAAAAGAGCTTCACTAAGCCATGGTTTTTATAAACAGTGTCATATGTTGAACACGGATTAATCGTGTCAAATTTGATCAAAGTGTGTGCACAAACACATGCCATAAGCTTGTTATTGGCGGGAGATGATTGTGGGAGATCCATGTTTTTAGTTATATGCTGGGTATACTGCTATGAAGCCCCCCGCTACCCCATTGCCTTTACGTGTGGACGTCATGAAACTGGTCCATCGAGCACTTTCTGATTCAAGAAAAAAATCAAAGTGAAGACTACTCTCCACATTTTTAATATATTTCTCACGTAATTGCTCAAAGGGTTGGAGAAGATCATCATGGAAGGAGGCATACCGGCAAAGAGAAGAAGAGGAAACCACGGAGAAGATGGATTCAAGATGTAACTGATGGTTTGAACAGGACGGCTGCAGAGGCAGGACATCTGGACTATGAGAGAGAAATTCCGGAGGACTGTTGGGGTGGCAAAGTTCTGCTCAGGACAAACTATTTGATGATGATGAATTGCTCAAATACGATAACATATAAAAAGCTTTTAAAACGAACAAACTGTGCATCGTTGGAGACCATCATTTTTTTTCCCCGCTCCAGAAGCACTTGAGCTTTCAGCTCTTCGGCTGGTGCCATGAACATCGTAACCCTTTGGTTCGGTGCCACGAACACCGTAAATCTGGGGAACTTGTAGATTTTCTGCCAGCCCGCGGAATTGAACCCGCACTCATAGAGGGCTACCGAGACCATCATTTAAATACAAAGATGTGGGATGGATTGGGTATGTATTTCGTATACGCGTAGGGGCATTGGCTATTTTTTAGTTGCCGCCTATGCTCTATTGGCATCTTTTATTATTAACGACATATAATGGAGACACAATGAAAGAAATAAACTCTCGTATTGCTATAGCAGCTAGTGCCTTCATTAAATTAACAAATATCTGGCAATCTCAAGACTTTAGTATATGTACAAAAGTTAAATTGTTAGGTCATGTGTGATTCCTGTACTGACCTACAGTTGTGAAAGTTGGAAATCAACATAGAAAATTGATAAGAAACTGGACAGCTTTGAGAATAAATGTCCCGAAAATTATTAAAAGTAAAATGGAGTGATTTCGTTTCGAACAACACAGTGAGAGATAGAAACACAGCAGCAACCCGTATCAAATATTATAGGAAACGAAGGTGGAAATATTTAGGTCATGTTCTTAGATCAGACGAAAAGAGAATAAATCAACAAGTCCTTATGTGGTCACCAGTTGGGAAAAGAAAACGTGGAAGACCAAGACCACTCTTCGAAGAACAATCCTACAAGAAAGTAAACTATTGGGATGTAAAACCATACGAAGACCTCCAACTGCTAGCAACGAACCGCATTACATGAAGATCTAAAACCTCTGCCCTATGTGCCGCCTTTGGACGCTGTGCACGAAAGGAACTAACTAACTAATGATAGAGGAGTTTTGGAAGATTTGGTGACAACGGGTCAATATGGAAGGAGATATCATTGAAAGCAGAAGAGAAGATGTTGGACGGTCTGACTTCCTGGTTCGACACGAGATCGGCTTCAGAACTAGTAAATTGAACAATTGTATTTATTGCCGCGATCATGTGAACAGTACGCCCGAGTGATTACCGGGGCCCAAATTTGGGGTGTAAAGAATAGAACCACTGTTAACTGCCACGCATGTCGTAAGAGGCGTCTAAGGAGGTTTGGCTGAAATCGGATGCACATGTCCTAAACGTGTAGAAGTCTATGCATTTAGGGGCCTACCAAACCAATGTGCAACGTATACACGTTCTTGGCAAAGATCAAACATATCACAAAGAGTGATTAAAAATTGCTCGTAAAGAACGAACGCAAAGAAGAAGAAGAAGATGTGAACAGTACACTTTGATCTTAGCCAGAGGCCGAGAAAAGGACATACTTTAGAAATGATCCCAACAAGTATGAATATTCGATAAATTGTATCATGGAGAGAGTTTTCGAAATACAAGATGGTCTACGCTGGCAGACACGACAGCTGCTTTATTGATTAGTTTCTCATATCGCGATGTTCGATATCAAAACACTTATAACATTAATTCCTCTCAAGTTTAAACAAAAACGATTACAAATTGTCATCAAAGAAGTTTTTTTTAAAATATATTTATTCTGAATTTCCGAGAAAAGCGTCAAAAATATAACCTCGAATGCAATTAAATGGGAATTTCCGTAGTTATCGTAAAAGCCAAGAGTTGTATCCCTTTGAATACATTTTGTAACCTGTTTCTTTTTAACCCTTTACCGTTCTGTGCAGATTTGTTGGAATGTAGTATTTTTTTAACGAATGGAGCAATTAGCTATTCCAGTGTACTTTGCACTATAAATCCGTCAGGAGATAAGAAAATTACGGAGAGTAAGGGTTAAGGGTAATGTTTTCTTACTGTGTCTAAATCGCTGCGTGTGTATGTGTGTGCGTCTAAAGCAGTTATTTCTGTGTCTAATGTCTTTTATGCCTAATGTGTTATTGAATGTTTAATGCATTTTTGTATGGCTAATGTTTTTGTATATGTTTCTCGTCTGCAGGTTACATGGAAGAGCCATTATACACTCACGTCACACCGAAAGATATCAATGATGGTAAGAGTGAGAGAGAGAGAGAGAGAGAGAGAGAGAGAGAGAGAAGAGGGAGACAGAGAGATGGGGAGAGAGGAGGAGAGAGAGGGAGAGGGAGAGAGAGAAAGAGGAGAGAGAGAGAGGAAGGGATAGAGAGAGTGGGAAAGACAGAGACGGAGAGGGAGCGAGAGAGAGAGGAGAGAGCGTGGGAGAGAGTTAGAGAGAAATAGAGAGAGATGGAGAGACAGGGAGAGAAAGAGAAGGGAGAGACAGTGGGAGAGTGAGGGAGCGAGAGAGAGAGGGGAGAGAGTGAGCGAGAGACAGGGAGAGAGTGAGAGAGAGAGCTGGAGACAGAGAGAGAGTGTGTGTGAAAGAAAGAGAGGGAGAGACAGGGAGAAAAGGAGAGAGAAACAAGTGAGGAATTAGTTTGGAAGAAAAGAGTAAAGTTATGGAAAAAGACAGGAAGGAGTGATCTCCTGGACAAAAAATGCATTCGTCAAACGAACGTCGCGGTTTTGCTTTGAACCAACAACCTTCAGAACGTGAGGAAAACTACTCAACCATTTGGCCACAAATACACCTCCATCCCTTCACATGAAAGATTGAACAATCATACTTTCTTGTACATAAAAATAACCGTTTATCATACCATAAAGTATACCAAAGAATGCGGTGTTAAGTCTCTATATTTTTCATTGATCGTCGGCACACGATGGGTGATGGGGTCTATTGGTGATCACAAGAAAGAGAGAGAGAGAGAGATATATATAAAAAAAAAAAAAAGTAAAGGAACCCTTTCATACCTCAAGGTCAATACAGTGTTAGGCCTGTATTTTCATTGACCGTCGGCACACGATGGATGATGTGGTCAGCATCACGCCGGCCGCCTTTACTTCCCAGAGCATGTCTGGTACCCAGTTGAGGCTGGGTCGACCTGTGAGCCGTCGTGGTCGGGAAAAATTCCACGCACATTGCGGGAGCTGAACCCAGACCACCAGCCTTGCGAAGCGAGTTCACTAACAACTACGCTACAGCGGCTCACTGAGAGAGATATATCCATGTTTATTTAGTGTGATCTTGATCTATCCATCATTTTCTTGGTCTTCCATTGACTCTAGTACCCGATCTCTTTTATTGTATGCTGTTATTGGTGGTTGGTTGTATTCCATTCTCATTAAATTTCCAAACCACTGCATTTGTTGTCTTTCGATGTATTCAGTGCATGAAGGTAAGCCCACTCTGCTTCTGATGTCCTCATTTCGTAGTCTGTCTTTCCTAGTTACCCCCACTGCCTTCATCAAGCATTTCATTTAGCATGTGGTGAGCTTTCTGTGGTGTGTTGCTGTCAGAGACCAAGTTTGGCACTGGTAACAAAGTGTTGGTAGAAAAATACTTTTTATCATCTGTCTTTTCACTTCCATCTTGATCTTTGGGTGTTGTAGTAATTGTGTCAGCTGGTAGGTCACTGTGTGGCGTCTGTGGCTTAGGGAATAGTGACTTGGTCTATTAACCCGACGTTCTGAGTTCGAATCACGCTGCGGACAGTTTGGTTTCAAATTGTTTCGCGTGGATTTTAACAAAGGACGATGGCACCACCCGTTCAGAAAGCAATGGCAAACTACTGAACGTAATAATGCCTAGAAAAATCACAAACAGCGTTAAAAGCTGGGTTTGATTCGTAAAGTCATGTAAAGGATATTGCAATTAACTTGGTAGGTCACTGCATTTTCTTTTTTTTTGGCATCTTGTCTTTATTTCTCTATCGAGTTTTCTGTCCTCTGTGTTGATGAGATCAACATCCACTAAGGTTTGAAAATGCTACGGAAAATTGTATACTACTCGCGAACAAGTACACTAACCACTATGCATTCGCATCTCTCATATTTTCTTGTGATTCTTAAACAAACAAACAAAATTAAGATGTGTTATAACATATTTCCTGGTATTGTTTCTTTGTATCCTTTTTACTATCATTACTGACTTGTATCTTATTTCTTCCTTCCAAATCCTAGCGTTTCGTGGATGCTATTTCAGTTATAAGTACAAGGCATACTGTCCTTTCAGTCCAAGTACGTACCGGATGAACGTTCCGATGTGTATGGATCTTTGTGAGAACAGGCTGTTTCAATATGCTGCACTTAGTAAAAGTGATAGTAATGTGAGTAGTGGTAGTCTGTAGGTGTAATTTGAGTAGTAGTAGTAGTGTAAGTAGGTGTAATTTGAGTAGTAGTAGTAGTGTAAGTAGGTATAATTTGAGTAGTAGTAGTAGTACAGGAGTGTAAGTAGGGGTAATTTGAGTAGTAGTAGTAGTAGTAGTAGTAGTAGCAGTAGTGTAAGTAGGGGTAATTTGAGTAGTAGTTGTAGTAGTAGTGTAAGTAGGTGTAATTTGAGTAGTAGTAGTAGTAGTAGTAGTACAGGAGTGTAAGTAGGGGTAATTTGAGTAGTAGTAGTAGTAGTAGTAGTAGTAGTAGTAGTAGTAGTAGCAGTAGTGTAAGTAGGGGTAATTTGAGTAGTAGTTGTAGTAGTAGTGTAAGTAGGTGTAATTTGAGTAGTAGTAGTAGTAGTGTAAGTAGGGGTAATTTGAGTAGTAGTAGTAGTAGTAGTAGTAGTGTAAGTAGGGGTAATTTGAGTAGTAGTTGTAGTAGTAGTGTAAGTAGGTGTATTTTGAGTAGTAGTAGTAGTGTAAGTAGGTGTAATTTGAGTAGTAGTAGTAGTGTAAGTAGGTTTAATTGATAAGTGTAAGTAAATAGTTTAAGTAGTAGTAGTGTAAGTAGGTTTAATTTGTAGTAGTAGTAGTAGTGTAAGTAGGTGTAATTTGAGTAGTAGTAATATAGCAATCAAGACGTTAAACACAATGAAGAACATGTGGCAAAGCACCAGCAAAATACTAAAATTAAAAATATTGAGAGCATGCATTTTCCCAGTGGCTACTTATGGTTGTGAATCATGGACTATTACACAGAAATTAAGAACGAAAATCTAGTCCTTCAAAACTAAATGCTACAGAATGATCCTAAGAATACCATGGACAAAAAAAGAAAGAACACTGATGTCCTGAAAGAACTAAATGTTAAAGAGAATTGGCTGATAAACAACATACTATACAGAAAAATTACATACTTTGGTCACATCAAGCGTCACGATGGCCTGGAAAGAACAATACTAGAGGGCAGGGACCCAGGACACAGAGGCAGCCCAAGAAGAAGATGGCTACACGATATTAAAGAAACCATGAACATGACCATCGACGAAGTGCATCGTCCTCACCACCACGATCAATATCATCATCGACTTCATCATCAACACCATCATCATCACCATCATCTTCACCACCGCTATCATCCTCACCACCACGATCAATATCATCAACATCATCATAACCATCATCATCGCCATCATCTTTACCATCACCATCATCCTCACCATCACGATCAATATCATGACCAAAATCCATCATCACTATCCAACATTATGATCATAGACATACCCCAGATGCTGCTGCGACCATAGCATGCCTTCATACTCTAAGGCTGAGATGGAGAACTGCCCATCGACTTGCAGATACGGTGACAACGACTATAGTTGCGGGGGAACGAGTAGTGGCTACTTTGCGGTGTACCAAACAGGTGAGGTATCAATGATACGACAAAGAACATCTTGAAAATCCCTTCTATTCTTCATGAAGCATACGTTTGCATCTGTTTCTTATCACTGACCATTGATTGGTTGATTGATTGATTGATTGACTGATTGATTGGAACATCATCATTTCACTTTGGTGAGCAGCCATAAGAACAATAATGGAAAGATTCAACGTAGCCCGAATGATGGTTCCGTTGTAACTTGGAAGATGGAGACAATTTTTGACGAAATGTATTTTAATCTTCCAATGAATTTTAACGGGCAGCGGTTCTGCAGCCTACTCTTGTCGATTTTCAGATGGATAGTGATTATTTTTACATGCTTAACTTGAACATGATAATAGATTCAACAAAATGTCTTCTTTTTCCTTGAACGCTTCATATTGACCACTTGTTAACCACTCTTTGTGATTCGTATGTGATCTGAGCCTAAGAGCGATTGTACGTTGTGCCAGTTATGCTCCTACAAGTAGGCTAGCACATCCGATTTTACGACGTTTTTTCCCTATTGTAGCTTCCTAGACCCCTACTTTTGTCGCCTCGTACGGCATGCCTTGTAGGTTGCATAGTTCCTATTCTTTGCTTTCCTTGCTAGCCCCAGCTACATACAGAATGATTAAACAAAATGAGACCATTAAAAATAGCGTTAGAGTCACATCGTACTTCCAACAAATTGAAAGACATAAAAATTAATATTTTCAGTTTACCCCTTGACAACATATGGTTGTGAGACATGTTGGCAACATATGGTTGTGAGACATGTTGGCAACATATGGTTGTGAGACATGCTGGGAACATATGGTTGTGAGACATGTTGTCAACATATGGTTGTGAGACATGCTGGCAACATATGGTTGTGAGACATGTTGGCAACATATGGTTGTGAGACATGCTGGGAACATATGGTTGTGAGACATGCTGGCAACATATGGTTGTGAGACATGCTGGCAACATATGGTTGTGAGACATGCTGGCAACATATGGTTGTGAGACATGCTGGGAACATATGGTTGTGAGACATGCTGGGAACATATGGTTGTGAGACATGCTGGGAACATATGGTTGTGAGACATGCTGGGAACATATGGTTGTGAGACATGCTGGCAACATATGGTTGTGAGACATGCTGGCAACATATGGTTGTGAGACATGCTGGCAACATATGGTTGTGAGACATGCTGGGAACATATGGTTGTGAGACATGCTGGCAACATATGGTTGTGAGACATGCTGGCAACATATGGTTGTGAGACATGCTGGCAACATATGGTTGTGAGACATGCTGGCAACATATGGTTGTGAGACATGCTGGGAACATATGGTTGTGAGACATGTTGGCAACATATGGTTGTGAGACATGTTGGCAACATATGGTTGTGAGACATGCTGGCAACATATGGTTGTGAGACATGTTGGCAACATATGGTTGTGAGACATGCTGGGAACTTATGGTTGTGAGACATGCTGGCAACATATGGTTGTGAGACATGCTGGCAACATATGGTTGTGAGACATGCTGGGAACATATGGTTGTGAGACATGCTGGCAACATATGGTTGTGAGACATGCTGGCAACATATGGTTGTGAGACATGTTGGCAACATATGTGTAATAGTGTTATTGCTAGGCCAGTTCTCTCATCTCCTCCATCGGGAAGTAATCTTAACTTATTTCGACAATGTTTCCCAGTAATGGCGGGCGTTGACAGCTGTGCAGAAATATTGTTGTAGTTCGGCAATTGTCTCTTGATCTCAATTCAAAAAAACAGGAAGTTGTCAGCGTACATACACAGAGACTGTCAAATCGTGTTGTATTTTTGGCTTATGAGGGTATGAGTGAGTGTTGAAAATGTAACTGAAGTCCAGACTATTTGGCGACAATCTGGGTGACATCTGATAATTCATTGATGTCTTTGATTTCGTGAATCAAAGGAAACAGGACCATATATATATATACCAGGGTCTAGCACAGAGAGAGAGGAAAAACTGAGAAGAGAGAGAGAGGTAAAACTGAGAAGACAGAGAGAGGGTAAAACTGAGAAGACAGAGAGAGGAGAGGGAAAACTGAGAAGACAGAGAGGATAGAAAGGGCCACAGACAGCAGAGTTAGATAGTGAGGCCAGAAAACTAGAACAGATAGAGAGGAGGCCAGTAACCACACAAAGGTAGAGTCTGGTTGAGAGCCAGTAGCCAGTAAATTAGAAGTCACCACAAGATACTGTCTGGTCATACAGAAGACGGACAGAGAACAGTCAAGAGAACTCTGGCATAGACAGAAGCAGATAACTCTGGCACAGACACTAGCGCAGAATAAGAAAACCAGTAGAGAACTCCAGTAGGTATACGTTAGATACGGTCCAGACCTGAGACATACTGTCTCCTAATGACTATGACGTCATAATCAACAGTTCTAGAAGAATAGACCTTCGTGAGAACATCGCTGAGATCTTCGTGAGAACATCACCGAGACATACTGTCTCTTAATGACTTTGAGGTCATTATCATCATCTTCAGAGAACCCACAGTACTGGACACATAGACTTGTTTAGGAATAGATCAAGTTGTGGTTATACTTCTTATGGATATAAGCCAGAGTGGAACGTTAGGTACGTTATATTAGAAACTACTTAAGTTAGAGATATTCTTTTAGGTGTTAAATATTTGTTTATATATATTAATTTTGTTGTTGGGTTTATGTTAGTTGTAATAATGTATTCTACATGTTATAAAACATGTATTTTTGTTGTTGAAGAATAGTTAAATAAACATATAAATTTAAATATCGACTTGAGTAAGAGAGAGAGAGAGAGAGCATGTGGATACGAATGACTGAGATATACTAGTGACCAGGACACAGATCTTTCTTTCTGGCTTTACCGTGCTCGGTGTTGGCACGACTACCCACACTAGCACGGTACCTTTTATGTCTTGCAGTGACTAGGATATTCTCCCATCCAAAGCATTTCTTCAAACTAGTCCCCTTACTGTTACAGGTATTGAAAGATGGTTGCAGTGACCAGGATACTCTCCCCCCCCCACAAATTGACTAGACTCGTTACTGCTACATATAGAAGAATGGTTTCCGTGACACAGGATTCGAACCCCCTGGATTGACTATACTACCACTATACCACGACGAATAGAACACAATACTGACTCACAGATTCGACAAATAGGATAAGATTTTTTTCATATTTTGATACGGATAGGAGGTAATTAATTCTTTTTTTGGAAGATTTTTAGATGGGAAGTATGACAGAAGAAGGGACAACCTATGTTAGAAAGGGTAGCAGATTAAGAAATCCATTTTTTCTGGGGTTGGTATGTTACAATTGTGCTGGGATTGGGCACGTTAGCATAGAATGTACGTCTAGGAGGCTGGGGTTTGGAATAAGAAATAGACAGTATCATGTTGGACAGTTTAGAAATGATTGGATAAAGGCTGGGAGTGGCAGACATATAAGGAGAAGAGGGTCCTTTAGAGACCAAAGAATTTATGCTCTCAATTGTTTCAGGGAAATTAGAAACCAGAAAGGTCCAGACATTGAGATGAGACAAATTGAAGAACTTAAACAGCAGAACGCTGAACTCATAGATAGACTGCAGGCTAGTTCTGAAGAAATCAAATCTATGCGGTACACAATTGATGATTTACAGGAAAAGTTAGATAAGGCGGACCATTTAAGCAGAGGAAGGGAAATAAAGTATAGGGATGTTGCTGTCGGGGAAGATCAAAGGAAACAGGAGGAAATATATAGTTTAGAGATGGAGAGGAAAAAGGAGACTGCAGGATTAAAGAAGACGGTCAAACATTTACAGATAGAAGTTAAAGAGCAACGAGAAGAATTAGAGAAGTTACAGGAAGACAGGGACGATCAAGATGAATATATAGAGAGTCTACATGAGGAGATAAACGAGTTGAGGGATATACAACATGAAGAGATAAAAGAAGTCTGTAGTGTTGGGGTAGGCAGTGAGGAAGATATGTCAGTGTTAAAAAGGAAGTTAAAGTTGTTAATCAGGGAGAGAAAGGATTATCTAAGCGACACGAATAATCTACTTGATCATATTCAGGAACTAGACAGAGAACTAAAGAAGAGTAAGAAACAATCAACAAGTTGATGTTAGCAGAGTATTGTGAAACGTAGCACTGGGTGTGTGTGTATGTATCAGTGTGATTATGAAGAGTTAGGATATATTATGGTGGATTTTGTGTGCACCGAACTATATTTTGAGAGAGAGTAGCACTAAATGTGTGTGCACTGAACTATGAGTGGTAAACATGAGGATTTACAGGGTGTCTGTAAAGAAATCATGAGGTGTAGATGAGAGTATGTTGAGGGTAATATTAGAACATGGTCCTTGTTGATGGGTATGATAGACATACATACATAGGACTGAGAGTAATTATATTATATTGAGTGAAATCAGGAGAGAGGTATTAAGGGAAAATAACCTAAGTATGTCCTGTGCTTAGTGTAATGCTATCCATTTGAGACAGAGGGATAGGAAGAAATATTGTGGGTATTTGGAAAATACTGTGAGACATGTTTTGGGCATTAGAGATATGCATTATGCTAACTTAAGAAGTGCACTTGAAAAACATGTTGTGTGTACATTGGAGGTAGAGCTGTGTGTTAAGATAGTGCAGTGGGCACTCATATGAGGTGTACATTAGAGGCGATCATGATACATAACTACAGAGAGATGGTGAAGCGTATATTAGAGACAGTGCATTGTGTATGCATCTGTTTTGGGAGCTATTTGGAGGAATAGTGTGATGAGAACGTGATAGTGTGCGAGAAACTATTAGGAGATGGAGAGATTGAAAGACAGGAGGACCATTCCTTGCATTTTTGTGAAAGATGCTATACAATAGTGTAAAACTCGAGAGGTCCGTGTTTTGCTCTGACTATTGAATCACATTTTTGGAGGGGGAATGGAGCACACAGTTAACTAGAATGTAACTAGTTGTCACCGCTTAACATTTGTTATGACATATGGTAATATGTAATGATCGGAACTTGGCTTTGATATGTTTTTTGTTAGTAATGAAACATGTTCATTTTGGTTTGTAAAATGATTAGTTATGTGAAATAATTTCAATGTTGACAAATATGTATTATGTTATGATGATGTTAGTTTAATTTTTTTTGTTATATATGAAACAAAGAAAAATAATTGTAATGTGGAAGATGCTTGAGAAATGTCAATAACATGCGGTATATAACACGTTTTTGTGTGGAAATGTTGATGTACTTTTGTATTGCAGGAATATTTTTCCTCAGGAAGCTTATGTTGCCTGGTTGAAGTGAAATAAAATAGAGGAATAAATTAGGAAGGAATGGCATAATTAATACTCCGGAGAAGTAACCCTTTCCATTGTTTCGAGTGATAGCGACAAGTTTGATGACAGCGAAAATGTTTTGGCTGTCGAACATTTGTCAAAAACAGACTCACCTAAACTTTTGACGAAGTGACAATTAACGAGAGTCAACCTGAATTTCGTGTGCACTCATCGAGAAGTAGTGTTTGTTTGGACAAGATCAAAGAGAAAATTGGTGCGAAGTGTTACCATTTATTTTATTTGGGGTGAAGTACTTCAATTGTTGAATTTGATTTATTTTTTTTTGTCAACACATTTGTTATGTTTAATATATGTTAATGTGTAATGATGACCCGTCTTTGAGAATAAAGGCCTTAGATTTGAATTTATTGCAGGGATTCTAAAACTGTATGGAACATTTAATTTTGTTGTTTTTTTTTGGAAATCACATGCAAGGGTTCTAAAACTGTATGAAAATATGCTTTGTGGTTGCAAGGGATTCTAAAACTGTAATATTGTTGTTGCTATGTGACTTAGCATTTATATTTTGTTTATAATTGATTTATTTTATTGGTTGTATGATTGAAATGTGTATATTATATTTGGGAGAGATCAAAGGGAGGTACAGCGATAAGCTTGGGTACTAACCAGGAGCAGTAATCACTATCTGTGGGAACCCAGAGTAAAGTTGAAGCACAAGAGGAGAAGCCTGAAAACACTTAGTTCCCATTTAGGTGTGGACCTTGCATAACCTGCGTTGCCAAGATGTTTCGAGGGAGAGCAAAGGTGTTCGATAACCTTTCTGATATTTTTTTAAGAGGAAGACTTTTAATATTTTTTTGGTTGAAATTTTTTAAAATTGGTTTGAATTATATGAATGTTTATTGATGTGGTTGTTTGATATATTGTTATTGTTTATGATGTATATTGATTTGAGATGCACTGTATGTTATCTAGATGATACTTGAAAAAATATTGGATTAGTAACCCAATATCTTTTTTTATAGGTGGGTAAGGAATGTAATAGTGTTATTGCTAGGCCAGTTCTCTCATCTCCTCCATCGAGGAAGTAATCGTAACTTATTTCGACAATGTTTCCCAGTAATGGCGGGCGTTGACAGCTGTGCAGAAATATTGTTGTAGTTCGGCAATTGTCTCTTGATCTCAATTCAAAAACAGGAAGTTGTCAGCGTACATACACAGAGACTGTCAAATCGTGTTGTATTTTTGGCTTATGAGGGTATGAGTGAGTGTTGAAAATGTAACTGAAGTCCAGACTATTTGGCGACAATCTGGGTGACATCTGATAATTCATTGATGTCTTTGATTTCGTGAATCAAAGGAAACGGGACCATATATATATACCAGGGTCTAGCACAGAGAGAGAGGAAAAACTGAGAAGAGAGAGAGAGGTAAAACTGAGAAGACAGAGAGAGGTAAAACTGAGAAGACAGAGAGAGGAGAGGAAAAACTGAGAAGACAGAGAGGATAGAAAGGGCCACAGACAGCAGAGTTAGATAGTGAGGCCAGAAAACTAGAACAGATAGAGAGGAGGCCAGTAACCACACAAAGGTAGAGTCTGGTTGAGAGCCAGTAGCCAGTAAATTAGAAGTCACCACAAGATACTGTCTGGTCATACAGAAGACGGACAGAGAACAGTCAAGAGAACTCTGGCATAGACAGAAGCAGATAACTCTGGCACAGACACTAGCGCAGAATAAGAAAACCAGTAGAGAACTCCAGTAGGTATACGTTAGATACGGTCCAGACCTGAGACATACTGTCTCCTAATGACTATGACGTCATAATCAACAGTTCTAGAAGAATAGACCTTCGTGAGAACATCGCTGAGATCTTCGTGAGAACATCACCGAGACATACTGTCTCTTAATGACTTTGAGGTCATTATCATCATCTTCAGAGAACCCACAGTACTGGACACATAGACTTGTTTAGGAATAGATCAAGTTGTGGTTATACTTCTTATGGATATAAGCCAGAGTGGAACGTTAGGTACGTTATATTAGAAACTACTTAAGTTAGAGATATTCTTTTAGGTGTTAAATATTTGTTTATATATATTAATTTTGTTGTTGGGTTTATGTTAGTTGTAATAATGTATTCTACATGTTATAAAACATGTATTTTTGTTGTTGTTGAAGAATAGTTAAATAAACATATAAATTTAAATATCGACTTGAGTAAGACAGAGAGAGAGAGAGAGAGCATGTGGATACGAATGACTGAGATATACTAGTGACCAGGACACAGATCTTTCTTTCTGGCTTTACCGTGCTCGGTGTTGGCACGACTACCCACACTAGCACGGTACCTTTTATGTCTTGCAGTGACTAGGATATTCTCCCATCCAAAGCATTTCTTCAAACTAGTCCCCTTACTGTTACAGGTATTGAAAGATGGTTGCAGTGACCAGGATACTCTCCCCCCCCCACAAATTGACTAGACTCGTTACTGCTACATATGGTTGTGAGACATGCTGGCAACATATGGTTGTGAGACATGCTGGGAACATATGGTTGTGAGACATGCTGGCAACATATGGTTGTGAAACATGCTGGCAACATATGGTTGTGAGACATGCTGGCAACATATGGTTGTGAGACATGCTGGCAACATATGGTTGTGAGACATGCTGGCAACATATGGTTGTGAGACATGCTGGCAACATATGGTTGTGAGACATGTTGGCAACATATGGTTGTGAGACATGCTGGCAACATATGGTTGTGAGACATGCTGGGAACATATGGTTGTGAGACATGCTGGCAACATATGGTTGTGAGACATGCTGGGAACATATGGTTGTGAGACATGCTGGGAACATATGGTTGTGAGACATGCTGGCAACATATGGTTGTGAGACATGCTGGCAACATATGGTTGTGAGACATGCTGGGAACATATGGTTGTGAGACATGCTGGCAACATATGGTTGTGAGACATGTTGGCAACATATGGTTGTGAGACATGCTGGCAACATATGGTTGTGAGACATGTTGGCAACATATGGTTGTGAGACATGCTGGCAACATATGGTTGTGAGACATGCTGGGAACATATGGTTGTGAGACATGCTGGCAACATATGGTTGTGAGACATGCTGGGAACATATGGTTGTGAGACATGGAACATTATCAAACGGCAGAGAAGATCATTACTGCCTTTGAATACAAATGCTACAGAAGAGTACTTAGAATATGATGGTCAAAGAAAAGAACAAACGCTTCTGTTCTGCAACAGTTTGGTATTAAAGAGAGTTGGCTATTACAAAGCATAAAAACAAGGAGAATTAAATATTTTGGACACATCAAACGACATGAGTGCCTAGAGAAGATAATCTGGGATGAAATGGTGACTGGAAGATGAATAATAGAACGATCTAGAAGAAGATGGGTCCAAGATGTCATTGATGATCTGAGAATGACTGCCGCTGACGTCGACCAACCTGCACAGAACAGAGAGTTTTTCAGGACTGCTGTCATGGGAGCCACGTTCCAGATGGGACAAGCTACTTGATGATGATGATGCCCGTCTGCCCAGCGTTTCGTGAGCGTTGACTACGGGTGACTATCCCTCTGTGTGTGCGGGTTCAATTCCGCGGGATGGCAGAAAAGCCACAGATTCCCAGATTGACGGTGTTCGTGGCACCGAACCGAAGGGTTACGATGTCGATGGCACCGAACCGAAGAGCTGAAAAGCTCAGGCTTCTGGATGGAAAATTTTTTTTTTTAAATGATGATGATGAGTAGGTCTAGTTTGCTTATCTAATGAGAATGTAGCCAGATCTGCTACCATCACCGGTATATAACAATCGATAACACTGTCACAGAGTACGAGGAAGACCAAGAATACGATTTATAGACAACATATCATAGATTCTTCAACAACATGGACTGACAGCTGCAGATCTAACACAGTTGACGAAATATTGAATGCTACAAATCCCAACGACGCTTCACGACCTATGTAAGTAAGATGAGTTATTTTACAAATGATCCATCTTCCACTGCAGGTTTTTTTAAATCCCGAGTAAATATGATTTTCCTGTAACATTGTTTGGAAATCGTGGCATATCCTAAAGGACGTAGCCATGAACCACAGCAAACTAGTCGTTGATTTTCTAGGCACCATTATACGTTCAGTAGTTTATCATTGCTTTCTGAACGGTGAGGTCTATTTACTCTTTTGTAAAATCCCACAGAAACGAATTTGCTTCAAATTTTCCCACGTGAGTTTGAACTGGGTCGCTTGTTCGTGATCGAGTCACTACCGCTTGACTACAGACGTTTAACATTGTTTACGAATTTAATTAGAGTATTATATCAAATGATTTTTTTTAAATCTTTCCATAAACATTTTTTAAAAACAGAACAATATCAGTAGCACCTTAAAAACTACAAGCCGCCTTACGCATCGCTTAAACATTACCAATTTATAAGTAAACCATCTCATTTGTTCAAATGTTTCATTTATTATAACTATTTCTTTGATGCTATTTGTATTTAATCGTTTATAGAATAGAGCAGGTGAATTTATGAAATTGAACTTTAAACTCTGAACATATTGAGATATTAAATAATTCGCTGGTGTTCCATTAAAAATGTATTCTAAAAACCAGCACATAAAGATGTAGTTTTCATGTGCGTATACTAGGAAGTTTTTTGTTTTTTCCGATCCAGAAGCACCTGAGCTTTCAGCTCTTCGGCTCGGTGCCATGGACATCGTAACCCTTCGGTTCGATGCCACGAACACCGTGAATCTGGGGAAGCTGTGGCTTTTCTGTCAGTCCGCGGAGTTGAACCCGCACACACAGAGGACTAGTCACCCGCAGTCCAACGCGCTACGAATACGCTGGGCATGCGGGCATACTAGGAGTATGTCCAGTTCAGTATTATGTTCAGTATGGAATTTTGGTTAAAGCACATATTATTTTATAGTATCTAGAGTCAGAGAAGACACACATTGTGTTACATAATGAAATATGTCAGTTTGGCAACCATGTTGTGCAGATGTGGACTGGTCCGTATTCTGGGTATGGCAAGTTGACGAAGAGTTAAATTCATAATATATACATCATCATCATCAAATAGCTTGTCCTGTGTAGTACTTTGCCACCCTAACAGTAACTCGGAATTGCTCTCTCTCTCTCATAGACCAGATGTCCGGCCTCTGCAGCCATCATGCTCAAATCAGTTACATCCTGAATCCATCTTCTCCACGGTCTTCCTCTTCTCCTCTTTGCAGGGATGCCTCCTTCGTCATGTCTTTTTACATGTCCACAATACTTCAATTTTCTTATTTGTAGCATCAGCCAGTTTTCTTTGATTTTGAATTCTTTCTGGATATATCTATTTGTTTTTCTTCTATGTGCATGACATACGGAGACGGACGCTGGACGCTGCTGGATTTGCTGAGAAGGAGATCGGAGCACCTATGGACATGCCCTGTTAAATGTCCAATATTACATATTTTACATATAGTATTTTTGTATATAACTCATACGAATTTTTCATATGCAGGGGCTACCAAAACTGTTGAAGGGTTAACTGTATGGCCCACAGAACAAGTATGGATGAAACCATACATCAATGGTAAACCTGTATGTCATAATGTTTGTTTAGTGTATCTTGTATGACATTGAGTCTCTGTGGTGTAGAAGTTATCTGCTGGCCTTTCGTTCCAAAAGTACTTGGTTCCTTACTTCGTAGAACCATCGAGATACAAGTCCGCCTATCCAAGGCCATATTTTCCAGATCTCTCCACTCTCTCCCCATTTTTTTACATTCCGTCTCCAACTCCCGTCTCCAGGTGTTCCTGGGTCTTCCCCTACCTCTATTGCACTGGGGGTTCCATCGGAGAGCCTGTCTTGTGGTGCTGTTAGGGGGTTTCCCCAGTGTGTGTCCTATCCATCGCCACATTCTGCTCCTTATCTCTTGTTTCACTTGCCATTGTCCCGTTCTATCCCAGAGTTCCCTGTTTGTAGTCCTGTCATACCATTGCAGATGGAGTATCCTGTGTTCCCCTTAGTTGCTCTCCATGTCTCCGCTTCATATAAAAGGACAACCTTCACATTTGAGTTAAATATCATTATCTAAGTTTTATTCCTGATCCTTCTTGAACTCCATATGTTCTTCAGATTAGCAAATGCTAATCTTGCCTTTTGTATTCTAACCCTAACATCTTCATTTGTGCCACCTTGAATGTTGATAACACTTCCCAGATATGTAAATGTGCCCGCCTCCTTTAATGGCGATTCTCTCAGTATGATCGGGTCTCTGGAATTAGCATGTAATCTCATGATCTTTTTTTTTACACTGCCTGTTTATTGATCATACTTATTGCTTCCGTTGCTTTCCTGGGGTCATTAAAACTCCTTATTCTTATATAATCTTATCTTCCTGATAGGATAATATTAACATATTTGTGCGTTTATGCGCAGTTTGTTTATGCGCAGTTTGTTTATGCGCAGTTTACGTATATGCAGTTTATTTATATGATTTTGTAAAACTGTGAAAATGGTGATAATGAGCATAAAATAGGGAACGAATTCCGGAAAAATGATGAAATTATCTAAATGCATGGATTTTCGGAGTAAACATGAAAATGCTGTTGATAATCTGTTGTTTAGCTGTCAGTGAGATGTTTATGTGCCTTAGCAAACTGGCTAGTTCGAGAAAGCATTACATATTATAATAAATACGACAACAACAATTTCGAAAAGGAAAATAGAATAATCTTAATTCAAATCTTTTTCTTTTCAGTTGACGATATCCGTGTGGTTGGTGGATGAATCAACGGTTAATTTATTGTATTTTCTGTGATCTGTATTGCGTTCATTTTCCATCATTTCATTCTCAAACAATATCTTAAGACAACAGAACTAATAACACTGAATATGACCATACCAGCATCTGTTTAACTTTTTCTTCTTCTTCGAACGCTCAATATCGACTACTTGTTAAACCACTCTTTGTGATTTGTATGTGATCTGAGCCAAAGAGCGATTGTACGTTGTGCATGTAAAAATCAATATGATTAAATTGAAATTTCTTCTTAAACTTTTGCCGTCTTCATAATTGCATCTCTGATCTCCCCTCCTCCTCCCCCTTAGTATGCTCTCAACGTGTGGCTACCAGCTCTTAGTTTAGTTTAGTTGTCGGATCAGCATCACTGCCCATTGCACTAATTAGCCCATAAGTGCTCCGATCTCCTCCTCTCCTTAGTATGCTCTCAACGTGTGGCTACCAGCTCTTCGTTTAGTTTAGTCGTCGGATCAGCATCACTGCCCAGCGAACTAATTAGCCCATAAGTGCTCCGATCTCCTCCTCTCCTTAGTATGCTATCAGTGTGTGGCTACCAGCTCTTCGTTTAGTTTAGTCGTCGGATCAGCATCACTGCCCAGCGAACTAATTAGCCCATAAGTGCTCCGATCTCCTCCTCAGTATCTCAGCGTGTGTCTACTAACGACACCGGTTGATTGTCTACCAGCATAGTATTCTTGTCTAGCTATACCACATTTGACTTGGAGTTCCTGCACTTTGGTGGTTAGTATTGTAGATTCACCACTATTACTTGAATCATGCATACGCCCTCTGTCCCTTTAGGAATTTACAGTGGCGGCTCGTTATAATTTTTGTTGGTGGAGCCAGACATTTTTCCCCCGGATAAATCATGGTTTTGGGCTGCTATATTTTATTTTATAAAATAATAAATACACGTTATAATTATTTTTGGTGGGACCCGGCCCCACTGGCCCTTAACGACGAGCCGCCACTGGGAATTTATATCAGCCTGGTCCATTGTTCGGCCGCTTTTTACAGCAGTCATACCTGCATGCCAATCGGCGCGCTCATTTCCTCATACACCTGCATGCCCTGGCACAAAAATCAAATTGATTTCTGTAATTGCTTATTCACTGATGTGCATTTATGAGGGTCCAATCAATCAATCAATCAAACGATCTTACTAGGAAACAATAAATATTTAATGATTTCTGTAAACAGTTTTTGTGAGCAAATTAAACATATTGATTGTACTTGTTCACAGATAAAGTCTTTTGATGGTATTCATGTTTTTGTTTCAATACACGACCTTAATTTTGTCAACAAACGAAAGAATAACTAATGAAATCCAACTTAGAAGCAACGAAGCAAATTAAATGATAGGGCAAATGGTGGCAATACTAAAATGCAAACATGTCACCATGAACACAAAAAGAGCATTGTTCAACACTATCTTTCTCCCCACATTACGCTATCAGTGTCAAACCTGGACACTAACATTAAATGATAGAAAAACTAGTCACGACAGAGATGAAGTGTCTACGCAGAACGATAGGAGTAACATGAAGAGACCTGTCAAGAAATTAAGACATCGAGAAAATTTGGGTACAACATCAGTACTGAGCTTCATCAAGAAACAAAAAAATGAAATGGTTCGGCCACATAAGCAAATTACCAACTGACAGTACATCTCAAAGAGCAATTCTACTCCAATACAATGAATACGAAGCAAAACGACGGCCACGCATAAAGTGGACCTCAGAGATAACAGAGGCGACGAAAGACACTGTTTATGAAGCGCACACAAATTCCCTTTCGAGAAATCTCTTCTTATCCTGAAGCTGTGAGGCCAAACAGGATCGAAGAAAATAAAATTGTCCCTTAGTGACTCGCATTGAGTTTATAGAATTCTTTATAACAACGTAAGTTAGTGGTGCCAAGACGGAGATAAGAAAACCGGTCTGACCACTTATATCTTACAAGGAATGTCATATACTGCGTGTTGTGTACGCTACAATAAGTTTGACAAATGCAATAGATTTTTATTAACGAGAACACAGGAACAGAAACAACAAACCTGACATACAGTTATGTTAGTCAGAATACATTTCAGGTCGTTTCGTGTATTTGCAACAATGTGGTATTGTAATCATAGGCGAAGGAACGAAACACAACGCAATGTAATGTTCATTCTTCAAATAGTTTGTCCTCAACAGAACTTTGCCATTCTACCTGAACAGAGCTTTGCCATTCTACTTGAACAGAACTTTGCCATTCTACCTGAACAGAACTTTGCCATTCTACTTGAACAGAACTTTGCCATTCTACCTGAACAGAACTTTGCCATTCTACTTGAACAGAACTTTGCCATTCTACCTGAACAGAACTTTGCCATTCTACCTGAACAGAGCTTTGCCATTCTACCTGAACAGAACTTTGCCATTCTACCTGAACAGAACTTTGCCATTCTACTTGAACAGAACTTTGCCATTCTACCTGAACAGAACTTTGCCATTCTACTTGAACAGAACTTTGCCATTCTACCTGAACAGAACTTTGCCATTCTACCTGAACAGAACTTTGCCATTCTACCTGAACAGAACTTTGCCATTCTACCTGAACAGAACTTTGCCATTCTAACAGTCTTTCTCTTCTTCTTCTTCTTTGCGTTCGTTCTTTCGACCAATTTTAATCACTCTTTGTGATATGTTTGATCTTTGCCAAGAACGTGATACGTTGCACATTGGTTTGGTAGGCTCCTAAACACATATATTTCTACACGTTTAGGACATGTGCATCCGATTTCAGCCAAACCTCCTTAGTCGCCTCTTACGACATGCTTGGCAGGTAACAGTGGTTCTATTCTTTACACGCCAAATTTGGACACCGGTAACCACTCGGGCGTAACAGTCTTTCTGAATTTCTCTCTGTCATAGGCCAGATTCCTCCTCCCCCACCTCCCACCCCTTGTTTGCCCCGTTTTCCCCATATGGTTCCATCTCTGTCGGCTCATCTGCCGAGAGCATTGCACAAAACACGGACCCTGTAGCTCAGGCAACAATGCTAGAGATCTTATGAAAAAATTGTACATCTGTCTTAGTCCAGATTCGAACCCACAACATTCAGTTGGACAGGCAAGCGAGTTAACCACTTCGCCATTGAGACCTGAGAGCCGCTGTAGCGTAGTTGTTAGTGAACTCGCTTCGCAAGGCTGGTGGTCTGGGTTCAGCTCCGCAATGCGCGTGGAATTTTTCCCGACCACGACGGCTCCTAGGTCGACCTAGCCTCAACTGGGTACCAGACATGATCTGGGAAAGTAAAGGCGGCCGGCGTGATGCTGACCACATCACCCATTGTGTGCCGACGGTCAATGAAAAATACAGGCCTAACACTGTATTTACCTATATACCACGAGGTATGAAAGGGTTCCTTTACTTTTTTCTTTTTTACCATTGAGACCTCCAAATATCAGTGTTACAGAAAATCATCCGTATATCATGGACAGAGAATAGAACAGACAAATCTATTCAGAAGAAACTCAAAATCAAAGAAAACTGGCTGCTGGTACAAAAAAAAAAGAATGTAAAAATTGAAGTATCTTGAGCATATAAAGATACACGAAAGGTTGGAGAGGAACATTAGGATAGGAGGCATCCCGGCAAAGAGGAGAAGAGGAAGACCACGGATAAGATCGATTCAGGATGTAACGAATGGATTTAACATGCAGGCTGCAGAGGAGGGACATCTAGCCTGAGAGAGAGAGAGAAAAGGAGAGAGACGAGAGAGAGAGACTGAGAGAGAGAATGAGAGAGAGAGACTGAGAGAGAGACTGAGAGAGACTGAGAGAGAGAGAGAGAGAGGATGAGAGACTGAGAGAGAGAGACTGAGAGAGAGAGACTGAAAAGAGAGTTAGAAGATATGAAGATAGACTGAAAGATTTGAGAAAGCTGAGAGAGAAAAGAGAGAGATAGATGAGAGAGAAAAAAATTTCGATGGAAGTTAGAGTACAAAGTTATGCCAGACAAACTATTGGGATATGATAGATTTAAACAACATATATATTTAAATGTGGTACAACTCTATTTTTACTGAACCCCTGTTTTGGTTCCAATAGGTTAACATCGACATCAGATCATGTTTTAGAAAACCTCGACAATATTGGAACCTAGAGATGGTGCTACCGTCAGAGACATTAACCATGGAAGTTGAAGTAAATGAATACATAGAAAGAATAATAAGGATTGTTTGTAGTTTATTTAAACTGAGACCAGATTCTCTAACGCAAACTTGGAGTTGAAAGTAAATTCCACCAGCATGTGTTGAATTTGGTTAGTTTGCTCAGTGGTTACAGGGTCTAAATTTGGGATGTAAAATAGAACCACTGTTTTCGAACATGTAAGAGGCGACAAGGGGTTTGGCTGAAATCTGATGAACCTAAACGTTGAAGTCTTGCGTTTGAGGCCTGCAAACCAATGTCCTATACACGTTCTGGCAAAGATCGACATATCACTAAGTGTTAAAATTGTTAAAGAACGAACGAAAGAGAAGATTAATTTCAAAAATAAAATTTAATAATAATAATTCTCTTGTACTTATAGTCACATAGACTGCAAGAAATTTCCATGAATTTTAGTAACTTCTCAATTACCATGAACTGTGACCGATATTTCGCTTCTCAGCAAAGTCGTTCAGTGTCTCCTTGAGGTCGTCCTCTTATTCCGACTTGCATCCCACTTCAATGCCTGCTTGATATTCTTGATCATTTCTCTCAAGTGTGTCAACATATCTCCATTTTCCCTTTACTTATAACAGTTGTTATTAATGGTGACAGATCTATCTCTGATTTCATCATTTACCTGAATTCGTTCCATTTTATTTCATTTTTTTGCAATCCATTTTCAAACTTCAACATTGTTTTTGAGTCATTTTCAATCCTTCAGCTTTGTTAAATTGTTTACATCATTTTAATTGAAAATTCAATTTAGTTAATATTATATAACTTGCATTCCATTTTTATCAGACTTGTAAAGCTGATGTTGCTTAATAACAAATCAATAAAAATTTGATAACAAATATATTGAATTTATATTAGGTTTCAACAAGATGACTTGATTACATTTATACACTAAATTGATTTAGTTGAATCTCTACACTAATGTTGATTTCAAAGATTCCATACACAGGAGAAAAGAAACAGGAATTTAACTGAGATGTAACTAGATCAAAGCGAGGACACATAAATGATACATAAAGGTTGTATTTGTGAAACCTGTATTGTTACTTCTACCGCTGTATCGATAGGTTTGGACAGTCTGACTTCAGATTTACAAGTTACAGGGTGGGATTGGTTAAAAAGTGTAGTAAATAAACAAACTGGGCAACATACACACAGAACGTGATACCTGCTTGGCGTTATCTACTGCTGTACCCACGTCAGTTATGTTTATTTACATTAACTTAATTAATCAGGTAATCTAGATAATCGATTAACAAATAGATTTACAGTTAAATTCTGCAACAAAGTTAAAAAAAATTATGAAATATTTAGAAATTAATTCATAGAACGCTGTTTACGCATTTACAAAATAGTGTGTCATTGAAAGACAGTGTATGTCGACTGTCAGTACTAACTGTATTTGTATTTATATGAAAGTTTTTGTTGGACACAAGGTAGGATTTCCTAAACAATTATAGGAAATTAGTTTTAATGTAATTTTAAATAGATATCTTCATGGTTTCTAGTAATGCATGTGTTTTGAATTGTTAACTTGCTAATTATGCATATATATATTATGTATATATATATATATATTAATAGAAATGCATGCCCTGACATCATGGTTCGACATTAGATCGACGTCAGATTGATTACTCACTAAGCAGAGAGTTTGTGAGAGACATATCGCCTTTGCGGCAGGATGGCATTGAGATGAAATATATATATATATATATATATATATATATATATATATATATATATATATATATATATATATATATATATAACAATACTGTTCAGACATTCAGTAAAAACGTGACAGCGATCTTTCTACGACATTATTCATCAGTACCAAACTTGACGCTCAATCAAACTGATAGAAAAAAGTAGTACGACATAAGTGTTCTAGTGTGCTGGAAGATATTTAAAATACAGATTTGAAGATGGAGAATCAGGAAAAAAGTGGGCATTGCACTGAAAGCCAAAGAAGAATAGTAAACCAACATAAAATTATCTATTGCTCCACCTAGAGAGACACCATGAAGAAGAGATCAGAACATTTATGGACTTAGAGATTCGAAATGACGATCTGTCAACTAAACTTAACAAAAAACTAAACATGGTACCTGTATAGATTTTCCCTGATTTCCCCAACTTATAATCAGGGAACACAGAGTCGTTACCGGGGCCCAAATTTGGAGTGTAAAGAATAGAACCACTGTTACCTGCCCCGCATGTCGTAAGAGGCGACTAAGGAGGTTTGGCTGAAATCGGATGCACGTGTCCTAAACGTGTAGAAGTCTATGCGTTTAGGGGCCTACCAACAAGGTGCAACGTATACACGTTCTTGGCCAAGATCGAACATATCACAAAGAGTGATTAAAATTGATCGTAAAAAACGAACACAAAGAAGAAGTAGAAGATAATCATGGAACTCATGTCATGTACAGTAAAATAAAGTAAAAGAACCTTTTTTCATACCTCGAGGTGTATTGGTTAATACGGTGTTAGGTCCGTATTTTGTATTGACCGTCGGCATACGATGGGTGATGTTGTCAACATCACGCCAGCTGCCTTTACTTCCCAGTGCTTTTCCTGGTACCCAATTGAGGCTGGGTCGACCTGAGAGCCGTTACTGTCGGAAAAACATTACACTTCCACTGTGGAATTGAACCGGACCACAATCCTAAGAAGCGAGTGCACTAACAACTACGCTACTGCAGCTTTCACAGTAAACTAGATAATAAATCTACTTGGAATTCAACAACATGCCAAATTGTCTGAATCCATAGTACTGCTACTCTATTTAACTCCTGTTGTTCGTTTGCTTGATAAAGGCCTTGTTGGTCGAAACGTTGCTGTATTTTGTCATTGTTTTTGTAATTTGTAAAACTACAGTACTTTGTGGTTACGTGTTTTGCCAATCAAATAGTTTTACTGCAGTCTCATCTATTTTGTGAATACTCTATTTAAGAGACTTTCCACTTATGTCGTGCTTTTGTGTTTCATTTTGTGGAGAGCAATATGTGTTATAACCTTCATTTAAAACGAAATACCGAGTACCATACATTTTAATCATATAGCATGTTCTTTGCAGAACGTCTTACTCATCACATCCTGCTTGAAAAACTCTCAGTTTCTAGAAAATTCTCCCGCCTTCTCCGATGTAACTTTCAATACTTCTTTAATGTCCTTTTGCCACTATCGTCTTGATCGTTCCTCGCCTCATCTTTCGCCTCGCCTCATCCATTATTATTCTTTTCAAACCACTGTGACATTTAAGTAGTTACTCAAAATATTTCTGTTTCCGAGACATGATGTTGTTTATGAGCCAATGTTCAGTTTGCTAATTGTTTAGGTGTTACTTGGCATGTTGCTAACTTGAGCCAATGTTACTACCTCTGGGATCTTCATGTGTAAGAAAAATATCTCAGCATAGATGGTTGTTCACTGAATTGCAATGATGATTGTCCTATCAATCAATCAATCAAACAAACGAAATAGGACTATCGCTGTGAATAATACTTGATTCATACATCTGAACCTCATACAGAAAAAAAATCTACAGTAGACTGGAAGACAAGCAATGGATATGATTATGGAAAAGACTTCCTCGAAGACCTAAGCAGAACAGACATTGTCATTAGATTTCCCCACTGCAAACTCAATAGACACTTAGATTGACTAGTAATAAGTGAAGCAGCTTTCTACCGGTGTCAGCAGGCGGAACAGATATCGGAACATGTCCTGTAAGATTGTTCTCTCCTGGATCAGCTGAGACGCAGCAATTGGCAACACGCAGTCGGTCTAAAAACTAAGCTTTGAGGAAACCATACAGATCTGAAACTGACGTCCACGTCAACCACCGATTGTGAGAGCTGGGTTTGAAGATTGGTGCGGCAAGAAGAGAACAGTACAACAGGTATACGAGTAGGCTCATCAATCAAAATAGAACTGGTACGGTCCGTCACTGGACGCTGTTAGAGATATTGCGAAGGCGATCGGAGCACCTATGGACATGTCTGGAGTACAATGAAGATATTTCAAACTAAAACTGAAACTGACTGCCTAGTTTGTGGTCGAGGGTAAACTAAGCGTATAACCTGAGATCGCTGAAGAAGAATCTATACGAACTTCTGAGTATGAGCAATTGACTTAAGTAGAAGATCAGTCTTGTAAAACCAAACGTTTCGATATCTTTTGATTCGCTGCAGGCAAAGAATCTTCTGACAAAGCAATTGTTATAAAGCAAACAAAAGATTTCAAGCAAATATAGTTCACAAAGTCTTCTTCCTCGAACGCTCCATATCGACCACTTGATAACCACTCTGTCTGATTTGTATGCGATCTGAGCTTAAGAACGATTGTACGTTGTGCCAGTTATACGCCTACAAGTATGCCAGCACATCCGATTTATGCAATTCTTTTTATTTACTAGGGTAGTTTCGCTAGGTCCTACATCAGTCGCTTCTTACAATATGCCTTGTATGTCGCAGTGGTACCATTCTTTGCTTCCCTTGTGGATCCCGGCACCACACTGGCGCAGCTTGGGTCAAATGTTCTCGTTGTGCACAAGGTATGAGGTTAGAAAATAACAGTTTTGACCTCACGATCTCTCCTGAATAGGATCTCTTTTATCTCTACAACATATTTTTCTTCCATTTTTCTTTCCACTCCCTTCCATTACTAACACATCTTCTAGTACACACTAAATAAACACGTCAGTACAACTTGTAGTAAATCTGTACTTTTAGTTCTTCAAAAACAGAAAACAAACATGTTCAAAATTTAACTAACACAATCAAAACGGCATGAATTCAAGAAGGAACATCATCATCATCAGGTGCCGTGACGGCTGGCGTAGACGATCATGGATTTCCACAAATCTCTATCTTTAGTGTTTGCTATCAACTCAGATGTCTACTGTGCTATGAAATTAGGCTATCCAAAATTTTCTCTCTTTGTCTTCCTCTGTCTCGTCTACCCTCGATTTTACCGGTTGTCACAATGTGTTCTAAACCTTCCTTCCTCATCACATATCCGAAAAATGATGACTGCCTCTGTCTTATATTGATAATAAGTTTTCTCTGTGTCTTGACCTCATTCAACACCTTAACATCAGTCATTTTAACAGTACATGGAATTCTCATCATTCTTCTGTAAAACCACATCTCTGTGGCCTCCAGGGATTATTCGATCTGTTTGTTTATTGTAAATGACTCGCATCCTGAACAACCTGTTCTAAAATTAGATGACATGATTATAACGGCCTGAACAATACATTTCAACGTTACACAAATTTCGTTAATCCCTCATTTAAAATCTTCGTAAATTGCATCTCTCTCCTAATTTTCCCTAACAAGATCTTAGAATGATGGCGGAGAGGAAGGAGCGCTCAACACGTCTCAGTCCTATTTTCTAGGATCCCACTATTCCCTTCTTGTCGGTTTTCTTTCTTGCCCGTCTCTTCTCTTCTTGTCGGTCTCTTTCTCTTTTTCCTTCTCTTTCTTTTTCTTTCCCGTATCTTCTGCGTCTCGCAATCGTGCACTTTTGTGCGTGATTCGGAGATTCTTTTTTTTCCCAATTTTCATTTTGAACGTGACTCTACTATGTCACATAAATACAAGAAACCCTGATCCTTTACTGTGGGATATAAATTACAAAAACCTATGGTCAGATTAAGGTTCGTCTGAATGGCAAGAAACACTGGTGATAAGGACATCAAGTCTTCAAGCAAAAATTAGTCAAATGCGCCATATTAAGTACTAGGCCCATGACTGAGTTTATAGCGGACAAACGATTTTGAAATAAATATTTTTATATTTTTCTCTTATTTGTAAAGGTAGACAACACAGGAGAGAGGAAGACCAAGAAAAAGATGGATAGATGACATAACATAATCCTGTCAAAAGTCAAAATAACGATCACCCAAGCCACCAGAGCAGCGAAAGATAAAAACAGAAAATCACTGTGCACCAATTCGGTAACAGTGTCACGACATAAGACGAAGAAGACTAAAGTAGCTGTTTCAGAACGAACAATTAATGTGTCTGTGTTATATGGAATTACCAAACTAAAGCGATAGCTCAACATGGAGATTTTTAGTAGAAGATATGTATTTCACCAAACAGCACTGTTTATTCTAACCATTGGATTGCTTGCTGTTACAGCTCAGACAAACACAACAGGTAATTTTCTTTTATTTCTACGTTATTCTGATAAAACATTTCGAAATAATTTACACGTATTCTTAATGCCTGTGAATACAAATGCTACAGAAGAGTACTTAGAATATCATGGACAGAGAAAAGAATAAATTATTCTGTTCTGCAACAGCTTGATATTAAAGAGAGTTGGCTATTAAAGAGCATAAAAACAAGGACAATTAAATATTTCGGACACATCAAATGACATGAGTGCATAGAGAAGATATTTTTTAGGGAATGGTGCCTGGAAGAAAATGAGAGGAAGACCTAGAAGACGATGGGTGCAAGATGTCATTGCCGATCTGAGAATGACTGCTGTTGACGCCGGTCAACTTGCACAGAACAGATTTTTCAGGACTTCTGTCATAAGAGCCAAGTTCCGGAAGGGACAAGCTACTTGATGATGATGATTTTTAAAGATTTATTTAATAGATGATAACACTCCACATGAATCGATCTCAGATACCTTCGATCTCTCGCTTTGGTAGCGCAATCTGCGAAACTGTTTCTTTCCCATATTTGTAACTTTTCAAATACGACAACCTTGATTAACTGTTCTTGTTGTACTAAATTTCAGATAAATGAATTCAAATGTATAATTTTTTTTTGTAAATGTTTGCGCGATCCAGATAACTTTTGTGCAAAATACAGCGTGTAAAGGCATAACACACAGTTTTTAGTTCTGTATATTTTGATATATGAATTCTCCCGTGTGGTGCCGGGGCCCGCAATGGAAGCAAAAAATAATACCACTGCAACCTACAATGCCTGTCGTATGAGCTGACTGATGTAGGCATAGGGATGCTACCCTAGTAAATAAAAGCAGCGCAGAAATAGGATGTGCTGGCCTGGCCTACTTGTAGGCGCATAACTGGCACAACGTACAATCGATCTTAGGCTCAGACCACATACAATCACACAGAGTGGTTGACAAGTGGTCGATATTGAGCGTTCGAAGAAAAATAAGATATATGAAATAATGTTCTCAGCTGGTGTTTAACATAACAAAGTGGAAATATATTATTACAGCATCAAATTTTATTATATATGAGTATAATATGAGGATGTATTAAGTTTGATGATGGAGGTTGAGGCCGTTCCTGCTGAACTCCATTTACTTTCTTTGACTCCATTTACTGGGGCTGTTGTTGTATCTGACTCTCAGTTGATGCCTCACAAGATCCAAAAGGGCTGGTTTCGGTATAAGTGGATTTCGTTTATAGAAGTTTCTAAACTCCAGGGGCTTACGTGAATCTACTGTCCTGGGCATGCGGGTGTTTGCGGGAAGGAGAGAGCGGTCAGGCTTGCATCAATTGTTGGGGAGTTGAAGATGAAAAGTGGGATATTCTTTGGTCTCTTCGTGACTGTTTGTTGGATGAGGATACTAAAATCGATGTTGAATCGATCAAGCGATTTAAGCAGTTTGGAGTTACCAGTTGTGCAAGTAGAACCCTGAGGGGTAGAGTGAAGAGTGTGTTCAATGAGCAAGTCACGGGAATAATCAGTATGCATACTCTTCGATATCTATTGAACGAGACTGAGCACTTATGGGTCTGCTGGAGTGCAATATCGTCAGTTTAGTAACCAATAACCAATATTTTATTATTCAAAGCAGAGCGCGAAAAGGTAACTCTAGTGTCCGTTTCCTAAGAATTGTTGGAAGGATTAGTGTAATGAGTAAGTGTATTTTATCATTATTATATTTCTTGTTTTATAATTATTATATTTATTGTTCTATAATTATTATTTTTGTTGTTCTATAATTACTAAATTTGTTGTTCTATAATTACTAAATTTGTTCTTCTATAATTACTAAATTTGTTCTTCTATAATTATTATATTTCTTGTTCTATAATTATTACATTTTATCTTCTATAATTATATTTGGTGTTCTGTAATTATTATATGTGATGTTAAAGAAATATGTTTTATATAAATATTTTTTTTAAATTTTATATAATTTGGTCTTTGTCTTCAATAACTATTATTCTCCAACACTGGATGCAACATGGATGACAATATTAGCAGCTACAGACGCTACTACAACGTCAACACAGTACCCACCTTGTGTGACGTCTTGTATCGATGAGAACGGATTTAATTTACCAACTGGAGACTACGCCTTCTGTGATAAGTGCAACGCCTTTGCTAAGTGCACTTTTGGTAATTTGAACGTGCTAAACTGTCCGTTGGGGACCGTTTACTACGACAGAGTTCTGGGTGTATGTGTATCGGATAGCAGTGTATGGTACGTATGTATATGTAGTGTTTCTGCATAATAAAGAAAAGTGTCCAGTATCCTTTTCAGATAGTGCAGGTCTCTGGGGCGTAGTGGCTAGGTACTTGTCACTCGTGTCAAAAGT
Source organism: Arion vulgaris (assembly GCA_020796225.1). Taxonomy (NCBI): domain Eukaryota; kingdom Metazoa; phylum Mollusca; class Gastropoda; order Stylommatophora; family Arionidae; genus Arion; species Arion vulgaris. The sequence continues at coordinate 11,617,405 of CM036772.1, forward strand.
ATCAAGTTTGATCCCTTGTGGAGCCATCTGTCACGAGTAGGATGATGTCCCAGGCTCAGATCATATAAAGGCCAATTAAACAGCCGATAATTGATCGTACGTGTGACAAACCCGTATCCCTAATGGCAGAGAATGTTCCTAATCCGGAACGACCTCACGTAGTCAGAAAAGGCGCATAAGAACCGAGGTGCAACACGTGCAGTCGTTCTTGGCAAAGATCAATTATACATCACAATAAGAATGATCAAGTTGGTCGTATTGAACGTTCGCAAAAATAAAAAACAAAAAAACATGTGCCATTTATCTTCTTTCCAAAGAATATTTGTGTGGTCATTCATCTTTTGCAAAATATCTTTGTGTGTCATTCATCTTCTTTGCAAAAATATCAACTATTGTGTGTCATTCATCTTCTTTGCAAAAATATCAACTATTGTGTGTCATTCATCTTCTTTGCAAAAATAGCAACTATTGTGTGCCATTCATCTTCTTTGCAAAAATATCAACTATTGTGTGCCATTATCTTGCAAATATCAACTATTGTGCTTTATCTTCTTGCAAAAATATCAACTATTGTGTGTCATTTATCTTCTTTGCAAAAATATCAACTATTGTGTGCCATTCATCTTTTTGCAAAAAATCTTTTGTGTGTCATTTATCTTCTTTGCAGAAATATCATCTTTTTGTGCAATTTACTTTTTTTGGGCAAAAATTATATCTGCTGTATCTCATTTATTTTCTATCAGTGCACATTTGTTCTATTGTACTCTATATTTCCGTATAGCCATTTTTTTCATTATTGCGTCATTTCTATTTTTAGCATTAATGACAGTTTATCAACAAAAGTTCCCGTAACTAAGAAACTGTCAACAGCAGAAGCAACAACAGCTACGTCTACACTACAACAAACAACAGGAACAAAGACAACAACGGAAGTGATAACAACAGTACCTGCGGAATCATCAACAATATCGACAATGACATCATCAGCAAGTTCTGTGACAACTACAACGTTATTGAGCTCACCTCGACCAACAATCTCAACTGCTCAAACATCAACAACACAGGCGGTTTCATCATCAACGCAACCTATTAATATCCCATCACCTTCTAGTTCAAACACAACAGGTAGGTAAATCTATTTTTTTTTCCGATCCAGAAGCACTTGAGCAGTCAGCTCTTCGGCTCAGTGCCATAGACATCGTAACCCTTCGGTTCGGTGCCACGAACACCGTGAATCTGGGAAACCTGTGGCTTTTCTGCCAGCCCGCAGAATTGAACTCGCACACACAGAGCTAGTCACCCGCAGTCCAACGCGCTACGAACACGCTGGGCACGCGGGCGTAAATCTATTTCCTGGCGCCTTGTGTTTGTAAAGAGTGATGTTGCGAAGGTGGTCTGACTTAGGACTTCCCCATTATATCTTGTTCTTCTTTCCTTCCACCATTTACTTCTTCATAAAAGTGTCGGAAGTGGGGGCACTTTGTAAGCTGATATTCATTTTCGTAAGGCTGTTCTTGATACCGTCGCTTCATCTTTTGCGTGGTCTTCATCTTGCTTTATACTCGTTATACTTTTTTGTGTGTGGCTCTCTGTGGTAGGTGATACCATTGCATTCTTGTCAGGTGTCCAAACGATTTAATCTGTTGTTATTTTATGAATTGCATGACTGGTTTCACATCCAGTCTTTTTCTCATTTCTTCATTTCTAATTTTGTTTCTTATTGTCACACCTTCAGCTCTTCTAAGACACATCATTTCTGTCGTTATGATTTCCCGCTCATTAGCTGCTGTGATATGCCCCATTATATACTATAGTATATTCCTCTCGTATTATTATACGCAAACAATTTCTTTATTCCTGTTTTCCATGTCTCTCATCAATACAGTAAAACTGAGCGTACATTTGATTTGAATGCATGGGGCTTATAGTCGGTGTCCTGTAGACTTTTGATCTCCATATGTTGTCAAATGATCTGAATGTTGCAGCTGTTATTCCAATTCCTGCGTTGACTTTTTTTTTCTTCATCTCCATCTATGGTTATATTCTTCTTTACCCTTCGCCCCTAGGGAAGCATAGGTCCGCAACCAAGGCCGTCCAAGCCCGCCCATCCAAGGCCATCCTTTCCAGATCTCTCCACTCTCTCTCCATTCTCCCGCATTCCGTCTCCAACTCCCGTCTCCAGGGGTTCCCGGGTTCTCCTTACCTCTACCGCCCCGAGGGCCCCATCGGAGAGCCCGTCCTGTGATGCTGTTAGGGGGTTTCCTCAGTATGTGTCCCATCCATCGCCCCCTCCTCCCCCCCCCCTTGTCACTGTCCTGCTCCACCCTAGAGCCCTTTGTCCGCAGTTCCGTCACACCATCGCAGATGGAGTATGGTTACATTGCTTCTCATATATTTGAACACCTTCATCTTTCTATCTTTTCTTCCTCTAACATAATCCCCTCTGTGTTTTTTTTTCTTCATTTATTTTCATTATTTGTGTTTTTACATTGTCTTAATTTGACAGCTGAGGTACCCTTACTGCCTCCAGGAATATGACAGTGAACTTTTTAACTTCCAGTATGTGCTATCAAAAATGGATATCGTTAATTGGGAAGACTAATAAAAAGAGGCAGAAACCGGATGTGCTGGCCTACGGGTATATAGGCGACTAACTGACATGACAAACTCACGTTCTAATACGCAGGTCTTATACCAACCACAATGCCCGTCTGCCCAGCATGTTCGTAGCGCGTTGGACTACGGTGACTATCCCTCTGTGTGTGCGGGTTCAATTCTGCGGGATGGCAGAAAAAGCCACAGATTCCCAAAATTTACGATGTTCGTGGCACCGAACCGAAGGTTTACGATATCCATGGCACCGAGCCGAAGAGCTGAAAAGCTCAAGTGCTTCTGGATCGGAAAAAATACCAAACCACAAAGAGTGTTTTAATAAGCGGTTAGTGTAGATCTACCACAAAGAGTAGTTTAACAAGCGGTTAGTGTAGATCTACCACAAAGAGTGGTTTAACAAGCGGTTAGTGTAGATCTACCACAAAGAGTAGTTTAACAAGTGGTTAGTGTAGATCTACCACAAAGAGAGGTTTAACAAGTGGTAAGTGTAGATCTACCACAAAGAGAGGTTTAACAAGTGGTTAGTGTAGATCTACCACAAAGAGTAGTTTAACAAGTGGTTAGTGTAGATCACCACAAGAGAGTTTAACAAGCGGTTAGTGTAGATCTACCACAAAGAGAGGTTTAACAAGTGGTAAGTGTAGATCTACCACAAAGAGCACGTTTTGACCACCACAAAAGTTTACAGCGTTAGTGTAGATCTACCACAAAGTTTTAAAGCTTATGTGATTGATGGTTTACAAGCGGTTAGTGTAGATCTACCACAAAGAGTTTCAAGCGTTTTGTAGATCTACACAAAGGTTTAACAAGCGGTTAGTGTAGACCAGTGTTTCCCAACCTTTTTGTACCATGCCCCACCAAAGCTTTTCAGACATTCGTATCCCCCCCATCCCACCTTTTATTATTTTTAAACTTCAGTAACGTGATTGAGAATCAACATTCATTTTTGTCAACAGGCATCCAAAAGCCGATATATCGGTTTTGCAACATCATGAACATTAGTTAAACCCAAACGAGTCCATTGCCCCCCTAAACGATGAAAATGCCCTTCTGTGGGGCGTACGCCCCACGTTGGGAAACAGGGGTGTAGACCGACCACAAAGAGTAGTTTAACAAGCGGCAAGTGTAGAGCGAAAGAAGAAGAAAAAGAAGGGAAGACTACAAAGAAATATGCGAGTATGTTTTGCAGCTAAAGCAGAAACTCTGTTCCGACAAGATATATGGTTCAATTCTTCTTCTTCTGCATTCGCCCGCTGTGAATTCGTGCGTTATCCTGGTATGGCACTTCTGACTGATTTTTGCGTGAAAACCTACTTACCGTTTTATTGGTGTCCTTCGCCATGCAGTCTCGGACTTCAGAGGTTCTTGAAGTTTAGATCCTCAAATGTAATCTTAGAGTTCACTTTTACCACCAACAACATGTCTATGTAAAAGAAAATGTAGATGTTGTAGAAGCAGTAACAAGTAAGGGAGAGTTTGTTCCTCTGATTACAAGATAAAACCTCCAAACGCAATGCAAATTGATTGTTTTTGTTGTTCTCTGATCAAGTTCAAATGAACTTCTTCGTGTTATACAGGGTGTTCAACTTAAAAGCAGCCCCAGTCATAAATAGAAATTTGCCAGGTACGCATTGCATCTCGTCTATTTACTATTTAAACCGGTTCTGACTAGCTTGTCCTACGTCACATTTGTTCATCGCCCCTTCCCGCACTACAATTACACACCATCACACAACCTTGACCTATACTACGTCATAACTGAACCTTCTCATTTCCATACATATATGCCAGATTAGCTCCATTCACAGGCTGCTTTTAAGTTGAACACCCTGTAGAAGACATCTGAATGTCATGGACAGATAAGAGAACAAATATATTTATCCAAAAAGAACTCAAAATAAAAGAAAACTGACTAATACTACAAATAGGAATGAGAAAATGGAAGTATTTTGGACATTTAAAGAGACATGAAGGGTTGGAGAAAACTATCATGGAAGTAGACATCCTGTCAAAGAGGAGAAGTGGAAGTCTACGAACAAGATAGATTCAGGATGTAACTGAAGATTTGAGCATGGCGACTGCAGAGACGGAACATCTAGCGTATGAGAGAGAAATTCCGAAGGAGGTAAGGGGAGCCAAGTTTAGCTCAGGATAAGCTATTTAATGATAGGAAATAGAAAACATGGTTCATTAAAGACGATCAAGACGACAGAGGCAACAGGACATTAAAGAAACTGTAACATTGAAGACGAAAGAATAACTTGCTAGAGACCAAATTTTTCAGATGGGTTGAAATGAGAACTACGTTCTGAAAATGATTTGCTACATAAAGGAAAAAGTTTAACCAGTTTAACCAAATATTAACCCTTTCGTCTTTCTGAACCAATATACTGGCTAATTAAGTACATATTGCAAAGTAAATGCGTTCAGATTCAAAGTAAATTACGCAGTGAAAATGTTAACTTTATCAAAAATTATTCTTTCTAAATTGACAGCATATGTCTTTCAAGTTGGAGATGAGATGGAGAGTTTCAAGTTTGCTATAAATCTTTATAACACCAACTCTGGTCAGAAAATGAGAGCCGGTGTTGCAAGTATCGGTAGCGTTACATCGGAGGTAAGATGATTAATGTTATTAATAGAGAATAAATGTGAACGTCTGTAGCTCAAGAGATAGTGAGTTCGATCACAAACCCAAGCGTACCTGGTTCAACCCGCACCGTGTGCAAATTTGTAAGGAAATTCGTTTCCGTCGGATTTTACAAAAGTAAAAATAGACCTCACCGTTCAGAAAGCAATGGCAAACTACTGAACGTCTTAGTGTTGCATAGAAAATCAACGACTCGTTTACTGTGGTTGATGGTTACGTCCTGTAAAGGATATGCCACGATTTTCAGAGAATAAAAGTGGGTGGGGAGGGAAGAGGATAATGTAAATAGTCTTCGTCTTCTTTACGATCGCTATTTTGATGATTATACCGTCAGGCGCGTTCTTATAATGAAGTCGACAGAAGTCTGGATCTCATCTCTGGTGCCATGTAGTTTTTAATGTAGTATTGTATTGCCAGTATCCCTTTCTATGTAAAGCATACAGAGTACAGTCTTGCAGGACATATTTTGTGGTTTGGTCAGCGGTGCCACAGGAACACAGAGGGGATGGGGACAATCTTAGATTGTGTATGTGTTTGTTAAGTCTGTTATATCCTGTCCTGAGTCGGAAGATGATAGTCTGTTCTTGTCTGTCTGTCAAGTGTGTGATAGTCATTGTTGTATAGTTTAGGTTCTTTTCTAATGTAAATAGTGAAGTGAAAACGATGGTAAGTGAGCATATTGTTTTCGCTCGCCATCTGGGAATTCAGGCGTAATCATGACGACCAATGTGGCGCCTCTGGTCCTTTTTTGTTTGACGCCCACCATATATAATATATATATATATATATATATATATATATATACTAGCAGATGTACCCGTTTTTTCGCACTGGGATTTATAAGTCCCAAACAGTGCGAAACTGAACATATTTAAGAGACCCCCACCCCCACCGCATAACTACGACATCGGCTGCTATCCCATCAATAACAATATGTTTTCTCTCCATGATACGTCGGTTAAATCAAAATAATACCTTGATAAAATAATACCTTGATAAAATAATACCTTGATAAAATAATACCTTGATAAAAGTCTAGAGGAGAGTATTGAATAATGGTAAAACAGGCAAACTAAGAAAGAAGGAAAAGCTTCAATATCAACAATAATTGAAATGATTATAAACTTATCGAATAGTGAGTGACCAGATGTGTTGAAATGCCAATAAATCATGACAGAATAAACTATAAAATATGTGCTTTTGAATATAAGTGTTACAGAAGAGTCCTTCGAATATCATGGACAAACGCTTTCGGGGGGAAATTAAGGTAAAATATTACCTTAACATGTGACTGGCAACGCTTTCGGTGGAAATGTTCAAATCCAAAGAGAGGCTAACTAACATGGATACTCTTTTTCGGGGTTTTACTTTTCATGATAATTTCGTTAAGTTAGTATTTAAGATATAAAAACGAACCAATAGTCCAGTTTTATATCTTTTACATCTTCCCATCTATGAAAACTACCCACTTGCCAAATTTCATATCCGTAGAATGTCCAGATACATTGAAATATTGGGAACAGATATACACACATATAAAATCCAATTTTATCTTATAAATATATATGAATAACATCATAATCCTGTAACATTATATCCTATCCTCAGGTTCTGAGCGGTAACTATGGCACGTGGTACAGGTTTGTCGACGTCACGCTTGCACAGTCAACGGTGGGTGTGGATACATACCATAGTTCTTTATTATTATGATTGGTTATTGGACTGACGTCTCGGCACTCTGGCAGACCCATAGGTGTTCAGTCTCCTCTAACAGATGTCGAAGGGAATGCATACTAATGGTTCCTGTGGTTCGCTGAATAAACACATTTCTCTCTCTGTCCCTCAAGCTTCATCTCTACTCATACAATATGTAATTCCAAACTCCCTAAATCGCTGGATTGATTCAAATTCAATTTTAGTGCTGTCATCCAACAATCGATCGAAAAGAGGCTGAAGAACATCCCCCTTATCCAGCCTAAACTTACCAACACTCGATGCTTTCGATGCAAGCATGGCCGCTCTCTCGTTTCCGTGAACACCATAGTTCTTGTGCCAGATTATATTCTGAGCTCGATTGATTGATTGATAGGACCATCATCATTGCACTTCGGTGAATAACCATGTGTGCTCCGATCTCTTTCTTGCACAGGAAGATTTCAGCTGCTGTGCACGGACTCCGTAGCACCGGCGATGGTCCCCGGTGTAATTTTTTTAAATGGTGAAAATATTTACGCAGGTAATTTATTTTTAGTCTTTTTTCGAATGAATTTTACGGGCAGTGACTTTGCAGCCTGATCTTCTCGATTTTGCACTGCCAAAGGTTCTTTCACGTGCTCAAATTGACCTACGGTTTATCGTCCATCTCCGATAGGACTGGGAACTCGATCTCACATACACTATGATCAGGGTTCTCTGGAAAAATATTCAAATGGCTACAAGAGGGAGGGTACCTTTGCCACGAGAGACGAGCACCGAAGCTATACGCCACAAAGAACCCTTGAAAAATATTGATTAACAGCGTCAGGTTAAGAGGAGATATCTAGAATGAGCCCTTGTGTGCGCTTTATAAATAGTGTCTTTCGTCGCCTCTTTTATCTCTGTGATCCCCCTTTTGCGTGGTCAGCCTTTTGCTTTGTATCCATTGTATCGAAGCAACATTGATCTTTGAGGTGAACTGTCTGTTGGTAATCTGCTTATGTGACCGAACCATTTAATTTGTTGTTTCTTGATGAAGTTCAGTACTTATATTGTACCCACGCATTTTCCTGACGTCTTCATATCTCAATAGGTCTCTTCTTGTTACTCCCAGAATTCCGCGTAGACACTTCATCTCTGTCGTGACTAGTTTTCTTCTATCATTTTGTCTATCCTGTACCAATGTGTGTAAGTTAAGACAATATTTCTGCATATTATCGTGGACTGTGTTAAGGGCCGGGAATAACTTGAGTTATGCCTACGTTTAAGTGAAACATGGACATATAATAGGGTAGTATTCGAGAGGAGACTTAGCATCTTTCACCTTCGATGTCTCCCCAAGATTATGAACATCAGGTGGTACGACAAGAAAACCAACTCTGAAGTACTGCAACGTGCAAACTTGCCTTCCATCATGGGCATGCTCAGTAGTAGAAGACTTAGATGACGAGGGCATGTGCGAAGAATGGACAATGGCCGCACTCCAAAACAAATGTTTTTCTGTGAACTTTCGGAGGGGAAGAAGCACCAAGGCAGACCACTGCTCAGATATAAAGATGTCTGCAAGGCCTCAATGAATAACTTTTCTATCGGTCCCAGCAAATGGGAAAAACTGGCTGATGATCGAGATATATGGAAAACAACATTGCGCCCAAGGTGCAAAATCTTTTGAAGAGATACTTAGGGATGAGCTGAAAGACAAGAGAGACAAGCGAAAACTCAGAAGCTGTCACAGTGAAACACTTGAAAATTGACCGTCTGTAAAGACGAAAAAGGCCATATAATAGGGTAGTGGAAGAACATATATGTGCTTTTTAATATAAGTGTTACAGAAGATTCCGTCGTATATTATGGACAGAGAAAAGAACAAATAGATCTATCCAGAAAGAACTCAAAATTAAATAAACCTGGTTGATGATACAAATAAGAAAGAGAAAATTTAGGTATTTTGGACATATAAAAGACATGAAGGACTGGAGAAGACCATCATGGAAGGAGGCATACCGGCAAGAGAAGAAGTTAAAATGAAACTGTCGTTCTGCCTGTAATACTGCTTTTAGGGCGGTGTAGAACAGGGGGACAGGCGCCAGTGAAATCTAATGATCACGTGGCTAGTGCAGTCGACGCGAAACTTTTCGGGTCATGATTTTTTTCTTTATGCTCCCGACAGAAAAAATATATATAATTTGCCTTACCGGGGATTGAGAAGAAAATGAAGACCACGGAGAAGATGGATTCAGGATGTAACTGATGGTTTGAACATGACGACAGAATAGGGACATCTGGCTTATGAGAGATAGAAATTCCGAAGGACTGTTGGGGTGGCAAAGTTCTGCTCAGAACTAGCTATTTCATTATGATGAGAAATGCGGGAGTGTGTTATGAATGTACATAATTATCTCTTTATATAAATTAATTATCACGTACTTAATAACTGCTACTATCAAATATATGCTAATTCACACTTTCATTTCATATCTCCCTAACAGTGCCTCAATACAGCCGGAAATATGGGAGCTGACGATAAGCAATGTCCATTGATGGACTCTACACCTGGAACTTCCAATAAATTCTTTATAGCAAGGTGCAACTTTAAGGTCAGATATGTTCCAACAAGCGCAGAACCAAACAGGTCATATATGGACTACATGATGTGCTATACGTGATATAACAGTGAAAACAATCAACAACAGGACACAATAACGACTTTGAAACCCGTGATAGCTTCAAAAGCGGGCTTTTGAATCAATTTCAACTATGTTGTGAAGAAGTGCTTCTTTAATACGTAGACTATGAGTGGCGCCAAAACTGATGTTTTAAAAAAATGTTTTAACAATTGATTGATGTCCTATTGTCTATTATCTTTCCACATGTAGTTGATGGAATTTGTTGTCCACTCTTGCCGTTAAGCATAGGGGTGGGAGCTTTAATTTGCTTCCCAGGGCCAGATTAGTCGCCCTTGTTGTGTTATATCCGTGTTTATTTCGTATGGTCTTGATATTGTCTGTCCATCTTTTTCTTGGTCTTCCCTTGCTTCTACTACATGATCCATTTTTATTGTATACTGTTATTGGTAGTTGGTTGTATTTCATTCTCACTAAATGTCCAAACCACTACATTTCTTGTCTTTCAATGTATTCGGTGCATGAAGTTATGCCCACCCTGCTTCTGATGTCCTCATTTCGTAGTCTATCTCTCCTGGTGACTCCCACTGCATTCCATTTCACATATGGTGAGCTTTCTGTGATGTGTTGCTGTCAGAGACCAAGTTTGGCACTGGTAACAAAGTGTTGGTATAAAAATACTTTTTATCATCAGATTGATGTACAGCGAATGAAAAGAAGGAAGAAGTAAAAAACTGTATATTTTCTCTTATACTGTCCTATAAATGATGTTTCCATGGAAACGTTCAGATAGATAACACACATGTATTTAATAAGCATCTAATACAACAGTTTCAACAACACAAAACACAAATGGAAATAAATTGCAACAAAAAAAACATGTAATATATTTATTTTCATGAAAATAAGCATATATATAAATTAGTTTTTATTCACATTACTTTCTCTTGATACAACAAAACAATCCATTCACACCAAAGGCACTTTATGTCAAAAATACTATAAATTTGATAGTTAATATTCATCATCATCAAGTAGCTTGTCCCTTCCGGAACTTGGCCCCATACAACAGTCCTGAAAACCCTCTGTTCTGTGCAAGTTGACCGGCGTCAGCAGCAGTCATTCTTAGATCGTCAATAACATCTTGCACCCATCGTCTTCTAGGTCTTCCTCTCATTCTTCTTCCAGGCACCATTCCTCCAAAATTATCTTCTCTAGGCACTCATGTCGTTTGATGTGTCCGATATATTTAATTTTCCTTGATTGTATGCTCTTTAATATCCAAATTTCTTTAATATCAAGCTGTTACAGAACAGTTAATATTAATACTGAATACAACAGAAAGCAGCAGTAAAACTATGTACCAAAAGAAAAATATGTAGATACGAAATAATGTAGTTTTATGCCAATTAGTAATTAATCGTATCAGTGTGTCTCTTGACCTTATTATGTATCCCATTCGTGCGTGTATCCTTTGTTTGATAAATATCTTTTAGTCAAACTTGTTGTATCTTGTTTTTATATTTTGTAAAACTGCATTACTTCATGATTATTTCATTTTGAATCTAATAGCTGCCAGTGTATAAATACAACTCACATTGATTCTCTTAAGGACTGTTATAGTCGCAAAGTTCTGCTCAGGATATTATCATTGATACATATATGTTCCCCTGGTAAGCGTCTGTGCTTAGCGGTAGTTAGCTCGACTCCAACTCAAGTGTACCAGGTTCAAACTCTGCGGCAGGCAAGTTTGGAATCAAATTAGTTCCCTTGGATTTTTACGAACTGTAAAAATAGATCTCACCGTTCAGAAAACAAAGGTAAACTACTGAACGTATAGGTGGTGCCTAGAAAATAGACGACTCGTTTACTGTTGATGATTGCTACGTATTGTAAAGGATATGCCACGGTTGTCATGCTTCCCTGAGGGCTACAGTTAAGATGTAATTTTAAACTGGGTGCTCCAATTAATATTGAAGCTTTACCTGCAGCTTAAATTACAATTTAGTTTAATAAATAAATAAACAAACACAATAAAACGATCAAATTTACTGTTAAAATATTTTGTTTAAATCAGTTGTTCCAACTTTTCAACTCACTGTTCATTTGAGTATCATCTTCATCGCATATTCGACATGCCCATAATTGCTCCTATCTTATACTAAACGTGTATTTTAGTGTATTTAGACTAACATCTTCCGTTATCTGCTGGTTGAGGTATCTGCTGGGATTTTCTCTCATGGTTGTCCCGTTATACAGGGTGTTCAACTTAAAAGCAGCCTAGGAATGGAGCTAATATGGCATATATGTATGGAAATGAGAAGGTTCAGTTATGACGTAGTATAGGTCAAGGTTGTGTGACGGTATGTAATTGTAGTGCGGAAAGGGGTGATGAACAAATGTGACGTATGACGAGCTAGTCAGAACCGGTTTAAATAGTAAATAAAGACAACGCTATAGGTTATCTGGCAACTTTCGATTTGTCAATGGGGCTGCAATTATCTTGAACACCCTGTACCTATCGGTATGCATAATTTGCGCATCCGATATTTTTTCCCGATCCAGAAGCACTTGAGCTTTTCAGTCGCTCGTTGACACGTAACCCTTCGGTTCGCCACGAACACCGTAAATCTTGGGAATCTGTGACTTTTTCTGCCATCCCGCGGAATTGAACCCGCACACACAGAGGGATAGTCACCCAGAGAATACCCTTTATCTTCTTCGTTGAAATAACGAAGTTGACAACTAATAGATTTGAACATTATAATAAACAAAGATAAGAAAGATAGAAAAAATAAAACTCATAAGTTATCTACCTTTCACTTAAAGTTAGAACCCATTAGCATTCAGTGGTCTCTGTGGCGCAGTAGCTCGCCTCTCGTTCGAAGGTTTCTCGGTTCGCTCCCTTGTGGACGATAAAACGTAGGACCCGTGTTCAAGTTGAGCACACAAAAGAACCTTTGACAGTTCAAAATTGAAAAGAGCAGGCTGGAAAGCCGCTGCCCGGGTAAAATTAGTTTGAAAGATTTACAAAATAAAATTCCTTCAAAATATTTTCACCTTTTTTTATAAATTACATTGGGGACACTCGCCGGTGCTACGGAGCTGTGCACTGCCCTTGAGATCTTCATGTGTAGGAAAGATATCTGAGCACACATGGTTACTCACCGAAGTGCAATGGTAACGGTTCTATCAATGTATCAGTCAATCAACTCCCAATAGCTGTCTTTTACACACATCGTCACAGAATTAACAAAACATAACAAAGCACGTCATAGTTCTATGACCCAATTTTGGCGGTATTTTTCTTCAATGTGTTGTCTCGTAATTAAAATCCACAACTAGACTTGCTGTAGTCTCTTCAAAACTGTGATCAAATGTTTCTTTCCTGCAAAATATAAAGTATTATTGAAACAGTTAAAATGCTTAACAATAATAGACAAATTTCAATTGCAAGTTGGCACATTGTAGGTTAACCAAAAAAACATTATTTTTGTTTCGTTTTGTTTTCTCTAATCCTGTTTTAACGTTAATTAACAATAACGGTGACTGCTCCAAAGAGATCTCAAGAAGATTGCCAATAGCAATCAAGAAGTTAAACACAATGAAGAACATGTGGCAAAGCACCAGCAAAATACTAAAATTAAAAATATTGAGAGCATGCATTTTCCCAGTGGCTACTTATGGTTGTGAATCATGGACTATTACACAAAAGTTAAGAACGAAAATCCAGTCCTTCGAAACTAAATGCTACAGAAAGATCCTACGAATACCATGGACAGAAAAAGAAAGAACACTGATGTCCAGAAAGAACTAAATGTTAAAGAGAATTGGCTGATAAAAACAACATACTATACAGAAAAATTACATACTTTGGTCACATCAAGCGTCACGAGTGGCCTGGAAAGAGCAATACTAGAGGGCAGGGTCCCAGGACGCAGAGGCAGACCAAGAAGAAGATGGCTACAAGATATTAAAGAAACCATGAACATGACCATCGACGAAGTGGGTGAACTGGCAAGAGACAGAGTGAATTTCAGATGTGCTGCAAAGAGAGCAACGTCCTATAAAGGATACGCACCTTGATGATGATAATGATGAATCCTGTTTTACCTCACATCGTCACGATAAGAAGAGATTTCTAGAACGGGATTTTGAGCGCGCTTAACAAATAGTGCTTTTCACTATCACTGTTATTCCTGAAGTCCACCATTTGCGCAGGCCTTTCGCTTTGTATTCACTGTATCGGAGTAGCTTTGCTCTTTGATGTGGACTGTCTGTTTCACTGTATCAGAGTAGCTTTGCTCTTTGATGTGGACTTCTTCTTCTTTCTCGAATCCTGTTTGCCTCACAGCGTCAGGTCAGGGATTTCTAAAACGGACCCTAGTATGCGCTTTGTAAATAGTCTCTTTCGTCGCCTCTGTTATCTCTGAGGTCCATCTTTGCGTGGCCGGCCTTTTGCTTTGTACTCATTGTATCGGAGCAGCATTGCTCTTTGAGGTGCACTGTCTGATGGTAATCTGCTTACGTGGCCGAACAATTTAATTTGTTGTTTCTTGATGAAGTCTAGTACTGATGTTGTACCCACTTTTTCCTGATGTCTTCATTTCTCAACCGGTCTCTTCTTGTTACACCCAACATTCTGCGTAAACACTTCATCTCTGTCGTGACTAGTTTTCTTCTATTGTTTGTTGTCAGCGTCCAGGTTTGGCACTGGTAACATAATGTGGGGAGAAAGATTGTGTTGAACATTGCTCTTTTTGTGTTCATGGTGACGTGTTTGCATCTTAAAATTTACGCCATTTGCCCTATCATTTGATTTGCTTTGTTGCATCTGTGCTGAATTGGGACTGTCTGTTGGTAATCTGCTCATGTGGCCGAACCATTTAGTTTGTTGTTTCTTCACGAAGTTTAGTTCTGATGTTGTACTCACTTTTTCCTGATGTCTTCATTTCTAAAATGGTCTTTTCTTGATATTACCATCATTCTGTGTAGACACTTCACCTCGGACTTAAGTAAGTTCATAAAATAACTAACAAGTATATTATTATAGACAGCTATTTTTTCAAAATTCTGGTTCTCTGGTCAGTTGCATCATATAAAAGTTACAACTATTGTTCTAATATCTGTCTGTTTGTACGTTTGTTGTTTGTTAAGAACCCCAAGAAAGATTACTCTCTTTCTCTATAACTTTGCTTTTGCCTCACAGCGACAGGATAAGAAGCGATTTATAGAACGGGCTCTGGTGTGCGCTTCGTACATGGTGTCTTTCATTGCTTCTGTTATTACTGTGGTCCACATTTTGCGTGGACAACCTGTTGCTTTGTATCCAGTATATCTGAGTAGCATTTTCCTTTGATGTGGACTGACTGGTAATAATCTGCTTAAGTGGTCGAACCATTTAATTTGATCTTTCTTGATGCAGTTCAGTACTGATGCATATACAGGGTGTTCAAGATAAAAGTAGCCCAGTCAAGTGAACCAATCTGGCATATGTTTATGAAAATGAGATGGTTCAATTATGACGTAGTATAGGTCAAATGAGCAAGTCTTTTTGTGACATGTGTAATTACAGTACGGGAAGGAGCGATGAACAAGGGTGATGAAGGACCAGCTAGTCAGAACAGGTTTAAATAGTAAATAGACAGAACACAATGCGTACTTGACTACTTTAAATTTGTCAATGGGGATGCTTTTATCTTCAACACCCTGTATTTATGTCTCTGCTGTGTAAATTTCTAAATCGGTGTTTTCTGGAAACTCCCAACATTCTCCGTAGAAACACTTCATCTCAGTCGTGACATGTTTTCTTCTGTCGTTTGATGTCAACGTCCAAGTTTGGCAGTGATAGCATAATGTTGAGAGAAAGATTGATGTGTATAATTCTCTTTTAATGCAGTTGGTGATACAAGGGTTGGTGATACAAGGGTTGGTGATACAAGGGTTGGTGATACAAGGTCTAGTGATACAAAGGCTGTTGCAATAAGGTCTAGTGATACAAGGGCTGTTGAAACAAGGTCTAGTGATACAAGGGCTGTTGAAACAAGGTCTAGTGATACAAAGGCTGTTGCAACACGGTCTAGTGATACAAGGGCTGTTGCAACACGGTCTAGTGATACAAAGGCTGTTGCAATAAGGTCTAGTGATACAAGGGCTGTTGAAACAAGTACTAGTGATACAAAGGCTGTTGCAACACGGTCTAGTGATACAAGGGCTGTTGCAACACGGTCTAGTGATACAAAGGCTGTTGCAATAAGGTCTAGTGATACAAGGGCTGTTGAAACAAGTACTAGTGATACAAAGGCTGTTGCAACACGGTCTAGTGATACAAGGGCTGTTGCAACACGGTCTAGTGATACAAGGCTGTTGAAAAGGTCTAGGGATACAAGGCTGTTGAAACAAGTACTAGTGATACAAGTTAATGGATACAATAGTTAGTGATACAAGGGCTGTTGAAACAAGTACTAGTGATACAAGTTAATGGATACAATAGTTAGTGATACAAGGGCTGTTGAAACAAGTACTAGTGATACAAGTTAATGGATACAATAGTTAGTGATACAAGGGCTGTTGAAACAAGTACTAGTGATACAAGTTAATGGATACAATAGTTAGTGATACAAGGGCTGTTGAAACAAGTACTAGTGATACAAGTTAATGGATACAATAGTTAGTGATACAAGGGCTGTTGAAACAAGTACTAGTGATACAAGTTAATGGATACAATAGTTAGTGATACAAGTTAATGGATACAATAGTTAGTGATACAAGTTAATGGATACAATAGTTAGTGATACAAGGGCTGTTGAAACAAGTACTAGTGATACAAGTTAATGGATACAATAGTTAGTGATACAAGGGCTGTTGAAACAAGTACTAGTGATACAAGTTAATGGATACAATAGTTAGTGATACAAGGGCTGTTGAAACAAGTACTAGTGATACAAGTTAATGGATACAATAGTTAGTGATACAACGAACATAACTAGAAGGACTAGAGATAAAGGGATATAACATACAAGTAATACCTTCTTGATAGACAGCTTCATCGACTGTGAAAACAATTCTAAACCAGCCAGGCTTGTCAGGACTGTAATCATACCCTGGCACGATAAACACTTTCTCCTTTAGAAACTGATGAAACAGCCATTGCTCTCCTGCAAATGTTTGTTCCGGAATAAACTAGGGAAAACAAGAAAACTCAATACATTTTTGTAAATATTTTTGTAAAATTATTTTAATTTTGATGTTTTGAAAGGCACTGTTAAGAATAATTATCATCCCTGTCAGTCATAGTCTATTGTCTTTCCCCAGATGGATGATGGAATTGGTTGTCCACTTTTGCCGTTAAGTAGGGATGGAAGCTTTAATTTGCATTCCAGTGCCAGATATTGTGTTACATCCGTGTTTATTTAGTGTAGTCTTTGTATAGTCTATCCATCTTTTCTTAGTCTTCCTTGGTTCCAGTGCCTGATCTCTTTTTATTTATAATGTTATTGGTGGTTGGTTTTATTCCATTTTCATTAAGTTTCCAAACCATTGCATTTGTTGTCTTTCGATGGATTCAGTGCATGAAATTATGCGTACTCTGCTTCTGATGTCCTCATTTCGTAGTTTATCTATCCTGGTGACCCCAACTGTCAGACATTGTTAACCTGGTGACCCCAACTGTCAGACATCGTTAACCTGGTGACCCCAACTGTCAGCCGTTGTTAAATATATTCATCCAATCAATTCAACATTACATTTATTCTCTCTACAAATGTGTAAGATATTATACACGTAAAATTGAAATATAATTATACAATGAATGACACATTTCCTTTCAAACGCTTACTTTAGTGAAATCAGCCCATATAAACATGGTACCTGCGCCAGGATGCACATGCACACCATATGTTTCTAATGCAGTACGCATGTCATTAAATCGGGCGTGAATTCGCTGTTTCATAGTTTGGAAAAACACACGATCTACCCAATCTGGAAAACAAAACATTGAAAACAGTTCAAAATAAAGATTGAAGTGTGAAATGTTTCTTGATATCTTTCTTTCTTCTTCTTTCTTTTGTCGTTACACTGCTTTGTTGTTGCCCAGTGGCCAAACCACTTAATAAGAATGCATCCAAACTCCACAGTATACAGAGTCTTCTACAACAGAACATCGGGAAAGAAGGCAAGAGGAAGACCACGGAAAGATGGTTAGATGGCGTAACAGAATCCTGTGAACGAGCAAAGATAACAATCACACAAGCCACCAGAACAGCGCAAGACAAAAACAATCATCGTCAAATAGTTTGTCCTGAACAGAACGTTTCACCCCAACAGTCCTTCGGAATTGCTCTCTCTCTCGCTCTCTCTCTCTCTCTCTCTCATAGGCCAGATGTCTTGACTCTGTAACCGCCATGTTCAAACCATCAGTTACATCCTGACTCCCATCTTCTCCGTGGTCGTCCTCTTCTTCTTTTGTCGGTGTGCCTCCTTCCATGATGGTCTTCTCCAGCCCTTCGTGTCTTTTTATATGTCCAAAATATCTCAATTTTCTCTTTCTTATTTGTAGCATCAGCCAGTTTTCTTTGATTTTGAGTTCTTTCTGGATAGATATATTTGTTCTCTTCCTGTCCAAGATATATAAAGAACTCTTCTGTAATACTTATATTCAAAAGGTAATGCAGTGGTTTGGACATTTAATGAGTATGGAATACAACCAACCAACAATAAAAAGTAAGTAAAAGTAGTAAATAAAGAAACCCTTTCATACCTCGTGGTATATAGGTCAATACAGTGTTAGGCCTGTATTTTTCATTGACCGTCGGCACACGATGTGTGATGTGGTTAGCATCACGTCGGCCGCCTTTACTTTCCCAGAGCATGTCTGGTACCCAGTTGAGGCTGGGTCGACCTGAGAGCCGTCGTGGTCGGGAAAAATTCCACGCGCATTGCGGGAGCTGAACCCAGACCACCAGCCTTGCGGAGCGAGTTCACTAGCAACTACGCTACAGCAGCTCTCAACCACCAATAAAAGTCTACAATAAAAAAGATCAGGTAATAGAGCCAAGGGAAGACCAAGAAAAAGATGGAGAGACCATATCAAGACTACACTAAAAAAAACACGGACATAACACAACAAGGGCGACTTATCTGACCCTGGAATGCAAATTAAAGCCCCCAAACCCATACGCTTAACGGCAAGAGTGGACAACCAATTCCACACCATTAGAGTGATAATGTAATCATTAAGTTATTCTTCTTTGTCCAATTGAGAAATGGATTTCTGTGGCGAGGTGGTTAAGACGTTTGTCTTGCGATCTGAACGTTATGGGTTCGAATACAGTTCTCGTCGTTTAGTTTACATATGCACTTTTCCCCAAGATTCCTAGGATTGTTACCGAAGCAACGGAGTTCGTGCTTTGTGCATCACTGTCGGCAGTTGACGGCCCACTTTTACGGGCAATATGGGGAAATCAAATGCAATTAAGTCAATCATTTGCTTTTAGACAAATTTGGCAGACATCTGACCACAGATGGAGTCAACATCAAATAGATATCAACATATATACTGAAAGCATCATGAGAAATTGTTTAATGTTACAGAAGATAGCGAAAAAAACAGAATGCAATCCTTTTATAATCGGAGGAGGAGAAATACCTGAACTTTAAAATATGCTTACGATATGTCACTGTCAACAACATTGAATATATAGACAATATTTCAAGCGAACGAAATGAATGAAGGAAGGTCACTGTCAACAACATTGAATATATAGACAATATTTCAAGCGAACGAAATGAATGAAGGAAGGTCACTGTCAACAAAAAAGCAATGAAAATGAAAGGTGAAATAAATGGATAGAAATTAATAACGGAAGTGCATGAGAAAAGCGAAAAACAAATACAGTAGGATCACTGAAATGTTTGATTCAGTTAAGATTATTCTAGAAGTTCTTAAATTCCGAAGTAATGTCAGTTTTACTGGTACCATTTCTACTTTAAAAGGCAGATACTATTGATACATTTTTCTATTAGCTTCCTTACTATAAATTCAGACTATGTCGTGGCGCCTAATATAGCACTTTCGATTTATTTTTGCTTGAATGCTTTCTTTCTTTAACACCAGTGTCCATCGCCATTGAGGCAAGCCTTATTCCGTCTTCAGAGGTACTTGTAATTTAGATCTCCAAGTAAAGGATCACGGTTTCTCTCTAGCACAAACGCGTAGCATGTGTACATCCATAGTTTTGGGTCCAAACTGCCTCGAATTCCGGAATTTCCACACAGATGATCACTAATGTGTTATCAATTTCAATATTGCGACCACAAGACAGATATTTTTGCAGTTTCAAAACGCACTCTAAGCGTGCTTTACACTCATTTTAAGTTTTCTTCGCTTGTGACTTCACCATGTGTTGTATTTTGTTCATTATCATCATCATCATCAAATAGCTTGTCCTGAGCAGAACTTTGCCACCCCAACAGTCCTTCGGAATTTTCTCTCTCATAGGCCAGATGTCCTGTCTCTGCAGCCGTCATGTTTAAACCATCAGTTACATCCTGAATCCATCTTCTCCTTGGTCTTCCTCTTCTCCTATTTGCCGGTATGCCTCCTTCCATGATGGTCTTCTTCCACCCTTCATGTCTTTTGATATGTCCAAAATATTGTTCGTCGTCAATATACAGGGTGTTCAAGATAATTGCAGCCCCATTGACAATTCGAAAGTTGCCAGGTACAAATTGAGTTGTGTTTATTTACTATTTAAACCGGTTCTGACTAGCTCGTCCTTCGTCACATTTGTTCATCGCCCCTTCCCGCACTACAATTACACACCGTCACAAAATTAATCACTCACTTGACCTAAACTACGTCATAATTGAACCAAACATATGCCAGATTGTCTCCTTGTTGGGGCTGCTTTTATCTTGAACACCTTATACAAGCCCTATACACGCCGTATACAGTTGATGTTATATAAGTTCAAATATAGAAATACTTGCCTAGATCGCCAAAAAATTCTTGCAGCCTATGCTGAATAATGCCAGTTGCTCTGAAGTAGATGAGGGTGCCATTGAGGTACTGAAGTACAGCTGGATTCCTTGTGTGTACAAATCCACATCGATATCCAGACAGTCCTGTGTCCTAGAAATAAGAATGATAAATACACTAATGCTCTTGAGAAAGTGTGTAGTAATGTTCTTAGTAATGTTCTTAGTAATGAATGTAGTAATGTTCTTGATAATATGTGTAGTAATGTTCTTGATAATGTGTGTAGTAATGTTCTTGATAATGTGTGTGGTTTTCATTAGCCTCTTTGTCTCAGCAGACAATAGATCTTGCGTCACGTAGTATGTTCTGCGCTGAGTTACAACGTTTCTTGTGGCTGGAATGGTCTATTCTGGAGTGGCAATCCCAGCCACAGTTGCTGCAGGCAAAACTGGAGACGAGCTGATAGATAAGATGCTCTCTCTGTCTGTGCTCTCTTTTGCCTCCACATCTGATGTTGTTTTTCTTCTTTTCTTTCTGAGCCGCCCCTCACTGCCGCTCGCTATGCTTGCCTGTCTTTGGCCAGCCGCTCCCAGTGTTCTTTGTCTATGCCACATGAAGTTAGATCACGCTTGCAGGTGTCAATGAAGCGTATTAATGGGCGCCCAGACCTCTCCGTGACGCATGCCTGGGAGATTTTTATGGAGTAGCTGAGTTGCCCAAGCGTCAACTACCCCTCTCGACATCGCTCTTTCGACATCGCTGATAGAATCCAGAGGAGTGCAAGCACGACATCTGGTATCAGTTCGGTTGCATGAGCTGCCGGTAGGACATCACTTGATGTCTGTCTGCCTTAGGGACTCCGCTCCCGGATTTTCTGTTTGGGTTTACTCCCATAGCCTTTGTCTCTCCTGAGGCTCCCACAAGGCAGTCGGGCTATTTGCCCATAGCTGGGGTCTGGATCTTGGATAGCATGTTAAATCCACTAATATTACAAGTTTGGGGGGTCAGACCTCCACCGGGATGTTGACTTGTGTTCTCAGGGTCATCAGCAGGCTACTAATTTTTCCTTTTCGCCCCTTCTAAGAAAGACTAGCCGATCCCAACCCTGCCAGCGCAAGGACTAGGCTCAGAAAACACCTTCTAAACCAGGTGTGTAGTAATGTTCTTGAGAACGTGTGTAGTAATGTTCTTAGTAATGTGTGTAGTAATGTTCTTAGTAATGTGTGTAGTAATATTGTTGAGAACGTGTGCAGAGAATGGGTGTAGTGTATTGCAGAGAATGTGTGTAGTAATGCATTGAGAGCGTGTGAATATGATATGTACGAGTAATACTCTTGAGGACGTGTGTACCGCCCAGACTGATGTACCAGATCTCGCCAAAAATTATATTCATGTGGAAACCTGATTCATGCAGCCTTAGCATTTGTGTGTTTTACGTCACATCTTCAGCGCCATTTGGAGATCTGGTGCTTATCCTGCGGCGATGTGTCCGATTTCAGACAGCGCTTACTCGGTTCGCTCTCCATTCTGTAGCCATCTAGTATGTATTTTTTTACGGTGTGTGGTAGCTAGCCCCCACGTCCACCCTCCTTAATCGCCTCTTACGACATGCGTGGCAGGTAACAGTGGTTCTATTCTTTACACCCA
Source organism: Arion vulgaris (assembly GCA_020796225.1). NCBI lineage: Eukaryota > Metazoa > Mollusca > Gastropoda > Stylommatophora > Arionidae > Arion > Arion vulgaris. The sequence continues at coordinate 11,639,612 of CM036772.1, forward strand.
AAGTGGACCCCGGTAACCACTCCGGCTATCAATCATTCAATCTGTCAAAGATAAAAATTAATGATCTTCTTCTTCTTTGCGTTCGTTCTTACGACCAATTTTAATCACTCTTTGTGATATGTTTGATCTTTGCCAAGAACGTGTATACGTTGCACATTGGTTTGGTAGGCCCCTAAACGCATAGACTTCTACAAGTTTAGGACATGTGCATCCGATTTCAGCCAAACCTCCTTAGACGCCTCTTACGACATGCGTGGCAGGTAATAGTGGTTCTATGATTGCATAAGTTAGTTGATATGAAAGTCATGTTCATTTTGATACCATCCCATCCTCTCGGGCGATTCTTCTCTTCCACCATTTACTTCTTTATAGAGTATTGGGCGCCCGCTTGCCCAGCGTGCTCGTAGCGCGTTGGACGACGGGTGACAAGCCCCACTGTGAGTACGGTTCATTTCCGCGGGCTGGAAGAAAAGCAACAGGTTCTCCAGATTTACGGTGTTTGTGTCACCGAACCGAAGGGTTACGATGTCTGTGGCACCGAGCCGAAGAGCTGAAAGTTTAAGTACTTCTGGATCGAAAAAAATAGAGTGTTGGGGAAGGGGGGGGGGTGATGTAGTGATCTTCTGTGCGCTTGTTCTAATGCACTTTGTAAGCCGTTTTCATTTTCTTCAGGATGTTTTGATGTCACTCCATATTTTGCGTGGTCTTCCTCTAGCTCTGTACACGTTATACTTTTTCTGTGGTATTCGTTACCAAGACATTCTTGTCAGGGGTCCCAACCATTTACTCTATTGTTCATTTATGAATTGCATGAGTGGTTTCACGTCCAGTCTTCTACTGATTTCATGTCTACTTTTGTCTCTTATTATCACTCCCGCAGCTCTACACAAAATGGCTACTAATATTGTGCATTGACATCTAAATCAATATCCCAAATATTTCTAGTTAAATTACCATTATCAGGAGAGAAAGCTGACAATATAAACATTAATACCACCAACCTTGCTTACTCCCCATGTAAAATGGACTCTCTCGGGGTCAGGATGTGGAAGTTCAAGGATGCTGGTGAATTTCACATCAGGGTCATGGACTGAAAGACCATAAATTTCATTGGATAAGACGTGAAGCTTGTGCCTGAAACATACAGTTCTAACTTAATAACATAATAAAAATGGTTAACAACAGAAATAAAAGATCAGTCCTCACTCTGTATCGGATACATGACATGTGATTTATCAGGATTATTATGCTGCGTTTATGTGGTGTGTTAGGGTTGAGTGAAATAGTGTATTTCTCTTGTTTTGTTATAAGTTCAAATAGGGGGTCTATATAACGAAGTGATTAAGGCATTTGTCTGTCGTTCTATAAAGCGTGGGGTGTTCAGAATGGCAGTACTATCCAAGGGTTGATAGCTCGATGTGATGTCAAAGTCAACCAGCCTGCCCGCTCTCTCACTGCATCGACACCCATGTGCCCAGCTAGCAGCGAGGATTAATGTTATTTCATTAAATGTTGACTATTGTAGGAATGTAGTCCATTGTCTACGTACCGAACCAGCCTACACATTTCGAATCATACTCAGTTAATCATTCAGAATGCGATGTACGAAAATCAACAAATCTGAGGTGGTGAGACCGGATCAGACAGATCTGGAGAAAATCGTTTGAGTGGCTGGGGGTAACACTGAGTAAATAGGCGATTCAACAAACTGACAGGTATATACAGTATTATATAAGTAGTCAAGAATTAATTATAAAATATGAAAATAAAACAATACTCCTTTTATAATTAATTTTTCACTACTTATGTAAAACTATTTAAAACTGTCTTTGTTCAATCGATCATTTAGAATGTAAGCCTCGCCCGAGTTGTTACGGGGGCCCAAATTTGGGGTGTAAAGAATATAACCACTCTTACCTGCCACGCATGTCGTAAGAAGCGACTAAGAAGGTTTGGCTGAAATCGGATGCACGTGTCCTAAACGTGTAGAAGCATATGCGTTTAGGGGCCTACCAAACCATTCACGTTCTTGACAAAGATCAAACATATCACAAAGAGTGATTAAAATTGGTTATTAAAGAACGAACGCAAAGAAAAAGAATGCAAGCATGAGTACAGTTTTGTGACTTGAACCAGAGTAGGGCGTTAGTCATGGCCAGTACCACCATTGTCATACTATTTGTTGTCACACTAAATGTACCACTGGCTTCCTTGATCTTTCTGCCGTATAAGCTTTCAGAGAAGACCCAAGTAGACTTTTGGTGACGAGCTACTGATCCATCCTTGTAGATCACAAAGTCACCTCATTACTTCTTCACCTTTCAACTCCCAACGGAGCACAGGTCTTCAACAAACTTCTTCTAGCTGTACCTCATTACAGTTTTCATTAACTATAGCCTTGACTGTTGGATGAGGACATTAAAATTAACGTTGAATCAATCCAGCTATTTAAATAGTTTCGAATTACACGTTGTAGAAGTAGTGCTGACAGTTTGGTTGCAAATTGTTTCAGGTGGATTTTTACAAAAGGACGATGACACCACCCGTTCAGAAAGCAATGGCAAACTACTGAACGTAATAATGCCTAGAAAATCACAAACAGCATTAAAAAGCTGGAGTTGAATCGCAAAGTCCTGTTTTTTTTTTTCCCGATCCAGAAGCACTTGAGCTTTTCAGCTCTGCGGCTCGGTGCCATGGACATCGTAACCCTTCGGTTCGGTGCCACGAACACCGTAAATCTGGGGAATCTGTGGCTTTTTCTGCCATCCCACGGAATTGAACCTGTACACACAGAGGGATAGTCACCCGTAGTCCAACGCGCTACGAACACGCTGGGCAGACGGGCCGCAAAGTCCTGTAAAGGATATGCATTTAACTTTTTTTCAAAGTAGAGCTGGATGCTTGAGGGGCAGAGAGAGAGAAGTGTGTTTAACCAGCGAGCAACAGAAACCATCACTATGCATACCCTTCAACATCTGTTGGGGGAGACTGAGCACCTATGGGTCTGCGCGTAGTGCTGTGAAGCTAGTTCAGTAACCAATAACCGATAACCTTGATGTTTGCATCCGCCACCACGGGATTCCTCAACAATTTCCATCAAGTCTATGATCACATGATAAAATGCATGGCTTCCAACAGACACCATTCCGAAACTTACCTATGTGCAAAGTTTAATAACTCTGTCAGTTGCTCTGCTCCAATGACATCACCAGTAGGATTGACAGGATTATTCACCATCACTGCCCGTACTCGTTTTCCCTGGGAAAACAACAAAAGAATACAATACTGTCAATCTGCTGAGAAGCAGGATAAATATAGTTGTTAGTGCACTTGATACATAGATGCGGGGTCCGAGGTTCGAAATCGGTACTTGGATAGCAATGGCTAACACCGCCTCATTTTAGTTCAAGAGAATCACAAGGAACTAATAGCGGCCAGCGGGACGGTTATGAAATCATCTATAATATGCTAATGTTGAAAGAAAAATATTGGCCTAAAATCGTATTCGGAATATACCTCATCATCATCAAGTAGCTTGTCCCTTCCGGAACTTGGCTCCCATGACAACGGTCCTGAAAAACTCTCTGTTCTGTGTAAGTTGACCGGCATCAGCAGCAGTCATTCTCAGATCGTCAATGACATCTTGCACCATCGTCTTCTAGGTCTTCCTCTCATTCTTCTTCCAGACACTATTCTCTTCAAAATTATCTTCTCAAGGCACGCATGTCGTTTGATGTGTCTGAAATATTTAATTTGCCTTGATTGTATGCTCTTTAATAGCCAACTCACTTTAATATCAAGCTGTTGTAGAACAGAAACATTTGTTCTTTTCTCTGTCTATGATATTCAAAGTACTCTTCTGTAGCATTTGCATTCAAGTGCATTAATGATCTCCGCGGCTTTGTCAATGGTCCATATCTGACAGCCATATGTTGCCAAGGATAAAATGCAGGCTCTTAAACACATGACTGTTGCTCTTATGTCAGTCCTCTTCCATATGTTAGATAGTTATTTTAGTATTTACAAAGCAATGCTCAGCCTTCTTTTAATTTCTTTTATAGCATTTCCGTCATTTGTCAGATGAGAACAATGAGGTTTTTTTTGCAAGAACCCCAGAGGAAGCAACGGAAGCAAAGAATATGATCAACAAATAAACAGTGTACAGGTATTAAGAGCCTCCGAAAAAAAAAAATAGACAAACACAGGACTCGAACCACTTGCCCTCATTTCTTACGACACCCATCGCCTATCCTAGCAATACTAGCGTCCTTACGAACACAACCAATTAAAAACGGCTCACTGAGGAGTGTCTTTCTCAAACGCTTCGTTATAACTAGACACAGAATAATCAGGTAAGGTTCGATCGAACAGTGTTTGCACAAACACATGCTATAAGCTTATTGTGCTTGTATATATTTGGGACGATCTCAAATCACTGACAACAGACAACAGGCGGTGGAGAATAATGTGTCAGCAATATCCCAATGTACTCAAAAGTGCCCATTTTTGACCATCTATATAACTCATGGTATGAAAATAAGCATTTTACTATTATTTAAATTAAATTAAATGTCCCGTAGCTTTTTCAGACATTGTGTATGAAGTTCTTGCCCCTTCACGTATCAGGTCTATAATATACATGAGGTAGGAGTGCCAATTACTTTCCTCATATATGACACGTCAAGAAGGGATTGAACCCACAACTATCTTATGTTCGAGTCGATAGGCGAACGCTTATACATCAGCAGGGCTGTGTGGCAATATTTTCTCAGTATGATACAAGTTTTCGAAATGCGCCCTTAAATGTTTTTTTATTTAAAATAATCTTCAATTGTGATTTTGATTTCACAGCTTATGCGGCCCCTCTTACGGTTCCGCCTGATGAGGTCGCCTTCTGTATCATAGCACGATACGGCCTTGTACATTATGCTAATTCTTCCAACTTACTGCTACCTCAAAATAATACCATTGATGATTTCATTGAATTAAAAGATTTGATGAATCTTAATTGCTGACGTTGTTGTTTCGACATAAGAGAAGACAGTAGGAAAACTATGTAGCATTGACGAAACACATACAAACATAGTAATATAATTTTACAAAGCATAAAAGCAAGATCCAGCGACGCTTCTATCAAAAGGCCTTTATCAAGAAAAAGATATTTTTAAAAAGTGAACCAATTCACGATTTTTTTTCACCAAAAGACTGAGCAAGTAAAATATTTTTGGGCACATAAAAAGGAAATGCCACCTTGATAAAGTCTTTACTAGAGGGGAAAGTTGAAGGGGAAGAGCAAGAGGAAGACCGAGAGATAAGTGGGAGGAAATTTAAAGAAATGGACAGGATATAGTCTGGCAGAGTACAACACCAATGCGAAAGACAGAGGATGCTGGAGATTCATTACAGCCAACCTTCAATGCAGAGACGGCATCTGATGATGATGATGAAAAGACTGAGAGTCTGTATTGGAAAAATGTGAGGATGTTTCCAAAATTATTTCCAATCCTACAAACAAATGTTTATCTTTATAACTTTGAGCGTATCTTTCTCGTTATTAACAGAGGGTGTCGCCGTGTGTTGCAGCGCATGTAAGGGGTAAAGAATAGCAGAATTGCGACCAGCAATGCATGTCCTATGATGCGACTGAGGTAGGGGCCTTGGGAAGCTATCCAGGTAAGCATAAAACGTTGCGGAAGTCGGATGTTCTGACCTACTTGTAGGCGCATAACTGTCACAACGTACAATCGCTCTTAGGCTCAGATCACATACAAATCCCAAAAAGCGGTTTAACAAGTGGTCCATATGGATCGTTTACAGTAGAAGAAGAAGATTAACAAAGTGTGTACCTCAGAGACTGCTGTTTGATAAACTTGTTCCAAAACTTCTGCTGACAGAGTGAGCCGTCCGTGGTTATCACCTTTCTGAAATACAAAAAAAAGTAAATATAGTACAACCAACAGATTAGAAATGTCAGCTAAGCTTATCTAACTAGTTATCAAAACACACACAAAAAAAGACAATTGCGGTAATCAACAGTGAAATATGAGTAAAAGTTATAAAGTATATTGAACATCATATAAAAGTCTAAATAAAATATGGAACTACAAGTTATATAGTATTAAAACTACATTACGAATTTTCAATTCAAATGTTGTATCAATTCTAACATATGCCAGCGAGAGTTGGAACATGACTAAAGATATAGAAAGCAAGTTGAATGCATTTGAAAATAGATGTCTGCGAAAAATAATGAATATAAAATGGAACGAATTCAGAAGAAGTGATGAAATCAGAGAAATGTCTGTTCAACCACTAGTGACAACTGTTATAAGAAAGAGAAGATGGAGATATGTTGGACACACCTTGAGGAGAAATGATCAAAGAATATCAAAGCAGGTATTGAAGTGGGATGTAAAGGGTTCAAGAAAGAGAGGTCGACCTAAAGAGACCCTGAAACGAACTTTGCTGAGAGAGGCAAGAAATATCGTCTCAATTCCATAGAGGAGATTGAGCGAGTTGCCCAGATAGAGCTGTATGGAGAAATTATTTGCAGGCCTTATGTAACGTATAACGGTACGAGAGGAATTATTATTATTATATATATATTGTTTGTGGTTTTAGTTGCCACGTAAGCCAAAGATTTTAATATTTGTAGGTAAAGTTTTCTTCTTCGAACGCTCCATATCGAACACTTGTTAACCACTCTGTGTGATTTGTATGTGATCTGAGCCTAAGAGCTATTGTAAGTTGTGCCAGTTCTGCGCCTACAAGTAGGCCAGCACATCCGATTTATGGGATGCTTTTTTTTACCAGGGTAGCATCCCTAGGGTGTACATCAGTCGCCTCTTACGACATGCCTTGTAGGTCGCAGTGGTACAATTGTTTGCTTTCCTTGCGGACCGCGGCACCACATGGGCAAATAGAATACAAGCAACAGCTCACTAATTTGTTGATAGAGTGATTGATTGATTGATTGACAGAGATCGATGTTCTGTAAAGGACATGATACATGCATAAAAAAGGAAAGTAAAGGAACCCTTTCATACCTCGTGGTATATAGGGCAATACAGTGTTAGGCCTGTATTTTTCATTGACAGTCGGCACACGATGGGTGATGTGGTCAGCATCACGCCGGCCGCCTTTACTTTCCCAGAGCATGTCTGGTACCCAGTTGAGGCTGGGTCGATCTGAGAGCCGTCGCGGTCGGGAAAATTCCACGCATTGCGGAATTTGAACCCAGACCACCAGCCTTGAGAAGCGAGTTCACTAACAACTACGCTACCGCGGCTCTCATGATACATGCATGAATGCCATTTAAGATATGACTAAGTTTGCTGCTTGAAGTACAACATATCATTACACCAAGTACTCACCAAAGGTGTCAGAGGTACATTAAGTGTCAACACTCCAGGTCTTTCAAATATATCAAACTTGGTTCGGTAGTAGTAGGGGCTAGGTACCATTATGTAGTCTGTGAAATGTAACAAGTTTACTCATAGACTAAATAATGATAATTACTAACTTACTTAATGGTTGTTGCATCGATTGTTGGGGAGTTGAAGATGGATAAGGGGATATTCTTCGGTCTCTTCGAGACTCTCTGTTGGATGAGGACACTAAAATCGATGTTGAATCGATCAAGCGATTTAAGCAGTTTGGAATTACCCTTTGTTCAAGTCGAACTGGATGCCTGAGAGGCAGAGTGAGAGGTGTGTTTAATCAGCGAGCCACAGGAACCATCAGTATGCATACTCTTCGATATCTGTTGGGGAGACTGAGCACCTATGGGTTTGCCCGGAGTGCAATGACGTCAGTTTAGTAACCAATAACCAAACCAATAACTTAATGGAATACAACATTGATATAAGAGAATCTATTCTATATCCTCTTTGTGTCCCGATTGACATATAAGGCTTCCACAAGAGACTTCCACTGTTGCCATTCTGCTGCCTTTCTACTAACTGTTTCGCCCCAGTGGTTACGGGGCCCAAATTTGGGGTGTAAAGAATAGAACCACTGTTACCTGCCACGCATGTCGTAAGAGGCGGCTGAGGAGGTTTGGCTGAAATCGGATGCACATGTCCTAAACGTGTAGAAGTCTATGCGTTTAGGGGCCTACAAACCAATGTGCAACGTATACACGTTCTTGGCAAAGATCAAACATATCACAAAGAGTGATTAAAATTGGTCGTAAAGAACGAACGCAAAGAAGAAAGAAGACCGTTTCCCACGTCAGGCCACACTCCTTCAACTCTCTCTCTCTCTCCACCGTTCTTCATGTTTCCTTTGGACGTCAAGGCCTTCTCTTCCCATCCGCTGTCCATCTGAGAGCTGTCCTAGCCAATGCCCTACTGGCATATGACATACATGTCCAAATATAAGAGAATACTGCAGTAAAACTTTGTAGCAGTGGCGAAACACATAAAAATAAAGTACTTTAGTTTTCTAACTTAGTTTTATAAAACTACAGTATTTGTTTTTACGTGTTTGTTTCGCCAATAAATACAACGAACAACCAATAACCGCATATAATAAAAAGAGATCAAGTACTAGAGCCAAGGGAAGTCCAAGAAAAAGATGGATAGACAATATCAAGACCACACTAAATAAACACGGATATAACACAAAAAGGGCGATTCATCTGTCCCTGGTACGCAAATTAAAGCTCCAATTCCAACGCTTAACAGCAAGAGTGGACAACCAATTCCATCATCCACCTGGGGAAGATAATAGACTGACTTACTTATTCATCTCAGCTCCTCCTGAAGCATAGGACCTCAACTGTTGTTAGCCTCTTGTCCTGGTCTCTGATTATTTTCTTTATGGCTGTTCCAATATCCCTCAGTTCCTGAAGTCTCGCGTTTGTTTAGTGTTTAGGTTGTCCCCTTTTCCGTTTTCCTTGTGGTTTTTTTTCAAGTGCTTGTCTAGTAACACTCGACTTTGTCTTCCGTAAAATATGCCCTATCTATCACCATTTTCTTCTCTTAACCTGGGTCATTATAGGTTCATGTCATGTTCTCATCCATAGGTTTGTGTTTGCAACTCAGTCTTAATAATAGTTAAGTAGCAAGTAAATAGCATGTTTTCGAATAATGTTATTGATGAAGTGCGACCCTAGTGTGCAGGATGTAGGAGGGTAATTCTTTCTCGGTGTGGAACGTGAGTGTGGGATTAACCCACATCTATCTTGTTTTCAAGTCGAAATGCGAACGCTTACTGGCTTCAATACCTGATATGATTAAACTGTAATTAGTAGCCATGGTAACGTTATAAATTTATTTCATAACGGAGTTGTGATTCATTGGTTGAGTGACTGATTGATTGATTGATTATGATATGATGAAATTTTCCATCTTCATTGCACTTTGGTGAGTAACCATGTGTGCTCCGATATCTTTCTTAAACTGGAAGATCTCAGCGGACGTGCACGAACTCCGTAGCACCGGAGAGGGTCCCAGATGTAATTTGAAAGATAGTGAAAATATTTTGTAGAATTTTGTTTCAAAATCTTTTCAATGAATTTTGTCCGGTCAGGATGCTCTTCTCGATTTTGAGATTCTAGCCTGATGGGTCAGTTCTCTTCACGTGCTGAAGTGTCATTGTAAACACGCTTCGAGAGCCCCCATCCATGTTTTAGTCGTCAGTCTTCGATAGGACTAGAGAGAAGTGTGATCTCACCTACAATGAGATCAGGGTCTCTGGAAAAATATCCAGATGGCTCCACGAGGGAGCGAACCTGGTAACTTTGTCACGAGAGACGAGCATCTATCCTCTATGCAACACAGACCCTTATATATATAACGGAGTTTTGATGAATTGATTTCCGCCCGAGTGGTTACCGGGGCCCAATTTGGGGTGTAAAGAATAGAACCATTGTTACCTGCCACCACGTCGTAAGAGCGATAAGGAGGTTAGGCTGAAATGGAGCACTACCCAACTGTAGAAACACTTAGTGGCCTACAGAACGAGAGTGAACGATAAACGTTCTTGGCAAACCAGACAATCACGAAGGAGTGATTAAAATTGGTCGTAAAGAACGAACGCAAAGAAGAGAAGAAGAAGAACATCATTAATTTTTATCTTTGACAGATTGAATGATTGATAGCCGGAGTGGTTACCGGAGCCCACATTTGGGTGTAAAGAATAGAACCACTGTTACCGGCCACGCATGTCGTAAGAAGCGAATAAGGAGGTTAGGTATGGGGCTAGCTACCCCACACTGTAAAAACACTAGATGGCTACAGAACGGAGAGTGAACCGAGTAAACGCTGGCTGAAACCGGACACATCGCCGAAGGATAAGCACCAGAGCTCTAAATTGTGCTGAAGATGTGACGTAAAATACACCAATGCTAAGGCTGCATGAATCAGATTGCCACATAAATAGTATTTATGGGGAGGTCTGATACATCGGTCTGGGTGGTGATCGCGAGGGAGAGAGAGAGAGAGAGGAGATTAATTTATTAATTATTTGTTTTATTGATTAGATATATGATAGACAGACAGACATACATATGAATTGATGAATAAATGTATGGATGTTTGGATATATGGATCGATTGATGGGTGATTGATGGGTGATTGATGGGTGATTGATTGATGTAATCATTATCATTGCACTTCGGTAAATAACCATGTGGGCTCTAATCTATGTTTTACACAGGAAGAGCTAAGCTACAGTGCAATAACTCGGTGTAACCGGCGAGATTCCAAGTATAGATTTAAAGAAAATTATTTTATGAAGGATACTAGGGCAGTAGTCTTGTATTCGTGACTAGGGTTTCCTCACCTGCTCGACATGAACACGAGTCTCACGTTTCTCCGTTCATCTCCAACAGAACCCGGAACTTGATCCCAGCTACGCAAAGACCATGGACTACCTGAAAAGACATCCTGATCGCTTCACGCAGGGAATGAACCGAGCATCTCTGGAAAGAGAAGCGTACACTCTACCTCTACGCCACAGAGATCATTCAATTAGCTATAACGGCGGATTAACTACAAACACCAGGAAAGAAGGTGAGAGGAAGATAACGAAAAAGATGGTTAGATCACATAACACATAATCACAAAGTACTGTAGTTTTATAAATTACAAAAACAATGACAAAATACAGCAACGTTTCGACCAACAAGGCCTTTATCAAGCAAACGAACAACAGAAGTGACAAATTTTTTTTTTTTTAAATGAACAAATGGTTTTTTTGGTTTTTTTTTATTTGTCACTCCTGTTGTTCGTTTGCTTGATAAAGGCCTTGTTGTCGAAACGTTGCTGTATTTTGTCATTGTTTTGTAATTTGTAAAACTACAGTACTTTGTGATTACGTGTTTTGCCAATCAAATAGTTTTACTGCAGTCTCATCTATTTTGTGAGTATTTAGATCACATAGCAGAATTCTGTCAAAGAGCAAAAATAACAATCACCCAAGCCACCAGAACAGCGCAAGACAAAAACAGAAAACCACAACATTAGGCAACAACCCGGTAGCAGTGTGACGACAAAAGAAGAAGAAGAAAAGAATAAGCGGAGGTGAACAAGGATTATTACCTCCAGGATCGGCAAGTGCAAATGCCCAGTCTTCCAGTACAACTGTAACCCCATTTGTGATGAAAACCTGTAGAAGAAATATAGGTCAGAATGGGAGCTACAGAGCATATTGAGATGTCTTCTTCTTCTTCGTCTTCGAACGCTCTATATCGACCACTTGTTAACCACTCTGTGATTTGTATGGTTTTTTGGTTTTTCTTCTTTCGTCCGCTTTCAACTCAGACGAAGTTTCATCTCTGAAACTGATTTTTGCGTGAAAATCCGTTTTTCCAATATCTTACAATGGCAGCAGCGTGCACATTGTAAATTACTTTACACTGGCAGCCGTGTGCTCAATGTACTCGTAATTAGTATTCCCTCGCCATACAGGCAGATTTTCTCCGACTTCAGAGGTACTCACGTTATCGTCCTGAGTAAGACCAGGACTCGAACAAATGCTGGACAGTAGGTTCGAACCCGAGCTATGAGGCGTCTCACAGCTAGCAGGCCGAGCTACTATCAACTACTCTAGGCAGTCCCCATTTGTATGTGATATGAGCCTAAGAGCGATTGTAAGTTGTCCCAGTTATGCGCCTACAAGTAAGCCAGCACATCCGATTTCAGCGACGCTTTTTATTTACTAGGGTAGCTTTCCTAGGCTCCTACCTCAGTCGCCTCTTACGATAAGTCTGATAGGCCGCAGTGTTACTATTCTGTGCTCTAGTAGTGCGCCCCGACGACACATGGAAGTAAGTAGTAGATTAATTAAATCTGATATGAAGGAGTCTGTGAGGATAAAATAAAAAAACTTACAAGCATTGATTGATTGAATGATTGATTGATTGATTGATTGATTGATATGACCATCATCATTGCACTTGTAATAAAATGTTTGCTCCTATCTCTTTCTTACACAGGAATATCTCAGCGGCAGTGCAGGAATTCCGTACCACCGGCGAGGGTAACCGACGTAATTTGGAAGATGGTTAAAATATTTTGTAGGAATTGTTTTTAATTTCTCTAATGCATTTCAGTGCAGCGACTTTCCAGCCTGCTCTTCTCGATTTTGAACTGCCAAGGGTCCTTTTACTGCTAAACTTGAATACGGACCTATGTTTTATCGTTCATCTCCGATATGACTAGGAACTCGATCTCACCTACACTGAGATCAGGGATCTCTGGAAAAATATCCGATTTCTCCACGAGGAAGTGAACCCGGTACTTTGGAACGAGAAGCGAGCACCTAACTCTACGCCACCGAGACCCCCCAGCATCATACAACATTACACATTTGCAGCATTACAATATAAGAGTCAGATTACAAATATAACGACGCAAATTACAATATAACGACGTGCAACATTACAATATAACGAAGTGCAGCATTACAATATATAAGACGTCAGCATTACAATATAACGACGAGCATTACAATATAACGAGTAACTTTACAATATAACGACGTGCAACATTACAATATAACGACGTGCAACATTACAAATAACGATGCAACATTACAATATATAGCGATCAAATTACAATATATAGGACGTGCAGCATTACAATATATAATGACGTGCAGATTCAATATAACGAGTGACATTAAATATAACTGACTCACAATTACAATATAACGACGTGCAACATTACAATATAACGACGTCCAACATTACAATATAACGACGTGCAACATTACAATATAACGACGTCCAACATTACAATATAACGACGTGCAACATTACAATATAACGACGTGCAACATTACAATATAACGACGTGCAGCATTACAATATAACGACGTGCAGCATTACAATATAACGAAGTGCAGCATTACAATATATAACGACGTGCAGCATTACAATATAACGACGTGCAGCATTACAATATAACGACGTGCAACATTACAATATAACGAAGTGCAACATTACAATATAACGATGTGCAACATTACAATATAACGACGTCCAACATTACAATATAACGACGTGCAACATTACAATATAACGATGTCAACATTAAATATAACGACGTGCAACATTACAATATAACGACGTGCAACATTACAATATAACGACGTGCAACATTACAATATAACGACGTGCAACATTACAATATAACGACGTGCAACATTACAATATAACGACGTGCAGCATAAGTATAATACACAGACAATCGTGTTATATGTTGCCTTCATATCGAATCTGAAACTGAGTAATGAATCTGTGATGCCGTTTATCCCTCGTTCTGTAGATACACTCTAACAGGTTGGTGTTTGTTAACACACTCACTAAATGAAAATCGTGGCATATCCTATTTACATGACTTAACCATCAACAACAGTAAACGAGTCGTCGATTTTCTAGGCACTACATATATGTTCAGTAGTTTATCATTGCTTTCCGAACGGGAGGTCTATTTTTATCGTTCTAAAATCCAAGGGATCGAATTTGCTTCCAAATCTGCTAGCCGCGGAGTTTGAACCAGGTAAGTAAACGATACATCAGGCGTAACGAATTTCACAGTACACTACATATAGACTACGATAGAAACTGATTTTTAGTACTGCTGGGATATTTCTGTCCTAGTCTGTACGTAGTGTGCTGTGAAACTCGTTACTAACAATGTATCGTTTGCTTGATAAAGGTCTTTAGGTCGAAACGTTGCTGTGTATTGTTATTGTTTTGTACAAGGTGTTCAAGATAATTGCAGCCCCATTGACAAATCGAAAGTTGCCAGATAAACTATAGCGTTGTATTTATTTACTATTTAAACCGGTTATGACTAGCTCGTCCTACGTCACATTTGTTCATCGCCCCTTCCCGCACTACAATTACACACCATCACACAACCTTGACCTATACTACGTCATAACTGAACCTTCTCATTTCCATACATATATGCCAGATTAGCTCCATTCATAGGCTGCTTTTAAGTTGAACACCCTGTATTATGTAAAACTACAGTACTTTGCAATTACGTGTTTCGCCCTTAAACAGGATTTTCCAAGCCCCCATTAAAAAGGAATTTTCGTTTTCTTGTCTGAGCAAGTCTGTCTAATGTTGCTGGGGACCATAGACAAAGGAACTGACAGCAGAAATTAGGTAAACAATGCACTCACGTGATCTGGATTGATTTCTTCACGCGCGTGGAACATCTTTTCTATAAATAACTTCATGAACTGTCTGAAGCTGAAACATAAGAATGATATAATCCACAGATTAATGGGGAATAATATAATCCACAGTTTGATGGAATAATATAATCTATAGTGTGATGGGAATAATATAATCTACAGTGTGATGGGGAATAATATAATCTACAGTGTGATGGGGAATAATATAATCTACAGTGTGATGGGGAATAATATAATCCATAATTTGATGGGGAATAATATAATCTATAGTGATGAAATAAATAATACAGTGGATGGAATAATATAATCTATAGTGTGATGGGAATAATATAATCCACAGTATGATGGGGAATAATATAATCCACAGTGTGAGTGGAATAATGTAATTTACAGGTGGTGGGGGAAATAATATAATTTACAGTGTGAGTGGAATAATATAATTTACATTGTCACGGGACTGTATTTTGTTAATATGATACCGAATATGAATCAGTCAGTCAATAATTTGATATTGAAGAAACTATGGCGTGACACAAGCAAAGAAACAAAAGACTTCTGAGAACATGCATATTCCCTGTGGCAACATAATGATGTGAATCGTGGACCATAACATAAACATTAAAGAGCAAAATTGAAGCTTTTCAAACAAGGTGTTACAGAAAAGTCCTTAGAGTATCCTCCCGAGTGGTTACCGGAGTCCAAATTGGGGTGTAAAGAATAGAACCACTGTTACCTGCCACGCATGTTGTAAGAGGCGATTAAGAAGGTTGGGCGTGGGGCTTGCTACCCCACACCGTAAAAACACTAGATGGCTACAGAACGGAGAGCGAACCGAGTAAATGCTGGCTGAAACCAGACACGTCGCCGAAGGATAAGCACCAGAGCTCCAAATAGTGCTGAAGATGTGACGTAAATATACGTTCTTGGCAAAGGCGGTTTATATATCACAATAAGAATGATCAAAATGGCCAAAAAGAACGATCGCGAGAGAGAGAGAGAGAGAGAGAGAGAGAGAGAGAGAGAGAGAACATCCTGGACAGATAAGAGGGGGAAAAAGACACCATACAAGACCTGCATATCGAAAAGCATTGGCTCATAGATAACATCCTGTTCCGGAAGAAGAAATATTTTGGTCACGTTAAACATCACAGTGGTTTGAAGAGAACTATAATGGAATTCATAGTTCCTGGAGTACGTAACAGGAAATGACCAAGACGAAGGTGGCAGCAGGACATCAAAAAAACCTTGAACATGACACTGAAAGAGTCGGCAGAACTTGGAAAGTAGAATTTTTCAAGCGGGTTGTGATAAAAGCGATGTTCCGCAAGGGACATGTTACTACTTGAGACTTGAGGTCTGATCTTTATTTTTTATATGTGTGTGGTTATTGAATATATATTGTGTGACCAGCAGTTAACAGAAAATTGCGACATGAATACACGTAATTGTTAATATGAAAATGGGACATGAAAACACGTAATTGTTAATATGAAAATGGGACATGAATACACGTAATTGTTAATATGAAAATGGGACATGAATACACGTAATTGTTAATATTAAAATGGGGCAGGAATACGATTAACTATTAATAGAACATTGGAGAAATACTAACTGATAAACACGATAAAATCACCAATTGTTAATGGAACATTGTGACAGAGAACAACTAATGTTAATGGCACATTGGGAAGGAACTACATGACTGCTATTAAATCCATGGTGTTTAGGAACAATACTTTTGAAAACTTTGATCAGTATGACAGGAATCAACAAACAGAGAAAAATAGTGATCGGTAAAAATGGTAATTAAAAGGAACAGAACAGAGGCTCACAAACTACTGACCCTAAGTTGCCGGTAGCTTTCTCGTAGTACATCAGCTCTTTAGACTCGGCGGTGGCTGCTATGGCGCTCAACTAGATATTGATATTAGATGAAAATATATACTTCAAGTAAACCAATTCTGCAAGTCAGTCTGTTTCAATTTGTATGTTATAGTTAGCCTATTTGTCCACCTGTATATCTGTATATATTTATATGTGTGTGTGTATCTGTGTGTGTGTGTGTGTGAGAGGTGTCTGTGTGTGTGCGCGTTCGTGTGCGTGAATTTGTCTTTAGCTAACAATACTGAAATGCACCGGTCACGTTACGTAACTGTTCTGATTTCAGCTAATGTCCAAACGGTCTTAAGACTGCTGTAGGCTTTTGTTAATGGCAATGTATGACTTCTTCTTCTTCTTCTGCGTTCACTCGCGGTCAATTCAGGCGGAAATCATGATGCCTGGTATTGCGCTTCTGACTGAGTTTTGCGTCAGGCCTGCTTACCATTTGACTGGTTCCCTCACCATAAAGGCGAACCTTCGCCGTCTTCAGAGGTACTTGAAGCTTAGATCCTCCAAGTGTGATCGTTACATTAAACCTATTGTCCACGAAACACTTGCCTTGAGTCCTCGTACGATCGGTACGTTTACGGCCAGTGTTAATTAGTGAAGTGCGACTTCTCTCGGATCTGCTTTTGTTGAAGTCATTCCGTACGCATCGTATAATAAACACTATTTAATGATCTTTAAATGCCGTATAACCTGCTGCCTTGTAGGTTGGCTGGGGACAGCAAAAGGCTAACAGAGAGCGAACCCAGTAAACGGTGGTTGAAACCGGACACGTCGCCGAAGGAAAAGCACCAGATCTCCAAATGGTACTGAAGATTGTGATGTAAAAAAAACACCGTTCTTGGCAAAGGCTGTTTATATATCACAATAAGAATGATCAAAATGGCCAAAAGAACGATCGCGAGAGAGAGAGGAGTGGGGAAGGGAGGGGAAGAGAAATGCCGTATGTTTAATGTCTGACTAAAAGTCGATAAACACTTGCCTTTTCAATCAGTAAATCTGCACACATTTTGTTTTCTGCCAGACCTAAATCAGCAACACCCTTAAAAAAAAAAAGAATACAGCAAACTTATCTGAATAAGATATGTATCAGAAAAGAAGAGAATGTGAACAAGTAGAAAACAAAATAACACATTTTAAAGGAAAATAAGCAACTATCCTGAACATTAAAAAATAACTTAAACTATCCAGCGATGACTGATGATGCTAGTCCATCACGGGTGATGATGATCACCATTTTTTCACCATTAAAATTTTTTTTATATATATATTTGTGCTTAACAGAACTCGAGTTATTGCACACAGAATGAACTATCTGAGGCTCAGTCCTCCTGATTACACTTTGTTAAGCGTACAGTCACTAATAAGTCACTATCTGGCTGCAAATTTGATTCTGAATTTATTATCATAGCTCTTAAAGCCATGTACCAACGTACATCTGGATTGGTTGGATATGTTTGGGTTGAAAAGTGAGTTCTCTAACGACTCAACCACATAGAATCTTTTCTTAGGGTTGCGATACGTACTCATTTTTGCGGACACGTCCTCGTTTCACGAGTAAATCTGAGCGTCTTCAAACAATTTTTGGAAATTCGTAGATTTGTCCGGAATTTTACAGGCCAAGACAAAAATAACATATTTTTGTCTTTCTTCTTCTTTGAACCCTTGTTAACCACTCTTTGTGATTTGTATGTGATCTGAGCCTAAGAGAAATTGTACCTTGTGCTAGTTATGTGTCTACAATTAGGTCAGCACATCCGATTTCTGCGTTATTTATTTACTATGGTAGCTTCCCTAGGCCCCTACCTCAGTCGCCTTATACGACATGCCTTGTAAGTCGCAGTGTTACTATTTTTGCTCCCTTACAAGCCCCGACAACACAGTGCAATTTTTTTGTCTGACAAATGTGTGTACATAGTTGATTAAAAGTGCTGGAATCAGTACTGCAATCTGGAGAAATTTGCATCCACATATAAAAATCCAGTGCCATCTCAAAAAAGTGGTGTGACTGTATTGAAAACTGTAGGAATAGTGAAATGTATTCTGAAATCGTGAAGATAGCACAGTTCTTCTTTGCTACTCCAGCACACAATGCTTCGGTAGATAAAATATTTTCTTTAATCTATACCCAATAGGTCAATGAGAGAAATCGTCTTAGTGTGGATTCAGTCAAGCCAGTTTCCTTTGTAAAAATTAATTTCAAACATTTCACATACAGGCAACTTTAGGAACATCTGATGGCGAAACATGTAATAACAAAGTACTGCAGTTTTACAACATACAAAAATAATGACAATACACAGCAACGTTTCGACCAAAAGGCCTTTATCAAGCAAACGATACAACAGGAGTGACGAATTTTACAGCACACTACATATAGACTACGACAGAGACATTCCAACGCGAAATTCGTCATTCCTGTTGTATCGTTTGCTTAATAAAAAAGCCTTTTGGTCAAACCGTTGCTGTGTTTTGTCATTGTTTTTTGTAAAACTACAGTACTTTGTTATTACGTGTTTCCCATTTTACATAGTTTTACTGCAGTCTACCCTATATCGATATGAACATTTGATGCAAAGGAAAGACACTCTAATAAAGATCGAGTCATCAAAATAATATACACGAAGCACAAGTTAAATGGAATTTAATGTAAGGAGAAGTGTCCTCATTTCGGAAGAGTAAAATATGGCAACCCTAGCATTAGCACGCTGACACTGACCTCCGGGTTCTCTGTCGGATGGTACCGATTATGTCTCACTTCCTTGAAGTACTTCCCTGAATAGGACGATAATTTGATGCAGGCCTGAGCTTGTTTTGATAGTTCATCAGACATCTTGATTTCTGAAATAATGTTGAAAAAATTGTTATTTGTTACAAGACTAAAATATTATAGTCCGTTTAAAAAATTCTAGCCACTCTTTCTTCTTCTTCTTTTGTCGTCACACTGCTACCGGGTTGTTGCCCAGTGTCGTGGTTTTCTGTTTTTGTCTTGTGCTGTTCTGGTGGCTTGTGTGATTGTTATCTTTGCTCTTTCACAGGATTCTGTTACGCCATCTAACCATCTTTTCCGTGGTCTTCCTCTTGCCTTCTTTCCGATGTTCTGTTGTAGAAGACTCTGTATACTTTGGAGTTTTGATGCATTCTTATTAAGTGGCCAAACCACTTCATTCTTTGTTTATCTATGTAATTCAAGCACGGTTTTGTGCCAACTTTCTTATGCTGATGTTGGTGATTCTGTCTTTTCTGGTGTTGTTGGTAACTTTTCGCAGGCAACGCATTTCACATGTAGTTATTTTTTGTGACTACGCTTTGCTCAATGTCCATGTTTGGCTCTGGTAACACAAAGTAGGTATAAAAATACTGTTGATCATTGTTATGTCATAATGATGTGTTTTTCACGACACTATGCGAGAGACATGTGTTCAATCCACGGTAAGGCAGAGGATTTTTTTTTCTGTTGTAGACAAGTTTTAGGAAAACTAGGCATGAAGAAACAATTATTAAGAGAAATAAAATTCAGACAAGTAAAGTATTTTGGGCACATAAAAGACATGACACCATGATAAAACATTTACTAGAGGGAAAGTTGAGGGGAGAAGAGCAAGAGGAAGACCGAGAGATAAGTGGGAGGAAACTTTAAGAAATGGACAGGTTACAGTCCGGCAGTGTGCAACACCAAGGCGAAAGACAGAGGATGCTGGAGATTCATTGCAGCCAACCTTCGATGTGGAGACGGCACCTGATGATGATGATGAGGCATAAAAAAAAAATCCTAACCTGAACAGCTACGTGGCGACTGCAATAGCCATGCAGCCATTAAACTCCTCAGGTTCTCGTCCCACCTGTCCTACATCGCCCAATAAAGCGGCACTGCATGCAGTAACGATAGTTATGATGTGTTTTTCTGAAGTTGTGGTTGTGTGTCTACGTTCGTTATTTTCAAACAAATTAATCATTGTTTTTTAACTGTGTGATTTGCTTGGGAAAAGGTGAGTACATTACACCCCTATTAGGCCTCTACGGCACGCAGAGAAGGTATATCCGAATCTCGGACAAAGTGTGTGCATATTATAACACAGGAGACAAATTTGTAGAGACATGTAACTGTAAGATTTTACATATAGAAAAACCACACCTTTACCTCTCTCTCTCTCTATCTCTATCTCTCTTCTTCTTCTTCTTTGCGTTCGTTCTTTACGACCAATTTTAAACACTCTTTGTGATATGTTTGATCTTTGCCAAGAACGTGTATACGTTGCACATTGGTTTGGTAGGCCCCTAAACACATAGATTTCTACAAGTTTAGGACATGTGCATCCGATTTCAGTCAAATCTATCTATCTATCTCTCTCTCTCTCTCTCTCTCTCTCTCTCAAGCCAATGACGCCTCTGACGCTTAAGATAGCAAAAAAATGCACACCATTATTTCCTCTCCTTGGCCGTCCTCTGTATTGTGCTCCAGTTGTGATTCATTTCTTTTAGATCATGTTCTACTATTGTTCTTTTCCAGGACGTTTTGGTTCTTTCACGTTTTCGTTTATCCTCTGGTGTCCATGTCAGTGCAGTTTTTGTGACAGAGTTTGTCTCCATGCCTATCACATTTTCAATTCAGCTCCAATGTCTATTTTTTAATGATGGTACTCATATTCTCTTATTATTGGTTATTGATTACTAAACTGACGTCATTGCACTCAGGGCAGACCCATAGGTGCTCAGTCTCCCCAACAGATATCGAAGAGTATGCATACTGATGGTCCCTGTGGCTCGCTGATTAAACACACCTCTCACTCTGTCCACTCTGCCCAGTTCGACTTGAACAACGGGTAACTCCAAACTGCTTAAATCGCTTGATCGATTCAACATATATTTTAATGTCCTCATCCAACAGACAGTCGCGAAGAGACCGAAGAATATCCCCTTATCCATCTTCAACTCCCCAACAATCAATGCTGTTGATGCAAGCCTTCCGCTCTCTCATTACCGGAAACACCCGCATGCCCAGGACAGTTGACACTGTGTAAGCAGTTCTTGGTTAGAATTCGATTTTGGACAGAAAACACTTAAGATCTGTCGCAGACAAGGTGTATGAAATTTAAAAGGTTTGGACATTACTTGTTCTGTCATTCTCCTGTATTCTGACCCGTTTAGTAAAGTTGATAGTCCACAGTTGATGTATATATTATTCTTGGTTCTGCTGATGTATTGGGATAATTTCCAGACCGTCTGAAGAGTCATGACTGCACCTCATGCCGAGCTCAGTCTGCTTTTAATAAATATGTAGGGCACAGGAAATGATAGGATAAAAAAAGCTAGGGTCAAAGATCCAAAGCTAACCACGGCCCTACTTCACATCCAAGTAACGTCACTGATAACAGGCTATGTGACTGCATTCTGGATAAGTAAGGGTTGTAAAGGGAGATAAACTACCAGTCACAAAAGTGGTACTCAAATCGAAGGTATAGGACCGAAAACTTCAGATGTGTGTGTATATGTGTGTACTTGTTAACCTCTCTGTGTGATTTGTATGTGATCTGAGCCTAAGAGCGATTGTACGGTGTGCCAGTTATGCGCCTACAAGAAAGCCAGCACATCCGATTTCTGAGATTTTTTTATTTACTAGGTAGCTTCCTAGGTCTTTCATCAGTCGCCTCTTACGACATACCTTGTAGGTCTCGGTGGCACTATTCTTTGCTTCCCTTGCGGGTCCCCGCACCACACGGACGCGAAGGGCATTCAGAAAGTAATACATAACATTAGTTTCTTCACAAACTGTTTAATCAAAAAAGCATGAAATTTCTATACAATATACATAGGCATGTTTTTAATTGAGTAAGAGCGTTCTCGTCTCTGTCGGTAAAGCTCGTAACATGGTTTC
Organism: Arion vulgaris; assembly: GCA_020796225.1. Taxonomy (NCBI): domain Eukaryota; kingdom Metazoa; phylum Mollusca; class Gastropoda; order Stylommatophora; family Arionidae; genus Arion; species Arion vulgaris. Next base: position 11,662,035 of record CM036772.1, read on the forward strand.
TCTTTTGCGTTCTTGTTTCTGTCGGTAAAGCTCGTAACATGGTTTCTCTTTTGCGTCTTGTTTCTGTCGGTAAAGCTCGTAACAGGGTTTCTCTATTGCGTTCTTGTTTCTGTCGGTAAAGCTCGTAACATGGTTTCTCTATTGCGTTCTTGTTTCTGTCGGTAAAGCTCGTAACATGGTTTCTCTATTGCGTTCTTGTTTTTAAAAAAACCCATTGCCTCCCACTTCAAAGCCTGCTTTGTGATCTTTGATCATTTCTTCTCAGAGTATGTCCAACATATCTCCATCTTCTGTTTGTTCTAACAGTTGCTACTAGTGGTTGACCAGACATTTCTTTTATTTCATCACTTCTCCTGAGTTCGTCCAATTTTATTTCCATTATTTTTTTGCAGATATCTATTTTCAAATGTATTCAACTTACTTTCTAAACTTTTAGTCATTTTCCAACACTCATAGGCATAAACGAGTCGTTGATTTTCTAGGCACCACTGATACGTTCAGTACTTTGCCATTGCTTTCTGAACGGGGAGGTCTATTTTACCTTTGTAAAATCCCACACAAATGTCTTCGAACGCTCCATATCGACCACCGGTTAAACCACTCTTTGTGACATGTATGTGATCTGAGCCCTGGAGCGATTGTACGTTGTACCAGTTATGCGCCTACAAGTAGACCTCCACATCCGATTTCTGTGACGCTTGTTATATACTAGGGTAGCTTCCTAGCCCCTACTCAGTCGCCTTATAAGTAGCGATGTTACTATTCTTTGCTTCCCTTACGAGCCCCGACAACACACATCTCTCTCTCTCTGCCTTTTTACCCCGGGTTGGGGCATAGGCCCTCAACCAACTCATGCCAAGTCTTCCTATCTCTAGCTATCTCCTGCAGCTCCTCCAGCTCTTCTTTATATGTTGATCTCCGCCTCCAAATCTCGTCTCCATGTATTTCTCGGCCTCCCTTCTTTCGCTGTCCCTGCGGTTCCAGGCAAGGACCCTTCTTGTTATATTCCCCTCCGGTTTCGCAAAGTGTGTCCTATCCAGCGCCAGCGTCTTTTTAACCTGTTCGTTCACTGGAATCTGTCTTGTTCTCTCCATAAGTTCCTCATTTGTGACCCTATCATACCATCTTATTCCCTCTATTCTGCGCAGACACCAGTTGATGAATGTTTGCAATTTATGCGCTATTGTTTTAGTTGTTCTCCATGTTTCTGACCCACGGCAACACACATGCGCCACGGAAATTAATTTGCTTCCGAACGAAGATCGAGCTCACTACCACGCTACAGACGTTCACTTTTTTAAAAGTATATGCTAAATGAAAAACTATACGGCATGTTCATTCGTGTATGTGACCGTGATGAGTGCAAACTTACCTTTGTTATTCCTAGAAATACTTTAGACCTGCACAGTAAAAAATTTCCACCACGTCTGAAGTAATACACGGCCCTCTCTTACAGCAGATCTTAGTTTCAGAGCATCATCGTTGCGATTATCATTAGTCACACAAGCATTCACCTTGTTGTACTGTACTATCTATACAATATAAACTATGCTCATGATATCACTAGGGTTGCACATTTGTTATTTTTAAGTAATACTAACTATTCGTTACTTTCTTTAACAACTACTCGTTTTATGTACTCGTTACTTAATGGTAGTTGGCTATTATAATGTACAAGGCTTGGGAATAACGAGTACGAAGTACAAATCCACCGTTTGATAAGTAGGCTTAGGACTCCTACCGTCAAGGATTCCAGTATAAAGAGGAATGGATATTAGTTACTGAACCGATGTCATGGACGCAGGCAGATCCACAGGTCCCCCTCCCCAAAAGAAAAACATGTCGAAAGTTATACATAATGATGGTTCCTGTGGGTCGCTGGTTAAACCCACTCCTCACTCTGCCTCTCGGGTATCCAATTCTACTTGTACAACGGTTAATTCTATTGTATATTGTCCATTCCCAGGTGGAAGATGTAGTTGGCTGTCCACTCTTGCAGTTAAGCGTAGGGATGGGAGCTTTAATTTGCGTTCTAGGGCCAGATGAGTCGCCCTTGTTGTGTTATATCCGTGTTTATGTAGTGTGGTCTTGATATTGTCTATCCATCTTTTTCTTGATCTTCCCTTAGCTCTAGTACCTGATCTCTTTTTATTCTTCTTCTTCTTTTGTCGTCACACTGCTACCGGGTTGTTGCCCAGTGTCGTGGTTTTCTGTTTTGTCTTGCGCTGTTCTGGTGGCTTGTGTGATTGTTATCTTTGCTCTTTCACAGGATGCTGCCACGCCATCTAACCATCTTTTCCGTGGTCTTCCTCTTGCCTTCTTTCCGATGTTCTGTTGTAGAAGACTCTGTATACTCTGGAGTTTGGATGCATTCTTATTAAGTGGCCAAACCACTTCATTCTTTGTTTATCTATATAATTCAAGCACGGTTTTGTGCCAACTTTCTTTCTTATACTGATGTTGGTGATTCTGTCTTTTCTTGTGTTTTGGATAACTTTTTCAGGCAACGCATTTCCATAGTAGTTATTTTTTGTGACTGGCTTTGCTCAATGTCCATGTTTGGCTCTGGTAACCAAAGTAGGTATAAAAATGCTAGTTGATCATTTGTTTCTTAGCATTTGTCTCTTTTATTGTAGGCTGTTATTTGTGATTGGTTGTATTCCATTCTCATTAAATGTCCAAACCACTTCATTTGTTGTCTTTCGATATATTCGGATGCAAGAGTTATGCCCACTCTGCTTCTGATGTCCTCATTTCGTAGTCTGTCTTTCCTGGTGACTTCCACTGCCTTCCTCAAGCATTTCATTCCACACGTGGTGAGCTTTATGTGGTGTGTTTACCTGTGAGCTTTCTGTGGTGTGTTTACCTGTGAGCTTTCTGTGGTGTGTTTACCTGTGAGCTTTCTGTGGTGTGTTTACCTGTGAGCTTTCTGTGGTGTGTTTACCTGTGAGCTTTATGTGGTGTGTTTACCTGTGAGCTTTCTGTGGTGTGTTTACCTGTGAGCTTTCTGTGGTGTGTTTACCTGTGAGCTTTATGTGGTGTGTTTACCTGTGAGCTTTCTGTGGTGTGTTTACCTGTGAGCTTTCCATGTGTGATCGACGGTTAACTCCAATCTCCTTAAATTGCTTGATCGAATAAACATCTATTTTAGTGTCTTCATCCAACAGGCAGTCGTGAAAATACCGTAGAACACTGCAGTAGACTGGAAGATAAACACTGGATATGATTATGGATAGGACTTCCTCAAAGAGCTAAGCAGAACAGACCAGGTCATTATATTTCAACTACGCACCGGACACCGCAGACTCAACAAACACTTACATAGACTAGAAATAAGTCAAACAGCTATCTGCCAGTGTCAACAGGCGGAACAGACACCGGAGCATGTCCTGCAAGACGGTCTTCTCCTGGGTGAGCTGAGAAGCAGCATGTGACCACAGCCAGTCGACCTAAAAACTAAGCTATGGGGAAACCTTGCAGACCTGAAGCTGACTGCCCAGTTTGTGGTCCACAATAAATTAATTCTTACAATACGCGAACTAAAACCGCATTTTTACGCACTGTTTTTGAGAAACAATTTTAAAGCGAAGATGTCCTTACAAAATTTGTTATAACTTTCTTACATTCAACAGCAGAGACAAACTGCATACACCAAAATGTGCACAATTGAAAGATCTATTACAAACACCCACTTGCTGTATTTGAATTTTTAAAATACACTTAAAGCATTAAAGTCCTCTACGATATATTAACAACTGGTTAGAACCATATGGTCCGTGCAGTGGCTTTTCGTAAAATGGGAACTAACTTTATGGTCTGTCAGGTGGCATTTCGTATTCTAAAAAGCTAAGCTTATAACCATAGATCGCTGAAGAAGTAAAAGAAGTCCACGATTATATTTTATAACCTGTAAGTATAAGGAGGAATATAAGCAAGGATGGTGAAGATGATTTCTGTATTCCGATAAAAATAAACACATGTTATTCTTCTCCTTATCAACCAAGTCAATCCCTCTATATGGTTTGTTAATATAATTCTAAAGAGAACATCAAGAGGTGGATACCATCAGGGCAAGAAACCAAATATTTCTGAAAATCCATAAAATGACAACAATCCAACGTTTCGGTCGTATGCCTTTGTCAAGGGAACAAATACAAACACGGAATACTAAATAAACTAAAACATTGATCTAAATAAGAAGAATAACTAGAGATAGATACAACAAATACTTAATGAATACCTCTTCCTAGATGATATTCGTATATAGATGGAGTCATATATTTACTTAATTTTTGTATTGTTTCTCTTATTTTTCCACTTACAGTTTTTCTGTATTTATTTTGTTGTTTGTTTTTAGTCACATATTTTTATTCGTTTTTAACCGTTGTAATATCTTTGTTATCAGTTATCAGTTTATGAGGACTATCATCATAGAACTCCGGACATGTCCATAGGTGCTCCGATCTCCGCCTCAGCAAATCCAGCAGCGTCCAGCGGCCCAAGCACGCCAGTTCGATGTTGATTAATCAATCTCTTTGCATATTTAGTATGTCGTTCTTTTCGGGCTGCACCAATATTGACACCCATCTCTTTCAATCTGGTCAGCGAGTGGGATTCACAGCCCTGAAACTCCTGTGTTCGGAAAGACTCTCTCAATGCGTGAAGAATGTCACTTCGATCCATGGCAACTCCCTCTGATATTGTAGCCAAGCCAGCCAATCTATCAGCTCGTTCATTACCCCTAACTCCTTCGTGCCCAGGGACAAAATGAAGGTGATTTCTCTGACCACCGTCTGTACCAGTACCTCCACCCGGTTGCGTCTCACCATACCTGATTCGACTTTACAAATCATGCTCATGGAGTCACTGAGTATGAAAACACGAGAGTAGTTGTGAGATGCCAACCAGTTCACCGCCTCCGTAACCACCTGAACCTCCATTGTCAAGCTACTTGTGGTCGTTGTGTAGGCCCCAGTGAGACTCTTTATTATTTTCCCCTGAGCGTGCTGAAAAGCCCACGCACAGCGTTGTTGGCGAATGACTGAACCATCGGTGTAAATAACCACATCTGTATCATTGATGATGTCATTCAAGAGAGCCTCCACCTCCACGTTTAGCAGTGATAATTTTGTTCGCAGTTTTTCTTAATAGATGTAAAAACGGTGAAAGCATTCTGAAATTGAGGTGGCACAGCAATCCATTCCTCTCCTGTTTCAATTCCGGAAGGATCACATATTTTCCTAAGCGTATCTTCCGCCTGACTCAGCCATGATCTGCCTCCCTTGAGTCTACACCCTTTCTCCTTAATAAGTTCTTCATGGAGAGGATGTTCCTTGTTTGCAGTGATTCTTAGATATGATCGAACCCTCCAAGTTTCAATTCTGTTATAATAGCAATAGTTGGGAGATCAAGAAGGAATCGCATTGACACTCCTGGTGTAACTTTGGTACATCCCAGAATGATGCGCATAGCCTCATTCTGAATTCTTTCCAGTCTCACTGTTTGCATAGGACTAATTGTTAGGAGAGCGCATGCATATTCTATACATGACAGAACAATACCTTGGTACAAGAGCACAAGAAGGCGTTGCGCAATGTTAGTAGCCGCCATGATTCTCAGTGCGGATAGTGCGTTGTGAGCCTTGGCAATAACTTGTTAAAGTCTATATGTAGTGTTCTGAGTTATTCGTCAGGTTTGCTGTATCGTTTTGCTTGATAAAGGCCTTGGTACTTTTTGATCGAAACTGTGCTGTGTATTGTAATTGTATTTGTATTTTGTAAAACTACAGTACTTTGTTTTACCTGCTTCGCCATAGATGATATTCAGTATTTTCGGATCTAGGCAGTAAAAGGTATTCGAGTAGCGAATAACTACTATTCGTGCATCACTTATAAACAACGTTTGTTTCTTATCAGATGTCGACCTACTACTCAGAGTAACAGAAAGTCAACATGCTAAAATGCAAAGTCACTGACGTTTTGTTTGTTTTATCGTTTCTGATCTCAGACTGATTGTAGTTAGTAGCAATACCTGAGTTTTCATTTTAATTTAATTGTAATCATAATTTGTGTTGAATCATGTAGAGACTTCATGTGGGGTCAGGAGTAACATACTTATCCATGGGCGTCCATACGATACTGCCTCTCTCCACCCCCAAATCCTCTTCCATCCTGGAAAAAGGCTTTTGATCAAATAGTTTTATTGAATCTTGTCTTCATTTCAGCGTAGTAAACTACCAAATAAGATTTTTTTAAAACTCATTTTGGCCTCCTACTGGAAAAATTGATGTCGACGCTCATGATCATGTACTTACCTAGTACTATATATTCTATGCTCTAATTTATGTGATATTGGCGAGTTTTAGACACTGGACCGATTGCGAGAATTAGGAGTTAAGTTTGGACATGCCAGACAGTGTCGTCTTCGTGGTAGAGAGGAAGATATACTAATCAATTTCTTATGGGTAAGGTGAGCAAGTGGACTTTGGAATGGCTGCTGCAGCGGATGACGGACCACGCACGGGAGTGCACAATGCGTCGTTACGTCGATCGAGTAACATAACTGCAACAAAGAAATCTACTGCAGAAAATAGAAATCATACAGTAAACTTGTGGAACGTGGCACCTGAGAGACTGTGTGTTCTGTTGCTCGTGCCTTGTTATCTATATGTGTGTTTGCTCTGTATATGTGTCATTTATCCACTATATTGTTTATTGTTCCTCTCCTTTTCCACTCTCGGTTTTTGTGTTGCACTCATTTCGTTGTTCGTTTTTATTCCCAGATTTTCATCAGATAGGTTTATGTTTCCACATGTAATCGTCCATTTGTAGTGTTCCTCGAAATTCGTCATTCTTGTTGTATTGTTTGCTTGATAAAGGCCTTTTGGTCGAAACGTTGCTGTTTATCGTCACTGTTTATGTATTTTGTAAAACTGTAGTACTTTGTTTTTACGTGTTTACCTATTTAACCAGGATATTCCGACAACCTTTAGTTCCTCAAAAAAATTACGTCTCCGGTTCTCTTTTGGTCGTCTCTTTCCCGCTTCCCTTGCAGTTTCCACTCAAGTGCTTGTCTAAAAACACTGAATGAAGTTTCGCAGGGTATGACCGACCCACTGTCATTTTATCCTCCTGATCTGGCTCATCATGTGTTCCTGACATGTCCTTATCCACAGATCTGTGTCTTATCAGTTATATGAGGACTATCATCATAGCACCCCAGACATGTCCATAAGTGCTCCGATCTCCGCCTCAGCAAATCCAGCAGCGTCCAGCGACCCAACACGCCAGTTCGATGTTGATTAATCAATCTCTTTGCATATTTAGTATGTCGTTCTTTTCGGGCTGCACCAATATTAACACCCATCTCTTTCAATCTGGTCAGCGAGTGGGATTCACAGCCCTGAAACTCCCCTGTTCGGAAAGACTCTCTCAATGCGTGAAGAATGTCACTTCGAACTGTGTCTTAAACTCTGTCATACCACTTCAGTCTGAGAATCCGTCGAAGATATTTGTTGATAAAGGTCTGAATCCTATTTGTATTTAACTTGGTGACTCGCCACGTGTCCGGGCTATACAACAAGACAAGAAAGCAAGCCCCAACTCCGTAGCTTCAGCAACAATTATGAGACCATCGAAAACAAATTCAATCGTGAACCGAACAACACAGCCCGGATTCCAACCCACGTCATTTAGAACGCAAAGCTTGACAACTTCGCTACAGAGACCCCAGAAATAAATTGATTCCTTAATTCTACTGAAATGAAGCGGCGCGAGAATATTTAGTTGAATATTTGGCGTACTAATCGTTGTGCTACTTCGACTTTTCTGCATTATACTGAAGTGAATCGGCGTGAGAGAAATATCAAGTTGAATATCTTATGCACGATTTATTAACTGTTGAATCTCTATTCTATAAACCATCTTTGAGTCCGCACATTGCACTCCCGATGTACTAAGAAACCTATTATGTACCCTAACGCTGTAGGCGATGTTAGCACAGAAGACCTACTGCCAATAACACACAACAAAGCTTCACCTGCGTGTGTTTGTTATGTGTTTGTCGAACGTATGTTATGCTCGAACTGACCTATTTTCTAGACTCGTGCTACAGTCATAAATCTTAACAAAGTAGATCGGGAATCGCCTTATTGTTTATGTGAATGCACTCTTACCAGCAACACAATGTGTTACATGTAAATTTTAGTCTAATGGGGGTAGAACAATAAACATATTAAAATAACATAATTTAACCATAAATCGCCCGCCTGCCCGGCGTGTTCGTAGCGCGTTGGACGACAGGTGTCAAGCCCTGTGAGTGGTTCAATTCCGCGGGCTGACAGAAAGCCGCAGGTTCTCCAGATTTACGGTGTTCGTGGTACCGAACCGAAGGGTTTCGATGTCCATGGCACCGAGCCGAAGAGCTGAAAACTCAAGTGCTTCTGGATAGAAAAAAAACACATAAATCGCTACTGATTTCGAGACTACAAGCAGACCCCATATTGTCTATTGTTACTTTCTTTCTTTCTTTCTCGAATCCTGTATGCCTCACAGCGTCAGGTCAGGAAGAGATTTCTAAACGGGCCCTAGTATGCGCTTCGTAGATAGTCTCTTTCGTCGCCTCTATATCTCTGTCCATCTTTGCGTGCCGAGCCTTTGCTACCATTGTATCGAGAGCATTGCTCTTTGGTACTGTCGATGGTAATCTGTTTACGTACCGAATCCATTTAATTTGCTTGTCTGATAAGTCTAGACGATGTTGTTAACTTTCTGATCTTCATTTCTCAACCGATCTCTTAGTTACAACCAGCATTCTGCGTAACTACTTCTCGCTGTTGTGACTAGTTTTCTCATCGTTTGTTGTCAGCGTCAGGTTTGCACTGGTAACTAATGTGGGAAGAAAGATTGTGTTGAACATTGTCTTTTGTGTTCATGCGAAAGATGTTTGCATCTAAAATTTGCGCATTGCCCATCATTAGATTTGCTTTGTTGCATCTGTGTTGAATTTCATGTAGTTATTTTCCATTGCTGAAAAATGCTCCAGGTATGTAAATTTTACGATTTAGTAGGTGATTATCGATGGAATGTTGGTAGTATTTTCCTCTCTGGCGAATGTCATTCCTGTTTGTCGATGTTATTCTCATGTTGTATTCGTTACATGCAACTGGAGTCTGTTGATGTGTTGTTGTAGCTGTTCTTCTGTTGTTGATATGATTGCCTGATCGTCTGCAAAAAAACATTCATTTAGAGTTCTCGAGGTTGTTTCTTCCTGGTGTAGTAGTAATTCACTGAGCTATCGTTTAATTTACAAGAATCTATATGGCAGATTCTGATCCTCGAACTGTACTTTATCGAGTCACTGTCCTAAGGTTGGAAAGCGATCGAAAAATAAGAGATACCATTGAGACTGAATAGTTTGCAAGCACTTGCTATAAACTACAGATGTATAATTAAAATACATGTATACACACGTTCTATTATGTAGCTCATGTTATGTTTAGATATATTGCTTAATCATGGCAATAAAATGCAGTCATGACGCAAATAAAATACGAGCCGCCTTTTGTGTTTAAATGTAAGATCATATTATGATGGGATACGCGAGCTGATACTGATAAACAATTCGTTTAGTTACCATCGTTCGCAGAGAATCGACAGCAGAACGATTAATATCACGACACTATATTTATGACAGTATTAACACTCGACATCATGATAACAATGAGGTATCACGATGGAATCCCAAATGATAAATAACAGAGCAGTTCACCTATTTGAGTAACAATTTTGACTTCCTACCAAGCTAAGCAAACATACAAATAGACAACACCAGAGTAAAGCAAGTTTCTGAATTCAATATTTAGACATTTTCACAGAGAAAGAAACATTCTATAGAGAAAAAGAGACAAGATGCAAAAAAGCAAATGCAGTGACCTACCAGCTGGTTCCATTACTATAATACCCAAAGATCAAGAAGCGAAAAGACAGATGGTAACAATTATTTTTTTCTACCCCAACACTTTGTTACCAGTGCCAAACTTGGTCTCTTGACAGCAACACACCACAGAAAGTTCACCACGTGTGCAATTAAATGCTTTAGGAAGGCAGTGGGGGTCACCAGGAAAGAAAGATTACGAACAGCATCTTCATACCCACTCTATGTTACCAAAGCCAAACATAGACAATGAATAAGAAACATACACAGAAAATAGCAACATGCGAAATGAGATGTCTCCGCAAAGTCACCAACAACACAAGACTTGACAGAGTAACGAATACCAGCATCATAGAAAAGGTTGGAACAAGACCGTGCTTGAAGCTTTCCACAACAGAATATCAGGAAGGAATGCGAGAGGCAGACCGAGGAAAATGTGGATAGATAACGTAGTTGAATTCTGCCAGGGGACTAAGAAAACCACCAGACAAGTCACCAGAGAAGCGCAAGACAAATACAGACAACCACGACACTGGGTTAACAACCCGGTAACAGTGTGCTGACAAAAGAAAGAAGATCCCTACGCTTAACGGCAAGAGTGGACAACCAACTCAATCTTCACCTGCGAGTAGACAATAGACTAAATAAACACGGATGTAACACAATGGCGACTCATCAAGCCGTGGAACGCAAAGCTCCCATCCCTACGCTTAACGGCAAGAGTGGATAACCAACTCCATCATCCACCTGGGGACAGACGGTAGACCTTGACATTAAAACGGTGGGCCAGATTTAAATTATGAATGTTTAGATTACAGCTACCATTGTGATAGACATAGTTCGAGCAAACTTGAATATGTCAAAGACAGTGGTTCACTGTTAATTGTTTGTTCGAATTAAAAAGTATCAAAACCAACTGTGATAGGAAAGCATGGATGTATAATACATAGGCCTATAGGTTTGCAATGAAATATATTAAAACAAATGACAGCTATAGAGTCCCAATTATATTGAACACAGAGAGAGCAGGAGCTGACCACCACTGGCACTGACTGAGTGACTCCCGGCACTGAGCGACAGGACATATGTATGATATGTCATGTGATTTACCATTAATTTTTATACCTATATTATATTTACGTAATAATTTATTGACATTGATAATTAAATTAGGGGGACATATTTTACACTTTACCTATAAAGTTATAAACTATAAAGCTTTCGTTTAGTTTGTTTAAAAATAAACGGGGGCAGACTCAGACTGTGTGTAGTGTAGACTTCCGTACTAAATAATTGACTTTGTTTGCTGATACGGATGTAAATTAAATGCTAATTTCACAAATGAACCATGGAAATAACAGTTTAATAAACTAACCCCTTTCAGCGTGTTATTATTGTTATGTTACACATTTTTAGGAGAAAATATACACATACGAATTTATAAATAAACGGGGTTATTATTAATTTATTATACATTTAGTATTATTGAGTTAATTAAGCATTACATAGATTTAATTAAAATGGTTCCACAGCTACTAATCAATGATAATGGAGTCAATAGAATACAAATACTAATACAATATTAAATAACATTACAATGATAACAATGACAATCTGACAAGTATTATAGTTGGACATGATGATGTTCAAATGTTGTTATAATTATTATACTTAATGTGATGCTCGTCCATCACAGGTGATAATGACCACCATTTTTTATAAAAGAGAATGTAGTTGCATTATCAATGTTTGTATGTGTGCATGTAGATGACTAGCTAGTGAGCCCAATGTGGGCTTGAATGTTCTTGTACAATGTGGTAATATACTTAAAACAGTGAGTGACATACTGAGCAAGTCAGTTTATTTTTAATACATTAATTACCAGACTGATAAAATTTATTACAAGAAATAGGGTTATTTTTCAGTGTATGACTAACAAGTGAGCATCTGTAGCTTCAGCGGTAGTGAGTTTGATCACAACCCAAGCTACTTGGTTCAAACTCCGCTGTGGATAAATTTGGACGCAAACTAGTTCCCTTGGATTTTTACAAACGGTAAAAGTAGACCTCACCATTCAGAAAGCTATGGCAAACTACTGAATGTATAAGTGGTGCCTAGAAAATCGACGACTTGTTTACTGTTGTTGGTGGTTACATCCTGTAAAGGATATGCCAAGATTTTCATGACTAACTTTGTATGTACAAAATAAGCTTTATTAGTTTTCATAATTTTGCAACATAATTTGATGGTAGATAAATAAGTAGAAAACAAACACAAAGCTCAGAATCTTTCAATCAAATGTGAAGTCAGTGCTGTTCTGTGGCTCGGAAACATGGTGGACACCAAAAGAAACCATCAGAAAACTACAGACCTTCATAAATGGATCTTTATGTAGAATAGAGGGACTGAGATGGTATGATAAGATTACGAATGAGGAACTCTGAGAAAGAGCTAAGGAAGAGATGCTGACAATTGATAGGACGCACATTGAGAAGACCAACCGGAAGCATTGCAAGGCATGCACTGTTTTGGAACCCGCAGAGAAAGTGGAGTATGGAAAGGCCTAGACATACCTGGAAAAGAGAAATGGAGACTTATATTAAAATGATAGGTAAAACATGGAAAGAATTGGAAGCAATGGCAAGAGAGAGGAAGAGCTGGAAGAAGTTTGTTGAAGACCTGTGCTCCGTTGGAAGTTGAAAGGTGAAGAAGATAAATAGGTAGAATCACCTGTACTGTTAAGAAAACAGTTAAAGTTAATGCAGTTGATGGTTTGTGTATTCCAGTCCATCTTCTGACATCCCCTGCAACCCCTGATTGATTCCAAACTGTATCTTTTGGATGAAACAGTTGGTTAGAGAGAGGGTTTGTGCAAAATGGAGAATGCACATTCCCCAAATCATCTGCCCAGGCTAGGCATAAATGGAGAGAACACTTCATCCTTGTTTTTGGCTCAGACACAACACTGAAAGCAAGTCACAAGAGATCCATTGGTAGTTTTAACGTGTTACTGTTAGTATTAATTGTATTTGAATTGGGACTCATTTTATTTGTGAAAATAGTTTTCCATTATTGCAGATTTAAGGATTTAAAGAAAAATGTCTGAAACATTTAGTTCCAATAAAACAGCTAAGGAGCTTCCTGCCTACACACCACAGTAAGTCGGCTATCACTCAGTTTATACAAGTTGTGTTTTTATGCCTGCAGATTGATTGATTGTTTAGGTGTCATCTCTTCTTCTTTGTTCAACCGTTATGAATTAAGACGTAATCAGATCGCTTGGTATGACGCTTCTGACTGATTTTTGCAGGAAGACCGGCTTTCTTTATTATCAGTATCCCCCTCAATACAGATGTGCCTTCTCCGAGGTTAGAGGTATCATCTCCACATCAAAGGTCAGCTGCAATCATGTGTCTCCAATACTTCCAGGTCCTTGCCATAATGGTACATTCTGCTAAACTGTTCTTTATCCATCTATGAATGTTTCTTTCTCAACTATATTGCTAGTTTCCTCTTTTCCACTTAGTGAAACACGTACAAACAAAGTACTATAGTTTTACAAACAACAGAAACAGTGACGATAAACAGCAACGCTTCACCCTCATCTTTCCTTGTAGTATGGTTTTAAGCAGAGTGTCATTACTCTTTGTGTATTCCTTCCCCTTCTTCTTCGAACGCTCCATATCAACCACTTGTTAACCATTCTGTGATTTATATGTGATTCAAGCATAAGAGTGATTGTACGTTGTACCAGTTATTCACCTACAAGTAGACCAGCACATCCGATTTCTGCTACGCTTTTCAGTTACTAGGGTAGTTTTCCTAGGCACCTACCTCAGTTGCCTCTTACGATATGCTTTGTGGTTGCAGTGTTACTATTCTTTACTCCCCTTGAGAGCCTTGGCAACACACAGGCGCTTTGTGTATTCATGATAATTGATATCCACAAGATGTGAGGATATATTAAACTTATTTAAGATGTTCCTTGGTTATGTCATGACCTGAACATCTTCCACATGTGGTGCTTTCAAAGACTTCTTGGCACTAGATGATCTGCACACGAACAGATCACATGTAGGGGGAGGGCAATGTCATATGCAGATGATGTTTTGGGGTATCGTCTGGGCAAGGATCGAGAACAGGTTGTTGAAGAGCTTCAGTCAGAACTCGACTGCATATGTAGATGGTGCGAGGAAACAGGAACATTGTGGTTAGGGTTGTGGTCAACCACACAAAAGAAGCAGCGACATGGTTCTCTTTGAACAACCGTATTGTCACTACTCCAACACCATGAATTTTGTTTTTGGAGGTGGTGGAGAGATTTCAGGCAATGAAATACCTAGAGTTGCGGTTTGATCAGAGACTTGCTTTTACAGAACACATAGACCATGTGATAATAAAGACTAGGAAGGGTATGACAGCGATGAGGGCAGTGGCTAAAGCAAATTGTGAGCAGCACCTTCTTCATCTCTTATACCAAAGTATGGTCTTGTCTGTGATTAAGTATGGTTTGGCGATCCTGACTCTCAGCCATATGCAGATAGAAGTACTGGAAAGAATATAGAATGAGGCAAAGAACCGGTGTTGTTAGTTGCCACACATTGAGAGACATACTGAGAAGATCGAAGCACTTATGGACTAATTGGTACCATGTGCAGTGATGATAATCCGACGTCTAAACTAAATTGGTCTACAAGGTGTGTTCTGCATCCAGCAGAAGTCGGGTTGGCTAGTCTCTTAGGAAGGACAAAAAGTGAAAATTAGTTGCCTGCTGATGACCCATTTGAACACAAAAGCCAATCCCACCTTCCAGTTATGTTATGTTATATTATGTGATCAACATCATGGCACATTGGGCATTCCCATTCGTGCTCTTTCCTCCGCTGCAGCAGCCATCCCAAAGTCCATTTGCTCACCGTATCCATGAGAAGCTGATTACTATACCTTCTCTCTCTACCACGAAGACGACACTATCTGGCATGTCCAAACTTAACGTCTAATTCTCGAACTCGTTCCAGTATCTGAGACTTACCCATGTCACATAATTGAGAGCTTACTGCATTGATGATATTGGCTCTGTCCATACTTCTGCCCGCTTGAGTCGGGCATTGTTCTACAAGAAAGTCAGCACGCTCGTTACCTTCCTAGTAGACTGGAAAACTTTGCCATAATGACGTAATGGACTCTTGAACAGACCTTGTCATATCTTTTTCAGACATGGAAGGTTTGAAGTTCGAAACCCACATGTTGCAACAATGGCTGAAGATGTTTTATATCATATATCCCTTGGTAACAAAAGTCATGATCTTAAGGATATGTTTGGAGATGTCAAGGTATGTATAGATGGATATTTACTATTTTTTATTCTATCTCATTATGAATCATGATCCTCCACAATAGCGCTGTCAAACGCCATGATGCCTGTGACAGGCATTCATGGCACCCTGTTTTACTCTGCCAGCTTTAACGTTAATCCGATTTATTTTATTTTTTTAGTCAGTGCTGTTCTGTACTCTGAGGCATGGAAGACGACAGGAAAAACCACCAGAGGACTACAAACCTTCATAGATGGATGCTTATGTAGAATAGAGGGACAGAGATGATATGATAAGATTACAAATGAGGAACTCAGAGAAAGAACTGAGCAGATACCAGTGGAGAAAGAGCTAAGGAAGAGATGCAGATGATGGATAGGACATACATTGAGAAGACCTACTGGAAGCATTGCAAGACAGGCACTGTTTTGGAACCCGCAGGAAACAGAAGTAGGGAAGATCTAGACATGCCTGGAGAAGAGAGCTTGAGGCTGATATTAAAAGGATAGGTAAAACATGGAAAGAATTGGAAGGGATGGCAGGAGAGAGGAAGAGTTGGAAAAAGTTTGTTGAAGACCTGTGTTCCGTTGAAAGGTGAAGAAGAAGAAGATTGTTTTTTAACAGTATTTTTCAGTTTTTTCGTAGCACTCTCATTAACTCGATCTTGCCGCTTTTGCAATATTGTTGCATTCTACTGCCACCCCTCTCCCCAACCACACCTTATGCTTTAGCACGGATGAACATCTCAACTATATTAATATTGCTATTGTCAGTACTGTGGCGTAGAGGTTAGGTGCTCATCTCTCATGGCAAAGGTAACAGGTTCGCTCCCTCGTGGAGCCATCTGAATAATTTTCCAGAGATCCCTGATCTCAGTGTAGGTGAGTAGGTGAGACCGAGTTTCTAGTCCTATTGGAGACGGACGATAAAGCATAGGTTCTGTGTTCAATTTGAGCATGTAAAAGCACTCTTGGCAGTTCAAAATCAAGAAGATCAGGCTGGAAAGCCGCTGCCTGGCAAAACTCATTAGAAAGAGTAAAAAATGAAATTTCTATAAATATTTTTACCATCTTCTAAATTACATTTGGGATCCTCGCCGGTGCTGCGGAGTTTGTGCACTGCCTGTGAAATCGTCCTGTGTAAGAAAGAGATCAGAGCACAAATGGTTATCCACCAAAGTGCAATGATAATTGTCCAATCAAACAATCATGTTGCCTTTAACAGAACCATTAAAATTTCTTTCTTTTCTCCAACCCTGGTTTGCCTCACAGCATCAGAATAAGAAGAGATTTCTAAAATGAGCCCTCGTGTGCGTTTCATAAATAATGTCTTGTGTCGCCTCTGAGGTCCACCTTTTGCATGGCCGACCGTTTGCTTTGTATCCATTGTATCGAAGCAACATTGCTCTTTGAGGTGCACTGTCTGTTGGTAGTCTGCTTATGTGGCCGAACCATGTAATTTGTTGTTTCTTGATGAAGTTCAGTACTGATGTTGTACCTATTTTATTTACCTGATGCCGTTATTTCTCAACCGGTCTCTTCTTGTTACTCCCAGCATTCTGCGCAGGCACTTCATCTCTGTGCGCTAGTTTGCTTCTATCATTTGATGTCAGCATCCAGGTTTGGCACTGGTAGCATAGTGTGGAGAGAAAGACTGTGTTGAACATTGCTCTTTTTGTGTTTATGGTGACATGTTTGTATTTTAGAATTGGCGCCATTTGTCCTATCATTGATTTGCTTTGTTGCATCTGTGTTGGATTGCATTAGCTATTCTTCCATTTGCTGAAAAATGCTCCCCAGGTATGTGAAGTTATGTAAAATATTAAAATCTGAAAAATAGTGAAGTAGAAGAGAAGATTACAAACATTAACTACTGTTTTTTATTTAAAAATTTCCTCTAGTTTGTTTGTTTTGGAGGATCACCAAACAGAATGCGGAAGTTTGCAGAATATTTGGTGGTAGAGCTAAATATCAAGATTCCTGCTGGCCAGACATTGTGCAACATATCACATGGCTCTGACAGATATGTCCTTTATAAAGTTGGTCCTGTTATATCAGTCAGTGTAAGTATCATTTTAAGTTAGGAATATCTTTATTGCACTCCAGACATTTCCATAGGTGCTCTGATTTCCTTTGCAGTATCTCCAACAGTGTCCATCGACTAACCATACCATTTTGATGTTGATTAATGAGCCTTCTCAAATACCTTTTTTTTGCTTATATAACCTGTTATGAACACAAAAAGAGCAATGTTCAACACAATCTTTCTCCCCACATTATGTTACCAGTGCCAAACCTGGACGCTGACAACAAACGATAGAAGAAAATTAGTCACAACAGAGATGAAGTGTCTACGCAGAATGCTGGGTGTGACAAGAAGAGACCGGTTGAGAAATGAAGACATCAGGAAAAAGTTGGTACAACATCAGTACTAGACTTCATCAAGAAACAACAAATTAAATTGTTCGCCCACGTAAGCAGATTACCAACAGACAGTGCACCTCAAAGAGCAATGCTGCTCGATACAATGGGTACAAAGCAAAAGGCCGCCACGCAAAAGATGGACCTCAGAGATAACAGAGGCGACAAAGAGACTATCTACGAAGCGCATACTGGGGCCCGTTTAGAAATCTCTTCCTGACCTGACGCTGTGAGGCATACAGGATTCGAGAAAGAAGAAGAAGAACCTGTTTTTCTTTTCTGGCCACTCCAATTTTCAATCCAAGTTCTTGCATTCTAGCAGTTGGAATGGATTTATTTAAATTAAAATCCTCTTTGCGGCCACACTCTATGTCAGCTCTATCCATTGGCTGACCCTCTGATAAAGTGGCAGAGCCAGACAGCCTGTAAGTATTAGTAGCATGGAGACACGATTCACCACAAAATGCTAGAGGTCACTGTTAGCAAAGCTCATAACACTCTGCGCTAGTGACCACAAACCAAGGAAATTATTAAGTTCAAGGCCAACTTGGCCAAAAATTATTAGTGTGCACACAATACAGTTAGTGTTGCTCAGCCACCCATGAGAGAGCCCTGGAGACAGCGGGGATCTCCATAGTTATGCTTGGTGTGGTTGTCTCGAAAGCGACACAGTCCTCATGAAGAGTGCTACCATTTCGTTGTGCTGGATAAGCCCACAATGATCTGGTTCTGCATCTGACAGAGCCATCAGTGTAAGAAATGATATCACCTGGATGAGAGTGTTGATCCACCAGTACATGAATCTCTGCATTAGAAACGTGAATGGCCTATTTCCTACAGCAGCATTCAAGTGTACTGACAACCCTGATGTAATCAATCATATCCTCTGATAGAGGCAACCATTCTTCCCCATGCTTCATTATCTGTTTTTATTTTTGCCACATTAAGATATAGATTTTGTTTTTCTATTGCACTTCCATTATTTGTTTCTCAATCCCTTTTTGTGATGTTGACAGTAACACTGTATCATCAGCATATCTTAGTTCAGGTATTTATCTGTCTTTTTTATATTTTACCTGAAGTATTTCAAATGTGTTTTTTTTCTCAGCATGGGATGGGCATTCCTTCCTTGTCTATTATCTTTCACGAGATCGTAAAGCTGATTTATCATGCTGGGTGCAGTGATGTTGTATTTTTTAGACTAGGGACAAGTGGTGGTCTGGGTAAGTGAACTGAACACTCTTATTATTTAACATCTCTATAAGAACTCTACATACAGCAAAGAAAATCCTAACGACAACAATTAAGAAATTTGGTGGAACAGATGGGCTATGGGAGACACAGAAAGAAAAGTTTACAGACACATGACCAACTCTAACGCCAATGACAACATCAAACACCTTACAAGAAGAGATCAGAATACCATTTTTAGACTCTGAACCTAACACATAACACTTAATAATCACTTGAACAGAATTCAATCTCAACACACTCAAGAGTGCCAGTTGTGTGTACATCATCATGAAACCGTTCATAAACACCTCAGGTGCAGAGCACTAGATGCTGTCAGGAAGATCCTCCTTCCTCCAAGGTCAGATAAATGGAACACATTATACGGAACAAAAGAAAAACCTACAAACACATGTAGATACCACTACATAGCATTGGGCTGAAGGGCAAGAGCTCAAGTGCTGCTGGGTCATTGAAAAAGAAGAAGGCGTAAGAGAGGCAAGAATTATCGGACTTAATTCAATGGAAGAGAGTGAGTGAGTTGCTTAGGACAGAGCGGTATGGATAAATTACTTGCAGATCCTATGTAATGTATAACAGTACGAGAGGAATTCCAGATGGTCTGAAGAGTCATGAATGCACTTTGTGATTCACTCAGTCTGCAATTAATATCATATCCAGCTCTTTTCTCAAGATCAGTTATATGAGAACTATATCATCATAGCACTCAAATCCAGCAGCTCAAAACGCCAGTTTGATGTTGATTAACTCCTTGTGGACCAAATGCCACACCACGTGGCTTTGGGTTGGGCACCTTTACCAGGGGCCATACTAAAGGGCGATTTTTTTCCTTAAATAAATGGCTTATAAAAATATGGCTTTTGTCCTGGTCCACTAAAAGTTAATCAATCTTTTTGCATATTTGGTAAGTCGTTCTTTTCGATCTGTATCAATATCGACACCCATCTCTCGCAATCTGGTCATCGGGTGGGTTCACAGCCTTGAAACTCCTCTGTTCTGAAAGACTCTCTCAATGTGTTAAGAATGTGGCTGATAATACTTCTAAGATATATGAAAGCAGTTGTATTTGAAATGATTGGTTATTGGTTACTAAACTGATGTCATTGCACTCCGGCAGACCCATAGGTGCTCAGTCTCCCCAACAGATATCGAAGAGTTTGCATACTGATGGTTCCTGTGGCTTGCTGATTAAACACACCTCTCACTCTGCCTCTCAGGCATCCAGTTCGATTTGAACAACGTGTAACTCCAAACTGTCTAAATCACTTGATCGATTCAACATCGATTTTAGTGTCCTCATCCAACAGACAGTCGCAAGAGACCGAAGAATATCCCCCTTATCCATCTTCAACTTCCCAACAATCAATGCTGTTGAAGCAAGCCTGTCCGCTCTCTCATTACCGTAAACACCCACATGCCCAGGACAGTATATCCACGTAGACCGCTGGAGGTTAGAAACTTCTATACACGACATCAACTCATACCGAAACCTGCCCTTCTGTATCTTGTGAAGCATCGACTGAGAGTCAGATACAACTACTGCCCCAGTAAATGAAGTCCCAGAGATCCAATGGAGGGCAGCAGTAACAGCCTCAACCTCCATCCTCATACTAGAAGTAGTTGTCCTGTATGCCCCACTTCGCTCTGCAACAACCCTACCATGCGCATTAGTCAAGAAACCCCAGCCGGACTTCTCACCACGTTGAACCGACCCATCGGTATATACAACAATCATCATCCCTTGCATTATCTTCTATCAGCTGCTTAACTGCGAGATCAGCCTTCATGTTACCCCAATCTCTAAATTCTCTTCCAAGAGTAATGATAATGTTGAGATAGTTAGTCATGCTACTATCTGTTGGGATCCATTCTTCCCCTTTTGGTAGGGTCGTAACTGTAGTCACCTGGCCAATTGTTCTCTCAGCCTGGGCCATCCACGACATGCCACGCTTGATTCTCGTGCCCTGAACATCATTAGTGTTCTTGTGTAGTGGATGTCTCTTATCCGCTGTAACCCGCATATATGCCTTGGTTTGGGCGAATGCATGACGGGAGCGTAGTGACAGAAATGAAATGAAATATTTAGTTGATGAAATATATAATACAGTCATTCTCTTTCATTCAGGCATAGATCCAGGCAGTGTTGTTATCACAGAAGAAGCTGTTGATGGTTTACTGAGGCCGTACATGGAGCTGGTAAGAAATCTTTCAGTTAAAATCATGAAATCTGCCAGTTCATCTCAACAAATAATCAATGTACAGAATTTGCCCATGTGTTGCCTGGACTCTCAAGGGGAGCAAAGAATAGTAACAATTCCTCCTAAAAGGAAATGTCGTAAGAGGCGACTGAGGTAGATGCCTAGGGAAACTACCCTAGTAAATAACAAGAGTGGCAGAAATCAGATGTGCTGGCCTACTTGTATGCTCATAACTGTCACAGCGTACAATCACTCTCAAACTCGGATCACATGCAAATCACAAAAAGTGGTTAACAAGTGGTCGATATAGAGCGTTCAAAGAAGAATATATATATATTCTCTTCTTTGTGTCCTATATGATACATAAGACTTCCACAAGAGATTGTCTGTTAACGTGCCGAGTTCTGCTATACACTAGGCATGTGTCCAAATATTCAAGGCAAGAGGATCTTCAGGTCCTGAGTTACTGCCCCTTTACAATGAGTTTCAGAAAGCTGTACACACTGGCTCTCAATCCTCAGGGTATAGTCAGTATCATTCTGGTTTATTTCCAACCACAAAAAGTGCATGTGTAATGTCTGATCGGACACAAATTTGTACATGTGGGCTACTGGTAAGGTTTTACTAACAGAAAAACCCACTTTATCATATCACATACCTTGAGGAGAAATGATCAACGAATATCAAAGCAGGCATTAAAGTGGGTCAAGGGTTTTAGAACAGAGGTCAACCTAGGAGACCTGAACGTACTTTGCTGGAAAGGCAAAAATATCAGTCTCGGTTCCATGGAGGAGATTGAGTGAGTTTCCTGGGTAGAGCAGTATGGAGAAATTGCTTCAGGCCTATGTAACGTATAATGAACGAACATTATTATAGTACTACATCTAATGGGCTATAGCCTAGGGTGGTGTCAGATCTGATTCATCATAGTGGAGGCCATCAGACTTGTCTGCGAAAGATCTTACACGTGTTTTGGCCAAATAATATATCTAACCAAGAATCACTTGCTCTGTGTCAACAAGAGAATATGAGCACCATCATCCAAAAGAGGTTGATCGGACATGTGATATGCATGGAGGCTGACTCTGCCACAAAAACTGTTCTGAGATGGACACTACAGAGTGAACGAAAATATGGAAGACCTCAAATGACCTGGAGGAGAACAGTAGAACAAGAGGGAGAAATGAATTACAGCTGGAACACAACACAGGACGACCAAATATAGAGAAGAATGGTGTACATTTGTTGCTGCCCTAAGTGCCAGGGGTGTCACCGACTAGAGAGAGAGGAGAACCATCAAAGCTAACTCATGCAAAAGTGAAGAAGTCCTAAATGTCTTGTGAATTGTTAAATGATTCCAATGTGTTCACTGACTATTCTGGCTCCATCCAGGTGACGCTTGGAGAGGTGCGGCAGCATCCATCTCGGTTAAATCATAGTGTGTCAACCGACCTCTTGTCTCTGGCCAACCGGCAGAAAGATGGTTACCAAACTTGTGTTGGCAAAACAATGTGCACACTTGACTTTTATGAAGGTAAGTTGTCTCAACTTGAAACACCAGAAAATCTTAGTGTATGTCTTTCAAAGTGTCTCTCTCTTCATGATTAATTTTAGTTTAGTCATCGGATCATCATCACTGCACATCAAACCAATTAGTCCATAAGTGCCCTGACCTCCTCAGTATGTCTCTTGCGTTCAATCCAAATCAACAATTGTTCATCATCTCCTTGATTCTTGTACATGATCTGAGCCAAGGAGTGTGATTACACTTTACAGTGTTTGCATAGCAGATAGATTACTCCAGATATGGAACATATATGTCTGCTTTAGGTCTTGTTGTTTACATCTAAGGATTACAGAGTTTTCACTCTTTTGTTTTCTGGTAAGTGGGTAAACATTGGACACAGGCAAAGTCTTCACACACAAATCTATCAGAGGGAAATGTCAGACTACGCCTGAATTCATAGCAGGCTAGTAAAAAAATTGGCAGAGACACAGTGAAAGTCCCAGTAAACAGTCTTAGAGAAACATTTTGGGGGGCTGCAGAAACAGCCTCAACCTCCATCCTTATATTCTGATATATTTGTACCTAATAAAGCAGTGCAAGATAAATTCACTTAATGATAAATGACTTCAACATCTCATACACCTATGGTCCTCTTGTACACTTGCAATATCGAGGTATGCTTGCAGTATAGGGTGCGGAGATGTTCTCTTATGTGCTACATATATAGAGGCATTCATGGACTCCACTATTCCATCAGTTCAGCTCTTGCATGGCCGTCCTTTTCCCCTGTTTGTGATTACTCTGTGTATCATTACCTCTTGTGGTATACTATTTGAAGTAATTGTGTTTTATAACCAAACTATTTGACCTGTAGCCTCTGGATGAATTCTGTTGCTGCTTTCAAACCCACTTTGGACCAGATTGTGATTCTCTCTTCTTGATGCATTGAATATTCTCCTCCAGAATATAATTTCTGTTGTTCTAATTTTTCTTGTATTGTCATCATCCATGTCTGGTATTAGTAGTACATGGTTGGAAGAAAGATTATGTTATATTGTGCTTTTTTTAATTGAAACATATTTGTTTTTCAGTATTCATATTAGAGTATCTTCATACCTACTCTTTGTTACCAGGGCCAAACATGGATAATGAGCAAAGCACAGTCTAAAAAAATAACTACACGGGAAATGTGACGCCTACCAAAAGTTGCCAACAACACCAGAAAAGACACGACACCAGCATAAGAAAGAATGTTGGGACAGAACCTTGCTTGAATTACTCTGAGAAACAAAGAATGAAGTGGCTCGGTCACTTAATAAGAATGCAACAAAACTCCACTGTATAAAGTCTTCTGCAACAGAACATCAGGAAAAAAAGGGGAGAAGAAGACCACGAAAAAAAAGTGGATAGATGGCATAGCAGAATCCTGCCAAAAAGCAAACATAACTTATCACCCATGCCACTAGAGCAGCACATGACAAAAACAGATAACCATGACACTGGGCAACAACCCGGTAACCGTTGCAGTGGTGCCGACAAAAGAAGACGATGATAATCATCTTAAATGAGTGCCATCTGCTCAATAAGTTGGTTTGCTTTAAATCGTTGGTTTGCGTTATATCTGTTTTCCATTTCCACTTTTGATTTTCCAGCTGATGATATTATACTTCCTAGATATTTGAAGCTAGTTGCTTTAGGGGTTAGTCACAAACTCGATCTTTGTTGGTTCTTCTTCTTTTCACTAATCCTGTTTTGCCTCACAGCGTCAGGACAAGAAGAGATTTCTAGAACTGGCTTTTGTGTGTGCTTCATAAGCAGTGTATTTCGTAGTGTCTGAGGTTCACATTTTGCGTGGACTGCCTTTTGATTTGTATCCGCTGTATCAGAGTAACATTGCTCTTTGAGGCACACTGTCTGTTGGTAATATGCTTATTTGGCCGAACCATTTAATTTGTTTCTTGATAAAGTTCAGTACTGATGGTGTAACCACTTTTTTCCTGATGATTCATTTCTAAACTGGTCTCTTCATGATACTTCCCAACATCCTGCGTAGACACTACATCTCTGTCGTTTCTAGTTTTCTTTTATCGTTTTATATCAGCATCAAGGTTTGACACTTTGTTGGTTTTTCTTTTTTCTCTGTTGTCATGATTTTGAATATCTTCATAACTATCATTAATCAAAATCACATTCTACAGGACAAGCCAGACTGGATGGTGCTTTCTGTGACTATAGTGAAAATGACAAATTGTCTTTTCTAAATCGTATCTACAATAGTGGCATCCGGAACATTGAAATGGAGTCACTTTGCTTTGCTGCCTATTGCTACCGAGCTGGAATAAAGGGTATGTTTCATGTGTTGTGTCATCATCATCATCATCAGGTGCCATGCCGGCTAGTGTAGGTGATCATGGATCTCCACAAATCTCTGACTGGTGTTTGCTATCATCTCAGATGTTGATGCTCTTCCGTGCCATGAAGAAGTCAGGCTATCCAAAATTTTTGCTCTCTGTTTTCCTCTGTCTCGTCTCTCCTCAATTTTACCGGTTGTTACAATGTGTTCTAAACCTC
The DNA here is from genome assembly GCA_020796225.1 of Arion vulgaris. Classification (NCBI taxonomy): domain Eukaryota; kingdom Metazoa; phylum Mollusca; class Gastropoda; order Stylommatophora; family Arionidae; genus Arion; species Arion vulgaris. The sequence goes on from CM036772.1 coordinate 11,687,230, forward strand.
CTTTCCTCATCACATGTCAGAAAAGGATGACTGCATCTTTCTTATATTGATGATAAGCTTACTTTGTGTCTTGACCTCATTCAACACTTCCACATTAGTCATTTTAGCAGTCCATGGATTCTCATCATTCTTCTGTAAAACCACATCTCTGTGGCCCAGAGATTTTTCAATCTGAATTTTGTGTTGTGTACAGCATTAAATTGTCAATGTTAACATTATGTCTATTCTTATCAATAATTTATCCTATCTCATCGGAGCGGATGCACTAGCAAGCAATGCTACGACCAAGAATGGGCCTTCTATAGACAAAAGTGATATCAACGCTTTAAGAGAAAAATGATTCTCTATAGATTCTCTATAGAAAATATGCTCTAAAGATTTCAATGAGAAAGATTCTCTATCTCGGTTACACAAGTTATGCACACTTATAGCTGCGACAAGACGGGAAAACCACGAGAGAAACCCCAGTAGATACATCAAAGAACACAGAACGGGAATTGTTAATCTAAACACACTGAAATACATGCTTGGGAGGAGATCAAAGTGATTATGGATATGTCTGATGAAGACAATTCTCAAATGAATAATCAATCATTTTTCTTATGTTAAAGCTGTAGTAGGAGCATGGGGAATCTGTATGGAATCTTCTTGCAGGAAGTCTGTATTACTTTGTGATTTCACTGAAGCATAGACTTCAGTAATGTAGTTTGTTCTGGAAAAGTAAGTAAAAAATAAACCTTTTTTATACCTCGAGGTATATTGGGTAATGAGGTGTTAGGCTCGTATTTTTCATTGACCGTCGGCACATGACGGGTGATGTGGTCAACACACTGCCGGTCGACTTTACTTCCCAGTGCATTTCCTGGTATCCAATTGAGGCTGAGTCTACCATAGAGCCGTTATGGTCTGAAAAAATTCCACGCCCACTGTTGAATTGAACCATGACCACTAGCCAAAGAACTGAGTTCACTAACAACTACGCTACTGGTACTCTCATGCTTTGTCCTGTGCTGGTTTCTAAATCTTGTTTCGGAACATATTTGCTATTTTCCTATTCATACATTACATGACTTTTTATCTTTTTTCAATGTTTATTCCTCAATAAAACCTGTCTGGATAGTTTTCTTCTTCGTCGATCTCTGGTCATGCATTTAATCCACTGTGATCCACAAAATGGGCAGTCAGGTTTTCCCAAAGCTTTGTTTTCAGGTCGGCTTGGTGTGTCCACATGCTGCTTCTCATCTCACCCAGAAAGAGGACACTCTTGCAGGACATGCTCTGGTGTCTGTTCCACATGGGAGGGAAAGGGGGTAGGGGCTCTGTGGCAAAGTGTTTGAGCAGTTTGCCTTGTTTTCTGAATGTTGTTGTCGTTCAGTTCACAAGTTAATTTTTTTCGCTAACCCCTTAGGATTATTGCTGGCGCTGCGCAGTTCATTCTTTGTGGAACACTCTCTTGGCAGGTGGCATGCCATTTCTACAAGGGAGTGTGACCAAGTCATATTGACAAACCCAGTGCAATTATGGCAATCCTTCAGCATTAGACCACTTTAGTTGTAAATGTTGTTCTTTCTCTGTTGCTTATAATAGCCTAGCATCTAATTTATATTTGTGTTATATTACAGTAAAACCAATTAACCGTCACTCGTTTAACCATCAGTGTCTCTTATCCGTCGTCTAAAAAAAATTGGATGCCGATGAAGGATCAATTCTTAACCAAAAATCTACAACTAGCCACTCAGATGCAGAACCAATGTAATCAGAGTGCATAGACTGGTTTGAAATGCAAGAGAGGCAAATGCAACACAGATCCTACTTCTGCAAAAGATACAGAACATCGCTGTGCAGAAAGCTCAAGACCCAAAGACACAGAATGAGATGACAGATTATTTTAAAGTAACATAGGTTTATAGTATTCCAATACATTTCTGTGCATTACTACTCTTATATTGAAGTTTATATTGATCGTTTTGTAAAATTAAATACACTTTGGAGTGGCCATTGACTGGGTGATGCGAAAATGTTGCAGGGGCGAAACTGGCATCGATTGGGTAGAAAATAGTCAACTAGAAGATTTGGATTTTGCAGATGATATTGCCTTGTTAAGTAGAAACAACCAAGATATGCAAAGAAAAACAGACAACTTGTCATCTATAGCATCAAAAGTTGGACTGCAAATAAGCTATGAAAAAACAAATATAATGAAGACACCTATGGCAAGTAATGCAGATATCACACTGGAATCTAAAATGATAAAAATAACAGAGCAGTTCACCTATTTGGGTAGCAATTTTGATTGCACAGGAAATGTTAAAAAGAAATTATGATACGAATTGGCAAAGCAACATCAGCTTTTAAAAGTCTAAATAAAATATGGAACTGCAAGTTATATAGTATTAAAACCAAATTACGAATTTTCAATTCAAATGTTGTATCAATCCTAACATATGCCAGCGAGAGTTGGAAAATGACTAAAGATATAGAAAGTAAGTTGAATGTATTTGAAAATAGATGTCTGCAAAAATAATGAATATAAAATGGAACGAATTCAGGAGAAGTGATGAAATCAGAGACATGTCTGGTCAACTACTGGTGACAACTGTTATAAGAAAGAGAAGATGGAGATATGTTGGGCACACCTTGAGGAGAAATGATCAACGAATATGAAAGTAGGCATTGAAGTGGGATGCAAAGGGTTCAAGAAAGAGAGGTCGACCTAAGGAGACCCTGAAGCGAACTTTGCTGAGAGAGGCAGGAAATATCGGTCTCAGTTCCATGGAGGAGATTGAGCGAGTTGCCCAGGATAGAGCGGTATGGAGAAATTACTTGCAGGCCCTATGTAACGATAACGGTACGAGAGGAATTATTATTATTATGTATTTATTATTCACTTTTAAGAGAATTTATTTTCATTTCTGTATCAAGACTGCAGTAAAAGATTACTGTACATATATATTAAGAGATTTGTTTTATCTGTCGCAGCCCTGGTCCGGACGGTGAATCGAAGTTTTACTGTACTTATATATTTCCTCAGGGGCAGTGGTTTGTGTTACACTTCTTGACAGACTTAAAGGTGATCAGATTTCTACCCCCCATGATGTGTTAGAAGAATGGCAAACAAGACCACAGAAGATTGTAACAGCTTACATCAAAAAGAAACTTGATATTAAGTAGTTTTTTTAATGTTTATATAGAAGAAAATAATATCAAACTAGAGATCTGTATTGAAGGAATTATGCATTAGATAGACTCCAGTTTAGTTTAGTCAACAGATCATCATCATCACTACACATCAAACCTTTGTTCATTTGAGGATCATCTTCATTGCACACCGGATATTTCTATAATTGCTCTGATCTCCTCCTAAGCATCTATCTCAGTGTGTTTAGACTACCAACTCCTGTTCTGTGTTGGTTGATGTATCTACTGGGGTTTCTCTCATGGTTTTCCGTCTTGCCACACCTATTGGTATGCATAAATTGTGCAACCAAGATAGAGAATACCCTTTATCTTCATCATTGAAATGTTCAGGGCATATGTTTTCCCTGAGATGATGTCGCTTTTTTCCATAGAGGACCCATTCTCAACAGCAGCATTCTTCGCCAGTGCATCCAATTTCTCATTGCCCTTCATCCAAGAAATACATAAGAAGTATCAAAGAGATGTACATTTTATTTAAGACTGTAAATACTATCAAGATAGCTCAGGTTTCAAAACATTTCATTTGCACATTTTTTTTCCAATTTTTTTTACCAACGGATGACTATTTATACATTAGTTAGTTTGTTCCTTTAGAGTCAAAAGTGGCACATACGGCAGAGGTTTTAGAGCTCCATGTGATGCGGTTCGTTGCTAGCAGTTGGAGATCTTTTATGGTTTTACATACCAATAATTTACTTTCTTGTAGGATTGTTCTTCGTATGTGGTCTTAGGTCTTCCACGTTTTCTTTTCCCAACTGGTGACCATATAAAGGACAAGTCGATTTAGTCTCTTTTCGTCTGCTCTAAGCATGTGACCTAAATATTTCCACCTTCGTTTCCTTATAATATTTGATACAATTGTTTCTGTGTTCTATCTCTCACTGCGTTGTTCAAACGAAATCACTCCATTTTACACATTAACTAATTTATATTGCACATTTGTTTGAACTGTGACAATTTACTTTATATTATTATATACTACTGGTATATTGTTGCTTGGTTACTTTTTTAAAATTACTTTTTTACAATTGTTAACATATTTAAATATTTCATCTGTTAACCCTTAGAACCTGTGATCCCAATATTTTGATTTTGAATGTAAATATTGCACATCCTGACATCCCAGAATATCGGTCTGAGAAGATTCCATAATTTTTTCAGGTGATCAAACATAAGTTGTGTAAAATGTGACATCATACACAACCTATGTGTTCCACATGGTTTTTCCAGATGGCAGACACTGTTATGTGATATTTTTGAATGCTGATAAGTTAATTAGGTATTTTCGTGATGAAAAGACATGTAGACTCCTTCACCTTTCAACTCCCAATGGTGCATAGGTCTTCAACAAACTTCTTCCAGCACTTCCTCTCTCCTGCCATCCCTTCAAATTCTTTCCATGTTTTACCTATCTTTTTAATATCAGCCTCTAGCTCTCTTCTCCAAGTTTGTCTAGGCCTTCCCCTACTCCTCTCTCCTTGCAGGTTTCAGAACAGTGCATGTCTTGCAATGCTTCCAGTCGGTCTTTTCAACGTGAGTCCTATCCATAGCCAGCGTCTCTTCTTTAGCTCTTTCTTCACTGGTATCTGCTTAGTTCTTTCTCCGAGTTCCTCGTTCGTAATCTTATCATACCATCTCAGTCCCTCTATTCTACACAAACATCCATTTATGAAGGTCTGTAGTTTTCTGGGGGTTTCTTTTGTTGTCCTCCATGTTTCTGAGCCATAGAACAGCACTGACTTCACATTTGATTGAAAAATTCTCAGCTTTGTGTTTGTTTTGATCTTTGAGTATTAGACTTGGAATGTGATTATTCTGATATTGAAAGTGAGTGAGACGATCATGAGTATTCTGCAAATATATAATAAACAGGAATAGCGGAGATGATGGGTTAAGTCAATAACAAATTATAGAGTAAAATTATATCACTCTGATATGTGCTGCTTTTGCTCAAGCTCAGGGGTTTTTACGGTTCAAGTGGCCAGGGTTCAAAGGCTTAATATAACTACTTTGTATTTCTTATAGCTAGTCAAAATAGTGAACACCTGTAGCTTAAGCAGTAGTGAGCTCGATCACAACCCAAGAGTACCTGTTTCATACTCCGCGCCGGGCAAGTTTGGAAGCAAATTTGTTCTCATGGGTTTTTACGAACAGTAAAAAAATAGATCTCACCATTCAGAAAGCAATTGCAAACTACTGAACATATAAGTGGTGCCTAGAAAATCGACCACTCATTTGCCTTGGTTGATGGCTAAGTCATGTAAAGAATATGCCACTATTGTCATTTTCAGTCTAAATAGTATATCAGGTTTTCAAGCATGAGGAGGACAAAGAAGAAAAATGGGTAGAAATCAGAGTAACCCTCTGAGCAGGCAACGATTGTAATTTTATAACAATTTTTTTTATTTTACTGAACGCATAGATTATAGCCAATAGTACAATTTTGTATCTGTGTACCATCCACAATTTTCTCACTCCTGGAATCAACTATCCCAGAAACATTTTTTATAAATTAAAATTATTTCTCATCTTTAATTTTTGTTATGCTTTGTTTTATAGTTATAAATATATTAATGTATTCTGATAACATTTCAACACCATTGTAGGAAAATAAAATTCCTACAAAATATTTTTGCGCTCTTCTAAATTACATCGGGACCTCGCAGGTGCTACAGAGTTTGTACACTGATGCAGAAATCCTCCTGTGTAAGAAAGAGATCACAGCACATATGGTTACTCACTGAAGTGCAATGATGTTGGTCCTATTTTTTTTTTCCGATCCAGAAGCACTTAAGCCTTCAGCTTGGTGCCATGGACATTGTAACCCTTCAGTTCGGTGCCACGAATACTGAAAATCTGGAGAACATGTGGCTTTTCTGCCAGCCCGCGCAATTGAACCTCGCTCACAGGGGGTTTGTCACCCGTCGTCCAACGCGCTACGAACACGCTGGGCAGGCGGGCATGTTGGTCCTATCAATCAAACCTTTGTTACTACTGCCTTGTAGTTAGATTGGGGACAATCAAAGGCTAGCGGAGCAACCGTACACAAAACTGGACGGCAGGAAAATCCAAGTAGTCCAAAAAGACTGGTAACCTGGTCAGATGACCTCAACAACCCAGGAGGGAAGGTTGTCTAAGGGTAGCTACCCTAAAAGAAAATAGCAACCTGCTGCCTTGCAGGTCGGCTGGGGACAGCCAAAGGCTGACGACGGAGAACGAACCAAGTAACCGCTGGCTGAAACCGGACACGTCGCAGAAGGATAAGCACCAGAGCTCCAAATGGCGCTGAATGATGTGACGTAAAAAATCATTCTTGGCAAATGCTGTTTATATATCACAATAAGTATGATCAAAAAGAACGATCGACAAGAAGAAGCCTTTGTTGAAGCATTTTTTTTTAAATATTTGCCAGTGATGTGATAGTGTAGAGGTTAGTGCACTTGCTTCATATTTGCAAGGTCACAAGATCAAAATCCACAGTGGAAGTGAGATTAATTTGAGTTGTTAGACCTTACACAACCTCCTGATGACCTAGGGAAATATTGCATAATAAGACACAAATTTTAAGATTGGTGGTCACTGATAATTTTTTTAGGAACATAAAACTAAACTTGATAGTACTACATCTACTGAGCTATACTGAAGCACAGCATCAGATTTGATTAGACACTCTAAACATTGAACATGTGTGTGGTACAAACAATACAAAATGAAGATGACAATAGCAGTTAGGATTAAATTTTGGCATTTATTTTATTTCACAACAGGCAACTACAACATAGATATACTAGAATACACTTTCTTTCATAATACATATCTTTATAGTAGTTGCAATTTTCTAAACTTTTTATACAAGTACTCTTTTATCATCATCATCATCATATAGAATGTCCTGAGAACAACTTTGCCATTCAAACAGTCCTTTGGAATTTCTCTCTCTCATGGGCCAGATGTCCTGCCTCTACAGACTCATTCTCAAACCATCAATTACATCCTAAATCCACCTTCTTTGTGGTATTCCTCTTTGTTGAGATGCCTCCTTCCATAATGGTCTTCTCCGACCATTCATGTCTCATTATATATCTCAAAAATATATTTCTTATTTAGCATCGATTTTTGATTTGAGTTCTTTCTGGATAGATCTATTTGTTCTATATGATATACGGTGGACTCTTCTGTAACACTTATATTCAAAAGCACATATATATATTTTTCCACTGTCTTGCCACAGGGAATATGCATGCATTTCTTATCAGCTTTATTACTGTTTTTAGTTGTTTAATTTTTTTGTATGGCCATGTTTGTTCTTTTTAATTTCCTTCATCCCATTTTCATCTCTTGTTATCTTGCATGGGTACATTTCATTTGTTGTATACAATACCAGAGAGTCGGTGTCACTAAAAAAATGTGATGTTCCTGCCCTATACACGCAAGAAGCAGAACATACTTATGCTCTCTGGCACAAATCACATACAGGTCATAAAAAGAGGTAATGTTATTTAACAGTTTAAGAAAAGCCATCAGTGTTACAAGACAGGATAGATTGAGAAATGAGAACATAAGATAATGTTGGAATCACACCATGCATTCAACATATTAGAAGATAACAATAAAACGGTTTGGTAATGAGAATTAAACCAGATCTTTTACCACTCATGCTTACAACAACACAGACGCAGAAGTAGACCAAGAATTAGCTGGATACATAATATCACAGATATTCTGCGACATCAAAGGCTAACAACTACAGATGCAACACATCTGGCAACAGGATAGAAAACTGAAACCCCCACAATGCTTCACGGCAAATGTGGATAAAACAAGACAAGTGGTGGTTGTAGAATTAACAAGAAGAAGAGAGTCTATTTGTTAAGGAAGCAGTGATGAAAGGTAAAGAGTTAATTTATTCTAAAACATAAAAGGATCATCATCAGTAGCATGTCTGTTCCGGAACTTGACTCCCATGACAGCAGTCCTGTAAAACTATCGGTTCTGTGCAAGTTGACCGGTGTCATCAGCAGTCATTCTCAGATCGTCAATGACATCTTGCACCCATCGTCTTCTAGGTCTTCCTCTCATTCTTCTTCCAGGCACCATTCCTTCCAAAATTATCTTCTCTAGACACTCATGCCGCTTGGTGTGTCTGAAATATTTAATTTTCCTTGACTTTATGTTCTTTAACTCTTAGTGGACCAGGGCAAAAGCCATGTTTTTACAAGCCTTTTGTTTTTGGAATAAAAACCCCTTTAGTGTGGCTCCTGTTAAAAGGTGCCAACCCAAAGCCACATAGTGTGGCGCTTAGTTCCAAGGAGTTAATAGCCAAATCTCTTTAATATTAAGCTGTTGTAGAATAGAAGCATTTGTTCTTTTCTCTGTTCATGACATTTCAAGAACTCTTCTGTATCATCATCATCAAGTTAATTTATTTTAAAACATGAAATGGATAGAAGTGTTAATTTATTCTTTAAAAAAATGAAAGTAAAAGTGTGCTAATGTACCATTATCATCTTGCAATTCCAACTTCTTCCTCTTCTTCATTTTCTTCTCCCAAAGTAAAAAGCACCCTTAGCTGTCGATGTCTCTCTCTATCTGCCTCATCCATATCCTCAGTCTCCTCATTAATTCTACTTTGACTCACTTCTCTCACTTGAAAACTTTGCTTCCCTAGTAAACCAAGTTCACTTTCCAGTTTAACATTAATCAGACCAGAAGTGCCAGCTATTTGATTCTGTATACTCTGTTGCTGGGGTGCTGATGCAGTTTCTTTCTTTACCACAGGCTTAACATCTTCCTGGTCTGAAGCATTAGCACAAACTTCTTGTTGGTCAGGTTCCTTAAATGTCAAATAAATAAATTAATATTAGTAATCAGACAAGACAAAATGATTTGTATCTATGTCTACATATATGAGAGTTCCGACATAAAATGATTAGTGCACTTGCTTCATAAATGTGTTGTCCCGGGTTCAAGTCCCCAAATTGAAGTGGAACTATTCCATCCGCAACTGCTCTCAAAGAACCAGAAAAACAGTAGGTAATTTTTTTTCTTTGTTGCTTGCTATAAGTTCAAGCGTAGTCATGGCTACTAATATGGTCTCATTGATTTTTGCGTGCAGGCTTTCCTTATAATCAGTGTCCATCGTCATTCATGGTGCGTTCTCCGACTTCAGGGTTTCTTGTAAGTTAGATCCCCAAGTAAAGAATCAGGGTTTCCTGTAGTCCAACTGTTCTTTTTCTTTAGGAACCCTTTCATACCTCGTGGTATATAGGGCAATACAGTGTTAGGCCTGTATCGTTCATTGAACGTCGGCACATGATGGGTGATGTGGTCAGCATCATGCCGAGTCCAGCTGTGCACACCAAATTTTTTTGGTTCAAGCTGGCCTTGAACCCCGGAATTTTCACGGTGCGTGGACACTAACTCAGCATGTTATTAACTTTGCTATCGATGACCCTCCACATTGGCAAGTAAAGGCTGTCATGATAATAGTCACACTAACTATATGTGCCACTGGTCATGGTAAAATATGGGTGTAACACCATATACCACATCACTAGCACTATACTTATACATATTTAGTATCTCAAATTCTAGCTTCAAAGAAACTAGAAAATGATGGAATCAATTTTTCTGCACTCGGGTGTCCCCATTTTTTTCCTGACTATTAGCATGACCAATCACCTCACTTCAGAAGTGGTCCAGTTTTAAAGTTTTGCATACCATTTTCAATTTGTAAAAGGATTGAGCACCCATGGGGCACCCAGGCATAGATGATGATTCTATTCAGTTTCTTACCAATTTAACTTTATGATAATATAAAATTAAAATTAGATGATACATTTCTTGGTTACTGAACTAACATCACTGCACTCTGGGCAGACCCATCGGTGCTCAGTTTCCACCAAGGGATGTCGAAAAGTATGCATAATGATGGTTCCTGTGGCTTGCTGGTTAAACACACTCCTCACTCTGTCCCTAAGGCATCCAGTTTTACTTGTACAATGGGTAACGCCAAACTCCTTAAATCGCTATATCGACTCGACATCTATTTTAGTGTCTTCATCTAGCAGGTTGTCGTGAAGAGACTGAAGAACATCCCCCTTATCCATCTTCAACTCCCGACAATCATAGATGTTGATCGCCCGAGTGGTTACCGGGCCCAAATTTGGGGTGTAAAGAATAGAACCATTGTTACCTGCCACACATGTCGTAAGAGGCGACTAAGGAGGTTTGGCTGAAATCGGATGCACATGTCCTAAACGTAGAAGTCTATGCGTTTAGGAGCCTACCAAACCAATGTGCAACGTATTCAACATGTTCTTAACAAAGATCAATCACAAAGAGTGATTAAAATTGGTCTTAATGAACGAATGCAAAGAAGAAGATTGATGTTGATGCAAGCGTGTCCGCTCTCTCATTGCCGCAAACATGCCCAGGACAGATCCATGTACGCCTCTGGAGGTTATAAACTTCAATAGATAATATCCACTCATACCGCAATCAGCCATTTTGGACCTTCTGAAGCATTGACTGAGAGAGCCAATGAAGGGCAGCAGTAACGGCTTCAACCTCCATCCTCATACTGGAAATAGTTGTCCTGTATGCTCCACCACAGCCATAACATGCATGCTAGCCAAAAAAAACCCAGCCTGACTTACCACATTGCACAGACCCATCGGTATAAACACATCATCCCTTGCATTATCTTTTACCAGATGCTTAACTCATGAGTTCAGCCTTCATGTTGCCCCAATCTCTACATTTCCTTCCAAGAGTAACGACAACATCACGGTAGTTGGCCATGCTACCATCTATTGGGATACATTTAAAAAACAAGCTTCTTCGAACGCTCCGTATCGACCATTTGTTTAAACCACTCTTTGTGATTTATATGTGATCCAAGTCTAAGAACGATTATATGTTGTGCCAGTTATGCTCCTACAAATAGGCCAGCACACCCGATTTCTGCATCGCTTTTTATTTACTAGGGTAGCTTATCTAGGCCCCTCCTCAGTCGCCTACGACATGCCTTGTAGGTCGCAGTGTTACTATTCTTGTCCCCTTGTGCGCCTGTAACACGAGGACGAAACAACAGACAAGAAAATGAAATCCTTGATAATGATAAGCCATGATCAGAAACACACAAAATCACAAATACAAGTGAAATGTCATCAAGTAGCATGTCCCTTGTTGAACATCATTTTCATCACAGCCCGACTTAAAAACCCTCTTTCTAGCAAGTTCTCCTGCCTCTTACAGCTGTTCAAGGTCTCTTTGATGTCCTGCTGCGAACTTCATCTTGTTCGTCCCTTGCCGCGTACTCCAGGAACCATGCCTGCCATTACCGTTCTCTCCAAACCACTGTGGCATTTCATGTGGCCAAAATATTTCATCTTCCTGGACATGATGTTTTTTATGAGCCAATGCTCCTCAATATGCAGGTCTTGTAGGATGTCTGTTTTTTCCATTCTCTGTCCAGGATGTTCTAAGAGCTTTTCTGTAACACCTTGTTTCGAAAGCTATTTTATTCTTTAATGTTTGTGTGAAGTGAAATGTACAAGATAACAAAAATATTGATTAAGCTGGACTGATAAATATGACAAAAAAAAGATTAAAAGAAAAATTCTGCTTACTTTAATTCCTGGCACAGGCTGATGCAAAGAACAGAAGTCTGTATTGAGAAGAGTTGGTACGGGACGCCCGCACTGGCTATCAGCAAATGGGCAGGGATGATACAGTACTTGTGTAGGATCATGAAGTATATCTTGGTGTCAGTTAAGGTTAAATAGCAAATTTACTGAGATATTGAGGCACTACACACAGACAGTGAAGCTTTCGGCCGAATGGATTAGAAGCAGTCTCCGTGCAGGAAACCCAGGTTCAATCCCCAGTAAGACCAAGTTTTTTTTTGTCGGGACATAAAGAAAAAATACTAACCTGAACAGTTTTGCGTGAACTGCACTAGCCCTGCTGCCATAAAATTCCACAGGCTCGTGTCCCCTGTCCTACACCGGCCTAAAAAGCGGTATTACAGGCAGTAACAAGGTTTTTTTTAAACTGAGGCACTTTAACACATTTGTCAGACAATTCTACTTTGTTGTATTCTTCATATTGTTGACTTTCTGTCTAGTATGAAACTAACAGCTTTCTGGAAGTTTTCTTTTTTTTTTCCAACTCAACGGTTTCATCTGAAACTGATTTTGCTGAAAATCCGTTTCAATTTTTTACAATGGCAGCGCAATTGTAAATTACTTACACTGGCAGCTGTGCTCAATGTACTCGTAATTAGTATTCCCTCGCCATACAGGCAGATTTTCTCCGACTTCAGAGGTACTCAAGTTATCGTCCTGAGTAAGACCAGGGACTCGAACAAATGCCGGACAGTAGGTTCGAACCCGAGCTATGAGGCGTCTCACAGCTAGCAGGCAGAGCTACTATCAACTACTCTAGGCAGTCCCTCTCTGGGAAGTAAGATTAGACTGTTCTGTAGATATGTAAAGTATGTCCTGTTCTACGAACTGTAGTTCTAGCAACAATCCTAGGGATATCTAGAAAAAATTGCACATGTGACTCAGTCCAAACTCGAATCTACAACCTTCAGATCGCTAAGCAAACATCTCAACCACTCGCCCGAGTGGTTACCGGGCCCGAATTAGGGTGTAAAGAATAGAACCACTGTTACCTGCCACACATGTCTAAGAGGCGACTAAGGAGGTTTGGCTGAAATCGGATGCACATGTCCTAAACGTAAAAGTCTATGCTTTTAGGGGCCTACCAAACCAATGTGCAACGTATACACGTTCTTGGCAAAGATCAAGCATATCACAAAGAGTGATTAAAATTGGTCGTAAAGAAGGAGAAGAATATCTCAACCACTTCGCCATAGAGACCCCAAAAGAAAATATTTATGTGTGTAAGCATGAGAAAGTGCTGAAGAGAAATTCTTAAAACATTCTGGACAAAGAAGAAAAGGGATATATACTTTTTTACATGACCCGAACATTCGTTCATTAACTGTATCAAGTCTCTGGAACTTAAATATTTTGACCACATTAAATGTCATGGTGGTTTAGAGAGAGTATAATAATAGAGAGCATGATTCTTGGAAGACGAGGCAAGGGTTGATAAAGACAATGGTGGAAAAAGGACAAAGAAACCTTAAACATGATAATGGAGGAAGCGAAAATTTAACAAAGATCGATCGCGTCTTTCATGCAGGCTGTGATGAAAGGGACACTTAACGAAGGACATGCTACATGGAGAGAGGAAGCATTGGAAAGGAGTACATATATACTGTTTTTGTTTTCTTTTTTCTTTTTGTCATATTTTTCACAACTGTTATCTGTGAAGGAGTCACCAACAAATAGTTCTAAAAGTATCATATAATTATAAACCTCTTTATACTATTCTCTGTACATTTATCAAGGATACGTTTCTGGCAGAATTTGCTGAGAGGAACAACTCTGGCATTACAACGAAGTCCTTCATCCACAAATACACATTTGGCAAAATGAGGAGGGGGGTAATTCATGCCCTCTGTTGCTGCCATTCGTCGCTGGGTTGATTGTTTCTGCAGCAAAGCCTCCTGAAAAATTAAAAACACACATTTTTACTCCCAACCAAGTAGTTTAAATAACTATTTGACTTGGACATAAGCCCGCGGATAGGGGACACACTGACGAGACCTCCTGACAGCACAAGACAAGCCCTCCGATGGAACTTCCAGGGTAATAGAGGTAAGGAAAGACCCAGGAACATCTGGAGATGGGAGTTGGAAATGGAATGCAAGAAAATGTGGAGAGATCTCAAAAAGATGGCATTGGATAGGAGGGCTTGGAAAAACCTTGGTTTCGGACCTATGCCGTCCTACAGGTAAAGAAGATGACTTCTTCTTCAAGGATCCAGCAGCACTTGAGTTTTTCCCCCTTAACACAATGCAATGAGTATCTATGTTGTACATAGCAGTGAAGAGCTGGGATGTCTGTGGATTTTCTACCTACCCCGGACAGGAGCCAGAATTATACTGCCCTAGCCCTAGAGACTGAGGGAGCTCTCTGTGCTGTTTAATGATACTGTAGACTCAGTTAAATGGAACTCAAACAACCAGAACTCAAACAAACGGCACTCTCAAGCAACCAGCAAAAAAACAACACTGTACTATAAAATAAATTAAAATACAGTAAAATCAATTGATAACAAAAATGTAAGTTTAAACTTGGCGCACTGTGTTGCGAGTAAACTTTGTGCACCAGATGTTTGTCTTCACCTCCGACCAATTCACTGTCTGTGAACATACCGGTTAGTTGGGATGTATTGTTATTCAAATTTTGTGTTCTCATTACACCCCAAAAATACTGAAACAGGACACAAGTAGTGTAAATGGATAATGAAAAAGATGGAAATGTGCAAATGGCTTGAAAAATTAAAAGAATTACATGAGAAAGTGAATATTGAAGGTCAGTGTTCATTTTTCAAGCATTTGGCATACCTGATTTAAGGCTGTTCATGGCATCTTAAAATTGATTAACTGCCAATTAACTAGCCTGCACACTGCATTTTTAACAAATCTGTTTTTATAATACTGTAAAACCGCTATTTTAAATGAAGCTTATCTTTATTTGCCTCAATTTTATTTTAATTGCTGTATTTCAATATGGATATCAATTCCATACAGAGTTTATACTATAGTATGAGGCATAGTATTAGTTAGGCCTCTTTTAACAAAAACTCTCAAGCAACCAGAAACTACATTTATATTGCATTTACCAATCCTAATACCTAGGGAGCATTTTTTTCAGCAAACGGACAGTGACCAAGACCATGAAAATCAGCAGAACACCAAGCCAAGCAAACATACAAATAGATAACACCAGAGTAAAGCAAGTTTCTTAATTCAAATATTTAGGCATTTTTTCACAGAGGACAGAAAACTTGATAGAGAAATAGAGACAGGGTGTCAAAAAGCAAATGCAGTGACCTACCAGCTGGCACCATTACTACAACACCCAAAGATCAAGATGGAAATGAAAAGACAGATGATAAAAAGTATTTTCCTACCAACACTTTGTTATCAGTGCCAAACTTGGTCTCTTACAACACATCACAGAAAGCTCACCACGTGTGAAATGAAATGCTTGAGGAAGGCAGTGGAGTCACCAGGAAAGACAGACTACGAAATGAGGACATCAGAAGCAGAGTGGGCATAACTTCATGCACTGAATACATCAAAAGACAACAAATGCAGTGGTTTGAACATTTAATGAGAATGAAATACAATCAACCACCAATAACAGCATACAATAAAAAGAGATTGGGTACTAGAGCTAAGGTAAGACCAAGAAAAAGATGGATAGACAACATCAAGACCACACTACACAAACACGGATACAACACAACAAGGCGACTCATCTAGCCCTAGAACGCAAATTAAAGCTCCCATCCCTACGCTTAAGGGCAAGAGTGGACAGCCAACTACATCTTCCTCCTGGGAATAGACAATGGAAGAATTACATTACTAACGAAATCAAACATAGTTGCAATAAAGCAAATCAAATCATAGGACACATGACACCAATTTTGAAATGCAAACATGTCACCACGAACACTAAAAGAACATTGTGCAACGCAATATTTCTTCCAACATTATGCTATCAGGGCCAAACCTGGACTCCAAACGATAGAAGAAAACTAGTCACGACAAAGATGAAAAGTGTCTATGCAGAATCTTGGTAGTATCAAGAAGAGACCGGTTTAGAAATGAAGACCAGGAAAAGTGGGTACAACATCAGTACTGAACTTCATTAAAAAAATTTTAATTAAATGTTTCTGCCACATAGCATATTACCAACAGATAGTGTGTTTCAAAGAGCAATGTTACTCTGATAAAGTGGATCCAAATCAAAAGGATGTCCACGCAAAAGGTAGATCTTAGAGATAACAGAGGCAACCAAAAACTGTTTATGAGCATAAAAGCCTGTTCTATAATTTTATTTATCCTGACTCTGTGAGGCAAAACAAGATTAGAGAAAAGAAAGAAGTAATGTTTCCTTACCTTTCCATATTTCTTGTGGTAATGTTTCATGGCGAGAAGTTTATCATATTTATCCCTCTGAGAAGGGTCTTTTTTATACAACTTGATGCTTCCTGAAACAAAAACATCCACGTTATTTTTTAAATGTGATGCTTTGTACTAATTACATTACCTCTCTCTCTCGTTTCACCTTTTGTCTTTTTTTATTGACTTTATTGCACCGGGTTTTAGCTGATATGGCTCACCCTTCTCCTTAGAAATGGCATGCCATCTGCCGAGAGTATTGCACAAAACAAGAACTATGTAGCTCTGGCAATAATCCTAGGGGTCTGGAAAAATACATCTGTGAACAGAACAGCACAGTCCAGATTCAAACCTACGACATTCGGGACGCAAGGCAATGGCTAAACAAACCACTTAGCCAGAGACCCCAGCCTGCGATAGAGGAGCTGTGTACTGTCTGAACTAGATGGATTAGGGGAATATACTGTAGCTGCTTAGCAATCAACTGCTGGATAATGACACAGCAATTGATGAAAAAAATTTGTGACAATAGCGACCCTCAGGTCAACTCTCTGTCTCAATTGGGTAACATAAAACATTGAGAAGTGAAGGGGGCATTGAGAAGTGAAGGGGGCATTGAGAAGTGAAGGGGGCCTGTGTAATGTTGACCATATCATCCATCTTGTGCAGATGGTCAAAGAAAATATATGGGCTTACACTGTATTCTCCAATATACCTCTTCTTCTTTTGTTTCTTCTTTTCTCGAATCCTGTTTTGCCTCACAGCATCAGGATAGGAAGAGATTTCTAGAACATGTTGTTTTGTGCGCTTCATGAATAGTGTTTTTCACCACCTGTTATTTCTGAGGTCCACCTTTTGCGTGAACAGCCTTTTGATTTGTATCCACTGTAGAGTAGCATTGCTCTTTGAGGCGCACTATGTTGGTAATCTGCTTATGTATTCAAACCATTTAATTTGTTGTTTCTTGAAGTTCAGTACTACTTCTTTGAACGCTCCATATAGACCACTTGTTAACCACTCTTTGTGATTTGTGTGTGATCCGAGCCTAAGAGCAATTGTACGTTGTGCCAGTTATGCGCCTACAAGTAAACCAACACATTCGATTTCTGTAATGCTTTTTTATTTACTAGAGTAGCTTCCCTAGGCCCCTACCTCAGTCACCTCTTGCGATATGCCATGTAGGTCGCAGTGTTACTGTTCTTTGCTCCTCTTGTGAGCCCTGGCAACACACAAGTGTACAATACTGGTGTTGTACCTACTTTTTCTGATTTCATATCTAAACCGACCTTTTCTTTATTTCCATAAACTGTCAATTTTAAAACCTTAGAGAGTCAATGAGAATCTCAGAACAAAGCAATGATTTCAGACTTACCCAGTGTCTCCCTCTCCACCTTGTAAGCCTGTAGGTACTGACGCCTCTTGCTCAAGAGTACATGTTTCAGTCGCTTAAACTGGTCAATGTAAAGTGCTTGTAGTCTGATGAGCTTATCTCTCAAAATCTGGGCAACTTCTTCAGCTGTGTAAGCACCTGCATACCTGAGATAAAATATTCTATATCAGTGCAACCAGAGCAATATTTTTGTTCTCGTTCATGCGTTATTAGTACAGGTGTAGTTGACTTACTTGACTTATTCCTCTCCGCTCCTTGTAGAGCAAAGGGCCTCAACATTTGTTCACCACTTTTCCTGGTCTCTCGTTGTTTTCTTTATGGCCTCCCAGGAAAGTCAAGCTTCCCAGTTTCTCAAGAAGACTTTGTTTCCAGGTCTGCTTAGGATTTTTCGTTTTCCTTGAGATGTAGTTATATTGTTTAATATGGTGCCTCAGGCTGGCTTTTTTTTCTGTTCAGACTTGCTTATCTTATCACCAGTATCCTTCGCATTTAGGAGAGCTTACTCCAACTTCAGAAGTACCTGTAATTTAGGTCCCCTAGTAAAGGATCAGTGTTTTCTGTAGTCCAACCATGTACTGTAAAAGTAAAGGAACCCTTTCATACCTTGTGGTATATAGGGCAATACAGTGATAGGCCTGTATTTTTCATTGACCGTCGGCACACGATGGGTGATGTGGTCAGCATCACGCCGCCACCTTTACTTTCCCAGAGCATGTCTGGTACCCACTTGAGGCTGGGTCGACCTGAGAGCCGTCGCGGTCGGGAAAAATTCCACGCACACTGCGGAAGTTGAACCCAGACCACCAGCCTTGAGAAGCGAGTTCACTAACAACTACGCTACCGCTGCTCTCCAACCATGTACTGTGTGCACGTCAAAATGTTGGTCCCAAGCTGAGCTATTTCCTGTCAGGTAGCCCTGACCAAAGAAGATGATCAAGAAATAGAGAGTGAACAAGTATTAGGGGTTTCCTGAACCAAACAAATTACCAAACAAAGGATTCGAACACAAACTCTTAGAGAGCTAGCTGTGTTCTTAAAAATGCTCGTCTGTAGGGCTAGGAAAGGGTGCCATAAGAAATAGGGATTTGTGGTTCAGATTATTTTGAATTATAGGGTTTGTGGGAGACAGAAGTGTGGACATGTGCGATGAAGATGATCCTCAAATGAACAATACATCATTAATAGCCCCCTTTAAGGCTAAGACATTTGTACATTCATGGATCAATTTATCTGAGCAAGATAGGATCATCTTATGGGTCACAGTCCTAAGATTTACAGGGTCTTGACCATTTGTGGCAATTTCTTTAGTAAGCATTGTGTATGTTTCAGGATAACAAGTAAAAAAAAGAGATTAGTTTTTAGGCAATAGGTTAGAAATGATAGTTTTATGAAGAAGTGTTTGCAACACTTTTAAACAATAGCTTAAAATTATGCTTTTAACAAGAGAATAAATTGTTATGTTTTCAAACAATTTAAATACTATTTCTTTTTTTAACAAGTTATTAAAAATTAGTTTCCAACAAAGTTAAAAAATAAATTCTTGAAACAACAAGTTTGAACTTGTCAACATCCTGCAGACATGTCCATCATACATACACCAACGAAACAAAACATGGCCTTATGAACAAAGCTTACAGAGCAAGCTATGGGAACTCTCAAGGAACTCCAACTGACATTCAGCTTCATAGAGGCAACCCATCTCATGGTTTAGATGAGCATACGAAACCATACACAAAGAATAACGTGTCAAACTAAAGTCCAGTCAAATTTAATGAATTTTGGACCAATAAACAAACAAACCAAAAAAACTCAAATCTATTTTTTTTAAAGTTATACTTTAGCATGTCCTCTTGATCACTGTCAACACTCTCAGCATCACTGTCTCCATCATCCCTCCATGAACTTTCTACCATAGGCTGCTCTGATTCAGAGTCACTAGAGCTTGCATACTCTATAAGAGAACAATACAGAATCAGTTTATGATATGGAATTACAAAAACTAGTAAACTTGAATTCTCCAAAAGGAGTTAATTCTTATTTTTCAAGTTTGTTAGCCTACACGCTCTGATATAACAAAACAAGGTTCTTCCTTAGGTTGAAAGAGCGTGCCTCAGCTTAACAAGGCTTTAATCCCCTACATAACAAACAACAACAAAAGCGTGATCTCGAAGGGTGCTGTGTTGGTTATAACCACACTGTAATATCACAAGAACTGAATGATGCGAGGGAAGCTCTGGAAGGGTGACCCAAAACTTCCAGAAAGTTGGGATTCAGCTGATACCATCACAATATAACACTGGGGGGAAACAAGATAGTTGATATCGGGCCAAAGAAGAAGGGAAAATGCCAAAGAAGAAGGGAAAATGCCAAAGAAGAAGGGAAAATGCCAAAGAAAAGACTATCAGGTCAGTTACGAGGAAGCTAAAACTACCATCATAGGACATTAGAATGAAAAGTAATGCAAAAGTAAACCATGCTAAACACAAAGTAAAGATGAATATTACCAACTGTCCAGAAAAGACCAGGTAGCCATACTTCGCCTCAAAACAGGACACAACAAAATTAGAGACTACTTATACACCATATTTACGATAAGCATCTCTAGCCACTGCCTCTATGAATTAACAGATTTAACGGCATAACATGTCCTTCACAGGGGGGGGTTCTGTAGCAAAGTCCTTTGCCTTGCATTGCGAATATCGAGGATTCAAATCCAGACAGTGCCATTCTGTTCACGGTGAAATTTTTCCAGAGACCCTAGGATTGTTGCCGAAGCTACGTGTAGCGCTAAATTAAATGTGAACTTATAACAATTACATACAATTAAATACATGAGAATTAAGAAAAGATTATAAATGCATTTCAGTAATAAAGAATATCAAAGATGCATGGTAGGGTCATTGTACATCAAAGTGGAGTATACAGGACAGCTATTTTTATTATGAGCAGGGAGGTTGAGGCCATACTGCTGCCCTCCAGTTTACTGGGACTCCGTTTACTGGGGCTGTTGTTGTATCTGAATCTCAGTCGATGATTTGGAAGATCCAGAATGGCAGGTTGCGTATAAGTGGATGTCCTCTAATGAGAAAATGAATACCATCATCAAAGTGAGGTGCTAGAGCAGAGACACTAAATAGGTATCAAACATATGTTACAATGAAGACTATCTCTATCAAGAAAACAGCGCTGAGATGAACACCAGAGTTAACAAAAATGTGGAAGTTCCAAAACTATTTGGAGGAGAACAGTAGAACAGGAACTGAAAGCAATGAACCACAGCTGGAACACAAAACCAAGGAACGGCCAGAAAAGAATAGTGTGCTTTTGTTGTTGCCACCCGCCCTCAAGAGAAACAAAGAATAGTAACACTGCGACTTATAAGGCATGTCGTAAGAGGAGACTGAGGTTCGGGCCTAGGGAAGCTACCTAGTAAATAAAAAGTGTTGCAGAAATCGGATGTGCTGGCCTACTTATAGGTGCATAACTGGCACAATGTACGATAGCTCTTAGGCTCAGATCACATATAAATCACAACAAAGAGTGGTTTAACAAGTGGTTGATATGGGGCGTTCAACAAAGAATTTGTTGCCACCAAGGGTGTTACAGGCTAAAAACAGAGAAGAATTATCATTTACATGACGTAGAAATATGTAAATGGTAAACCCATAACACTGAAAGTGAGATGGTCAGCTCTCCTTCGAATCAACTTTCCCGTTAATATCTCAGAGACAAGTGCCCCTTACTTCAGCTTGGTCAACTAAAGCTTGCTTATACCTGGGACCCTACCATAGTCTCTTACAGTTGTGAATAAAACGCTCTAACCACATGCCAGTTCTCCAATGTAATTAACCCAACTAGCTCTCCATGACTTACCTAAAGCTTTGCTGGCAATGCTATCACTGTGCATCTTTCCTCTGCGATGCTCATTACTGTGTGAATCAGACGGCACAGAGTTCATTGAAATCAGTTCCTCTAGAAGACTCTCAACTGTTTCCTTAGGTCTGCGCTTCCGTGACATGCGCTGTCTTGCTAGAAATGTTTTCTTGGCATGCTCAGCACAATACCTATCAAAGTAATAATTTACCGAAAAATGATAATCGTGGCATATCCTTTACAGGACTTGGTCATCAACAACAGTAAACGTGATCGCATTTTCTAGGCACCACTTATCCTTTCAGTAGTTTGCCATTGCTTTCTGAACAGTGAGGTCTATATTTACCTTTTGTAAAAACCACACTGAAACGAATTTGCTTCCAAGCTGCCTGCCGCGGAGTTTGAACCATCTACGCATGGGCTGTGATTAAGTTCACTACAGCTTAAGCTACAGACATCCATTTACTACTATGATAATAAAAACATATTTTTGTCAATGACATAACAAAAGAGAAGTGACTAATTGATTAATATTACAAAATAAACCTATTAGCTTAAATACTGGCTTTGTTAATTCTTTTCGTCTTTACTTTAGTAAAACAGCAAACTGTATCTATTTCTATCCTCAATTCTACCACAGCCAGCTGTCTCTGGTTTTTGGGAATGGGACTATCACTAATAATTTTGAGAGATAATAGTTGCAGCATATAGTATCTTGTGAGTATCATGAGACAATGGTTGCAGTGCATGGCATCTTGGTCCCAAATTTGTCATATTTCAATAAAGTGCTCTGGTACTCATGGGCACATCCAAAATATTTTTAAAAAATTATATTCTTGATTCACTATATATTCTCGATAAATGTCGGTAAAAGTTCGATTTTTCATGAGTAAACAGAAATTTTCAAAATGGACGACGTAGCTGATGGATAGTGATGTCCAAAATGACTCTTTCTCAGACTTTTTAACCAGTGATAGTGTTAAAACGAACTCTGAATGTGATATGAATATGAACTGTGATTTATGTGACGATGTTTATAGATCTTCTTCTTCTTTGCGTTCGTTCTTTACGACCAACTTTAATCACTCTTTGTGATATGTTTGATCTTTGCCAAGAACGTGTATACGTTGCACATTGGTTTGGTAGGCCCCAAACGCATAAGACTTCTACACGTTTAGACACATGCATCCGATTTCAGCCAAACCTCCTTAGTCGCCTCTTACGACATGTGTGGAAGGTAACAGTGGTTCTATTTTTACACCCAAATTTGGACCTGGTAACCACTGGGCGTGTTTATAGATCTATAGCAGACATTCCCAGGGTATAGGGGTAGATGACGGACCCCAATTCGAAACGACGGCATATCATACTGTGGTATGGGGATATCAGTTACTACAATAGCTTGTGGATTATAAAGAATAGATTCCACATATAGACAGGTTAGTAGTTCATTAATATATGAACACTATTCCATAGTTTAAAAGTCCTAAGTTTATTAGTTCATTTTTTATGATTTTTTGAAATTGTCACTCTGAAAACTGATCATGCCAAAAAGTAGTGTGGCAGTGAAAATTTGATGAAAATGGTTGGCAGCAAAGTGTTAACCCTTTCAGTCCCATAACAGCCAAAAGCGCCAGCTATTGGTTCAATCCCATTTCGGCCATTAACACCTTGTGTGTGCATTCCTTTTTAAATTAATTTTTTTATATCTTTCTATGCAAATAGACATGCTAAGTTTAGATGATGTCATTACCGATAATGGCCACCGTAGATGTCGCAAGTCTGAAGTTTCTCATGTGTTTGGTATAGTTTCTGTGAATTTTTAAAAAAGGTCATTAATTTTTTCTGGAAAACTTGTGATTTATGATTCAATTGATGGAGAATTTACCGACGAGATCATGTGAATTTTATTTCCCAAACACTTCTCGTTCGTTGTTGTGGAGTTATTTCCCTTGCTCTGGTAATTCAGTAGGAACTTTTTCTGAAGTGCTGGGACTGAAAGGGTTAATTGGGTATACCTAAGAGGATAAGACAATATCAGACTTCAAGAAGTAACTGGTCTGGAAAACATAAATAAAGAGATATAAAAGTGACAGTGGCGATGGATTGGACATGTTCTCAGGATGAGAAAAAGAAAGGTGACCAAGACATGCAATGTAGTGGACACCGCACAGACAGCAAAAAAAGGGAGGCCTAATGGCCCATGAAGAATTTTTGAAGCTGGCTCAAAGAAATGCACAGGACTAAATTTGATGTAGAGCGCAAGGTACAAGATCAAATTGATTGGAAATTTTTTTTTACTCTGCTTTGTGGACCCTTGTGTGCAACAAGGACTAATGATGCTGTATTACAATGATGGAGATTTATTGATCGAAACATTAGTCCCATATTGTTTGCTTCATGTTTCTACCTGTGTTTAGGTGGTGTTTTTTTCTCCATGTTTCCTACTTTATCCCACCAGAGGAAAAAACAAAACTTATCACACCTTAATTGAGTGCCCACAAACACAAGATTTCTGTTGTGATTCCAAGTCACAAATGTCTAAACTAACATTACATTAATTATGATATACACATACCCATCTTTCCGCTCCTGCTTTGGAGCTGCCATGAAGCATCTCCTACCAGATTTTGTCATGTATGCACACTGTTTAAATGGTACCGTTTTATCTTCCAGTATATGTCGTATACAGTAATCATATCCATCAACACAGTTCTGCATACATATGCGATGAGAATATTTGCAGAAAGAGCCCTCTCGAAAAGTCCGTACTTTTGATGCTTTGACAATTTGTGCCTTCACGGTGCGGTTCATTCTGTGGGAAGAAAAAGATTAATATATTGGAGGACAGTACTACTTGGGAAAGCATTAATATAAAAAAAGGGTCTAAAGATGAAGGATTGGCTTCCTTGCAATGGGTCGACATAAAACTACAGCAACTTTGTGTGAGCTACAAAAGACACTGAAGTTTATACAAGAGACAACGTTGAATAAATAGACAATATTTCATGCGAACGAAAGGAAGGATTGCACTGGGTTTCCCCATATGGCTCTATTCCCTATCATCAGAAAAGGCACGCCATTAGCCGAGAGTGTTGCTCAAATCCCAAAGCTCCAGCAACAATCTTAGGGAATCATTAGTTTACACAGCGGTACATATCAATAGTGAGGAACATGAAAGTGGAAGAGGCAGTCTTCTTCTTCTTTTCGTTCGTTCTTTACGACCAATTATAATCACTCTTTGTGATATGTTTGATCTTTGCCAAGAATGTGTATACGTTGCACATTGGTTTGGTAGGCCCTAAACGCATAAACTTTGACACGTTTAGGCAGGTAACCGTGGTTCTATTCTTTACACCCCAAATTTGGGCCCTGGCAACCACTCGGGCAGAAGAGGCAGTGAAGTTCAGATATTACTAGATAAAAGTATCAGCAAAACAAAATTGTCGAAATGTGATCAGAGAAAGTACAGTAATGTGACCTACCAAAAGAACAATACTGTTAGACAAGATAGTGTAGAACTAATAGGAGCTGAGTGAGACATAATGCAAAGTATTGGCTAGCCATGAATCAATGTAGATAAAAAAATGACGACAAGAGGGACACAAATAGAGTGGCATCATGGTAGCATCGAAAGGAGGAGGAGGGAGGGGGGAGAGAATTGTGGGAGGGGGTTAATTGTAGGAAGTGGAGTGGTAGAGAGAAGGAATGAACTAACCAGAATAGGAAAAACAATGGAAAAAGCAGATATGAAAAGACCAGGGTGATGATAAACAACGAAAGAGGTGAAATATATGGTATGGAGAAATAATGGTGGTAAAGGACGAAGAAATAAGAAAAAGATTAGAATTATCGCGTGTGACCCCAGTGGTTACCGGACCCATATTTGGGGTGTGAAGAATAGAACCACTGTTACCTGCCACGCATGCCGTAAGAGCCGACTAAGGAGGTTTGGCTTCTTCTTCTTTGCGTCGTCTTTACGACCAATTTTAATCACTCTTTGTGATATGTTTGATCTTTGCCAAGAACGTGTATACATTGCACATTGGTTTGGTAGGCCCTAAACGCATAGACTTCTACACGTTAGGACACATGCATCCGATTTCAGCCAAACCTCTTTAGTCGCCTCTTACGACATGCATGGCAGGTAACAGTGGTTCTATTCTTTACACCCCAAATTTGGGCTCCGGTAACCACTCGGGCGAAGGAGGTTTGGCTTAAATCAGATGCATGTGTCCTAAGCGTGTAGAAGTCTAAGCATTTAGGGGCCTACCAAACCAATGTGCAACATATACACGTTCTTTGGCAAAGATCAAACATATCACAAAGAGTGATTAAAATTGATCGTAAAGAACGAACGAAAGAAGATCACGGTGTAAGCAACAGGTCAACGGAAATGGGAATAGAGAGATTGACAGAACAGAAGCACATTGAGAGATGCCGGGAAGAATAAGAAGGGAAAGTATTGTGTGTTCATGAGCGTAGTGCGCCTGAGGGAATTGACGGAGATGGATATGTAAAGATGACAAGTGGCGTGATAAAAGAAAGAAAAAGTAGACATGCTCTATATCCTAAGGAACATGTACAGATGATAAAACCAAGGGTCATGACTTATAACAAACTGACATAAGACATTGATCCCTTAGCCTTAGGTGTCAATACTCCCAGTCTGTTGATTAGTGGCATTCCATTCATTAATAGGCGGTTGTGTTAATCGGATTCATCTTCCCTACCATTAACCATGATGACCACAGCTGTGACAATCACAATGGACATTTCATTGATTCTCATTGAGCAACAGAGGTAGTGGTAAAAGTAAAGGCAATATTGGAGATGTCAAGAATTTGCCCAGTGTGAGTGATGGGGAGGGGGTCCCCAAAGTGGGCCAAAGTAATCTCGTCTAACCGACTCTAAAAAGTTAATTGCATATCCTTTGGAATCAACCCCAGCTTTTCAACGCTGTTGTGATTTTTCTAGGCATTATTACGTTCAGTAGTTTGCCATTACTTTCTGCACAGGTGGTGCCATCGCCTTTGTCCACGTGAAACAATTTGCAACCAAACTGTCCGCAGCGTGATTCGAACTCAAACGTCAGGTTATTAGACCGAGTCACTATCCCTCGCCACAGACGCCACAACCCGACTCTACCATACCATAATTTATTAACAATATTTATACTATATGATAATTATAATACATGTAATATTAATATTGTTAATAAATTATGGTATGGTAGAGTCGGGTTGTGGCGTCTGTGGCTCAGGATAGTGACTGTCTAATAACCCCGACTAGTCTAATATACTATATGATAATTATAATACATGTAATATTAATACTAATTAATAGTTCTCTATGGCATCTTCTTCGCAGTCCTTTGAACCACGCCTTAGGGGACGCTGATGGTGACGTTTTCATCCGCACTAGATCTGATGGTTCACTATTTAACTTGGCTCGCTTAAGAGCCAAGACAAAACGACGGAAATTCTTCTCAAGGACCTCCTTTTCGCTGACGATGCTGCCTTAGTCGCCCAGAGTGAGACTACACTGCAATGCCTAATCAACAATTTGTCAAAGACATGCGACCTATTTTCTCTGACAATAAGTGTCTCCAAAACAGTTGTATTATGTCAGGAGGTAAGACATCAAATATCACCTTAAATGGCAACCATCTAACACCAGTTCACAAATTCTGCTATCTTGGGTCCACGGTCACTGCCAGCCTTTCTCTTGATGAAGAAATCAATGCTCGTGTAGGGAGTGCGGCTACTACATTCGGCATACTATCAAAGCGGCGTGGGACAACACAAAACTGACATTGCAGACGAAGATCCAAATATATCGAGCCTGTGTAATTAGTTCTTTACTGGGGGACTGCCTAGAGTAGTTGATAGTAGCTCAGCCTGCTAGCTGTGAGACGCTTCATAGCTCGGGTTCGAACCTACTGTCCGGCATTTGTTCGAGTCCCTGGTCTTACTCAGGACGATAACGTGAGTACCTCTGAAGTCGGAGAAAATCTGCCTGTATGGCGAGGGAATACTAATTACGAGTACATTGAGCACACGGCTGCCAGTGTAAAGTAATTTACAATGTGCACGCTGCTGCCATTGTAAGAAATTGGAAAACAGATTTTCACGCAAAAATCAGTTTCAGAGATGGAACTTCGCCTGAGTTGAAAGCGGCAGAAAAAAAAAAAGAAAAAAAAAAAAGTTCTTTACTATATGGCTCAGAAACATGGACAGCCTACTCAAGACACGAGGGAGACTTAACATCTTTCACCTTCGATGTCTCCAAGATTATGAACATCAGGTGGTACGACAAGATAACCAACTCTGAAGTACTGCAACGTGCAAAACTGCCTTCCATCATGGGCATGATCAGCAGTAGCGACTAAAATGGTTGGGACATGAGAAGAATGGAAACTTGCCGCATACCAAAACTAATGTTGTTCTGTGAACTTTCGGAGGAAGAGGCACCAGGGCAGACCACTGCTCAGATATAAAGATGTCTGCAAAGCCTCAATGAAATTATTTTCTATAGATCCCAGCACATGGGAGGGACTAGCTGATGACAGAGTTGTGTGGAAAGCCAAATTACGTAAGGGCGCAGAGTCTTTTGAGAAGAGACTTATATACGAGCTGAACGACAAGAGAGAAAAGCGAAAACTCAGAAGTTGTCACAGTAAAACACTTGCCAATTGACCGTCTGTAAAGACGAAAAAGGCCATATATAATTAATAAATAAGTGTTCTATATAATTATAGTTGATTTGATAGTCTTCATTCTACACCGCTTGCAGAGGATTGGATAGAACGGTAGATCACTATTCACTATTATCTATAAATCAGAAGTGGGGAGAAGTGTGACTGTCTCACTGCTCTCATGGTCCGAGTGAGCAGACAAGTTCTGAGTTCGAGTTGAAGCTAAAAAATATCATATGTCTTCTCTTAGTCTTGGATTTGGAACATTTTAAATACCAATGACGAAACACGAATCGAATGTGATAAGCCGTTAAAATTGTAAATATAATTATATAATGTACTGTATCGTAAGCACATCTGTCCGTATTGTAAATCTATTGCACATATAACAAATCGTATGAAACAATTCACAAATTACCTCTTCAAGTTTTATCAATCTACAACACTGTTTTGTTTGACGTAGCTCCACCGGAAGTGTCAGAATTAGAAAGTACAATGTCGTAACTAATTGCATTTTTTTAATTCAACATTTCAACTGTGACATTTGGGGACGACGGGTAAAATTCAAGGAAGGAGAGATCAATGAAGACAGAGGGAGATGATGTTGGATGGTTCAACAAAAGATCGACGTCAGAATTTATTAACTGCACCAAGGTGAGAGTTGTGGAGAGACATGGTCGCCTATGCCAGAAGCCATAGCACTTGATTGATTTATTTCTACCGTATCAACATCGCAACAAGAGGTTAAGTAAATAATAATGGAAGTGCAAGAAAAATTGGGGAAAACAGATACTTCTTGATATAGAAAGATTCAATCAATCAAATGCCTTGCCTGCCGGTGTAGGCGATCGAGTCTCTCCACAATAATCTATGCTTGGTGCATGTAATCAGTTCTGACGTGGATCTTGTGTCGAACCATGATGTCAGGCCATCCAGCATCTTCTTCCTCTGTCTTCTGCGATATCTCCTTCCCTGAATTTTGCCTGTTGTTACCAAATGCTCTAAACCTTCTCTTCGCATTATATGCCCGAAGAACCTTGATTGTCGGATTCTTATTCTTTTGATAAGGTTTCTTTGTGTGCAGGCCTGATTTAAAACCTCCTCATTTGTTTTCTTCGCTGTCCATGAATAAAATGTCCATCAGCAAAAATTACAACTATATTGGTTTCAAGAGAGTTGACTAAGAAGTGGGAATTTTTACGGAGTAGCCGAGTTTCCCAAACGTCGGCGACCCGCTTCTCGACTTCGCTTATAGAGTCCAGGGATAGAGTGCAAGCCCTACCTCTTATATCAATTTGGTTGCAGAAGTTGCCGGTAGTGCATCACATGATGCATGTCCGCCATAGGGACCCCACTCCAGATGTATGTTTGGGTGTACTTCCATAGCCTTTGCCACTCCTGAGACCCCAACAAGGCTATTTGCCCATGTCTGGGAGTCTGGTTCTCAGATATCAGAGTAAATCTACTCAGTGATGGGGTCCATATCACAAGTCTAGGGGCCAAACACACACCATCTACATATAGTTCAGCATCAACACAGCAAATGTAGCCAACATTCAGGTAACGAAACTGGGCCGGGCATTGTATTTTATATATGACTTCTTAACCCCTTCCTCCTTCTGAGGCGATATACTGGCTCCCAGTATTGGTTGAGATGACGCCTCTTCTTCTCTTCCACCAATTTACTTCTTTATAGAAGTAATGGGAAGGGTGTAGTGATCTTGTATGTGCTTGTTCTAATGTACTTTGGTATCTCTACGGTATCTCTTTATGTGACAACAGAGGTGTTAACTCCAGAACGTAGAAATAAAACAAACCTTTGAGGCCTAATACTCAAAAGCAATTTTCACCGCAGACGGAAGTATTGATAGCGAAATCAGCAATCGTTGCACAAAAGCTAACCAGGTACTGGGACAGTTAACACCACTGTTGTCACATAAAGAAATACCGCTAAAAACTAAAGCAAATCTTATAAGAACGATTTTCTGACCAACACTATGTGTTACCAGTGTCAAACATGGCCAATAACAGCAGCTAATGAGCGGGAAAGCATAACAACGGAGATGAGGTGTCTTAGAAGAGCTTCAGGTGTGACAATAAGAGACAAAATTAGAAATGAAGAAATCAGAAGCAGACTGGATGTGAAACCAGTCACGCAATTCATAAAAGAACAACAAATTAAGTGGGTTGGACACCTGACAAGAATGCCCTGGTATCGCCTACCACAGAGAGCCGCACAGAAAAAATATAATGAGTTCCAGACTAGAGGAAGACCACGCAAAAGATAGAGCGATGGCATCAAGAACATTCTTATGAATATCAGCTACAAAGTGCCTTAAAACAAACACACACATGATCAATTACACCCTCCCCCACACTTCAATAAACAAGTAAATGGTGGTGGAAGAGAAGAGGAACATACGTTGTACAAGCAGAACTGAATGCCTGCGGTGGCAGAATGGGTGTTGAACCACGGGAATCATCAGCATATGCATGCATATCCATCAACATCTACTTGGGAAGACTGAGCACTTATGATGTCTTATGGGTCTGCCCGGGGTACTATGTCGTCGGTTCAGTAACCAATATAATAATGAACTGTGTCCAATAATTTATTATTACTTACTTCTGTTTATATAAACAAACATTTTTCAGTAACGAAGGGAACGAGTGTTTGTTTACTGAGGATAATTACAATCATCCGTTTCCGCTTCCAACAACGTATTACAAAACTGGAACATATTTCTGGACTCTTCTCTGCAAAACAACCGTTACCGTGGGAAAGATTTTTTTTTTAAATCTGTCGAGTTCACGAAATAGGAAACAGGTCAGCTATTTTTAATTGTAAGATGTTAATCATAAGTAAATAATTTATACTGTTATTTCCTTTTGTTTTACTTAGTAAGTTAGTTGCCTGACATTGATAATAGCTTAATAAGATAAGTTTAGTTTGTAGATTTGTAATTTGTTATTAATAAAGTAAATATTAATAAATAATAACTAAAAAGTAAACAAGTTACTTAGTTACAACTTACAGTTTGAGTTACACTAACAGTAACACACTTCACAGCAGTCCACTCACGCCCATAGTTCGTTACCGTTACTTAGTAAGTTCCGTTACATAATTATGATAATATAAATAATATTATGTAATATCTAGTGACAGGCAGCCAGAATAAGATTAAGTTAGTTATAGTAAAGTTGTTGTCTTTACTTATTAAACTTAACTTATACTTATATTATTATTTATAATATAATCATCATCCAAATATAATAATAATAACAATAATAATGTTATAGATTGTCCTGATCATAACTTTGCCACCCCAACACCTCACGTCCTAGGACCTGAGTATTCGCCACTAGGTTCGGAATTTCTCTCTCATTTTCATAGGCTAGCTGTCCAGTTCCAGTCTCTGATCTGTAACCGGACTCAAATTAAGCATCAGTTACATTAAGTTTAAGTTACATTCTGAATCCTCATCCTGGATCCATCATCTTGGTGGTCTTTACTTTTCCTCTTTCAACTCTTTGCCGCTATGCGGAGTATGCCTCCTTCCATAATATTAAAATGAATAGCTCCAACCCTTCCTACAATTTTCTTAGTTGTAGCTTCAGCCAATGTTCCTTGATTTGGAACTCTTTCTGGATTGGATAGATCTATTTGTTCTTTTCTCTGTCCATGTTATAGATAATAGTAGAGAATAGCATATAGTTATGTATATGACTTTTCTGTAATACTTATTGCTTACTATAATATAACTTAATTAGTTAATAGTCATTTTTCTGATTCAACTCAACTGCTCAACTAAATTACTGTTACCTAGTAAAGTTAGTAAACATAATATAATAGATCAGATGAGAATCTAATTTTGGATGCACTGTAATGAATCAGTTAACCCTTTTGCTCTTCTGCGCCAATATACTGGCTCAATGTATATTTTTTAAGATGATGCAAAGCCAGTATACCGGTTAATTTAATATACATTGTAATACAAGTGTGTCTAGAGGTAAAATAAATTGCAGAGTGAAAGAGTCAAAATAATATTACAATTTTTAAGAATTGGAATGACCAGGAATCAGAGGTATAATTTTCTGTATTTACTCTTCCTTCCTCCTTCCTTTTGTTTGCTTGAAATATTGTCTATATACTCAATTGTGTCTCTTGTATGAACTTTACTGTCTTTTGTAGCTCACACAGAGGTCCATGTAGTTTTCTGTCATGTTGTTCTGTTAGGCCAGTGAGTTTGCCTCAGTGTATCATATTTGGGGCAGTCTTGAAGTATGTGCTCTGCAGTCTGGTGTGCCTGTCCACATGTACACATGGCTGAATTGCCAATCATGAATTTTGTACACATGTGACTGCGGAGTAGATTGTGTTCTGTTCTAAGCGAAGAATGACAACGTGTTTCGATCTGCTCATATTATAGTAATCGTCTTATGTTGGTATTTGTGGCTGTATTCACTCTCATTTTACTCTCAGAAGAAATGAATGATTCACATCTTTACAAAATATACTTATATATTTAGATGTTATTATTTCATTTAAACACTTTTCATTTGTTATATGCATGTTTAATGTGATTATTGGTACATAGAACCAATATTGACATACGGATGCGAGTCATGGACAATAAACACACAGATCGAAAAATCTCTGAGGGCCACAGAAATGTGGTTTTATAGAAGAATGATGAGAATCCATGGACTGCTAAAATGACTAATGTTGAGGTGCTGAATGAGATCAAGACACAGAGAAAGCTTATCATCAATATAAGAAAGAGGCAGTCATCATTTTTCGGGCATGTGATGAGGAGGGAGGTTTAGAACACATCGTGACAACCGGTAAAATTGAGGGTAGACGAGACAGGGAAAGACAGAGAGAAAATGTTGGATAGCCTGACTTCATGGCACGGTGGAGCGTCAACATCTGAGTTGATAGCAAACACCAACGACAGAGATTTGTGGAGATCCATGATCGCCTACGCCAGCCGGCACACCACCTGATGATGATGAATGTGGTTATTGATTGCACTAACAGTGTTTTTCTTATTATAACAGATTCATTTATCTTACTACAGTGAGTGTACAATAGACACAAACCCATCCTTCATCATGTACGACTCAGAAGCTGGCGATAATTATTTCAATGAAAGTTCATTTGGAGAGAAAAGTGTACGACTTGGTATGTATATGATTATCTTCTTTGAATGCTTCATATCGACCACTTGTTAAACCACTCTTCCTTCCTTTCGTTCGCTTGAAATATTGTTTATACATTCAATGTTGTTGTCTCTTGTATAAACTTCACTGTCTTTTGTAGTTAAACCACTCTATGTGATCTGAGCCTAAGAGCGATTGTACAATGTGCCAGCTATGCGCCTACAAGTAGGCCAACACATCCAATTTCTGTGACACTTTTTATTTACTAGGATAGCTTCCTTAGGTCTCTACCTCAGTCGCCTCTTACGACATACGTTGTAGGTCAGGGTATTACTATTCTTTGCTCCCCTTGCAAGCCCCGGCAACACACAGGGGATATGATTATCTTAGAAAATACATAAATTTGTTTTTTTGCTGTTGTTTTTTCAGTTGATTCAAAACATGTAAGAGTGAGATATCTTCTTTTTCAACTCCCAACGGAGCACGTCTTCAACAAACTTCTCCCAGCCCTTCCTCTCTCTTGCCATCCCTTCCAATTCTTTCCACGTCTCGTATATATTTTAAAAATCAGTCTCCAGCTGTCTTCTCCAAGTATCTCTAGACCTTCCTTTACTCTTCTATCCCTGCAGTTCCAAAACAGTGCCGGTCTTGCAATGCTTCTGGTTGGCCTTCTCAATGTGTGTCATATCCATTGCCAGCATCTTTTAATTAGCTCTATTTCCACTGGTAAGAGTGATAATATATTTAGTTATAAAAACGAAATATAAAAAAAAACTTACTATGAAGAAGGCAAAAATAACAAGTATAAATTTAAGTAGAATGGATAATTATGGAAGAAATTGGCTGCACTTACCAAAAAATGAAAATCTTGTTATAATCAAAGTCTTTGCACTTAGAGAACCTTCCATATGTTTGCTATCCCTTCAACGAGTTAAAAGTTTCAGCTGCAGAATAGTGGTTTATCCAGGTTCTTTTTACAAGGTGTGTTACAAGGTGTTTTAGGCATCTTGTGTCCAATGCCTAGAAAATCAACAAATCTGATCAAGAGGTCAGATCAGATGTTGCATCTGATACTATATGAGGTACTAGACAGCGGTTGACTTTATCATAAGAACACATCTGACAGTATAAACACATTAGTAGCTATTGCAAGAAGTAGAAGAAGAAGAAGCACATCACACATCGTGTGCTGACGGTCAATTATAAATATGGACCTAACACAGTATTACCCAATATACCTCGAGGTATGAGAAAAGGTTCAGTTCCTTTTTTTTAAGCAGATGGTTTCACTTTTCCTTGCGTTATATATGATACAAATTAGTGAATTAACAACTTAACATTTCTTGCTTTTTTTTGTTTGGTTGCAGGATTCATACGCAAGGTGTATGCAATACTGTTTGTACAGATTGGTATCACAGCTGCGATGATAGCTCTCTTCATTTATGTGTGAGTAAATGCTGTGTCTCCAAAACTGATAGGGTCTCTGTGGCATAGAGACCCCATTTTATTTAGAGGTGCTCATCTCTTGTGCCAAAGGTACCAGGTTCGCTCCCTTGTGGAGCCATCTAGATATTTTTCCAGAGATCCCTGACCTCAGTGTAGGTGAGATCGAGTTCCTAGTACTATAGGAGATGGACGATAAAATGTAGGTCCTGTGTTCAATTTGAGCATGTAAAAGAACCCTTGGCAGTTCAAAATCGAGAAGAGCATGCCGGAAAGCCGCTTCTTGAGCGTAATTCATTAGAAAAGATCCAAAACAAAATTCCTGCAAAAATATCTTCAACATTACTTTGGGGACCTGCCGTCTACAGAGTTTGTGCACTGCAGCTTAGATCTTTCTGTATTAAGAAAGAGTTCGGAGCACACATGGTTACTCACTGAAGTGCAACGATGATGGTCCTATCAATCAATCCAAACTAAATAGTCACCCCATAACTCCCCGATATAAACAATTCAAGGGAGTAAATAATATGTAATATTTAAGCCTGTTGCTATTTTCCCACTGTACAGTTAGTGAGTGGTATAGACTTGCATAATCGTTTGCCTTATGACTCAGACACAAGTGGGTTTTGGGTTCAATCCCGTACTTGACTTTCCACATGTGAGGGAAGGAATTTTACATCCTACCTCCCGCACACTAGGGCCTAGAAATATGAAGTGGCAGTCACTTCATACCCTAAGGTCTGAAAAGGCTGCGGGAAATTTTATTTTATTATTACAGTTATTGAACTACGCTGCACAATACCGCATCCTGTTTTTTTTTTAACTAAAGCTATATCACACGCGGGCATCTGAGGCTTAGTGATAGTGAGTTCAATTACAACCAAGAGTATCTGGTTCAAACTCTGCGGTGATCAGTTTGTAAACAAATGTGTTCCCCTGGATTTTTACTAACGGTAAAAATAGACCTCACCGTTTTGAAAGCAATGGCAAACTACTGAACGTATAAGTAGTACCTAGAAAATCAATAACTCATTTACTGTGGTTGATGGCGACATTCTGTAAAGGATAAGCCACCATTTTCATTTTCTATTACAATGCTTAGATCCTTGACCTGATTATCTTCCCAAATTTGTTACAGTGCAGGTCTGAGGACAAAGGACAAGACATGTAACCAAGAGCCACAGGAACAATCAGCATGTATACTTTTCTCCGTCTTCTCACAAAGACTGAACTCCTTTTGACCTGCTTGGAGTGCCGTACAGTCAATTCTGTTAACAAGAGGAGTGTCTGGCCGAATGCATTAGAGCACGGCTCCTATGCGGGAGACCCATGTTCAATTCACGATACGGCTAAGGAATTTTCTGTTGGGGGCATAAATGAAAAATCCTAACCTGAACAGCTTCGTGGCGACTGCACTAGCCATGTGGCCATTAAATTTCGTCATGCTCTCGTCCCACATGTCCTACACCGCCTTAAAAAGTGGTACTGCAGGCAGTAACAACAATTGTTCTTTTAACCAAGAATGCCTACAGCTGCAGACCTCAAAGACCCATACTACCAATGTTTTATAATAATTCCTCTCGTACCGTTATACGTTACAGAGGGCCTGCAAGTAATTTCTTCATACCGCTCTATCCTGGGCAACTCGCTCAATCTCCTCCATGGAACTAAGACCGATATTTCTTGCCTCTCTCAGCAAAGTTCGTTTCAAGGTCTCTTTAGGTCGACCTCTCTTTCTTGAACCCTTTGCATCCCACTTCAATGCCTGCTTTGATATTCGTTGATCATTTCTCCTCAAGGTGTGCCCAACATATCTCCATCTTCTCTTTCTTATAACAGTTGTCACTAGTGGTTGACCAGACATGTCTCTGATTTCATCACTTCTCCTGAATTCGTTCCATTTTATATTCATTATTTTTCGCAGACATCTATTTTCAAATGCATTCAACTTGCTTTCTATATCTTTAGTCATTTTCCAACTCACCAATGTTTTGCAAGGAACAAATCTAAACTGGCCCAAAGCCGAAGGAATGACTTCATTGCACCGAGTTTAGTTTTACCCAATATGGCTCGGTCCCTTCATCCCACCATCTGCCAAGAGTATCGCACAAAGCAAGAACTCTGTAGTTTCAGCAACATTCCTAGGGGTCTCTGGAAAAAGTACATTCATGAAGAGAACAGTGCGGTTCGGAGTCGAACTCAGACCTTCAGAACGCAAGGCAAGGACGTAACCACACAGCCACAGAGACCCTCTTAAGAAACAAATGATTACACACAAGAATCCAGACTAGACACAACATGAGAAGTCACATGTGCAGTAAACTTAAGATTAGTAATATTGATCTATGGACTGAGCACAGAGACTTCTTCGCCCCTAGGTCTGCAACCAAGGCCTTCCAAGCCCGCCTATCCAAGGCCATCTTTTCAAGATCTTTCCAATCTCTCCCGTTTTTTGCATTCTGTCTCCAACTCCTATCTCCAGGTGTTCCTGGGTCTTCCCTTATCTCTATTGCCCTGGAGATTCCATCGGAGAGCATGTCTCGAATGCTGTCATGGGGTTTCTTCAGTGTATGTCCTATCCATCGCCACCTTCTGCTTCTTATCTACTGTTCCACCTGCCGTTGTCCTGCTCTTTCCCACAATTCCCTGTTTATGGTCCTGTCATAACATCGCAGATGGAGTATCCTGTGCAGGCATCTATTGATGAATGTCTGCAATTTATGGTGTTCCTCTTAGTTGTTCTCCATGTCTCCGCTCCATATAGAAGGACAGCCTTGACATTTGAGTTAAATATCATTATCCTAGTTTTATTCTTGATCATTCTTGAACTCCATATGTTCTTCAGAATGGCAAATGCTGATATTGCAGAGCACAGACTGCTGAGCACATTCTTCATGCATGTTGATTCTACAGGTAAAAAAGGGAGAGCATATGGCCCACGAGATGGTGCTTCTTCCAAGCCTGCGGGGTTCAGTGGGTGACCTGAACCATACAGTTCACTTTGATACTGTAATCTGATGACTGACAGAAGAACAATGAAGAAGAAGAAGAACTTATTAAGTATAACTCGGATGATACTGTGAAAATTGCTCAATGCTTGATTAATTAATTATGTTGACATTACTTTCAGGGATGCAATAAAAGAATACTCAGAAGCAAATCCATGGATGTGGATTTTGGCCATGTAAGTTAGTTTTTTTTTTTTTTACAGTTCTTTTCATATTTTTTTTCTCTTTTCATTCTCTTTCTCTCACTGTTATGCTTACTTATGCTGCCCCTTTCCTGTCTCATTTAGTTTTTGTCAAGGAGTTAATCGTCTATCTTCTTCCAATGTCCCTTATATGCCTTTTTTGGTTTGTTTGTTTTGTCTCATAAAACAAAGAAATAGAACATTTATTAACTTCTTGTGGACCAAATGCCACACTATGTGGCTTTGGGTTGACGCCTTTACCAGGAGCCACACTAAAGGCGCTTCTTATTATAAGAACAAATGGCTTGTAAAAACATGGCTTTTGTCCTGATCCACTAAGAGGTAATAAGTGGAAAATAATGGGAACTGAGTCCAACAAAATAACAAATGGAGGTACGATGATCACAGAGGTGGTGACATGGTTGGAATCTCATAACTGCTCTCTCATTTTCATACTCAGTGACTCCATGAGTATGATTTGTAAAGACGAAACAGGAATGGTGAGACGAAACTGGGTGGGGATACTGGTACATGCAAGGATCAGAGAAATTCACCTTCATTTTTGTTCCTGGACATGCTTGAGTCTGGAGTAATAAACGAGTTGATAGATTGCATGGCTGCAATGTACCGATTTGACATTCTTAGCACATTGAGTCTTTCCGAGCAGAGGAGCTTCAGAGTTTGAATCCTAGTTGCTGACAAGACTGAGAGAGATGGGTGTCGATATTGGTACAGCCCAAAAGATACGCCATACCAAATATGCAAAGATTGTTTAATCAACATTGAACTGGCGTGTTGGGATGCTGGACACTGCTGGATTTGTTGAGGTGGAGATTGGAGCAACTATGGACATCTCCTGAGTACTATGATGATAGTTCTCATATAACATAAAAAATAAAGCTATTCTTCATTTATTATTGTCTTTAAATTTAAGAAATGTACAGAATAGCCTAACTCGTAAGCCAGAAACAATGAGTTTGGTCCATGAATGTTTTATTTCACTTCTTCTTCTATCCTTTTCTCTAATCCTGTTTGTCTCACAGCGTCAGGATAAGATGAGATTTATATAACTGACTTTTGTATGGGCTTCATAAACACTGCTTTTCACTGCTTCTGTATCTCTGAAGCCTGTCTTTTGCATGGACAACCGTTTGCTTTGTTTCCTCTGTATCAAAGTAGCATTGCTCTTTGAGGTGCACTGTTTGTTGGTTATCTGTTTATGTGGCCGAACCATTTAATTTGTTGTTTTTTATCTTCTTCTCCTTCTTTGCGTTCGTTCTTTACGACCAATTTTAATCACTTTTGTGATATGTTTGATCTTTGCCAAGAACGTGTATACGTTGCACATTGGTTTGGTAGGCCCCTAAACGCATAGACTTCTACACGTTTAGGACACATGCATCTGATTTCAGCCAAACCTCCTTAGTCGCCTCTTACGACATGCATGGCAGGTAACAGTGGTTCTATTCATTACACCCCAAATTTGGGCCCGGTAACCACTCAGGCGAATGAAGAATGAACTTTTTTTTATGAAGTTCAGTACTGATGTTGTATCCACTTTGTTCTTGATGTCTTCAGTTCTAAACTGGTCTCTTCTTGTTACTGTCATCATTCTGCATAGGCACTTTAGGCCTGTCTTGGCATACCTGCAAAGAGAAGAGGAAGAACACATAAAAGATGTATTCAGGATGTAATTGATGATTTGACCATGCTGGCCTCAGAGGCGGGACAGCTGGTCTATGAGAGTAATCCCGAAGGACTGTTATGGTGGCAAAGTTCTGCTCAAGACAAGCTTTTTGATGATGAGAATATATTTAACGTTTTAATTAGTTGTTTGAAATGTACATATTTTTTCAAGTTGTTGACCAATATGATATAGATCGCTAGTGATTTTTCTTATTTTACCAGAAAGCTCAGTTATTATGTGTTCCTTTTTACTTCACAGAGTCCTTACATTTATCATCTTGATAATCCTAGCATGTTGCCCAGATTTCAGAAGACAGTCTCCCTTAAATTTTGTTCTGCTGTTTGCTTTTGTAAGTAACATATTTGGTTGGTGTGTGCATGTTGTATCATTTACCAGAAATAACTATTTATTTATGCCCGTGATTAGTGAGCTTTGGGAAAAAATGTTGAAACAAAATTGTTACGATGGCGGGCTGAAAAGTTAGTCTCCACTTAAATAGGAAATCACCTATGTGGCGCCAGGGTTCGCAAGGGAAGCAAAGATTAGTACTACTGTGACCTACAAGGCATGTTCTAAGAGATGGTGGGTGTACGACCTAAGGAAGCTACCCTAGTAAATAAAAGTGTTGCAGAAATCGGATGTGCTGGCCTACTTGTAGGCGCATAACTGGCCCAACGTACAATCGCTCTTAAACTCAGATCACATGCAAATCACAAAGACTGGTTAAAAAGTGGTCGATGTGGCGCGTTCGAAAATGAAGAATCTTTCATTCATATCAACTCCACATGGAAAACAGGGACAAAATATGACTAACTGTATTATGCTACACAAGAATCTTAGGAACTCTGTGGGTGACCTAAAGTGAATCATACAGTTCATTGAAACTACTGGTACTGTGATATGTTGATGACCAGAAGACTGATGAAGAGGAAGAAAGTTAAAAAAAATTAATTAACTATGCGTAATCCTATTGTAATTTCTTGTGTCTGCAGACTGTGTGTGAAGGGTTTCTCCTTGGTACTGTCTCCAGGTATGTTTAGTTTTTCTATTATCGTATGATTATTCAGATGCTTTTATGAATATTTAATCTTCTCTTCTTCTGCATTTGCCCGCTGTGAATTTTGGACATTAGCCATGACGCTGGGTATGGCACTTCTGACTGATTTTTGCGTGAAAGCCTGCTTTACCATTTGACTGGTGTCCCTCACCATGCAGACGGGCCTTCCCCGACTTTAGAGGTGAATATTTAATGAGAAAAGGGGGCATAAAATAAAGCAAAAGGGGGGTTGGGGTTCAATTTACGCAACCAACATTCTGCAAGTGAAGAAACTAGCTCGCTTACCTCTCTCGTACACCCTGCGGTCTGCAAAGCTGCAGGACATTTTGATTTACTGAAAAGGGGAGAGATGTTGTTAAAAACTATAGCTGCTAAGTATTATTTGGCAATAAGTAAATCTAGTTTTTTGCTAGAATCATCAACATAAGAAAGAGGAGATCATCATTTTTTGGACATGTGATGAGGAAGGGAGGTTTAGAACACATTGTGACATCCATTAAAATCTAGGGTAGATGAGATAGAGGAGGAAGACAGTGAACACTTTGGATAACCTGACTTCATGACACAGAAGAGCCTCAACATCTGAGATGATAGCAAACACCAGAGACAGATATTTATGGAGATCCATGATTGCATACACCAGCCGGCACAGCACCTGATAATGAGTTTTGTGTGGGACTTTTCTGACTGCTCGCAGCATGATAGTATTGGAATCATCAGCATGAACCTAAGCTGGATATCAGGAAATTAGACAGCATATTTACTAGCCTAAGAATGTGCTGCAGATGAGCAACCGGTTGTCTAGTTATGTATCATCAGAAGAAAACGAGTGGTCTCTGTGACGTACATGTTAGGTGCTCACCTCTCAGTTTTCTCCTTTGTGGAGTCATCGAGCCATTTTTCCAGAGATTCCTGATCTCAGTGTAAGTGAGATCGAGTTCCTAGGAGACAGGCAATAAAGCGTAGGTCCTGTGTTCAAGTTGAGCATGTAAAAGAACCCTTGGCAGTTCAAAATCAAGAAGAACAGGCTGGAAAGCCACTGCCAGGTCAAAATTAATAAAACATTTCTACAAAATATTTTACCATCTTCTAAAATTACATCGGGGGCCCTCGTCTGTGCTATGGAAAAAGTAGACCTCACCATTCAGAAAGCAATGACAAACTACTGAACGTATAAGTGGTGCCTAGAGAAATCAATGACTTGTTTACTGTGGTTGATGGCGGTATCCTGTAAAGAATATGCCGCGATTTTTATTTCATGTACTTGGGGTTTGCTTTTGTGATCGCATTGTCTCTTTTATTCTATTCCATAATTATGTTTATCATCGTGTGCTCTTCTGGTGCAGTCTTATGGTTGTCCTTTTGTGTGTTTATTTTGATGGTTTGTTTGTTATCATACTGAATCTATACTGAACTTCATCAAGAAACCACAAATGAAATAGTTCGACCACATAAGCAGATTACCAACAGACAGTGTGCCTCAAAGAGCAATGCTACTCCGATACAGTGAATACAAAGCAAAAGGCAGACCACATAAAAGGTGGACCTCAGAAATAACAGAGGCAGTAAAAAACACTATTTATGAATCGCACACAAAAGCTCGTTCTAGAAATTTCTTATCCTGAGGCAAAACAGGATTAGAGAAAAGAGAAGATGGTTTGTAATTTGTTTTCCTTGTCCCTCGAACGATGGTTTCTGCTGCTGCTTTATTTACTTTCTACCCTTTCTTCCGTGTTTTATTTTCGTGTGTTGGTAATGACAGTTCTTCTGGTGTTGTTCCGACTGTTCTTCTGAGGAAATTAGAAGAACAGTCGGAACAACACCTGCTATTAGATTTATTGAAAAACAGAGACTCGAATGGTTTGGCCACTTGGTCAGAATGAACCCGAATACACCAGTTGCAAGAGCGTACAACCTGAAAATGGAATCATCAAGAGGAAAGGGCAGACCAAGAAAAGATGGGTTGATGGAGTTACAGACATCTTAAAACTCCACAATACCACACCATATCAAGCGACCGAGCGTGCATTATCTCGAAAACCGATCATCAGTTAAACCTGCTACGCCTAGCGGCAAAAAAGCAGAGGACAAAAGAAAGAAAAAGAGGTAATGACAGTGAACATATAGGAAGAAATATTTGCATGTGATTATGAAGAATAAAAAATACCATTTTCTTTTGACAGTCACTATGGTAGGGACGAAGTGCTCATGGCTGTTGGCATTACTGCAGTAAGTGTTAGAACTTGTTGATCCGATTGTTTTGCTAATTCATTCTTTTAACTAAATGTGTTTTTTTAAAGAAATGTTACTAATGAAATTAGTGAAATTTCTGCATACAGTGTGGAAATCTACTGCCATCTCCACTAAAACAAAGCTCAGGATATTCAGCTCAAATGGGAAATCTGTGATGGCTTGGAAACGTGGCAAGTCACCAAGTCAAACACAGATAAGATTCAGATCTTTGTCAACAGATGTCTTAGGCGTATCCTCAGACTGAGATGGTATGACAGAGTTGCAAACACAGACCTGGTGATAAGAATAGGACAGGAACCCATGATGGCCCTCTTTGCCGGGATGCCTCCTTTCATAATGGTCTTCTCCAACCTTCATGTCTCTTATATGTCCAAAATACTTAAATTTTGTCATTTTCTTGAGTTTGAGTTCTTTCTGGATAGATCTATTTGTTCTCTTCCCTGTTCATGATATTTGGAGGACTCTTCTGTAACACTTATATTCGAAAGCACATATATGTTTAAATGTCATGCTTCACACCAATACGTTACCACTAGCAATATGCATGCTCTTAGCATTCTGATCTGTGTTTTCCTATCAGTTTCATTCCACTCTGTTTTTTAGTTGTTTAATTTTTTTTGTAAGACAGTGATTGTTCTCTTTTAATTTCCTTTATCCCATTTCCATCTTTTTTTTTAGCAGTGAGCCAAGATAGTTAAAACTTTTCATATTTTCTATTTTCTCTCTGTTAAATTTTAAAAATATTTCCTGCAGAACAGACTAGGTCATTATATTTAGTCCATGTATCTTGCAAATTCAACAGATATACTTACACAAACTAGGAATAAGTCAAACAGCTCTCTGCCAGCATTGACAGGTGGAACAGACACAGGAACATGTCCTGTAAGACTGTCCTCTTCTTGAGGAGCTGAGAAGCAACTAAACAAAAAAAAAGGCTAAAGGAGAAGTATGACTTTATTACACCGGGTTTTCCCATATGGCTCTGTCCCTGTCGGCAGAAATAGTACGCCACCGGCCGAGAGTGTTGCACGAACTCTGTAGCTCCAGCAACAATCCTAGGATGTCATTACAAAAATTACACATGTGACTCGGTCCAGATTCGAACCTACAACCTTCAGGACAACATTCAAATATCTTAACCACATCATCATAGAGACCCCCTAAGAAAAGCAACATGTGGTCACACCCAGTCGACCTGATAACTACGCTTTGGGGGAAACCAGTGATAAAATAGACCTCCTCAAACTGATTGCCCTGTTTCTTTCTTATATTGGATTAAGTACATGACCAGATACTCCAGAAGAACAAGCAGCAATATTTTTAGTGATCCTATTATTAAAAAAAAAGGAAAGGAACCCTTTCAGACCTCGTGGTATATAGGTCAATACAGTGTTAGGCCTGTATTTTCATTGATCGTCGGCACACAATGGGTGATGTGGTCAGCATCACGCCGGCCGCCTTTACTTTCCCAGAGCATGTCTGGTACCCAGTTGAGGCTGGGTCGACCTGAGAGCCGTCGTGGTCGGGAAAAATTCCACGCGCATTGCGGGAGCTGAACCCAGACCACCAGCCTTGCGAACGAGTTCACTAACAAATACGCTACAGCGGCTCTCAATCCTATTATGCCATATGTAAATAGATGATCTGTTGTTATGTTAAAATTGTTCTCCTACGTAAGTTATTGCCATGTGTCTAAGATAACAT
The DNA here is from genome assembly GCA_020796225.1 of Arion vulgaris. NCBI lineage: Eukaryota > Metazoa > Mollusca > Gastropoda > Stylommatophora > Arionidae > Arion > Arion vulgaris. The sequence continues at coordinate 11,731,939 of CM036772.1, forward strand.
ATTGTTTATTTGTACATTTCAGCTGGTTTCATTGGCTCTGACTATCTTTGCATTCCAGACTAAGGTAAGTAGTAATATTTATCTATTGCTATGGGATTATTAGTGGAAAAGACCGTCAAATGTGACAAACACCTGCACGTTGCGTTTGTAGACCAGGAAAAAGCATTTGACAGCATAGACAGAAACAAGTTGTCGAAAGTATTGTCAATCTATGGGGTTAATGACCACCTAATTAATCTATGCAAGAAGCTCTATATAAAAAGCCATTGTACGATTTTAACAAACACAGAACTATCAGAAAAGTTCCACATAGGGTCAGGAGTAACACAAGGATGCGTACTATCACCGCTGCTGTTCATTACACATATCAATCAAATTTGTAAGATAGCTAAGATCAGTGAAGGAAACAACCTTGGGGAACTCTTAAAACGAATTTGTTTTTGCCAACAATCATATCAACAACAGAGAAACAGCTACAGCAACACATTAACAGACTCCAGTTAACATGCAATGAATACAATATGAGAATAAACATCAACAAAACCAAAGCAATGACATTCACTATAGAGGAAAACTACCAATATCTCCATCGACAAAATTCCATTAAAACAAGTAAAAAACTTATATACCTAGTGAGCATCTTTTCAGCAAACGGATGAATAACTAACAAAATCCAACATAGATGCAAATCACATGATAGGACAAATGGCACCAATTTTAAAATGCAAACATGTAACCATGAATACAAAAAAAGCATTGTTCAGCACAATCTTTCTCCCTACATTATGCTGTCGATGTCAAACCTGGACGCTGACATCAAACGATAGAAGCAAACTAGTCACGACAGAGATAAAGTGTCTCGAGAATGCTAGATGTATCAAGAAGAGACCAGTTTAGAAATGAAGACATCAGGAAAAACTGGGTACAACATCAGTACTGAACTTCATCAAGAAACAGACAAATTAAATGATTCAACCATATAAGCAGATTACCAACAGACAGTCCGCCTCAAAGAGCAATGCTACTCTGATACAGTGATACAAAGCAAAAGGCCATCCTTGGTACTCAAAAGGTGTACCTCAGAAATAACAGGCGGTGAAAAATGCTATCTGTGAAGCACACACGAAAACCTATTCTAGAAATCTCTTCTTATCCTGTTGCTCTGAGGCAAAACATGATTAGAGAAAAGTAAAGGATTAGGATTTGCTTCCAGAGATATAAATTGTTTCCTGAGTTTTTGTGTCTTTCTTTCCTTTCCATTTTCAATAGTTTAGTTTAGTCGTCGGATCATCACTGCAGATCGAACCAATTAGTCCATAAGTGCTCTAATTTCCTCCTCAGTATGTCTCTCAGCATGTGGCAACTAGCGACGCTGGTTCTGTGTTGGTTTACTATTCTTCTTTGGCAACCAGTATAGTGTTCTTATGTGGATATATAGAAGAATAGGCAGAGTTTCATGGACAGAAAAACAGACAAATAAACAAGTTTGAGGAAAACTAGGCATGAAGAAACAATTATTAAGAGAAATAAAATTCAGACAAGTAAAGTATTTTGGGCACATAAAAAGACATGACACCATGATAAAACATTTACTAGAGGGAAAGTTGAGGGGGAAGAGCAAGAGGAAGACCGAGAGATAAGTGGGAGGAAAACTTTAAGAAATGGACAGGTTACAGTCTGGCAGTGTGCAACGCCAAGGCGAAAGACAAGAGGATGCTGGAGATTCATTGCAGCCAACCTTCGATGTGGAGACGGCACCTGATGATGATGATAGTGTTCTTGTCTAGCTACAGCACATTTGACTTGGAGTTCCTGCAGTCTGGTTAGGGTTGTAGATTCACCACTATTACTTAAGTCATTTACACAACCTCTCTCCCTTAGGGAATTTAGAATATCAGCTTGTTCCATTGCATGGCCTCTTTTTACAGCAGCCATACCTGCAAGCTTGATGCCTTGTGCATTTCCCCTTAACCTGTATGCCCAGCCACAAAAATAAAACTGAATTATGTCAGCCTAGACCTCCTCATGGACTCAAGCCATTGTCTTCAAGCCCAGGCTCTTTCAGTCTTCCTGAGCATACTCATTGAGTCACTGAGAAAACATGCATGGTTAAAAGTCTTAATCTAATGAACCATTGTGAGCTTGTGGTAGCAACTTATCATAAACATTTAGATTCGTTTTTTTATTCAGTGCTCCTAATAGAGTACTTCTAAAACGACCAGAATCCAGTTATTGTGGCAATGTCTTGCTTAAATAAAATGCTTCTATTTTATCCTCAACAGTGGGACTTCACCATGATGGGTGGTATGCTGTTTGTCCTGGTTATTGTTCTCATCTGCTTTGGACTTCTGTGCGCCATCATCCCAAGCCGGGTAAGGTTTGAACTCATAAAATAAAATGAACTCATAACACTAAAATTGACTTTTAATCAATCCAGCGATTTAAGGAGTTTGGAATTACACATTGTACAAGTAGAGGTGGATCCTTAATGGGGTAGAGAGAGGTGTATGTTTAACCAGCGAGCCACAGGAACCATCAGTATACATACCCTTTGACATTTGTTGGAGGAGACTGAGCACCCATGGGTCTGCCCAGAGTGCTGTGACGTCAGTTCAAGAACCAAAATAAACATATGTACATTCTATAATGATTAATAATAAAGACTAAACTTAAATTTTTAAGATCATGTATTTTTCCCATAGTAATGTGCCACAGGGATGTGGTTTTACCAGAATGCTGAAAATTCCATAGACAGCGAAGAAAACAAATGAGAAGGTTTTAAATCAGGCCTGCACACAAAGAAACCTTATCAAAAGAATAAGAATCCGACAATCAAGGTACTTTGGACATATAATGCGAAGAGGTTTCGAACATTTGGTAACAACAGGTTTTTTTGTTTTTTTCTTTCGTCCGCTTTCAACTCAGACGAAGTTTCATCTCTGAAACTGATTTTTGCGTGAAAATCCGTTTTTCCAATTTCTTACAATGGCAGCAGCGTGCACATTGTAAATTACTTTACACTGGCAGCCGTGTGCTCAATGTACTCGTAATTAGTATTCCTCGCCATACAGGCAGATTTTCTCCGACTTCAGAGGTACTCAAGTTATCGTCCTGGGTAAGACCAGGGACTCGAACAAATGCCGGACAGTAGGTTCGAACCCGAGCTATGAGGCGTCTCACAGCTAGCAGGCCGAGCTACTATCAACTACTCTAGGCAGTCCCCGGTAACAACAGGTAAAATTCAGGGAAGGAGAGATCGCAGAAGACAGCGGGAGAAGATGGATGGCCTGACATCATGGTTCGACACAAGATCGACGTCAGAACTGATTACATGCACCAAGCAGAGAGAGTTGTGGAGAGACATGATCGCCTACGCCGGCAGGCATGGCACTTGATTGATTGAATGTATGCCATTGAGGTATGGATTATGGGATAAAACATTGGAAAAATCAATTGATGCCTTTGAATGCAAGCGCAACAGAAGAGTACTCAGAATACCTTGAAAATCATGGCATATCCTTTACAGGACATCACCATCATCTGCAGTAAACGAGTCGTTAATTTCCTAGGCACCACTTATAAGTTCAGTAGTTTGCCATTGCTTTCTGAACAGTGAGGTATATTTTACGTATTTTTTAGGTATAATTAAGAAAACTGCAGCTGAATTTGTACATACACCTGCAATGGGAAAATATGACCTAAATTTAATTCAGCAACAACCTGTTTTTCAATTCAGTAGCTAATCAGTTAAAGTTTAGGGCACTTGTGTATTCTTATCAGTTATATGAGGACTATGAGTTATGTGAGGACTATGATCATAGCACTCTGGACATCTCCATAGATGTTCCAATCTCCGCCTCAACAAATCCAGCAGCCCAGCACACCAATTTCAATGTTGCTTAATAAATCTTTTTGCATATTTGGTATGTCGTTCTTTTCGGGCTGTACCAATATCGATGAATACCAATATTTCTCTGAGGATTCATTGTTAGAATATTTGAATGTTAATTCAGTGTGATATTTTTTTTCAGGTTCTGAGCCTTGTGTATGCCTCACTTGGTGCTCTGATCTTTTCAGCAGTAAGTGTTTTATAAAAGTGTGTCTAGATTTATTATTGAATATGGGGTAGACTGTAGTATAAAATATACATAGACACAAAGGAAACAGTCGTTAAAAAAAAGATAATTTTATAATTTATGTGCTATCACAGGTCTATACTGAGAGTCATGGTAACACGGTAGTTTTTTGGTTTTTCCCATTCGTTTGCTATCAATTCAGACGTAGTCACACATTGCAAGACTGCTATGAGAATGGAAATCTGTCGAACAGAAACAACCCTTCAGAAAAAATAATGGGGGTCCAGTGAAGACTTTAAACGCACTGCCCTGTTTATGACACTACCAGAGAGTCGCAGAGCGGAAGTTTATTGCAGAAGAAGACGTAGTCAGGGCACCTCTGACTGATTTATGCGTGAAGTCTTGCTTTCCTTATCACCAGTGTCCCTCACCATCCAGGCGAGCCTTACTCCGACTTCAAGGGTTCACAGTAGTTAATGCGCTTGCTTTGTAGACTGGTTATCTCAGTTTTATCCCCAAAGGAAGTGAGATTTTTCCACTCTCAAACAGCCCAGGTTGACCCAGCCTCAATTTGGTACCAAACATTGGAACGTAAAGGTAGCCAGTATGATATTGACCAGATCGTGGTCTGTTGGTCAAAGAAAAAATCAGGCCTAATACTAAATGCCCTGATATATCATATGGTATGTAAGTTGTTGCTTTACTTACAGACTTAAAATGCAATTGAAGATAACTATGCGCTGATTCTTTGAGAGCAGCAGTAGCATAGTTGTTAGTGAACTTGCTTATTAGTTGTGTGGTCCGGGTTCAATTCCACAGTGGACATGGAATATTTTCCAGACCGTAGCGACTCTCAGGCCGACCCAGCCTCAATTTGGCACCAAGAAAAGAACTGGGAAAAAAAGGCTGCCAGCGTGATGTTGACCCCGTTACCTGTCAAGTGTCGATGGTAAAAGTAAAACTAGCCCATCACCATATTCTCAAATATACCTGAAAGCATGAAAAGGGGTTCCTTTATACACTGACTAGTTTAGGGGTCTCTATGGCTAAGTGGTTAAGCCCTTGCATTCTGAAGTTCGTGGGTTCAAATCCAGGCCGCGCTGTTGTGTTCACGAGTGCATTTTTTAAAGAGATCCCTAGGATTGTTGTTGGAGCTACAGAGCTTGTGCAATACTCTCAGCAGGTGGCACACCATTTCTGCAAAGAGGGATTGAGCCATACCAGAGGGTGAAACCTGGTACAATGATGTCAACCCTTCAGCTGTAGACCATTTAAAAAAAAATTATTTTAAAATGTCTTTATTACTTTCTATTTGGGATTGCAATTGGTGAAGTAGATACCACTGCGCTAGTGATCACTTGTCATGGAAATTCCAGCGAGGCCAACTTGGGGAGGGGCGCAAAACACAGTTCTTTGTTTGCTGCATGGTTTAACTACAAGAGACCCTGATCCTTTACTTGGGAATCTAAATTACAAGTACCTCTGAAGCCAGAGTAAGGATTGCCTGTATTGCGAGGGACACTGGTTATTCTGAAGACTAGCCTTCACGCAAAAATCAGTCAGAGACACCATATCAGGAGTCATGACTACGCCTGAATTCATAGTGGACGATCAATAAAAGCATGTTTATCCACCTCACTTTTTTTATTTCATGGTAATAAAAATATTTAATATTGATCTATTTGGTATTTTTATTTTTCAGTACTTGGTGTTTGACACGCAGATGATGCTCGGAGGAAAGCATAAGTATTCCCTGTCCCCTGAGGAATACATATTTGCTGCCCTCAACCTGTACCTGGACATTGTGAATCTGTTCCTCTTCATCCTTGCCATCATCGGCAGTTCTCGAGACTAAATAACATTGCAGCTTAGTACATTGTCTTCAGGATTTCATCCTGCAACAGAATCAATGTCGTGTTTTTTAAGTAATTCTTTTGGTGAAGCTTAAGGATACCTGGTCAGTTTGTAATATGACATGTTACTTCAAGATGACATGTTGCTTCATTAACATGACATAAGTTACTTGATTCATTGTAAGATGAGAACGAGGAGTTTATTCATTGCCGTTGAAATTGTCAGGGTTCCATTAATGAAGGAAAAAGAAAATATTGATGAATTATAACAATAATTTTTCTAATACTGACGAAATGCTTGTTCTAATGTGACAGTTAATTCATTATTGATACAAGGTAAGACTGCAGTAAAACTATGTAGCAAAGACGAAACACGTAAAAACAAAGTATTATAGTTTTACTAAGTATCATTTTGACCAAAAAGACCATTATCAAGCAAAGGATACAACAGAAGTGAAGAAATTCAGACTTCCTATACGCCAGACATAACATTACAGTCAAATAATAAATCCATATCTATTCTCTAATCCTGTTTTGCCTTTCAGCATCAGGTCGAAAAAGAAGACAACTTCTTCTTCTTTGTTTCTTCTTTGTGTTCGTTCTTACGACTCAATTTTAATCACATTTTGTGATATGTTTGATCTTTGCCAAGAACGTGTATACGTTGCACATTGGTTTGGTAGGCCCCTAAACGCATAGACTTCTACATGTTTAGGACACATGCATCCGATTTCAGCCAAACCTCCTTAGTCGCCTCTTATGACATGTGTGGCAGGTGACAGTGGTTCTATTCTTTACACCCCAAATTTGTGCCCCGGTAACCACTGGGCAGGAAGACAGCTGAAGCAAGTCTCTCTATGCGCCTTCGTCTTTCTTTCTCTTCTCCAGTCTTGATATGCCTCACAGCTTTAGGGTAAGAAGAGATTTCTAGAACGGGCTTTTGTGTTTGCTTCATAAGCAATGTCTTTCGTCATTTCTGTTAGAATAACTCCCGCAGCTAGATAAAAAAAATTTGATCGAAACGTCACGGTATATTGTTTTTGTACTTTGTAAAACTATATACTTTGATTTTGATGTGTTCGCCAGAGAAATTACAGAAGAGAATCTTGCATTTCATTTAACGACAGACGTGTAAATATAACATCAGTGTTTTAGCTTGTAACTTTGTAATTTAGTTGATACAGTTTATAGCTTGTTTTTTTTTTCTGTTGTAGTAGAGTTTTAAACTTTTTTATGTCAGGGACAACTAACCACAAGTATTTTGAGTATATCTCAAGTGTTTTATTTTATCAACTAGTAGGTGTTTAGTGTTCAAATCCTTGCATCGATTGTTGGGGAGTTTAGGATGGATAAAGGGAATGCTCTGTGTCTTGGCGACCTGCTGTTTGATGAGGACACCAAAAAAATTGAGGTTGAATCAATCCAGCGATTTAGAGAGTTTGGAATTACACATTGTACAAGTATAGCTGGATGCTTGAGGGGCAGATAGAGAAGTGTGTTTAACCAGCGAGCCATAGAAACCATCATTATTCATAGTCTTCGACATCTGTTGGGAAGACTGAGCACATATGGGTATGTCCGGAGTGCTGTGACATCGTTCAGAAACCAATAGTGTGTTAGACTTGCGTTGTACAGATAGAAATAGTTTTATTTGTTTATTTCTATAAGAGACTTCAAGAAGCAAATGCAATTAAGTTAAATTTTCATCATTGTCATGTGCCATGCCAGCTGGTGTAGGATCTTTACAAATGTCTGTCCTAAGTACTGACTACCAGTTCGGATGTCTATGACTCTCTTACATGTCAGTACTAACTCTTTGTTACATTGAAGAATTCTCTGACTCTCTTACATGTCAGTACTGACTCTTTGTTACATTGAAGAATTCTCTGACTCTATTACATGTCAGTAGTGACTCTTTGTTACATTGAAGAATTATCTGACTCTCTTACATGTCAGTACTGACTCTTTGTTACATTGAAAAAATCTCAGACTCTCTTATGTTTCAGTACTGACTCTTTGTTACATTGAAAAATAAATAGACAGCGACCTGTTGCTTATATCAGTTATATGAGAACTATTGTCATAGCACTCCGGACACGTCCATAGGTGCTCCGATCTCCACCTCGACATAACAAGCAGCATCCGGCGGCCCAACACGCCAGTTTGACGTAGATTATTGAATCCTTTTGCATTTTTGATATGGCGTTTTTTTCTGGCTGTACCAATCTCTTGCAATCTAGTCAGCAGCTGGGATTCACAGCCATGAAACTCTTCTTTGTATAGAAAGACTCTCAATGCGTCAAGAATATCATTTCATCTATAGCAGTACCTTTATTGATATCATAGCCGTGTGCTGTGACATCGTTCAGAAACCAATAGTGTGTTAGACTTGCGTTGTACAGATAGAAATAGTTTTATTTGTTTATTTCTATAAGAGACTTCAAGAAGCAAATGCAATTAAGTTAAATTTTCATCATTGTCATGTGCCATGCCAGCTGGTGTAGGATCTTTACAAATGTCTGTCCTAAGTACTGACTACCAGTTCGGATGTCTATGACTCTCTTACATGTCAGTACTAACTCTTTGTTACATTGAAGAATTCTCTGACTCTCTTACATGTCAGTACTGACTCTTTGTTACATTGAAGAATTCTCTGACTCTATTACATGTCAGTAGCGACTCTTTGTTACATTGAAGAATTATCTGACTCTCTTACATGTCAGTACTGACTCTTTGTTACATTGAAAAAATCTCAGACTCTCTTATGTTTCAGTACTGACTCTTTGTTACATTGAAAAATAAATAGACAGCGACCTGTTGCTTATATCAGTTATATGAGAACTATTGTCATAGCACTCCGGACACGTCCATAGGTGCTCCGATCTCCACCTCGACATAACAAGCAGCATCCGCGCCCAACACGCCAGTTTGACGTAGATTATTGAATCCTTTTGCATTTTTGATATGGCGTTTTTTTCTGGCTGTACCAATCTCTTGCAATCTAGTCAGCAGCTGGGATTCACAGCCATGAAACTCTTCTTTGTACAGAAAGACTCTCAATGCGTCAAGAATATCATTTCATCTACAGCAGTACCTTTATTGATATCATAGCCGTGTGCTGTGACATCGATCAGAAACCAATAGTGTGTTAGACTTGCGTTGTACAGATAGAAATAGTTTTATTTGTTTATTTCTATAAGAGACTTCAAGAAGCAAATGCAATTAAGTTAAATTTTCATCATTGTCATGTGCCATGCCAGCTGGTGTAGGATCTTTACAAATGTCTGTCCTAAGTACTGACTACCAGTTCGGATGTCTATGACTCTCTTACATGTCAGTACTAACTCTTTGTTACATTGAAGAATTCTCTGACTCTCTTACATGTCAGTACTGACTCTTTGTTACATTGAAGAATTCTCTGACTCTCTTACATGTCAGTACTGACTCTTTGTTACATTGAAGAATTCTCTGACTCTATTACATGTCAGTAGCGACTCTTTGTTACATTGAAGAATTATCTGACTCTCTTATGTTTCAGTACTGACTCTTTGTTACATTGAAAAATAAATAGACAGCGACCTGTTGCTTATATCAGTTATATGAGAACTATTGTCATAGCACTCCGGACACGTCCATAGGTGCTCCGATCTCCACCTCGACATAACAAGCAGCATCCGGCGGCCCAACACGCCAGTTTGACGTAGATTATTGAATCCTTTTGCATTTTTGATATGGCGTTTTTTTCTGGCTGTACCAATCTCTTGCAATCTAGTCAGCAGCTGGGATTCACAGCCATGAAACTCTTCTTTGTACAGAAAGACTCTCAATGCGTCAAGAATATCATTTCATCTATAGCAGTACCTTTATTGATATCATAGCCGTGTCAGCCATTCTATCATCTCTTTCCTTGCCCCCAACTTCAGCATGCCCAGGGACGAAAATGAAGGTGATTTCTTCGATTCCGATTTACACCTTCACCCAGTGTCGTCTCACCATTCCTGTTTAGACTACAAATCATCTTCATGGAGTCACCCAGTATACAACACAAGAGTAGTTATGAGGTGCCAACGCCTCTGTAACCGCCCTTGTTTCCATTGTCAAACTACTTGTGGTTGTCGTGTAGGCCCCACTGGCCTCTCATATTATTTGTCCTCTTGAACATGCCAAAAAAAAAGACCACACACATCGTTGCTGATGAATGGATGACCCATCAGTGTAAATAGCTAGATCTGTTTTATTGTGATCTGCAGTAATGAACCTCAAAGGCTTTGACAGCTGATGAAGAAAAATAAGTCATGTATAGGAATCCTGTATTTCAAGTTTGATATTCTACTGTATTAACCTTTTATTAAATATTTTTGTTTATAAATATATAAATGTTACTGTGATCTGAATTGTTACATATTTAGTATATACTGTAACCACATATTTTTGTATCTTTGTGTGTGTACTGATTTTGACATATAATTTAGTGTTCTTCTATTTGTTGTCTACTTAACTATGTATTTTTCTTTATCTTATTTGTTACTAAATCCCTTACTAAATCCACAACAGTCGGTCTCGGCCATGAGAGAGCGGACAGGCTTGCATCGAAAGTATCGATTTTGGAGAGTTTAGGATGTATAAGGGGAGTTTTCTTAGCGACTTACTATTAGATGAGGACACTGAAGTTGACGTTGAATCAATCCAATGTTTTAAGGAGTTTGGAATTACATGTTGTACAAGTATAGTTGGATGCTTGAGGGGCAGAGATAGGAATGTGTTTAACCAGCAAGCCACAAGAACCATCCGTATGCACCCTTCGACATCTGTTGGGGGACTGCACACCTATGGGTTTGCGCAGTGCTGTGACATCAGTTGAATAACCAATTTGTTACTCTTAGGTTTGGTTGTCACGGTTTCAACTTCATGGCAACAGGTTGCCCCATAAATGCTTTACTCTAAGCCAACGAGTACCAGTGTCCCTCGACATTCAGGTGAATCTTACTTCATTTGTAATTAGCACTTATTCATGTCAAGAATCATCATAGTTCATAAGTACGGTTCCAACTTCACTGCAACGGGTCACCCCATAATTGCTTCGTCCCTGTGCCAATGAATATCACACGAAATGCTAACACCTGTGAAAAGTTTCCTGTGTGAACTAATTCCAGAATGAAACAAGCCGCACCGCCACAAAAAGCAACCTGCACCGCATAATATGCATATGGCCATTGTAAATGTAGCAACACAAAACTGTTCATCACTTGAATAGCAATTCTTGTCGAAGGGGACATCAATCACGGCAAAATCCAGCTTTCTGCACTCGCAATATAACTGCATACGGCAGATTGAGCTTGTTCGTCATAACCACTGTCCGCCATTTTCTGAATACACACAACAAACGCACTGTTGACACAGCAAAAAGCATTCCATGTAACGCTCACAGCGTTGCTCAAGCACTAACTCAGTAGCTCGGCAAACGAAACCGGAAAATACCCAACCAAACATGGCGGAATGCGCTAGCAAAGTCGTGTTCAGAATCAAACCGTTCTAACTCTGAATGGCCCTCCCGCATTCCGCCATTGTTGGCCAGATTTTTTTGAGAAGAATCATCATCATCAAGTAGCTGTCCCTTCAGGAACTTGGCTCCCTTGACAGCAGTCCTGAAAAACTCTATTCTGTGCAAGATGACCAGTGTCATCAGCAGTCATTCTCAGATCGTCAATGACAACTAGCATCCATTGTCTTCTAGGTCTTCCTCTCATTCTTCTTCCAGGCATCAAGAATAGACACATTAAGAAAAAATATACTTAAAGCACTGGGAAGCATTATTTGTTTGTTATGTAGGAGATTGAAGCCGAGGCACCCCACTTTCAATTTAAGCTCGTCTTGTTTTTGTTATATCAGCGCATTTAGACCCACACATTCCGCTTCTTCAAACGTTCTATATTGACCACTTGTTAACCACTCTTTGTGATTTGTTTGTGATACGTTGTACCAGTTATGCGCCTATAAGTAGACCAGCACATCCGATTTCTGCGATGCTTTTATTTACTAGGGTAGCTTCTCAAGGCCCTACCTCAATCGCCTCTTGTAGGTCACAGTGTTACTATTATTTGCTCCCCTTGAGGGCCCGCAACACATGGGGGCAAGGCCCACACATTAATAATAAGAGTTAACGCCTTGCAGAGAATCAAAGTATATGGCTGAGAAACTATTTTTTCTTCAGCAAATTGAAGTTTGTTCTAACAAGTGATTCACTTTTATTGTGTTTTGAATTTTTTATCTTTGTTGTTCATTAAATAGTTCCGTTTGTAATTTGTAAATTAGACTTTTTTCATTTTGTTGTGTATAAAATAGTTAATTAAAATAGTTATCAATGTGATTGTATTTCTTTTTCTACCGGTAAATTAAAGCTAATTGGTAACATTGGTTCATTTCTATGGTATTTTTGCACTTCCTACTTTTGTTGTGCATAAAATGTTCATTAAATGGTTATGTATATGGTTTTTATAGTTTTGTTTTTGAATGTTGCTTATGAAATTCATTTAAACTATGTATTTATTATGTTACCAGCTAGCCCCATTGTTAAGGCACCCAAAAATTTCACAGGCAGCTAAGCAACAGATGATCAACATCATTTTTATACCTACTTTGTGTATTACCAAAGTAATACTATTGGCCAAACATGGGCAATGAGCAAAGCGCAGTCACAAAAAATAACTACATGTGAAATACGTTGCCTCAGAAAAGTTACCAACAACAGAAAAGACAGAGTCACCAACATCAGCATAAGAAAGAAAGTTGGCACAGAACCTTGCTTGAATTACATTGAGAAACAAAGAATGAAGTGGTTTGGCCACTTAATAAGAATGCATCCAAACTCCACAGTATACAGAGTCTTCTACAACAGAACATCGGGAAAGAAGACAAGAGGAAGACCATGAAAAAGATGGAGTTAGTGGTAATGAGCGAGCTGATAGATAGGCTGGCTTGGCTACAATATCAGAGGGAGCTGCTATGGAACAAAATGACATTCCTAACGTATTGAGAGTGTCTTTCCGAACAGAGGAGTTTCAGGGTTGTGAATCCCACTCGCTAACCAGATTGAGAGAGATAGGTGTCGACATTGGTGCAGCCCGAAAAGAACAACATACCAAATATGCAAAGAGATTGATAAATCAACATCGAACTGGCGTGTTGGACCGCTGGACGCTGCTGGATTTGTTACGGCAGAGATCGGACACCTATGGGCGTGTCCGGAGTACTATGATGATAGTCCTCATATAACTGATTTATTCTGTTTATTTTTATGGATGCAGAAACAAAGAAATACAAAGTTCTTGAAAAATGTGGAATTAAAAGAGAATTATTGGAAGAATGGACAGTAGCAGCATACCACAAGTGTTGTTCTGTGGTCGTCGAAGGGAAAAGGCACAAATGCAGACCACAGCTCAGATATAAGGACTCTTGCAAGGCTTCAATGAAGAGCTTTTATATCGGCCCCAATAAATGAGGAAAACTAGGTGATGACCGAGTTATGTGGAAAACAACATTACTTAAAGGTGCAAAATCTTGAAAAGAGACTTAGGGATGAACTGAAAAGCAAGAGAGACAACCACAAACTCAGAAGTTGTCACAGTAAAAAAAACTTGCCAATTGACAGTCTGTAAAGACAAAAAAGGCCATTTATTAAAGGATATAACAAATTATTATTAACTCCTCTTGAAACATCAACAAATTTCCTCCAACCAGATCTGTCTTGAACAAGCCAGGTTAGCTCATTCCAGTTTCTTTTTTTTCTCTGTCTACATTTCATGTCCATGTCTCTCTAGATCATCATTTATCCTTCTTGTCACCTGGATTTCATTTCAGAGCCACATGTAAGTGCCTGGTCGTCTGTGTTCTTAATGTATGTCCCAACCACTTCCAACTCCTTCCTTTTATTTTCTTGCTGATATTGTTGATGCATGTGCGTCTTAGTATAAGGTATTCTTTGATTCCAACGAATTTGAAAATTTCTTCTGAGACATCTTCCCTCAAAGCCTCTTATGCGAGTGCTTGTCATTGTACTTGTTTTCCATGTCTCTGGTGCATACAGAAAGAATGAGCAATGATTAACATATACTGCGGCAATGTGATTTCAACTTTACTTTATGGATCAGAATGGTGAAACAATATCTGTTCAAACTCTCCACCTTCTCCATAACTTGTCTTCGAAAGATCTTATGTGTATTTTGATCAAGAAGTATCTCTAACCAAAAACTGCTTCCACAGTGTCAACAAGAGAATCTGAGCACCATCATCCACAAAAGATGCTGGAGATGAATCGGACCCTGTGATGTTAAACTGTCCTGAGGTGGACACCAGAGGGTAAACGAAAGGTGGAAGACCCAAAACGACCTGGAGAGAAAGTAGAACAAGAACTGAAAGAAATGAATCACAGCTGGAACACAATACAGAGGAAAGCCAAGAATAGAAAAGAATTGTGTGCATATGCTGCTGCCCTAAGCGCCAAAGACATCACAGGGTAGAGAGAGTGAGAGACAACTACGTAGTCAGTGCCGTCTATCAGCAAAGTAAGTATGCCTTCACTTTTGCAATCGTCTGTCTTTTAGACATGTTTGGTAAGTCAATCATGTATGTTATAGTTTGCTACAAAGCATCACTTGTGCATCCAAGCATCAATCTCATAGCCCCATTCTGCAACCTATCCGGCCTGTTCAGTTGGGTTCTGCTGATTGTCAGAAGGCCCAGTCCAAAGTCAATCACTGGCATGGTATTTGATACAGTAAAAGCACCAGCATTTTACCGCTGCTATAACTCTAAGCGTCCCAAGTCTTTTCCTGCCTTGACAGCGATGTCATTAACACGATTTCGGAATGACAAACCTTTATCAACATTGATGCTTAAATATTTGAGATCAGAAGTTGGCACAGAACCTTACTTGAATTATATTGAAAAACAAAGAATGAAGTTGTTTGGCCACTTAATAAGAATGCAACCAAACTCCACAGTATACAGTCTTCTACAATAGAACATCAGGAAAGATAACGAGAAAAAGATGATTAGATGGTAAAGCATAATCCTGTCAAAGAGCAAAAATAATTATCACCCAAGCCATCATTAGAGCAGCACAAGACAAAAACAATAAACTGCGACACTGGGCAACAACCAGGTAACAGTGTCGTGTGATGACAAAATAAGATGTATCACTATAAGTGTCACTGTGTGGGAGCGGAAAGGGATAAACGAAGTCACAAAGTTGAAAG
The DNA here is from genome assembly GCA_020796225.1 of Arion vulgaris. Lineage (NCBI taxonomy): Eukaryota > Metazoa > Mollusca > Gastropoda > Stylommatophora > Arionidae > Arion > Arion vulgaris. Next base: position 11,747,122 of record CM036772.1, read on the forward strand.
TTTACCAGGCCATAGCGCTAGGCACGCTGATGTACGTAAGCGAGACATGGACAGTGTATAGCAGACACGCAAGAAAACTAGACCACTTCCACGCAAGTTGTCTACGCAGAATATTAAAAATAAACTGGCAGAACAAAATATCAGATACTGAAGTCCTCACAAGAGCAAAACTCCCATGCGTCAATACTCTGTAGCAGAAGGCCCAAGTGAGATGGGCCGGTCACGTTGCTCGGATGCCTGATAAACGCACCCCAAACAATTGATCTATGGCGCACTTGAAGGGGGCAGATGTTCTGCTGGTGGATAGAAAAAACGCTTTAAAGACACTTAAAGTGTCTCTGAAATGCTTCGATATACACACCACTTGTTGGGAATCCATGGCGCAAGATCGTCCTACTACTACCTTGTAGTTAGATTGGGGACAATCAAAGGCTAGAGGAGCAAACCGTAAACAAAACTGGACGGTAGGCAAACCAAGTAGTCCACAAAAAGACAGGTAACCTCGGCTGATGACGACCAACAACCCGGGAGGGCAGGTCGGCTTAGAGTCGCTACCCTAAAAGAAAATAGCAAGCAGGTCGGCTGGGAACAGCCAAAGGCTGATGGAGAGCGAACCCAGTAAACGCTGGTTGAAATCGGACACATCGCCGAAGGACAAGCAAAAGTGTTCTAAACGGCACTGAAGATTGTGGCGCAAAAAAACGTTCTATGCAAAGGCTGTTTATATATCACAATAAGAATGATCAAAATGGCCAAAAAGAACGATCGAGAGAAATGTTGCGCTGATGTATCAACACAAAAGGAACCGCATAGCTGAGAATCATCGTGCCGCTGAGGTACATATAAAACAAGCTGTGCGAAGACAGAACCCACAACACCCACGTGTCTAACCTTGATCATGTATGCCCCACCTGTGTTAGGGATTGTGTTCTAGAATAGGACTACACTACTGTCACCTCCGCACACACCAGAGAGATGCATCAGCTCACGTCTGAGGCTGTTGTCATCATAGCTTGCGATGGACGGCTATTTAATTATATACTTCTATGTATATATATAGCTTGTGCTACACTTGTCGCTGAGGGCAGCAAGAAATTGACGCCATTCTTCTTTGTTCTTCGCGGCTCTCTGTGTTGTGTTTCAGTTGTGATTCATGTCTTTCAGTTCTTGTTATACTGTTCCCCTGGTGTCTATATGGTACTATAACTGCTATTTTTTAACTAACTGTAGTTATGTACGTTTAAGCTGCTTACAAATATTGGTAGCTACTCGTTACTTTTACATCAACTATTCGTTACTTTAGAACACATTGTGTGAACCGGTAAAATCGTGGGTAGATGAGACAGAGGAAGACAGAGATATAAAATTTTGGATAGTCTGACTTCATGGCACGATAGAACGTTAACATCTGAGTTGATAGCAAACACCGAAGACAGTGATTTGTGGAGATCCAGAATCGCATACGCCAGCTGATGATGATGACTCGTAACTTATTGTTACGTGGCAAGAAAAGAACAGTACAACAGGTATACAAGTAGGCTCATCAATAAAAATAGAACTGGTACGGTCAGTCGCTGGACTCTGTTGGAGATATTGTGAAGGAGATTGGAGCACCTATGGACATGTCCGGAGTGCAATAAAGATATCTGAAACTGAAACAGATGTCAAAGGGTAAGCATACTGGTGGTTCCTGTTGCTCGCTGGTTAAACACACTTCTATATGTGATTATAAATATAGTTGGAAAATGAATACTAAGAGATTGGTACCATCATGACGAGAAAATCATTGTAGCAACTAACGTTCTAGTTTTAAAAATCATTTTTTTAGCTGAAACCGCGGCCAAACGTTATTATCGATACTACGAAGGTACTTTAAGAAATGGACAGGTTACAGTCTGGCAGTGTGCAACACCAAGGCGAAAGACAGAGGATGCTGAGATTCATTGCAGCCAACCTTCGATGTGGAGACGGCACCTGATGATGATGATGAAGGTACTGATACTCGTTACTTTTGGATCCGTGCAATAATAGATATTTGAGTAACGAAAAGTTGCTATTTGCACATCACTGGCAAATAGTAACGTTTCTGATGTCGCAGATCGGTAGTATACTGATTTACCGAGTTTAATTTTGTGTTCAAGTGCAGATTTAATTGTAGTGTTTGCAACACATACAAGATCAGCTAATATTTACTGGCATATTACTTCTCGTTGAGTATATGTTAGACGTTGCTATATATATTAGAAGGAAATGAAGAAGAGCTCAATCTCTACCTACGATCGTTCTCAAGAAATTAACTGCTATAATAATAATATAATAAATAACCTGAGCTACGTACGTATCGACTTGTCTTGTAAGTTGAGTTTACTGAATTTGACAGCATAAGGGCGTAATGAAAATGGGCATGATACTTAGTCATATTTTTCTAAGTTTTATTTATTTATGAGGCAAATGTTTCGCAAGGTATGATGAATAAATGATCTGCTCCCAAGTACTAGTATCTACTACTGTCTACTAGTACTAGCTCTTCAGTCTCTTTTGTATTTTGATCTGAACTTGAATTAAGCCTGCTCAGACTGACTGCATGCCAGATAGAAACACAGCCTCCAGAGAGCATTCTGCAATCATGTCCATCTTCATGCATACACCAACGAAACGAAACCTGGCCTCATGAATGAAGCTTACAGACTGAGCAAGCTATGGGGAACTCTCGAGGAACTCCAACTGACATGCAAGCTTAATAGAAGCAACCCACCTCATGGCTTAGATGAGCATACAAACACAAAGAAGAAGCGAAGTAGATCTGAACTTGTTATTTATATCTTATCATAATGTTTGTTAATTCTTACTTTTCTAAAAAAAAAAGGTTCTAAAGGCGATGGGTTGACTTCATTGCACCGGGTTTTCCCATATGGCTAGTCCTCTCGGTCCAGCCACTGCCAGAGTGTTGCGCAAAGCATGAACTCCATAGCTCCAGCAACAATCCAAGGGATCTCTGGAAAAAGAGATGTGACTCTGCCCAAATTCAGAATGACAAGCGAACATCTTAACCACTACATCATAGAGACCACCTACCTTTCTGTACCATGCTAATCTAAAAGGGAGTTTTAAAGCCAAAGGATTGACTTCATTGCACTGGGTTTTACCCATGACTCTGTCCTCTCCGCAGAAATGGAAAGCCACCTGTCAAGAGTATTGCACAAACTCCATAGCTCCAGTGACAATCCTAGGGGTCTCTGGAAAAAAATGCACTCCTAAACAGAATGGTGTGGTCTGGATTCAAACCTTCACTGCAAGGCAAGGACTTAGCCACAGAGACCCCTTAGATGCTAATCTAAGATCTATAACTTTAGTTTTGTTCGTAATACATTAAAAAAATTTTTAAGAGACTGGTTCGTTGTTACATTTCCAATATTATGACTATTAAACTAACTTGTTTTTTCATTTTTTTTTGCAGTAAAGCAATGGCTACCCCTCAACTAGACAAGTAAGCACACATACTTATTTAACATAAACATTATATATTCTTTTCACTTGCATTCCTTTCTGTTACCGTTGTAATTTAAAACTGCAAATTACTAACATTTATATTAATTTTCTATGTTCAGTATTCATAATGGAACATAGTGTTGGATTTGTTCTTCTCTTCAAACGTTCCATATTGACAACTTGATAACTACTCTGTGTGATTTGCATGTGATCTGAGCCTAAGAGCAATTGTACGCTGTGCCAGTTCACTTCAGTTATTCCTCTCCACTCCTTGTGGAGCATAGGACTTCAACAGTTGTTGCCACTCTTCTCAGTCTCTGGCTGTTCTCTTCTGGTTTCCTAGACAGCTCAGCACTCTTGAGTTCCTCAAGAAGACTTCGTTTCCAGGTCGGTTTAGGGGGTCCTCTTTTCGTTTTCCTTGCAGGCTCCACTCAAGTGCTTGTCTAGTGACACTTGACTGTGTCTTCCGTAGGGTATTCCCTACCCATCACCATTTTCTCCTCTTGACCTGGGTCATCATGGGTTCCTGTCCAGTTTTTATCCACAGGTCTGTATTTGTAACTCTATCATAACATCTCAGTCTGAGAATCCGCCAAAGACATCCGTTGACAAAGGTCTGAATCGTATTTGTATTTAACTTGGTGACTCACTACAATTCTGAGTTGTGCCAGTTATGCTTCTACAAGTAGGCCAGCACATCCAATTTCTGCGATGCTTTTTATTTACTAGGTAACTTCCCAAGGTCCTACATTAGTTGCCTCTTACTGTCTTGTAGGACTCAGTGGTACTATTCTTTGCTTCCATTGCGGCACCACACGGGCGGAATTGTTACTAAATATATTCTTCTTCTGCTTTCTCACTAGATTGGGATTTCGGATTCTCTAATAAAGGCAGTCGTCTGTCTCAGATTATCAGCCACGCCATACAGTTTGTCTTGGACGCTAGTGTAAGTGAGCCACTTCTTTCTTCTCAAGTCTGTATACTGGGGAAAGTTCAGTAGGATTTAATTCCTATGATTTCTGCTTCCCGCTTTGTGCCGACCCCTTCCTGCAGTAAGTTTTGGCCACCCTCGGGATGGTAGGTCTGACATTCTTACTGCGTGGCTAAATCTTCAAGGCAGATCGGCGACCGTAGAATCTGTTATCCCATTCCTCATTGTGAGGGGTCGTGGCACCATGTTATGCACCTTATGGCCTGGTTCATCCGTTTTCTGCAAGCATTTGTTTCGGGTTAGCATTCCCTAGTGGACACGAGCATCCAATTTCATTCAAACCTCCTTAGTTGCCTCTTACGACATGCGTAGCAGGTAACAGTGGTTCTATTCTTTACACCCCAAATTTGGGCCCCAGTAACCACTGGGCGTACTAAATATATTATATTATACTTTTTTCTCTCATACTGTTTTGCCTCACAGCATCAGAATAAGAAGAGTAGTATTTTAACCAGTGAGCCACATGAACCATCAGTATGCATGCCTTTGAACATCTGTTGGGAAGACTGAGCCTTTCCCTATGAGTCTTTCCCTGGAGTGCAATGACGTCGACTCATTAACTAATGCTATATAATAAGATACAATATTGAGTGATAGAAAATGATCACAGACATTGCACATAAATTATGACATGAAGAGGCTATAGATAGATGTTTCAGTTTTTAATATCTTCATTGCACTCCGTACATGTTCATAGGTGCTCTGATCTCCTTTGCAATATCTCCAACAATGTCCAGCGACTGACCATACCAGTTCGATTTTGATTGATGAGCCTACTAATATACCTGTTATGCTGTTCTTTTCTTGCCACTCCAATCTTCAAATCCAGCTCCTGCAATCTAGTAGTTGACATGGATTGGTTTAAATGAAAATCTTCTCTACTGCCACACTCTATGAAGGCGTTCAAAATATCAGAGCCAGCCAGCCTGTCTGCTCTCTCATTACCAACGACACCCATGTGCCCCAGAACGAAGATAAGTGTGATTCTGCAAATTGTTGACGCTTGCAGTGATTCAGTCCATTGCTTGTAATGACTCAGTACATTATAGATAGATGTAAGTAATTGAAGGATTAACTAGACTGAAATTAGACTAGAAGAAAAACAGATGGTACAATTGGGGCTGCTTTATCTTTGATTGATTGATTGATTCCCTATAATCAATTTATACACTGAAGTAAAGGGCTGCTTTATCTCGAATTAATTGATAGATTGATTCCCTATAACCAACTAATACACTGAATGGTAGAAGAGAAACAATTAATTAAAGAGTCTAAATATCTGTGGCTTAGTGGTATTGAGCTTGATCACAACCCAAGAGTACCTGGTTAAACACCGCAGCGGGCAGTTTAGAAGCAATTGTTCTCATGGATTTTTACAAATGGTAAAAATAGACGTCACCGTTCAGAAAGCAATGGCAAACTACCCAACTTATAAGTGGTACCTATAAAATCAACGACTGCTTACTGTGGTTGATAGCGATTTCCTATAAAGGATATGCCTCGATTTAAATTTTCATAGATGAAGGATTGACTTCTTTGCAACAGCTTTTCCTTATATCCTTTTCCGTACAACTAATTTTAGTTTAGTTTTTGTTTAGTCGTCTGATCATCATCACTGCACGTCGAACCAGTTAGTCCATAAGTGCTCTGATCTCCTCCTCAGTATGTCTTTCAGTGTAACGACCCCTGTTCTTTGTTGGTTTATTATTCTTTTTTGTCTACCAGCATAGATATAATATCAGCCTGGTCCATTGCTCGCCCACTTTGTACAGCAGTCATACCTGCAAGCTAATTATGTATTGTTAATATTAGAAATATAGTTACAACTTCTAGTCAGATCAAATGTTTACATCTTCTACCGTATTCAATAAACAGTACCATCTGCAACTGTTAAGCCCATTGCTTTGTGGAGGGGGCTCAGGAAGCTAAAGGCTAGAGGAGTAAACCCTAAAGGCTAGAGGAGTAAGCCCTAATAGAAAATCCCCACTGCCCTGTGGGTCAACATGATTATGCAAATGGCTAGAGGAGTAAACCTTGACCACAAATCCATATGGAGGGATCCTAAGGCAGCTGATGGCTATGTGTGTATTACATTCCATTTTCTGACATCCCCTGCAAACCCTGCTTGATTCCAAACCTATAGACTTTGTCTTTCCTTTGGATTAAACAGTATGGTAGAGAGGGGTTTGTGCAAAATGGGCAAGGCACATTCCCCATATCAGCTGCCCAGCCTAGGCACCACCGAAAACTCAAAAGATGTCACAGTAAGACACTTGCCAATTGACTGTCTCTAAAGACTAAAAATGCTATACGACTCATACAGTTACAACTTATCATCAAATAATTTCTCTGTCAAATTTTCTACTTTGCAGTAAGCATCTGACATTTGGCCATGTCCTAAATCAGCCTGACATAGTGAAAACAAGAGAGAACTTACCAGCAAACAGCCACGGTCGTCCAGCTTCTGAAGTTAGAATAGATAATTATAGAGAACTAGCACGGCAGATGAAGTATAAATGTAAGTGATTAGTATTGATTCCAGTTTTAGATTATGTTATGCGATCGACGTCATGGCACATTGGGCATTCCCATTCATGCTCTGTCCTCCGCTGCAGCAGCCATCCAAGTCCATTTACTCATCATGCCAATGAGAAGTTGATTATTACAACGCTCTTTACCATGAAGACGACACTGTCTGGCATATCCAAACTTAACTCCTAATTCTTGCATTCGTACCAGTGTCTGAGACTCGCCCATATCACATAAATGAGAGCGTACCACATATATTCATCGAGTCTGATATGATAATCGTATGGGTTACCTATTGCTCAGCCACCCATGAAAGAGTCCTGGAGGCAGCAGTGATCTCCATAGTCATGCTTGATGTTGTTATCTCGAAAGCGCTGCAGTCCTCATGAAGTGTGGTACCGTTTCATTGTGCTGAATAAGCTATTCCAATTTTAGATTATGCTAGGACATCTGATGACTTTAGGGGATCTCTGTGGCTAAGAGGTTAAGCCATTTACTTTACGTTCTGAAGGCATGAGGTTCAATCTTTATCTGTTCAATGCTACTTCTTTAAATGCTCTTAGCCTTCTATGAAGAAAACTAGTCATAACAGAGATGAAGTGTTTGTGCAAAAAGCTGGGAGTATCAAGAAGAGACTTGTTTAGAAAGGAAGACATCAGGAAAAAGTGTTACAACATCAGTACTGAACTTCATCAAGAAACAGCAAATTAAATGATTCTGCTACATAAGCAGATTACTAACAGACAGTCGCCTCAAAAGCAATGCTACTCCGATACAGTGTATACAATGGAAAAGGCCATCCATGCAAAAATGGGCCTCAAAATAACAGAGGCAATGAAAAATACTATTTATGAAACACACACAAAGCCTGTTTTTTTATAAATCTCTTCTTATCCTAACGCTGTGATTAAAAATAGGATTCGAGAAAAGACTAATTATTTTTTACGTTTGCCTGAATAGCCCAGCAAGAACACACCATCGGTTGGGAATAGATGTTCTAGAATGAGAAAACACTTCCAACCAATATCACTAACTGTGAATAACTCTAGCAACACCCTTGCAACATTTTTAATAGTGTATAATAGTTTATTTCTCCTTCTGTAAACTTGAACCAGGCACCTGATCATCCATTTTTGTGGTAATTTCTTCTTCAACACCCCCATTGAAGTATAAGGCATCAACAAATTTCATCCAACCAGATCGGTTTTGAGCAAGCCAGCTTAGTTCATTCCAGCTCATTCCTACCGGTACTTGTCTACAATTTCACCGCAGGAAAAGGAAACCTCGCTGACCTAAGTTAAGTGACGTCAGTCCGCCATCAGTGTTTTGGACGTGGAGGAGAACCGGGTTCAAAGGTCACAGATGTGGTGTTTATTGTGTATTCTGTATGTAAATAAGCATTGTTTTAATTGAATTGGGAGCCCTGAAAAGGACTGTATGTGGGAATGTGAGGTGGAAGGAGGCAGGATGGGACTAGGAGTGTTACTGTGGGGGCCAGAAACTTATGGTATCAGCAATAATAACTACGAAGGGGTCTAAATTTCTGGATTTAGTCCGGCGACGCCACATAAACTCACTCACTCAGGGAAGGACGGGATTTTACGTCAATAACATAAATAATGGGGAACCTCTGCGCTATATTTAGAACAATGCTGGCAAACAGTCTATATTTAGAATGACCCAGTTTTTGCGGTGAAATTGTAGACAAGTACCTTCCTACCTCTTTTCTTTCTCTGTGTACAGTTTGTTTTCATGTTTTCTAAGTCTTCTGTCTTGTTGCCTAGATTGCAAGTACAAAATAGGCCCTTCTGACATATGCACATGTAGCACCAGCATGTGGACAGAGACACTCATACCTCAAGAGTGTCCAACATACACTGAACAGAGTTAAACGCATGACCAATCCCCTTGTCAGTCCAAGACAAGCTATATGGAGATGTGCATGGACTCGGGTTGACCACTAACTACTTTAGAAGTATGCAAATCGATGTCTGAGAACGTTGGAAGGAGAAGCTACCCAGATTCTATTTCAGAGTCACATGTGGGTGTCTGGTCTTCTGCATTCTTAATGTATGTCCCAACCACTTCCAGCTCCTTCCTTTTAATCCTTGTTGATATTGTTGATGCCTGCCGAAAAGTGTTATGTGGGCTGTCAAGGATCCTGTCAGTGACTAAGCTTCCTTGTGGGTTTGGCTGGACTCACCAAACACAACATTTTCACCTCAATTTGTGACTGCTTTCCCAGTATCTGGTTGAAAAAATCTGTGAATGTTTCTGTAGCTAACTTTTATTTTATGGTTGGTCACCAACTTAATGCAAAACCCTTGTAGTGGATGTCCCTCCTATTCTGATCCCTATCCTTTAATCTGTTTCATCATCATCAAGTAGCGTGTCCCTTCTGGCACCTGGCTCCCATGACAGCAATCCTGAAAAACTATCTGTTCTGTGCAAGTTGACTGGTCATTCTCAGATCGTCAATGACATCTTGCACCCATCATCTTCTAGGTCTTCCTCTCGTTCTTCTTCCAGGCACCATTCCTCCAAAATTATCTTCTCTAGGCACTCATGTCGTTTAATGTGTCAGAAATATTAAATTGTCCTTGATTTTATGCTCTTTAATAGCCAACTCTCTCTAATATCAAGCTGCTGCAGAACTGCTGTTGATCTGTTTGGCATGATTAAATCTGCAGGCAGCAACGTTACTTCTGACATAATTCTCTGGGTCACTGAAATATTTATCATATCTTATATTACTATTATGTCCCTTTATTTTGTGCCTTCGTACCAGACACTGCAGACTCAACAGACACTTTATAGACTAGGAATAAGTAAAACATTTCTCTGCCAGTGTCAACAGTCGGAACAGACACCCGAGACTGTCCTCTCCTGGCTGAGCTGTGAAGCAACATGTGGCTACACCCAGTCAAACTAAAAACTAAGCTTTGGGAAACCTGATATACCTGAAGCTGACCGCCCAATTTGTGGTATTTAGTAAACTAAACGCATGACCAGAGATCGCTGAAGAAAAATTTCCCTTTAATTTAATTTCTGTTTTCTACTTCAGCTGTAAAAAATGTTGAAGAACGTTCTGAATCAGTCAGCTCTAACTCAAATTCTGAAGATGTCAAGAAAAAGAAGAAAAAGCATCGCAGGAAAAAGCACAAGAAAGAATCCAAGAAGGAGAAAAGATTAAGATCTGAAGAGAAAGATGACAGAACTGAGTAAGAAATGATGTATTTAAAAATATTTAAAAACTGTTGTCTTTGTTAAGAAATAAAATAAAAAAATTCCAGTAGCCTTCTCAGACCTTAGGGTATTAAGTCACTTCACATCTCTAGGCTGTAGTGTGTAGCAGGGCAAATCCCTTTCCTCATGTATGGAGTGTGATATTGAACACACAACCCTCTTGTGTCCAAGTCGATAGATGAACGCGTATGCATTAGCAAATCTATGCGCTGTTGTCTATGTTACTGCCCCAAAAATGTATATCTTTGATTATTCAGTCATTATACAATTGACTAGCACTTAATTTGTTTGCCACAGAGACCTCAATTTCTAGCATAAATCTTGTTTAACTATTGCAATCATAGATTTGTTGTCAGATTTACTTCATAATGATTTGACCCAGATATGTTAATCTCCATACTTAATTGATAACTTATTACCTCTGAAGTCGGAAAAACGTATGTGGCAAGGGCCACTGATAATAAATAAAGCAGACCTTCATGCAAAAGTCAGTCAGAGGCGCCATACCCGGCACCCTGGCTACGCCTGATTTTATAACAGGTGAACGTAAGATGGAAGAAAATGAGATGATGACCTCGCCTGTGTGATGCAGGGCTTGCAACCGAGCAAAGAATAGTAACATCGCAACCTACAAGACAAATTGTAACTGAGACATATTGTGACTTGTGACATATTGAGGCGACTGAGGTAGGGAAGCTACCCTAGTAAATAAAAAGCGTTGCAGGAAATCGGATGTCCTGTCCTACTTCTAGGTGCATAACTTACACACCGTACAATCGCTTTTTTTTAGGCTCGGATCATATACAAATCACAAAGAATGGTTAAGAAGTGGTCAGTATGGAGCTTTCGAAGAAGAAGAAGATGATGACCTGTAGGTTTTGATATTTTGGATTTGTTGGAAAATACTTTGTGAAACCATATTTCTATTATTTTCAGGAAGAGAGACAGAAAGAACAATATCAGTTCTGTTCTTTCAGACATTAGAGCAGTTGAGGTTCCACATGCTCTTCCAACAAATTTTTCCAACAGAGACAGGACAGAAGACCGTAAATATAGGAAACAGGAAGATAGTGAAGATAGCGAACCAATCAACAGGTGAGTTATGCTTTCCCATCTTTATTTCTTAAACAGTACGACGGTCTACAAGGTGTGTTCTATGTTTGGCTCTGCATTCAACAGAGTTTAGGTCTCTCTTAGCAAGGATGAAAAGAGAAAATTAGTAAACTGCTGATGACCTGTAGGACACACAAGCAACCCCACCTCTTAATGGTGTAGACCGGGAAATGTTGACAGCGAAATCCAAGACTGCGTCTGGCCCACCTAGGGTGATGGACTTCGTAGGTTTTTGTGTCCTCAACCTGTGACTTAGGAAGGGAACCAGAATAAAATCCATGCAGAAATCAGATGTTTCACACTACAGGTGTGTAGGCGCCTTACTGGCACAACAAGCTCATGCTCTAAGGCACAAATCACATGCAGATCACAAAGAGTGATTTCACAAGTGGCGGATGTAGAGGGAACGAAGAAGAAATAGGATGATGAACCTAAGATATAACATGCACAAACAAAAGTTAAAGATGCACTTTTTCTGTAGCAACATATGTATGTGAATCATGGAACAGTACATAAATAGTAACTATCTCTAGCCTGTGATGCCTCTGGCGCTTAGGACAGCAACAAATACACCCCATTATTCTCTGTTCTTTGTTGTCCTCTATGTCTTGTTCTACTGTTATCCTCCAGGTCTTTTTGAGTATTCCACATTTTCGTTGACCCTCTGGTGTCCATCTGAGTGCTGTTTTCATGACAGAGTTAGTCTCCATGCGTATCACATGTTGATCTCTATCTCCAGCTTCTTATATAAGCACTGATATAAAGGAAAGCAAGCCTTCATGCAAAAGTCTGTCAGAAGCACTATACCAGACACCCTGACTATACCTGAATTCATAGCGGGCTAACGCAAGAAAAAGAATATATATATATTCATTATTTCCTTATTATGTAGATTGATAATAATATCATCATTGCACTTTAATGAATGACTATCTGTGCTTTGATATATTTTCTTACATAGAAAGATCTTAACAACAGTTCACGAACTCTGTAAAACCGATGAGTATTTCTGATATAATTTTGATAATGTTAATTTTGACAGGAATCTCTTTTCAGCAATATATTTATTATTTCTACCCTGGAGGTAGATTTTCAACCTTCTCCCCCTTTCAACTCTCAACAGAGCACAGGTCTTTAACAAACTGCTTCCAGCCTTTCTCTCTCTTGCCATTCCTTCCAATTCCTTTCTTGCATTGCCTATCCTTTTAATATCTGTCTCCAGCTCTCTTTTCCAGATATTTCTATCCTTCCCCATCTCCTCTGTCCCTGCAGGTTCCAAAACAGTGCCTGTTTTGCAATGCTTTTGGTCTGCCTTCTTAATGTGTGTCCTATCCATTGCCAGCATCTCTGTGTTTAGTTCTTTCTCTGAGTTCATCGTTCATAATCTAATCACAGTCCCTCTATTCTATGTAAACATTCATTTACGAACATCTGTAGTTTTCTTGTGGTTTCTTTTGATGTTCTCCATGTTTCTGAGCCATAAAGATTTTCAACCTGCTCTCATTTATTTTCAAACTGCCAAGGATTTTTTTAATGCAAATTTGTGAGGTTCTAATTTATTCAATTTGTTCGACTTATGTATGCTGTATCATCTTCGCTCATATAATCAGAAGTATGGGTACATCACTCACTAGATGATATAAGAATAATTATTTACTCCAAAAATTTGATTATTTACAGGGAGATAACTTCATTGCAAAAAAGTAGAAGCAACAGAACTATTTTTGAATCATCTGCCCAAGCTTAAAGGGAAAGGAGCAATTGTGAGTTTTAATGCTACTTATTTGCAATAATTGTTTCTACATTGTAACATTGTAAAAAAATTCTTATTAGCTCTCTTTAGTATCGTATCATTGAGCCCATGGACACTAAGACAGAGTAAACAAATTTCACTTATTCCGTTCATGTGCTTTTCTCTCTATCTCAAAATTAATCTTGTGCATGGTTTTGAACTATCACGAAGAACTGGGATAGAACAGAACAAGTGGAAAAAGAGATAAGGGGCTGAAGCAGCTTTTATCAGAACCAACATTATCTAGTAATATCACAGAAGAAGAAGAATATTTTTCTTTCTGTAGACGTTGGTTGTACGCCATAATTTATGTTAAGTTTGGTTCTCTTCCATCAAGATTTTTTGATAGCTTTCATGATTTGTTTTTCCTTTAAAGTTACTTCAAAATATTCCAAAGAGGATACATATATTTTCCATTGTCTATAATTTTCAGAATTTCAAAAGCCGCTCACGATCGCCAACACCGCCCTACTGGAAACAAGAAGAAAGAAGAGCCATCATCCCATTGAAAAAGGCACAGAATACGGAAGAGAAAAATATAAACAAAAGGGAATTGGTTGCTGCTCAGAATTTAGATTACAAGAGTGTAAAGAAAGATTCAGAAGGAAGCATCAAGAAGTTGTCTGCGTTTGAGAGAGAAAGAGTAGATGTAGAAGACAGGTAAGTTTTACAAAAGCACAACAACAGAACAAGTATTTCATTCTTGTAATTTTATTCATTTAGCTTCCTTACTTATTACTTGTGAGCGTCTGTAGCTTCTGCGGTGGTGAGCTTGATCACAACCTAAGCTACCTGGTTCAAACTTGCGACAGGTATTCTACACATGGTAAAAATAGACATCACCGTTCAGAAAGCAATGGCAAACTACTAAATGTATAAGTGGTGCCTAGAAAATCAACGACTTGTTTACTGTGGTTGATGGCTACGTCCTGTAAAGGATATGCCACGATTTTCATTTCACTTATTACTTGGATGGGATGAAGGAAATTAAAAGAAGAACAAACATGGTCATACAAAAAAAGTAAGAACTAAAACAGTATTGAATGGAGCTGATAAGAAAACATAGATCATAATACTAAGAGCATGCATATTCCCAATGGCAATGTATGGGTGTGAAGCATGGGCATTTAACAAGGCAGTAGAAATACATATATGGGCTCTTGAATATAAGTGTTACAGTAGTCCTCCGTATATCATGGACAGAGAATAGAACAAATAGATCCATACAGAAAGAGCTCAAAATCAGAGAAATTGGCTGAGGCTACAAATAAGAATAAGAAAATTGAAGTATTTTGGACATATAAAGAGACTTGAAATTTTGGAGAAGACCATCATGGAAGGAGGGATCCAGCAAAGAGGAGAAGAGGAAGACTATGGATTCAGGATGTAACTGAACATGAGAAGAAAGATGGGGCCCAACTACAACTCCCCATGATGCTTCATGCCAGATGTGATCATGATAAAATAAGTCATCTGATCTGTTCCTTCCATTTATGCCTCCAGATTCTATGATGGGATACAGTGTCCTTCAAATTCAAAACTTTGTGAGGTTAACTTTGAATAGACTCACCTATATTGGATTCTCCGGAAGGAGTTGATTCTTATGTTTCATACTTGTTGGCCTACACACGATGACATAATTAAAAAAAAAGTTTGTACTTAGGTTGAAATAGCGCCTGAGTGGTTACCGGGGCCAAATTGGGGTGTAAAGAATGGAACCACTGTTACCTGCCACGCATGTTGTAAGAGGCGACTAAGGAGGCTGGGCGTGGGGCTAGCTACCCCACACCGTAAAAAACACTAGATGGCTATAGAATGGAGAGCGAACCGAGTAAACACTGGCTGAAACCGAACACATCGCCAAAGGATAAGCACCTGAGCTCCAAATAGTGCTGAAGATATGACGTAAAACACACCAATGCTGCATGAATCAGATTTCCACATGAATAGAATTTATGGGGAGGTTTGGTACATCGGTCTGGGCAGTGATCGCGCGAGAGAGGTTGAAATAGGCATGCCTCTGTCTATAGAGGCTTTAATCTCCTACATAATAAACAGGTTACCTCTGAAGTCGAAGAAGGCACGCCTGTATGACGGGGACACTGATAAAAGGAAAGCAGGCATTCACGCAGAAATCACTCGAAGCGCCATACCAGATACCCTGACTACATCTGAATTTATAGTGGGCGAGCGAATGCAAGAAGCAGATAACTCTGTGACCTTGATCAGTTCGACATAAAGTTGCCTTTTGTTCGAAACATTTCTGTGTATTGTTTTTGTAAAACTACAGTAGTTTGTTTTTACGTGTTTCACCATAAGTTTATACATGCTCTTTTCATCATCTTAATTATTTACATTTCTGTTTTGTTACCACTAACATGTGCGTAGTCTGTACATTTTTTTCAATTCGTCTCCACAGTTCTCATATTAAAATCTCTTAAAAAAATTAATACAAAATTATATTTCCTGTCCTGGAAGCTTTGACAAAGGCCGCCAGAAATGGGGAAACAAAGGGGATGCAAACGAAGACAGAGAGAGACAGTCTTCTGCGGATGGCAGGAAGGATACAAAGGGTACGTTTTTAGAAAATCCACCAATTTTGTGTGAGTGTAGTGTCTGAGTGGGTGATTGATTGATAGGACCATCATCATTGCACAAATGTGAGTAGCCATGTGTTCTCCGATCTCTTTCTTACACGGAACAATCTTAGCAGCAGTGCACAAACTCTCTAGCACAGACGATGGTCCCCAATATAATTTTGAAGGTGGTGAAAATTTGTATTGGAATTTTATTTTTATTCTCTCTAATGGATTTTGCTCCGGGCAGCGACTTTCCAGGCTGCTCTTCTCGATTGTGAACTACCAATTGCTCTTTTACATGCTCAATTTGAAGGTTTTTTTGTGCATCTCCGATAGGACTAGGAACTCGATCTTACCTACACTAAGATCAGGGATCTCTGGAAAAATATCCTGATCGTACACAAGGAGCGTACTGAGTACCTTTGAAACGAGAGGCAGCACCTAACCTCTGTGTCACGGAGACCCCATGTCAACATGAACAGATCACAAATCATGGTTAACTTGGCTGATAAGAATGAATGCAAACAAACCTTTTGGCAGATCTACTGCAAAAGTGCTTTTCTTCTTCTTCTTACGCTCCATATCGACCACTTGTTAACCACTCTGTATGATTTGTATGTGATCTGAGCCAAAGAGCGATTGTACGTTGTGCCAGTTAGGCACCTACAAGTAGGCCAGCACATCCGATTTCTGCGATGATTTTTATTTACTAGAGTAGCTTCCTAGACCCCATACCTTAGTCGCCTCTTATGACATGCCTTATAGGTTGCAATTCTTTGCTTCTTTTCCGGGCCAGGCACCACACAGATGTGAAAATACTCTGAGGCCTAGACTTTCAACTTGCTAGAAAAAAAAACTGCACATATGGGGGCATACCAATTACATGAATATAGATTCTATTACATGTTTTTTCTTTTTGGTTATCAAATGATCATCATCAAGTAGCTTCTCCTTTCCGGAACTTGGCTCCCGTGACAGTAGTCCTGAAAAACTCTATTCTGTGCAAGATGACCAGCATCAGCAGCTGTCATTCTCAGATCCTTGGTGAGTATGACAACAGAACATATCCTACAGAACTGCCCCCAGTATGCAGACCTGAGAAGAAAGAGGTAGCCCACTTACACCAGCGTCCAAGACAAACTGTATGGCGTGGCTGATAATCTGAGGCAGACGGCTGCCTTTATTTGAGAAACCGAAATCCCAATCTAGTGAGAACGCAGAAGAAGATATCTTCCATTCATCGTCTTCTAGGTATTCCTCTCTTTATTTTTCCAGGCATCATTCCCTCCAAAATTATCTTCTCTAGGCACTCATGTTGTTTGATCAAATGATAACGTGACTATATTTTACCATTCCTTTCTTTGTCCAGTGGAAAGACGCCAGAAGATGGGCATAGCTAAGGAGGTAAAAGATCAGTCTGAGGACAGTGAGAATGAATCTGGTTCTGGTTATGAAGAAGGAGAAATTCAAAATGAAAAGGATGAAGTCTTGACAAGTGAGAAAAGCAGAGATACGCATAATAGACGAGACTCTCAACTAATGAAGAATGACAATATGTGAGTATTTATAATTAAAATATGAGATTCCATCAGTTATATCTAATTTCTCACTTTTTAGATCATATTTTACCTTTTCTTACCAATTTAACACTGAAATACCTGTTTTAATGGATACATAAGAAATATGTGCTTGCTAGTTAGTTAGCTAGTTTGTTAGTTAGTTAGCTAGTTTGTTAGTTAGTTAGCTAGCTAGTTTGTTAGTTAGTTTGCTAGTTAGTTAGTTAGTTAGTTTGTTAGCTAGTTCATTAGTTAGTGAGTTAGTTAGTTAGTAAATTAGTTAGTGAGTTAGTTTGTTAGTGAGTTTTTTAGTGAGTAAGGCATGGTTCTGGGGACGAGGTAGGGACGACCAAGACGAAGGTGGCAGAAGGCCATCAAAGAAACTTTGAACATGGCACTGGAGGAGTGAGGAGAAATCGCTAAAGACAGAGTTTTTCAGGCGGGCTGAGATGAAAGCGACATTCTGCAAAGGTACATGCTACTATTAGATATTGAACTTGTAGCTTATAATTTTAGATTAATTTATTGATCATGTAATTTTTTACATTTGTCTCCAGGGCATCTGGCAAGAAAGAAGAAAGTAAGTCCAGCAGAGACTACCGAAACAGAGATAAATCAAGGCAAGATATTCACGGTTGGAGAAGAGTTTCATATGAATCCCAATCTTCAGAAAGAAATCAAAACAGACGACGAGATTTGTACGAGAGGCGTTACAGTAACTCAAATCGAGTAGATCAAAATCGAGACAGCAAAGAAGTTAGGTACGGTTACCAAGAGCCGAAGCAGTCCTGGAACTCAGATTGGATGAATAATGCGAAGTTTAGACAAGAAAAAGACATGAGATTTCAACCTATGCAGTCATCAGAGGAGTCAAAATGGAATGAAAAAAGTAGTCATTTTGGCTCAAATTCTCATTCTAAAGATGAATCACTTTACCAGGGACAAGACATGATAGGCAGGAACTTGAGGCAGCAGAGAAGATCTCGTTCTGGAAGTTCCGACATGGAAAGACTTGTCAAAAAAATGAAACCAGATGTGCAAAACAGATTTTTCAGTTCAGTAGCACCAAAATATGAACACGTAAATAAGAAGACAGAGTTCAAAAGGTTAGAAACATTTTTATTATTTTTTCGAATATTATCAGAAGTTATAAATTGTGACATTTTATTAGGTTTTAAAAAATATCTGAATTTATAAATTGTGAAATTTTATTATTTTTAAGAGCCACAACAAATTAAATGGTTCGGTCACATGAGCAGGTTAACATAGAGTGCGCCTCAAAGAGCAATGCTACTTCGATACTGTGGATACAAAGCAAAATGTGGACTACAGAAATAACAGAGGCAATGAAGGAAACTATTCATGAAGCGCACACAAAAGCCCTTTCCGTAAATACCTTCTTATCCTGACGCTATGAGGTAAAATAGAATTAGAGGAAGAAAGAAGATACTCCAGTCACCCAACTTAAAATGGGTCCTTTGACTTTTTTATTTTGGGATAAAAGTTGAAATAGTTTCCTGAGCTTTCGCACAAGTTCTCTGTCTACACTTTTAACTAACTGAACTATCTTATATTGTCTTTCCCCAAGGGGATGATGGAATTGGTTGTCCACTCTTGCCGTTAAGCGTAGGGAGCTTTAATTTGCTACTAGGGCCAGATGAATCGTCCTTGTGTTATAACTGTGTTTATTTAGTTTGGTCCTGATATTGTCTATCCATCTTTTTCTTGGTCTTCTCTTGGCTCTAATACTTGATCTCTTTTTATTGTATGCTGTTATTGGGGGTTGGTTGTATTCCATTCTCATTAAATGTCCGAACAACTGCATTTGTTGTCTTTTAGTATATTCAGTGCATGAAGTTATGCCTACACTGCTTCTGATGTCCTCGTTTCGTAGTCCATTTTTTCTGGTGACCCCCACCGCCTTCCTCAAGAATTTAATTTCACATGTGGTGAACATTCTGTGGTGTGTTGCTGTCAGAGACCAGTTTGGCACTGGTAACATAGTGCTGGTACAAAAATTTCTTATAACACTTGAAAAATCAATCTGAGTGCTTAGATGTTGAATCTATCCAGTTTTTTGTTTACTGTTAATATTTACAAGCAGAATTAACTGTTAATAGTATGAACAATTTATTGTAAATTTTGTACTTTGTTATCATTTCATTTTCATATATCCATTTTTCTTTTACATATCCATTTTGCTGTCAGTTTTCTGCAAGAGAAATCTGACAGTCCTCCACCATCACACTGGAAGCCAG
Source organism: Arion vulgaris (assembly GCA_020796225.1). Taxonomy (NCBI): domain Eukaryota; kingdom Metazoa; phylum Mollusca; class Gastropoda; order Stylommatophora; family Arionidae; genus Arion; species Arion vulgaris. The sequence goes on from CM036772.1 coordinate 11,766,675, forward strand.
GACTGAAACAGTTGAGGAACAGTAGTGTTGCAGAAAAGTATGTATATTATAGTTTGTTATTGGTTGTTTACAGAGCAAACCTGGGAATCCCTGGTGCAAGATTGTTAAATGTGGCGCTGTAACAACACAAGAGGAACTCACATAGCTGAGAATCATCATACTGTTAAGATACAAAGAAAGAGAACGTCGCTCCATCTTTTGATTGGTTTTGCTCTGTACTCGTTACACTTTTTTTAAGTGTATAAAAGTAGTTTTTAGTGTCTGAAAGTAGTGACTATCAAAATATGAACAGATTAGAACAAGTTGTCATTCTGCGCCTCAAAAAAGAACACAATCAACTCCACAGCCACATGTATACAAAATTCAATATTGATAATTCGACTGTGTGTACATGGGGACAGGCACCCAAGACTGCAGAGCACATACTTCAAGACAGCCCACAATATAATATACTGAGACAAACTCACCGGCTCAGTGAAAGAACATTGGATAGAAAACTGCACGGACCTATGTGTGAGCTACAAAAAAAACGAAATTTATACATGAGGCAACATTGAATATATAGACAGTATTTCAAGCGATTGAAAAATAAGGAAGGATACATACACAGTGAGTCAAGGGAGCCATCAGTGTGCATTCCATTTGTATAAGGATATTGAGTACCAATAGGTTTGCCCTAAGCGATGTAAAATCATTTTTGTTCATCATAAATCAATAGAAACGAGGAACTCAGAGAAAGAACTAAGCAGATACCAGTGGAGAAAGAGTTAAGAAAGAGACGCTGGCGATGGATAGGACACACATTGAAAGGACTGACTGGAAACATTGCAAGACAGGCACTGTTTTGGAACCTGCATGGGGACAACGCCGCACCAGGATTAGTGATCTGGCACTAATCAAGATCCTACCCCACCTCCATGTGGTGACCCTTGAAACAGACAATGGTTCCTGTCTGGCTAAGCGAGTAGGGATCGAGGGAGAGCTACTCTGGTATAAATAGTGATGCAGACGTAGTCACTTTGGATGAGATCCACTCGCAACACAGATGAGCAGAATCCCAGAGTGACTATTAATGCAATCTCTCCCGGCCGATGGCAAAAGCTGAACGGATAAACATAAAGGGATGAGGGGTGCATCCAGAAAGAGACGTGGACCTGTGTGGGGTGAAACTCGGGTCCGGAGGTGGGGCCTGAGCTGAGTTGCACGTGGGGCCCACATAGGACGGAACTCTGATCCTCGAGGTTGGGGCCCAAATTGAGTTCCGATGGCTGCATCCAGGGAAGAGACATGGGCCAGCAATGAGCAAAACTTGAGCCCTCGCTCTGTGTCCGGACAGTCTAGGTGAATGTGTGCACTGTGAAAACTAATAGACACGGTGCGCAGGCACCGGGGCAGAGCGAACACGCATGCAAACAATGCATGGATTGACCCACCGGTGGGACAGACATGCACAGCACTGATGGTGGAGCGACAAAGGGACGTGACAAGCGTAGGGGTGAGCGGCCCACCCAAATGTGCAGAAAAACTGGAAAGTCCAGTAGAGGCTTGAATCCAGTGCGCGTTTCTGCTTGCAGGGAACTACTACTGTCTTGTAGTTAGATTGGGGACAATCAAAGTCTAATGAGGCAAACCGTACACAAAACTGGACTGTAGACAAACCAAGTAGTCCAAAAAAGATAAATAATCTGGGCAGATGATGCTCAACAACCCGGGAGGGAAGGTTGTCTAAGGGTCACTACCCTAAAAGAAAATAACAACCTGCTGCCTTGCAGGTAGGCTGGGACAGCCACAGGCTGACGGAGAGCAAACCCAGTAAACGCTGGCTGAAACCAAACATGTTGCCGAATGATAAGCACCAGAGCTTCAAATTTCGCTGAATGATGTGACGTAAAAAAAAACGTTCTTGGCAAAGGCTGTCTATATATCACAATAAGAATGATCAAAATGGCCAAAAAGAACGATCCGCGAGAGAGAGAATCCGAGGGAAGGAGGAGTAGAAGAAGGCCTAGACATATCTGAGAAGAGAGCTGGAGACTGATTTTAAAAGGTAAAACTTGGAGAGGATGGCAGGAGAGAAGAAGAGCTGGAAGAAGTGGTTGAAGACCTGTGCTCCATTGGGAGTTGAAAGGTAAATAAGAAAAAGAAGATTAAATCATCACCAGTATGCCTTAATGAAAACACACTGCATTTAATAATTGAAATGATTGTTTTGTTTGCAGACACAAAAACTCTCTTGATGAAACTTCTCTGTCTGTGCTACAAAAGAAAAAACTCACTGAATGCCCAGCTGGCAACAGTTAGTACTGATGAGGTCTTACCACTGCCTGTTCCAACTACGGTCACCAGTTCCAAGATCATTTATCAACTTGACTCTGGGTTTCAAATTCAATACAGTGTTACATCATCTGGTAATGACATGAACTTTGTTATTTGTATCCCAGAATCTAGTTGAGACTCTTATTCTACCTTCATTAACCTCTTCGCTCTTCTGAACCAATATACTAGCTTGCTGTATTTTTTTAAGATGACGTAAAGAGCTGCACCAACGTAGTTCAGGGTAGGGTGACAATGCTCTATGCAGAGCGGATCCCACGGCCCCAACATAATTTAATATCTCCTTCTCTTCCACCATTTGCTTCTATATGGGGAAAGAGATAGTGATCTTGTTTGTGCTTGTTCTAATGCGCTTTGTAAGCTGTTATTTATTTTCTTACGGCTGTTCTTGATGCCATCACTTCCTGGTCTTCCTCTTGCTCTGTGGTAGGCGATACCAGGGCATTCTTGTCATGTCTAAACCATTTAATCTGTTCTGTTATGAATTTCATGACTAATTTAATATACTTTGCAAAATAAGCAAGTCCGTGTTTAAACAAAAATTATGGGGGAAAAGGAGTTTTTAGTTTTTTTTTCCTGCATTTGCCTGCGATGAATTCGGGCATAGTCAGAGTGCCCTGTATGGCACATCTGACTGATTTTTGTGTTAATGCCTTGTTTTCTTATTATCAGTGACCCCCACCATACAGGCATGCCTTCTCCGACTTCAGGGGTGAGTGAAAAGGTTAAATTGATAGTGTTTATGAGAAATTAGTGGACATGAGTCAGCTCTGACAACCTTCCATATAATAAATCAGATCTGTCGTCATCCTCCTCGAGTATAACTCATTAGATGTGGTACTAGAAAGTAGAGTTTAATGTTCTTAAAATATTGTCAGTAATGTATATGTACAAATTTGTGTTTTATTGAAGCAGACGGAACAGACACCGAAGCATATCATGCAAGACTGTCCTCTCCTGGGTGAGCTGAAAAGCAACATGTGGCCACACCCAGTCAACCTAAAAACTAGACATTGGGGAAACCTGACAGACCTGAACTGCCCAGTTTGAGGTCCATAGTGAACTAAGCACATGACATGACCTGCAGGCATTCACCAACAGATGTCTCTGCTGCATACTCAATATCAGATGACCTAAAGTGATAACAAATACAGAATTGTGGAGGGGAACAGGTCAGAAACCAATACAGCTGAAGGTTAAGAGGAGAAAGTGGTGATACATTGAACACACCCACATTAAACAACCAAGCAATATAACTAGGTAAGCACTTTGACTGGAACTCCCAAAAAACTATCTTGTGAAGAGCTGTGGAAGATGAATCCAGAGCGATCACAGTATAATGTGTGAAACTGAAGATAATTGCTCAAATTAGAGTTAGATGGATAGTTGCAGTCTTATCTTCCATTAGTGATGAGAAGGCTTAATGGTAGTGATAGGAGCTGAAAGGCAAGAGAGACTAGCTGGTGAAGTGCTGTAGAAAAGGAATCTTGAGTGGTCAGTTTTGTGGGTGCAACTGAAGAAGACTGCTCAAAATAGGATTAGACTAAGAGTAACAGTTGCAGTCTTATCTTTAATTAGTCATGAGAAGGCTTAATAGTAATAGTAGTGATATGAGCTTTAAAGACAAGAGAGACAGCGAAACTCAAAGTTGTCATAGTAAAACACTTGCCAATTGACCGTCTGTTCTGTAAAGATGAAAATGGCCACATACAGTGATGGTATTGTGGTTGCGTGGCTGAGCAGCTCAGAAACAAAAACATTTTTAACACTTGTATTCTTTTGATATGGTCTTTTCTGTCTGTGCCAGATTTGTGGTGTTGCCTTTGTATAGTTCTAAATAAAATTGTGTAGAGGTTTATTTCTCCGGAGGTGAAAAATGTACAATAAACCTACTTCCTTTGAGACTTGTCACTGGTGGAAGCGTATTCCGTTTTATTGTACATCTTTGCTAAAGAATTCATCCCGAGTATCTTATATTTTTTATGGTCAGCACATCTTAGCATGTTTGTATGGTCATGTAGTTAGGATGCTGACAGGGTCCGTTTGTTCGATAGTTGACAAGAGTCCTGTTACTACATTGCTGATGTAGCCATGTCATTAGAGTGCTCATATAGTCATGTAATTAGTTATTGTTATGTTATGCGATCAACGTAATGACATATTGGACATTCCCATACAAGCTATGATCTCTGCTGCAGTAGCCATCCCAAAGTCCATTTGCTCACCATATCCATGAGAAGTTGATTAGTATATCTTCTCTCTCACCGCAACGAACACTGTCTGGCATGTCTAAACTTAACTCCTAAATCTTGCACTCGTTCCAGTGTCTGAGACTCGACCACATCACATAAATGAGAGCGTGTCGCATTGATGACATCGGCTCTGTCCATACTTCTGCCAGCTTGAGTCGGGGCATTGTGTGCAAGAAAGTCAGCTTGTTCGTTTCCCTGCACCCCAGAATATCTAGGTGTGTACAGCCAAGTCATTAGAGTACTGGCATGTCATTAAAGTTCTGACATAGCCATGTCTTAAGTATGCTGACATAGCCATGTCTTAAGTATGCTGACATAGCCATGTCATTAGAATTCTGGCATAGCCATGTCATTAAAGTGTGGTCATGTCATTAGAGTGTCACAGCTATGTCATTCGAATGATGACATGTCATTAGAGTGCTGACATAGTAAGGTCATAGAGTGCTGACATAGTCATATCATTAGAGTACTGACTTGGCCAAATGGTTAACATTTTGTGGGAATTTTATTTGTTAATATTTCTAATGAATTTTGCCTTGACAGCGTCTTTCCAGGCTGCTCTTATCGATTATGAACTGATTGGGGGTTCTTTTGTGTGCTAAACTTAAACACAGGACCTACGGTTTATCATCCATCTCCAATAGGACTAGGAATTTGATCTCATCTCCTACACTGAGATCAGGTGTCTCTGGAAAAATATCATGGCTCTACGAGGGAACGAACCGAGTACCATTAAGCGAGAGGCTAGCACATAACCTCTACGCCACAGAGACCCTTAAATTAGTATAATTTAAATTTGTTTTTGTCCACAGACCAACCTCTGGCTGCCTCGTTGGGAGATGGGAAACTGGTGCAGGAAATTCCATTAAACAAATCTAAAGCAGAGAGCTCAGTGCCTCAATCCCACTTCAGATCTCACTTAACCAGCTCTACGTCTAGGTCACGATCAAGAAGTTCCTTATCACCAGGTTCAGATTCTTCTAGATCTGAGCCTAGGTTGAAAGATCAGACAACAAAGACTAATAGACTTGTCCGACACCGGAAAAAGCTTAGAAAGTTGGAGGTTAGTTGTGTTTTCTGAAGCAAAATAGTCATGTTAGAATAAGTATTTTTCTTCTTCTTCGAGCGCTCCATATCGACCACTTGTTAACCACTCTTTGTGATTTGTATGTGATCTGAGCCTAATAGCGATTGTACATTGTGCCAGTTATGCGCCTACAAGTAGGCCAGCACATCCAATTTCTCGATGCATTTTATTTACTAGGGTAGCTTCCGGTCAGGGTATGAGTATTTAGAAGTATATTGACTAAAGGCAATGTCGATGGAGAATATAAATTTTTCAAAGGAAATATATCACCTGTGTGTTGCCGGAGCCTGCAAGGGAAGCAAAGAATAGTCACACTGCAACCTACAAGGTATGACATAAGAAGCGACTAAGGTAGGGGCCTAGGGAAGCTACCATAGTAAATAAAAACGTCACAGAAATTGGATGTGCTAGTCTACTTGTAATTGCATAACTAACACAATGTACAATCTCTATTAGGCTCTGATTACATACAAATCACAGATTGGTTTAACAAGTGGTCGATATGGAGCGTTCGAAGAAGAAGAGGAAATATTAAAAATGGGAAACCACTTGAGAACATGTACATTTGAAACCTGATGACTACTTTGCAAGGGTTTTATTATGTTCAATAATATTTGATCTTTTATCTGCTCAGCAGGTCCAAGGAAAAGACAATACAGAGGCAGCTAGGAAAGCTGAAGAAAGCAGCATAAGTTCTCTAGCAATAGTATTACCTTCCTTGGAAAAAGTGGAGATGAAGACATCAGAAGTAGTGAAGTATGTTTGTTTAAGTCTGAGAAATAGGTTAAAGGTCATGATTGCAATTTTTTTTCTTCTGTCTCCTAAATTAATCATCTTCTACTTCTTCATTTACCCTAGAAAAGGTGTTTGTTACACAGTGTCAAAATTTACAGCGAGGCTACAATAACTGCTCTTTTTGAACCAACACATTCATTTCAGAACAGCATTTTTGGAATTAGGCTTGCCTTCTATTTATAACATCTATTCACTTAACCAGACTGCAGGGACAGCATGTTATCAAGACCATCGCTTAAAGAAGGAGAGGAGTCTTGTCAGCTCTGGCTTGCTGATCCTGATGTTTTTTCATCTCATTGAGTGTTATAGGTTCCAAATTTGTTACAATTTACATAGTGATGATTTTAAAATGTGCAAATTCTGAGCCTTCTTTTTCTTCGAACGCTCCACATCGACCACTTGTCAACCACTCTGTGTGATTTGTATGTGATCTGCGCCTAAGAGATATTGTACGCTGTGTCAGTAATGCGCCAACAAGTAGGCCAGCATATGCGATTTCTGCGCTGCTTTTTATTTACTAGGTAGGCATCCTAGGGAATTCTGAGTCTGGAAAATGTAAGGAAGAAACTTGTATTTTCTGCTTTAGTTAATATAATTACAATTACTTTCATACAAATTGTTCTCTAGATTTATCACATAGTTTCAGATTGTTAGGCGGAGAAGACATTGATGCCTTTGAATGCAAATGCTACAGAAGAGTGCTTAGAATATCATGGACAAAGAACAAACGCTTCTGTTCTGCAACAGCTTGATATTAAAGAGAGTTGACTATTAAAGAGCAAATCAAGGAAAATTAAATATTTTGGACACATCAAACGACATGAGTGCCTAGAGAAGATAATTTTGGAGGGAATAGTGCCTGGAAGAAGAATGAGAGGAAGACCTAGAAGACTATGGGTGCAAGATGTCATTGACGATCTGAGAATGACTGCTGCTGACAACGGTCAACTTGCACAGAACAGGGAGTTTTTCAGGACTGCTGTCATGTGAGCCATATTTCAGAAGAGACAAGCTACTTGATGATGATAATGTAGAATACGCCCGAGTGGTTACCGAGGTCCACATTTGGGGTTTAAAGAATAGAACCACTGTTACCTGCCACACATGTCGTAATAGGCGACTAAGGAGGTTTGGCTTAAATCGGATGCACATGTCCTAAACATGTAAAAGTCTATTCGTTTAGGGGCCTACCAAACCAATGTGCAACGTATACACGTTCTTGGCAAAGATCAAGCATATCACAAAGAGTGATTAAAATTGGTCGAAAGAACGAACGCAAAGAAGAAGAAGAATGTAGAATAAAAAGGAAAAAATATAGTTCAACGAATCTCAGAAGCCAGCTTGAATATATTCACAGAAAGCTCTAGTTAACCTGTGATTATTTTCATATCCAAAGAGCTGTTGAATCCAAAAATCTCACTGACCGCTAAACAGGTGAACAACAGTATTTTCCTACCTACTTTGTGTTACCAGAGACAAACATGGACAATGAGCAAAGCACAGTCGCAAAAAATAACTACATGTGAAATGCGGTGCCTGTGAAAAGTTACCAACAACACCAGAAAAGACAGTCACCAACATTAACCACAGAAAGAAAGTTGGTACAGATTCTTGCTTAAATTACATTGAGAAACAAAGAATGAAGTGGTTTGGCCACTTAATAAGAATGCATCCAAACTCCACAGTATACAGAGCCTTCTACAACAGAACATCAGGAAAGAAGGTGAGAGGAAGACCATAAAAAAGATGGTTAGATAGCATAGCAAAATCTTGTCAAAAAGCAAAAATAACTATCACCCAAGCCACTAAAGCAGCGCAAGACAAAAACATAAAACCCTGACACTGGTCAACAACCCGGTAACAGTGTGACCACAAAAGAAGTAGAAGAAAAAATATCAGATAGAGTTTGTGTTTACTGATTCTATGTTCTTGGAATAAATCTTGTATAATTTGTGGCTTTTAACAGTGGTAATTTGTTTTATTTTAGGCAAAGAAATGAAGATATTTTACCAGAACCACTACCTGATAGACCAATATCTAGGTCAAGTTCATCATCATCATCACCTAGACAACGGCCCAAACCTAGCAGCAGCATTGATGAAAAGCCAATATCCAGGTGTAATTCGAGGTCTGGCTCAGAATCACCATCACATTTAAGGGCTTCACTTCTTGAACAAATAAGAAACAAGGAGAAAGCAGAGAAGGACCGGGGAGCTTCTTGCTATGATGAAAAAGTGGATGCAAAGAAAACCGTATGAATGCAACAAGTACGAGACTGGACAGAAGAATCTTGACTCAAAATCAGCTCAAGATAAATGCAGCGTCTATGAAAAGCGAGCGTCTAAGTCATCATCGTCTTCACCTGAACCACCTCCAGTTATACCTCGAGTTCACCGGTCCCGTTTTGGTGTTCTGCTTGCTGGAAGTGTCTCGTTAGAAGATGGTGAAAGTAAAGCTAACACTGTTTTGAAAATTTCAAATGATGAATCTCCTTCATCTGCAGTTATTATGCATTCATCAAGCGAGGAGCCACATCCTTCAGAGACGATTCTTAAACAAGAGCCAAGTTCCACAGCAATACATTACCCTAACATACCTGTCAAGGAAGAGTTGATCAGCAGTGTAAAAGATGTTCCATTACCTAGTGACCCACAAGTACCCTTATCAAAGTCACATTTGTCTCTGATTGTTACACCCTCTTCGCAGCCATCAGTTACAACTACTTCATTACCACCTACATCAGAGTCCACTACTTCTTTAGCTCCATCAGCTCTTTCAACTGAGCTACCAACTAGCACATCCATCTCACCACTACCACCAACAGAAGTACATCAGCCTGTTAGTTTTGTAACTATTACAGACCATGTACAACTTTCTACTGTTCCATTGCCAGGAGAAACAAGCACATACGGTGTTGCTAGTAGAACCTCTGTAAAAGCAATCACTGAAATGAAAGAACTGAAAACGGAAAAGAAAACATTGCAGTTAGCACATACATCATTAGACAAATTTAGTGATGATATTGCAGTACCAAAAAAAACATTTAATGAAAGCTTTAGTGGATCTGGTAACAACAAATCACCCTTTTCATCCCCATCTTCTTGTTCATCGTCAACAGATAGGAAAAAGGCAGTTAACATCACAGAAACATCTTTTCCAAAGACTCAAGTAAAGAAAACAGACTCTCCAAAGAAGAACCTCAAAGAAAAGGATACTACTATTGCTACAAAGTTGAGTCAAGATTGCCCTACAAAGATGAGTCAAGATAGCACTACAAAGTTGAGTCAAGATAGCACTACAAAGTTGAGTCAAGATAGCACTACAAAGTTGAGTCAAGATAGCCCTACAAAGTTGAGTCAAGATAGCCCACAAGTTAGTCAAAGCACTACAAAGTTGAGTCAAACAAGCACTACAAAGTTGTGTCAAGATAGCACTACAAAGTTGAGTCCTGCACAGTTGAGTCAAGATAGCACTACAAAGTTGAGTCCTGCACAGTCGAGTCAAGATAGCCCTACAAAGTTGCATCCAGATAGCCCTACAAAGTTGAATCAAGAGAGCCCTACAAAGTTGCATCCAGATAGCCCTACAAAGTTGAGTCAAGATATCACTGCAAAGTTGAGTCCTACAAAGTTGAGTAAAGATAGCACTGTGATATCTACTAGCATTGAAGAAACAGATACATCGCAAGAGGATAAATTTAGAAGAATCGCTGACAAAGGGAAAGATCTTTTTAATGAAAGAGAGACTTCCAGATCTAACAAAGCAGGTGGCTCCTCTACACAATATAATAGGCGGTCACGACACCGGTCCAATTCTAAGGAGATACGGTCTCGTAAGAAGTCAAGTTCTCCAATCAGAAGAAACTCTGACTCCAGGTCATATTCTAGGACATTTAGAAGGTCACCTCCAAGAGGCAGAGTTAGGTCACGCTCTCCGCAGTGGCGATATCCACCAAGGTAATGTTAATTTTTGTAAATTGTGAATTTTTTCGCTATCTTTATCTCATCATGAACTCAGTTTTTAATCATCATTATCATCAAGTGCCGGATGTCGTAGGCGATCATGGATCTCCACAAATCTCTGTCTCTGGTGTTTGCTATCATCTCAGTTGCTGATGCTCTTCCGTGCCATGAAGTCAGGCTATCCAAAACTTTATCTCTCGTTTCGTCTCCCTCGATTTTACCAATGGTTACAATGTGTTCTAAACCTCCCTTTCTCATCACATACCTAAAAAATGATGACTGCCTCTTGCTTGTATTGACAATAAGTTTTCTCTGTGTCTTGACCTCATTCAACACCCCCACATCAGTAATTTGAGCCGCCTGTGTGTTGCCATGGCTCTCAAGGAGAGCAGAGAGTAGTAACACATTGTGCTCTCTCTCATAGGCTGGATGTCACACCTATGCAGCCGTCATGCTCAAATCATCAACTACATCCTCTATCCATCTTCTCCATGGTCTTCCTCTTTCTCTATTTTGCCAGGATGCCTCCTTCCATAATATTTCTTCCAACCCTTCTTGTCTCTTTATATGTCCAAAGTATTTCAATTTTCTCTTTCTTTTTAGGTTTCTTTTTGATTTTGTGTTCCTTCTGAGCTTTCATACAACAATGATAAATATATGTAGCACTAGTCAAATCTGATCTTTTGTGTATTTGTTATTAATTGTACTTTTAAATTATCATAAATCTTTAATTTAATGAACTGTGATTTCATACTTTCTTATTCTATTAGGTCATCTTGGGCAAGACGTAGAAGTGGTCAGTATGATAGGTCAACTTTTGGTCGACGGTGAGTTTGGATTTATTTTTTATTTGATTCTGGTTTGTTTGCCTTCATTTATCAGTTATATGAGAGCTATCATCATAGAACTCCAAACATATCCTTAAGTGTTCCGATCTCCACCTCTACAAATTCAGCAGCATCCAGGGGCCTAATACGCCAGTTCTTCTTGTGCGTTCTCACTAGATTGGGATTTCGAATTCTCTAATAAAGGCAGCCGTCTGCCTCAGATTATCAGCCATGCCATGCAGTTTGTCTTGGACGCTAGTGTAAGTGGGCCACCTCTTTCTTCTCAAGTCTGCATACTGGGGGCAGTTCTGTAGGATATAATTCCTATGATTTCTGCTTCCCGTTTGTGCCAACCTCTTCCCGCAGTAAGTTTTGGCCACCTTCGTGATGGCAGGTCTGACATTCTTACTGCGTGGCTAAATCTCCAAGGCAGATCGGCGACCGTAGAATCCGTTATCCCATTTCTCATTGTGAGGGGTTGTTACACCATGTTATGTGCCTTACGGCCTGGTGCATCCGGTTTCTGCAAGCATTTGTTTCGGGTTAGCATTCCCTAGCGGACGCATGCATCCGATTTCAGACGACCCTCCTTAGTCGCCTTTTATGACATGCGTGGCAGGTAACAGTGGTTCTATTCTTTACACCCCAAATTTGGGCCCCGATAATCACTCGTGAGATACGCCAGTTCAATGTTGGTTAATTAATCTTTGCATATTTGGTATGTCATTCTTTTCGGGCTGTAACAATATCAACTTCAATCTCTCTCAATCTGGTCAGCGACCCTGAAACTCCTCTTTTTGGAAAGACTCTCAATGCATTAAGAATGTCCATTGGAGATCCTTTGGTATTGTAACCATGCCAGCCAATCTTTCAGCTTGTTCATTATCCCGGACTTCTGCGTGCCCAAGGACAAAAATGAAGGTGACTTCTCTGATCCATGTCTGTACTAGTACTTCCACCCAGTTTCTTCTCACCATTCCTGTTTCAACTTTATGAGTCATACTCATGGAGTCACCAGTTTCTTCAAGAGACTTGAAGCACCTTCTGTTTCTGTCATGTGAAGAAGAGACATAACCAAATAGAAGTGCTCTGGGTTCTGGGTAGAAGGCTTTAGTGAAGCCAGCATAGCATGAGGTAGTGAGCTGGTGCACCCCAACCTGCTTTCAATGTATGGTACAATTGATTTCTTAGTCTGCCCATCAGAAAATGGTACCTACCCAGAGTTGCTGAGTTTAGTGATAATTTGAAGTCTTTGCTGGAACTACTGTTTATGTGCTCTGGGTAGCAGACTTTTGTGGAGCAAGCATAGCATGAGGTAGTGACTGGATTTACTCCTAACCTGCTTTCAATTTATGGTACAGTTGATTCCTTAGTCTGCCATAGAAAATGGTTACCTACCAGAGTTGCTGAGTTTAGTGATAATTTAAGTCTTTGCTGGAGCTACTGTTTATGTGCTCTGCGATGATACTTTAGGGGAGCCAGCATAAAGTGGAGTGACTGATTTACCCGTCATCTGCTTTCAATTTGATGTGACATGTTGATTCTTTGTCCATGAAAATGGTTACCCACACAGAGTTGCTGAGTTTAAGAATCATTTAGAGTCTTTGCTGGAGCTACTGTTTACATGCTCTGCTGATGATACTTTCAGTGAGCTAACAAAGACATAGCATGTATAGGAGTGAACAGATGTTGATTATAGCCAATTTAACAACCGTCTCACATAAGTACCTTTCTTGGAAGTTGACAAAACATTTGAATGTTGCTAGATTCTTCTTCTTGTTTTGAAAAATTTGTGTTGAACAGATTAACTGATATTTTGATATAGTGTGGTTATTTGTTTGCATTGGTTCTTATCAACTAGTTTATTTTTTTTTAAAACACAGGAAACCCTAATCCTTTACTTGGGGATCTACAAGTACCTCTTAAGTCAAAATAAGGCTTGCCTGAATGGCGATGGACACTGATGATAAGGGAAGCAAACTGTCACACAAAAATCAGTCTTAAATGTCATTCTTCTACTCTTCGCCTCAAAGAAGGCATATGTCCCCAACCAAGGCCTGGCAAGCTCTTGTGCACTTGGTTGCAGTTTTATGGCTGAATGTTTTTTACTGGATGGGGTAGCTAATCCCACGCCAAACCTCCACTTTCGCAGTATATGGCATGTGGTAGGTATTAGTGGTTCTATTATTAACCCTGAATTTGGGCCCCGGTAACCACACGGATGTCTGATTTGTATGATAAATCATCTTTGGCTCATTATTAGACAGGAGAGACGTGTAGGCGCATGTGCTGAGATTCTCGTCTATATTGTGATCAGATCTCATATCAGACATGTATGCACCTACTCTTCTACCAATTCCAAGTAGCTCTCCTTCGATCAATACCCGCTTAGCCAGACATTAGTCTGTTATGAGGGCCACCACTTGGAGGTGGGGTAGGATCTTTATCAGTACCAGCTCACTGACCCTGGTGCCACTGTATATCCTTACATTATTGCGCCTGTGGCCCCCTTAAATGTCATGACTACGTGTAAATTCATAGTCAGCGAACTGGAAAAAAAACCAAACTATGTAGCAAAAGTGTTAAACTATCTAGTATTTTCTCTCTTTGCCGTTCTCTGTCTCATCTCCCATGATATTGTCTATTGTCACAATCTTCTTAAACGTTCTCTAATCGCAATATACCAACAAAACAACTAATGATTGCTTCTATTGGATGTTGCTAGCAAGCTTTCCAAAGTGTGTATTTCTTTTCAGCACATCAACATTAGTCATGTTTAACATACAAAATTGGATTCCAAATATTCTTCTGTAAAATCTAATTTTAAAATATATCATTATCAAGTAGCATGTCTTTTGCGGAACGTCGCTGTCTACACAGCCGCTTGAAAAACTCTGTCTCTAGCAAGTTCTCCTACCTGCTCCAACGTTATATTCAAGGTTTCTTTGATGTCCTGCTGCCACCTTCATCTTGGTTGTCCCCTGCCTTGTACTCCAGGAACCATGCCTTCATTCCCTTACTCTCCAAACCACTGTGATGTTTAATGTGGAAAAAAATTTTCATTTTCTAGGACATGATGTTATTTAGAGAATATTTAAATACATATATAATATTATTGTAGCTAATGTTTCGGATATTTTATTACAGGTCCAGAAGCCGCAATAAAGATTATAGTAGGTATCAACGTGGCAACAGAACAAGAAGTAACTCCAAGTCAAGAAGCAGCAGTCGCAGTACGCGTAGTAGAAGTCGATCTAAGCGAAAGTCATCCACCTCATCCAGTGACTAAGTACTGCATTACCTAACTTGCAAAGTATTGTAGTACTCAGTTTTTGTACTCAACTGCGAGTTATGCTAGAATTTCATTTAAGTTGTTATCTTAAAGAGTTTTTGTGTTAGGCTGTAAACGTGAACTATCAAAGTGAATAACTGGCATGACTTTAAACCACATACTTGCACAATGCCAACAAGAGAATATGAGCACCATTATCCAAAAGAGATGCTGGAGACGGATTGGACATGTGATACACATGATGGAAAGTTTGGAGTTGCCGCTTGAGCTACAGTTAAAAACTCTTAAGAGCTGAGAGAGACCGAGTGCCTATGGGGGTGCACTCTGAGTGCAGAACTATTAATATTTAGTCATTTTTCAAGATTTCTGATTATATTGAAATAAAGTTCATTTGAGGATCATCATCATCACACATCGGACATGTCCATAATTGCTCCAATCTCCTCCCAAGCATGTATTTCAGTGTGTTTAGACTAACAACTCCCTTTCTGTGCTGGTTGATGAATCTACTAGGGTTTCTCTTAAGGTTTTCCCATCTTGTCATGATTGAATGATTGATTGGACCATCAGCATTGCACTTCAGTGAGTTGTTTGTTGTTGTTTTATCTAAACATCGGTGCTGCTATATTTGCTTCTTTCATCACTTTCTAATACAGTAGTAAAATCTGTGCTTCGATCTCTTTTTTACACAGGAAGATCTCAACTGCAGTGCCGGACTCGTAGCACCGCGAGGATCCCAATATAAATTTGAAGATATTTTTGTAGGAATGTTATTTTTTCTTATGAATTTTGCACAGGCAGCGGCATTCCAGCCTGCTCTTTTTGATTATGAACTGCCAAGGGTTCTTTTACGTGCTCAAATTGAACACTGGACCTATGTTTTATTGTCTGTCTCCAATAGGACTAGGAACTCGATCTCACCTACACTGAGGTCAGGGATCTCAAAAAATATCCAGATGGCTCCACGAGGGAGCGAACCTGATACCTTTGGCACGAGAGACGGACCCAGCACAGACCTCTGCCATCATAGTACCTTCATAACCTACCTATAGAACATATGCATAAACCCTACCTAGTACACATATTGATAACCATACCTATAGGTACACATAATTTGCATAACCATACCTATAGGTATACATAATTTGCATAACCATACCTATAGGTACACATAATTTGCATAACCATACCTATAGGTACACATAATTTGCATTACCATACCTATAGGTACACATAATTTGAACATACCTATAGAAAATAATTGCAACCGAGATAGAGAATACCTTTATCTCCATTTCAATCTTCAGAGCGTATGTGTTTTCTCTTATAAAATAAAGTATTCTATTGTAGTTATTTGTGAAGATGCATGATCACTTACTCCGGCCAGGGTCTGTTGATGTGCTTTATTGGTTTTTTTCATTAACAGGCGGTTTCTAAAAAAAGATGTAATTTTTTTAAAAAGTTTTGTCCAACTCGGCAGTGCCGCATTGGGTTGACTCAGAAGGTGTGAGAGAGTAGGCTCCAAGTATTTCATAATTTCGGAGATAGCTGCTCAGAGAATACAGTGTATTGTGTATAATATGAGTGTGCCAATTAGTTATTAGAAAGGTCCCACCTTCTGGCTAAGATCGAGTATTGAGCACTACATTTTGATCTTATCCGAAAGGCAGAGCAGGGATAACGATGTGATAGGTAACCAGGGGTGACAATCAGCAAAGTAAACTATGTACATAGATTTTGGTATTTATCACTTAACTTCAGAAATTATTATTTATTTTTGATAAGCACATTTGTCCAGGTTACTTTAGAAAGGTATTCTATTGTTTATAAATTGAATTTAATGTGGATGGGGTTTTTTTTGGTGTGTGTAAATATCACAAATATGATATTTACAATTGGTATATTGTTATATTTATTCCTCTCATACCGTTATACATTATATTAGTTTAGCCGTTAGATCATCATCACTGCACATCGAACCAATTAGTCCACATGTGCTCCGATCTCAGTATGTCTCTCAGCGTGGGGGGACTAACGACACCGGTTCTTTTTGGTTTACTATTCTTCTTTGGTTACCAGTATAGTGCTCTTGTCTAGCTACACCACATTTGACTTGAAATTCTTGTAGTATGGTTATGGTTGTAGATTCACCACCATCTCTTGAATTATTTATACTGCCTCTCTTCCATAGGTAATTTAGAATATCAGCCAGGTACATTGCTTGCCCGCTTTTTACAGCAGCTATACCTGCTCTATATTGTAATAGGCAACTCGTTCAATCCCTCCATGGAATTAAGTCCTATATTTCTTGCCTCTTTCAGTCAATTTTATTTCAGGGTTTTTCTAGGGTGTACTTTTTTACTTAAACCCTTTGCTTCCCACTTCAATGACTGCTTTGGGGTTCCTTTAGTCATTTCTTCTAAGAATATGCCCAACATATCTCCGTCTTTTCGAATCCTGGACTATTGCACAAGCATTAAAGATTAAATCAAATCTTTTGAAACATTTCTAGAACATTCTGAACAAAGTTGTGGAAAAATGTAAACATCGTATAAAGTCCAAACATTTGCTCATAAACAATATAATTACTCTGAAAATTGCGATACTTCGGTCACATTACACATCACAGTGATTTAACGAGAGTAGTAATGGAGAGGGGGGAGGGGACAGATTCGTGTAATGCATAAACATTTGCCTATCAACTCGGACACAAGAGGGTTGTGGGCTGTTTGTTTGCGAATGCTCCACACATGGATACAAGAAAAAAATTCTGACCACAGAAAAGTTAGACCACAGAAATAACAGACTGGAAAAAATACCATTTGTGAAACGCACACAAGAGCCTGATCAAGAAATCACTTCTGATGCTGTGGAGCAAAACATGATTAATGCAAGAATTCCCTTTTCTTTTACCCTGGTTGTCTTTCACTTACAAAGTCACCTAGAAGATAAATGAGCATCTTTGTTGTAGTAATTTAATACAACTGTTCCTTACAGTATTCATTAAAATTTTATGGTTTTTTTTGGGGCGTAATGAAAAAATCTTTATCTGAACAGTTTTGCTGTGACTGCACTAGCTATGCTGCTATTAAATTCCTCAGGCTCATAAAAAGTCGCCTAAAAGCAGCAATACAGTTTGACTGGGTATGGCCACATGCTGCTTCTCAGCTCACCTAGGAGAGGGCAGTTTTGCAGGACATACTCTGGTGTCTATTCCACCTGCTGACACTGGCAGAGAGCTGTTTGACTTATTTAAAGTTTATATAAGACTATTAATTAATGAAATGCACTATTATTTAGCATATATTCTTACACGACTTGGAAATCCAGTGCATTTCTACATGAGGTACTGGTTATGCATCTTAGCTAAGGTTGGAAACTGATTGATAGAACCATCATCATTGCTCTTCGGTGGGTAACCATGTGTGCCCGCTCTTTCTTACACAGGAAATCTTAGCTGCAGTGCACAAACTCCGTAATTTTGTAGATGGTAAAGATATTTTGTAGGAATTTTATTTTTAGTCATTTTAATGAATTTTGGCTTTCCAGCCTGCTCTTCTCGATTTTGAGCTGCCACAGGTTCTTTTACATCCTCAACTTGAACACAGGACCTACGTTTTATCGTCCGTCTCCAATAGGACTAGGAACTCAATCTCACCTACACTGAGATCAGGAATCTCTAAATATTCCAATGGCTCCACAAGGAAGTGAACCGGTTACCTGTGGTATGAGAGGCGATAACCTAACCTCTACACTACAGAGACAGAAGGTTGGAAATACAGGGTGTTCAACTTAAAAGCAGCCTGTGAATGGAGCTAATCTGGCATATATGTATGGAAATGGGAAGGTACAGTTATGACGTAGTATAGGTCAAGGTTGTGTGATGGTGTGTAATTGTAGTGCGGGAAGAGGCGATGAACAAATGTGACGTAGGACAAGCTAGTCAGAACCGGTTTAAATAGTAAATAGACGAGATGCAATGCGTACCTGGCAAATTTCTATTTATCACTGGGGCTGCTTTTAAGTTGAACACCCTGTATAATAGTTTAATAAAAACCTAATTATGTATCGTGGAAACATAGCCTAAATGTCATTTTGTTGTAGGGATATTGAGACATAATAAACACCAAGATATCTATAATATGGATTTTTTTATAAAACTAGTTATTGCCTGTAATACCGCTTCTAGGCTGCTGTAGGACAGGAGGGACATGAACCTGTGTAATTTAATGGCAGCATGAGTAGTGCAGTCACAGCAAAACTGTTTGGGGTATGATTTTTCTTTATGGCCCATCAGAAAATACTACTTGGCCATACCGGGATTGAACCTGGTCTCCCTCATGGGAGCCAGTGCTCTAATACATTTGGCTAGATGTTCCACAATGTGGCTTAACCTTCGCTCACATACTTTCCGAAGGCTGAGCTAAAATAGATACTCTTGTTTCTAGGTCATAAACGTGAATGTACACCATAGCAGTGACAGTGAAATGTATAACTTGTTAACACATCTTTAGCCCACAGAGAAGAGATAATAACAGAGGTGTTAATGCGTCTTTAGAAGTGAATGGGAAAAACGTATATATACGTCCTAGCAGCTAAGGGTTAAGATACACAATAACAGCCAAGGTATCTTTGCCAGATTAGAAACCAAAGTTATGCTAACCTTTTCTTCTAACCTATTCAGGGTAACTCTCTTCTTACCCTGAAGCTATGAGGCAAATCAGGACTGGAGAAGAGAAAGAAAGACAAGGCGCGTAGAGCGACTCGCTCCAGGTTATCAGTTATCTGAGGACTATCATCATAGCACTCTGACATGTCCATAGGTGCTCCGATCTCCGCCTCAGCAAATCCAGCAGCCTCCAGCGACCCAACACGCCAGTTCGATGTTGATTAATCAATCTCTTTGCATATTTAGTATGTCGTTTTTTTCCGGCTGCACCAATATTGACACCCATCTCTTTCAATCGGGTCAGCGAGTGGTGTCTCCTTTTACGACCTGACTCTGAAAGGCAAAACATGATCAGATAATAGATAGATAGATAATTATTCTAAGATAGAGATATATTAATGACTTCATTAATTATACTTTTTAGCTATCACAACAATGATGTTCATGTTGAATATGTCTTCAAGTGGTATCTTGTTTTGCCTTTGATGAACTTTGTTTGTTGCAATAATTAAACTGTTCATGTGTTCTAATTCTATCTTTGTTCTGTAGATTTTGTTGTCATTGAAATAGTGCAAGAAAGCGACCGTGTGTTGCCGAGGCTCTTTAGGGGAGCAAAGATTAGTAGCAATGTGACCTACAAGGCATGTCGAGGCGACTGAATTAGGGACCTGGGGAAGATACCCTAGTAAATAAAAAGCATTACAGAAATCGGATGTGCTGGCCTACTTGTAGGTGCATAACTGGCCCAAATGTACAATTACTCTTAGGCTCGGATTACATACAAATTACAAGTGGTCGATATAGAGCGTTTGAAGTAGAAGTGCAAGAAAGGATGCTTGTATAATTAGGATTGTGAAGAATATCAGATACGACTAGGCAGTAGAAAAATCTATAGAGAAATCATGTCTCCCCACTGTACTTTGTCATTACCACCAGACTTTAAAAAAATTTCCTGTAGCCTTTTCAGACCTTAGAGTAAGGCACTTCACTTCAAATTTCTATGCCGTAGTGTGCAGGAGGGCCAATTCCTTTCCTCATGCATAGAAAGTTGTTTATGGGATTGAACCCACAACCGTCTTGTGTCCGAGTCGATAGGCGATGCATTACGTTAATCTGTTCCACAACTAACAGACTAGACAGTTCAAAAACTTGGAGTAATGTCATCTGATCATGTCTCTTCACTGTACCATGTCAACATCATCACATTAGACAGTTCGAAGACTGGTGACATAGTTGTCAGGTTCATCATCAGGCTAGACCAGCGTTTTCCAAACTGTGGTCTGCGAGGTACTCACAGGGGGCCTCAAACGCTTGAAGAAATATTATGATCTTTGACATTTCAAACAGAACAATACATTTTTAAAACATGGATAAAAACAGTGGCAAACTAGTTCCGCTGTGAATTCAAATGATTCGGAGCGGACCAGAGTCTAAATGTCTGACGACAAAATGAAAGATCATCTGAAGTTTCCCGCATTGTCTGAGAACATTGTTTACTATTATAACACAAAGATAATTAATTCATGTCCATTTTCATATATAGAAACATTTGGGGGGTCCTCGGCAGAAAAATGAATTTTACAATGGCTCTGCAGTAATCCAAAGTTTGGGAACTGCTGGGTTAGACAATATGAAAACGTTACAGTTGAGTGATCATTTTTATCCATTATACCCTGATCCATGTCGCCCTTCTTAGTTAAGCATACATTTTACCACCATCTGAAGATGGAGGCACCTCACATTTCTGTTTTAAAAAAGTGAATTGCATATCCTTTACAGAATTTTGCGAATCAACCCCAGCTTTTTAACACTTTGTGATTTTTCTAGGCATTAGTTCAGTAGTCTGCCATTGCTTTCTGAACGGGTGGTGCCATCGTTCTTTTGGTAAAATCCACGCAAACAATTTGCAACCAAATTGTTCGCAGCGTGATTCGAACTCAGAACGTCGGGGTTAATAGACACTATCCCTAAGCCACAGACACCACCACGTTTCTGTTTAGATATCTGAATATTGAAAACTGATTGCAGAACACATTGTCACAAAGGATAAATTACTGGCAAAGATATAGAAGACGATATAGAAGATATTGTCTAACATCATGGCATGGGAGAGTGCCAATAACGATGTTGATCGCCAACGCTAGTAACATAAAATTGTGGACAATAATTATTACCAAACTCTAGTAAGTCTGGCAGACAGTGAAGATATCTTAAAAATGAGACGACGGGGAATGAAAACCAATATGGCTTGTAATAATCGCCGATACATATGATTCAACTGAGGCTGTTTTTTTTTGTGTGTGTGTGTGTTAGACTCAACATATGCTTCGTAAGGTGCAGAACGGCAGGTTACGATAATATGGAAGTCCTCTGTCGACGACTTTTGTGGATCTACTGTTCTGGATATGCGGGTGTTGCCGGAACTGCAAGAGCGGACATACTTGTATCAACATCGATCGTTAGAGAGTAGGAGAAACGTTCTTCAGCGAATTCATGTTAATATAAAGGCACTGGAATTGATATTGAATCTATCCATAAATTTAAAACTGGATGCACAAGAAACATAAAGAGAGGTGTATTTAACATCGTCACGGGAACCATCGGTAGGCTTATGCATACCTTTCGAATCACCTGGTGGTGACTGAACACATACGAGTCTGCCTTTTGTGATGTGACATCAATTTGGAACTAATAACCACACCATCATCAAGTTTCTTGTCCCTTCGGAATGTTGCTCCCATAACAGCAGTACTGAAAACTCTGTTTGTGCAAATTGACCGGCATCAGCAGCAGTCATTCTCAGATTGTCAACGATATCTTGCATTCATCGTCTTTTAGGTTTTTCTCTCATTCTACTTCCAGGCACCATTCCCTCTAATTCTCAAAATTATTCCCAAAATTAACTTCTCTAGGCACTCAAGTCGTTTGATGTGTCCAAAATATTTAATTATCCTTGATTTTAAGCTCTTTAATAGCCAACTCTCTTTAATATCAAGCAGGAGAGTTTAATATCGAGCTTTAATATCACATTATCTTCGTGTTGTCCGATGTAGGATGAAAACCCGGGCAAGACTGTTGATACTTCAAACTTCTATGGAAGTGACTTACCATAAGGTCTGAAAAGGCTACGGGAAATTATTTTAAAAGTCTCATGGTAATGCCAAGGTACAGAGGAGAGATATGATCAGATTACTTCAAGTTTTTCTAGTCTAGTATAATCTGAGTAATACAAATTTAAATAAATTTATGACACATTTCATGTTCAAAATTACATAGGAAATCCTCGCTGGTGCTACAATTCGTGCACTACCGCTGAGATCTTTCTGTGTGAGAAAGTGATCAGGGCACACAGGGTTATTCACCGAATTGCGAAGCGCATTTATGATGGTCTTATCAGTACCACCCAGACACTCAAAGGTACTTGTGTTACCATTTCTTGTGCTAGAGGAAGAACAGTAACCGAAAGGAACCATTACAGAAGCAGTTTACAATTCTTTTAGTTCGCGCACAACCAAGACAAGAAACAAAATGTTATATAATATATTTAACATTAATTAAATATAGTTTGCTTGATAAAGGCCTTGTTGGTCGAAACGTTGCTGTTTATTGTCACTGTTTTGTATTCTGTATTTTGTAAAACTATAGTACTTTGTTTGTACGTGTTTCACTATAATATATTTAGCAGCCAGCCTTCGATGTGACGACACTATTTGATCTGATAGCTTATATTTTGAGCATTCTGTATATTGTTTACATTATTTTATGTTCATGCCGGAATAAACGTTCACCCTCATACATAAGCTCAACTTCAAACCTCTATCTTACATACGAAACTTCGCCATGTGGAAGATAAAATTGGTTAATATTTTATAACAACCGATGCACCCGCCCAGCAGACGACAAACGCAACAAAACTCACAGCGCGCGTCATTAGCATACGACCAAAATAAACATCAATGGCGATTCTCGTGTGATCTAACAAGTCGTCGTATTGACCTAAAGTGGCAGAAGCTACCAAACAAACCTCGAACGAAGCAAGTAGGATGTGATTTCACCGTGTTAGAAAGGTTAGTGTACCATTACGTAATATGTACTTTATTCTATCTTAGTAGGTAAACCAAAGAATTATTGTTAAAATGTTGCGTTTGTAGACTTCGTGTGCGCTGCTCTGTTTGGTTACGGGGTATCTTTTGAATAGTAGAGTGACAGAGAAAGTAAGGGGATGCATCATAATCAGTTCTGATACTGTTACGTGTGGGATAATTATTTGCATTTTTATTACTCCTAATGTTAATAATTAGTCATAAATTCGATACATATTATCGATAAAGTCTTACGTTTATTAAAGACTTACAGGTAGGAACCCATGAATAGAACGTAGGTGCTAATCAATGTTAAGTTGTCACTAGTGAAGGCTTGTGCAAGATGTTGTCTGTGTGTTGTGGTTACTTGGCTCGCCGCCATCTACAGATCTCAGACAGACTAGCTAGGCCTAAGGTGTAGTAGTCGTAAACAGCAACAGGTCTTCTTTAACTAATTATTTTGACAGAAATGTGAGTGCTAAATAGTTATATCGTATAAACAGTAAAACACTTTCACGAAAACAAATAAATGTGAAATTGGCACACATTACAAATGACATGGTAGGACGTGTACTGTGTAAATACTCTAATAGTTTTGCTTTATGTTTTTGAAGATGTGTCTAAAAATAGATCCAGTTCGTGATGGTTTTTTCAGTTCTTAGTAGAACTGCACTTCATCATTGGATATTTAGTCTTAGTATTTACAGCTGACAGAAAATATACTAAAAACGTGTATTAATTTTATTAAATACTTGTGCAGTAGATAATGTCCATGTATTATTATTGCCACTTTTCCATATATAATTATTGTAGTTGTTTTACAATTATAATTCATTCAATTTGAGTTCAGTTGAGCAACTTTTCTCTCCATTCTATAATCCCATGTCTTTATTCTTCTTATTTTTTCTTTTCTCAATTTCTGTTGTGCCTCACATCTTCAGGATAAGAAGATATTTTTAGAACAGATTTATGTGTGCACGTCATAAATAGTGTCCTTAACTTCCTCTGTTATTTCTATGGTCCACCTTTTGCGGGGACAACCTTTAGCTGTGTATCCACTGTAACTGAGTAGCATTGCTCTTTGAGAAACACTTTCTGTTGGTAGACATACATTATTTTAATTTAGGCTTATAGAAGTAGGAAGAGATTTCATGAATCGGCTTGTCATTATTAAGAAAGTTTATCTAACAACTGAACAACAACCTGTTATTAGATTCATTGAAAAACAGGCTCAAATGGTTTGGCCACTTGGTGAGAATGAACCCAAATACTCCAGTTGCAAGAGCGTACAACATGAAAATGGAATCACCAAGAGGAAGGGGCAGACCAAGAAAAGATGGATTGATGGAGTTACAGACATCTTAAAACTCACAATACCACAGCATAGCAAGTGTGCACTACCTAGGAAATCAATCATCAGTTAAACCCGCTATGACTAAAGGCAAAAAAGCAGAGAACGACAAAAAAAGAAAGAATCTCATAATTCTTTTATATCTCATTTCTGTGTACACATTGTTTTTTCTTTTACATGTAAAGTTTGTTATGCATTCAACTTTTAAGTTTGTTATCCGAGCGTTACGGGTAACCGCCGAGTGGTTACGGGCCTAAATTTGGGGTGTAAAGAATAGAACCACTGTTACCTGCCACGCATGTCATAAGAGGCGACTAAGGAGGTTTGGCTGAAATCAGATGCACATGTCCTAAACGTGTAGAAGTCTATGCGTTTAGGGGCCTTCCAAACCAATGTGTAACGTAGACACGTTCTTGGCAAAGATCACACATATCACAAAGAGTGATTAAAATTGGTCAAAGAACAAACGCAAAGAAGAAGAAGAAGTTTGTTATGTTCAGAAATTCTGTTGCTGTTTCTGTTGTTTCCTGAGCACTTTTATATAGAAATTCTCCACATCAGAGATCAGCTGCAGAGGATATTCAATATTTTCTACGTCATGTCATGTTGTTACATTCTGCCAGACTTTCTGTTTGTCCACCCTTGATTCCTCTTTCCCCCACCCACCCATTTATATTGTTGTCTTTCTCTTGCCCTAAACCTTTCCTTATCCTATGGTTTTAAGCAGCCTCTTCATGATGTGCTTAAAACATTTGATTTGATTGTTCGTGATTTGTTTCAATAAGTTTCTTTACATCCTTTTTTTTCTATTTATATGCTTTTGGTTTTCAAGAAGTAGTCAATTTTCAGTAAATACACATCTCAAAGATTTCAGTCATGTTGTTGACCGTACATGTTTCTGTAGAGTCATATAGGTAGTTGTTGTAGATCAGTGGCAGTGAGCTGGATTTGTACACAAATGGGCTGTATTATTTTTATGGTACAGTCTGTTACAATGGAAGCGTTTCATAACTATTGTTTAAGTGATCTTATACTGACACTTTCAGTTAGTTAAATAGTACATCTATGTAACTGTCAATCCCATTACTTTTTTGTTGGGGGATTTTCCACCAAGAAGTGAAGAATATATATAGTATTTTATGATTTTTAATTTACTAATTATTCATTTGGATGTTTGTCAGTATCTATTTAATGTTGTTGAAGTTTTTCCATTACTATAGTTTTCCCTGATTTATGTTTCTCATCCTTAATTGTGTGTTCAAACTTGTAACTGGTTCCAGTTCTTCTCCATTTATTCTTATGTATAAGTTTGGCTTCTCGGATCAGAATTCTAGAGAATAACAGAACAAGATATATTTAAAGTTTCCACCTTCGATACAACATGCTTGTCTGTGTAGACTCTATCTGTGTAGGAGTCTCCACAACACTAAGCATAGCACTACACGCCTAAAGTTGTTGGAGATTCCTGGGTCTTAAAGAAAGACCTCCCCCTTCCCCATCAAAACAGGAAAAAGAGGCGAGATAATCCCATAATTCCTGGGAGTTAGAAAACAAACAAACAACTTACCTGTGAACGATCTTACACATATTCTGGCCAAGAACTCTAACTAACCAAAAACTGTTTACACAGTTTGGATATCGATACTCTTCCAAGCCATGAGGCTAGTCTATCCATCATTTTCTCTCTCTGTCATCCTCTCGGTGAAAAAAATTCAAGAGAGCAAAGAGAAAGCAGGGATATAACTGGGAGGGAAATATCAAGAGGAGAAGAACATGAAGAAGACTGTCAGAGTGTATCATTTGGGCAAAGAACATAATTTGTTGGAAATCCATGGTAACCTACATTCAATGTAAAGATGGCGCAAGATGATGATGTAGTTGTTTATACCAATGGATCTGTGGATCATGGTGAGAAGTCAGGCTGGGGTTTCTTGGCTAGCATGTATAGAAGGGTTGTTGCAGAGCGAAGTGGAGCATACAGGACAACTACTTCCAGTATGAGCATGGAGGTTGAGGCTGTTACTGCTGCTCTCCATTGGTTCTCTGGAACTCTGTTTACTGGGGCGTTGTTGTGTCTGACTCTTAGTTGATGCATCAGGAGATTCAAAATGACAGGTTGCGGTATGAGGGAATGTCATCTGTTGATGTTTTTGTGGATCTACAGTCCTGGCAGTACAGGTGTTTGCGACAATGAGAGAGCAGACAGAATTGCATCAAGAGCATCATTTATTGTTGGAGAGTTGAAGATGGATAAGGAGGGGAGGAGGTTCTTCGGCCTCTTCACTACTGCCTGTTGGATGAAGACACTAAAATAGGTGTTCAATCGATCAAGCGATTTAAGCAGTTTGGAGTTACCCATTGTACAAGTAGAACTGGATACCTGAGGGACAGAGTGAGGTGTGTGTTTAACCAGCGAGCCACAGGAAACATAGGTCTATGCTGTCGGTTCAGTAATCAATAAAGAAATCAATACAAATTTTGTTTTCTTGTGATGAATGCTAACATATTCTATTCCTTTTTATTTTCTTCTGAAACAGATTGAATGAAGCTAGTCATCTTACCAGGTAGAGACCTTGGATGAAATAATGGGTTAATTTACTTCATCTGAACAAAATTGTCATGACATAAAAATGTTTGATGATTTTCAGAAGTAAGTACCTTTTATAGACATAATTGTTTTTAGTTCTTGTGGTTATGAAGTGTTCTTGTTTGTCCATCATGGTTTATTAAAACCACTGTTCATATATTTGTTATAAATATAAAATTCAATCAAGGGTCATGTCTCCTCACAACTCTTCTTGGTGCAGTTAATCAGTTCTGATGCCGATCTTTTGTCGAACCACAATGTCAAACCATCCAACAGCTTAGTCTCACTTATCCTTTAGTTGTCCCTAAGCCTGGCTGCAAGACAGCAGTTGTTTGATGTCAGAGCTGTGTTGTTCCTTCTAGGATTGCTGTCTTTCAGTAATGAGTCCTCCATACCTGGATTTGTGTGGAGTTTACTTTCTCTATAGTGTACTGTCAGTGATTACCATGCTCTTCCTACACTGATTTTTGTAAGGTTTTTGTTTACCTAACCATAGTATTGCCACTGGGAAGTAATGGTGGACTGGATAATGTGCAAATTTATGTGCTTCATATCATAACAAGAGCAATCTTCTTCTTCTTTGAACGTTCCATATCAACCATTCGTTAAACCACTTTTTGTGATCTGAGCATTGTACCAGTTATGCGCCTACAAGTAGGCCAGCACATCCGATTTCTGTGACGCTTTTTATTTACTATGGTAGCTTCATTAGGCCTCTTTCTCAGTCACCTCTTATGACATGCCTTGTAGGTCGCAGTGTTACTATTCTTTGCTCCCTTGCGAGCCCCGGCAACACACAGGTGACATGAGCAATAAAATCAACATTTACAGTAGTGATGGAACTAAGGAAGGGGTGGGAGATACAAACACTGAGAGAATAAAGAAACATACTGTACAAGCACTGACACAGGCAGAAAAGTCTTGTGTATGCCAAGCCACCTAATGAAGGACATATTCCAAAATCTAGCAATGGGATGACTGAAAAGAAGCAGTTTTATTCATCACTCTATAACAAAACTTAGACCTGTCAAAAGTTGACATCCCATAGAGTCTGTTCCAGAACAAACGTCTTTAGTAGAGGAGACTGGACACCACAAGTATATATCCAGACAGGGGTGACAGAATTATTCCACAGGGATGAAAAGAACAGAATCTTGCTTGAATTACATTGAGAAACAAAGAATGAAGTGGTTCGGCCACTTAATAAGAATGCAACCAAACTCCACTGTATACATAGTCTTCTACAACAGAGTATCAGGAAAGTAGACAAGAGGAAGGCAACGAAAACGATGGTTAGGTTGTATAGCAGAATCCTGTAAAGTAAAAATAGCTATCACTCAAGCTACTAGAGCAGCGCACAAAAAACAACAGAAAACCACGACACTGGGCAACAACCAGGTAACATTGTGACGACAAAGGAAGAAGTATGTTAATACGCAAATTCGACTCACTACCGTTCTGCTACGCCGGTTATCTGTGCTATCTGTTGGTTACTGAACCGATGACATACCACTCTAGATCATACTTTCTCAATCTCCCCAGCAGAAGTCGAAGGTATGCATTCTGATGTTTTTCGTTGCTCGCTTAAGCTCACCCCTAATTTTATCGATCAGGTGCCCAGTTTCTGTAAAAATAATGTCTACTCATAAAGCCACAGTTTTGAATATCTCGTTTCACAGCTAACAACAGATGGAAATGAGATGAAGGAAATTAAAAGAACAAACATGGCTTTACAAAAATTAAACAACTCAAAACAGTATGAAATAGAACTGATAGGAAAACATAGATCAGAATTCTAAGAGCATGCATATTCCTAGTGGCAACATATGGATGTGAAGCATGGACAAGGCAGTGGAAAAACGTATATGTGCTTTTGAATATAAATGTTACAGAAGAGTCCACCGTATATCATGGACAGAGAAAAGAAGAAAACAAATAGATGCATCCAGAAAGAACTCAAAATCAAAGAAAACTGGCGGATGCTACAAATAAGAAAGCGAAAATTGAATTATTGTGGACATATAAAAATACATGAAGGGCTGGAGAATACCATCATGGAGGATGAAAGGCTGGATAAAACCATCATGGAAGGAGACATCACGGCAAAGAGGAAGACCACGGAGAAAATGGATTCAGGATGTAACTGATGGTTTGAGCATGACCGCTGCAGAGGCAGGACATCTGGCCTACGTGAGAGAGAAATTCAGAGGACTGTTAAGGTGGCAAAGTTCTGCTCAGGACAACTACTTGATGATGATAATGATGATAAAGTCAGCGTTGAGGTCTGGATAAACGTATACCATTTGATTGCTACAAATTGTTCTTCTTTCTATAAGAAGGACAATTTTAGTGTTGCTCCTATGCTCACTCTGAAGCCGGGAAAGACGAAAATAAAATGACTAAACCAACAAAATATGGTACACGCTGAAAACTATTTTAAACGTGGCATTGAAGAGATCTTACACAGAGAATGTGAAACTTGGGTTAGAAGTAATGCTACCACCCATCAGCAATATCGTTTAATATCTTATATCAGTGATTTTCAAACTGTGCCTCATGGCTTCCAGTGACATCGTGGGTGTGGTCAGGACGTCGCCTGGGTTTGACAAGATTTGCATAGCGCGCAACGATAATGAGTTATGTTTTTGTGTCGCTTAGCTAAGTAATGACTGTTACTAAAGTACCCGGTACCCTTCGTGGTCTCTGTTGTTAAGCCGTTTTTCTTGCGTTCCAGGGTCGTGGTTCGAATCTGGAACGCACAGTTCTGTTCACTAGTCCAGTTTCCCGGTGACCCTAGGATTGTTACTGGAGTTACAGAGCTCTTGCTTTGTTTAATACTTTATGCAGCTGGCGTGCGGAGAGGAACCGAGCCATATGCAGAGAACTCGATGTCAAGAAGTCAATGCTTCATCTTAATTGTCGTTACTGCCTGTAGTACCGCTTTTTAGGGCGGTGTAGGACAAGTGCGACGAGAGCCTGAGGAATGTAATGCCACATGGCTAGTGCAGTCGCCGCGAAGATGTTCAGGTTAGGATTTTTCATTTATGCCCACAACAAAAACAAATCATTTACCTTTCTGTGAATTGAACAGGGGTCTCAACGCATGGGTGCCGCGCTCTAATCCAATCGGCCAGATGCTTTATCTTTAAACCATATAATGTGTTCTCGGATATTCTTCTAGCTGGTATATACGAATTGCTGTTACGAAATTGTTGCCAGCTTTTTAAGCGTTAATGAATAGAAAGTGCGCGTAAAAAATATTCGTTTTCATTATAACACTCATCTTTGGGGGCTTCAATGGCGAAGTGGTTCAGTCGTTTGCCTTTCGTACTGAAGGTTGGGGATTCGAATCCGGATCGAGACACATGCGCAATTTTTTTCATGAGATCCCTAGAATTGTTGCCGGAGATACGGAGTTCGTGCTTTTTTCAAGCTTACGGCAGAATGTATGCCATTTCTGCCGACAGTCAACGGAGCCACATGGGAGACCCGGTGCAATGAAGTCAATCCTTCGCATGTGGACCCTTTTTAGACACTACAAAGCAAAATGGAATAAAGAACACCCAAAACACAATAAGGACGATGGATAGTACCAACTGTCCAGAAGGGATCAGACAGTCATACTTCGCCTCCTGACGGGTCACAACAGAATGAGACACCACTTATACACTAAATTCATGATAGTCACTAATGACCTGTGCCCCTGTGGCATGTCGAGTATGACAACAAAGCATATCTTACAGAACTGCTCTCAGATGCAGACCTTAGAAGAAAGAATTGACCCACTTACACCAGCGTCCAAGACAAACTGTATGGCTTGGCTGATAATCTGAGACAGACGGTTGCCTTTATTAGAGAATCCCAATCTAGCGAGAACGCAGAAGAAGAAGACTTATCTTTGATACAAGTGAACCACGGAGATTTATGTCTAAACCAAGGGAGTCGTGGTCCAACAAGGTGCGAAAACCACTAACTCATAAATTGACTAGCGAACTACAGTCTTTGCCTTGGTCGGTCTATTCCCAGAGGTAGCAGATTAGATTTCTCATGGCTTGCATCAACAGGACAGCGATGAACAGTGTGACACGAGCGGAGGGATCGATTGAGATCAAATAATACGCAACGATCGCTGCCTCTCAATAACTTTTAAGTGGAATGCTAGCCTGCAGTGATAATTTATGACGCGGTATGCTGCTATATCGGTTGAATTGGCGTTACTTGCATTTGTCTTTCCATGATTGGTTATTGTTAATTGAACCGATCACACATCCCAGGTAGTCATGGCTCAGTTTCCTAACAGGCATTAAGGTACATGCAATGATAGGGCCTGTACTTAGAGGTTAGGTGCTCGTATCTCGTACCAAGGTTATGGACATGAGGTTAGGTGCCCGTATCTCATACAAGGTCTCTGTGACATGAGGTTAGGTGCCATGTATCTCGTACCAAGGTCTCTGTGACATAGAGGTTAGGTGCCCGTATCTCGTACCAAGGTCTCTGTGACTTAGAGGTTAGGTGCCCGTATCTCGTACCAAGGTCTCTGTGACATAGAGGTTAGGTGCCCGTATCTCGTACCAAGGTCTATGTGACTTAGAGGTTAGGTGCCCGTATCTCGTACCAAGTCTTGTGACTTAGAGGTTAGGTGCCCGATCTCGTACCAAGGTCTATGTGACATAGAGGTTAGGTGCCCGTATCTCGTACCAAGGTCTATGTGAC
Source organism: Arion vulgaris (assembly GCA_020796225.1). Lineage (NCBI taxonomy): Eukaryota > Metazoa > Mollusca > Gastropoda > Stylommatophora > Arionidae > Arion > Arion vulgaris. The sequence continues at coordinate 11,798,626 of CM036772.1, forward strand.
ATAGAGGTTAGTTGCCCGTATCTCGTACCAAGGTCTATGTGACTTAGAGGTTAGGTGCCCGTATCTCGTGCCAAGGTCTCTGTGACTTAGAGGTTAGGTGCCCGTATCTCGTACCAAGGTCTATGTGACATAGAGGTTAGGTGCCGTATCTCGTACTCAAGGTCTATGTGACATAGAGGTTAGGTGCCCGTATCTCGTACCAAGGTCTCTGTGACATAGAGGTTAGGTGCCCGTATCTCGTGCCAAGGTCTCTGTGACATAGAGGTTAGGTGCCCGTATCTCGTGCCAAGGTCTATGTGACATAGAGGTTAGGTGCCCGTATCTCGTACCAAGGTCTCTGTGACATAGAGGTTAGGTGCCCGTATCTCGTACCAAGGTCTCTGTGACATAGAGGTTAGGTGCCCGTATCTCGTACCAAGGTCTCTGTGACATAGAGGTTAGGTGCCCGTATCTCGTACCAAAGTCTCTGTGACATAGAGGTTAGGTGCCCGTATCTCGTACCAAGGTCTATGTGACTTAGAGGTTAGGTGCCCGTATCTCTACCAAGGTCTCATGTGACTTAGAGGTTAGGTGCCCGTATCTCGTACCAAGGTCTCTGTGGCTTAGAGGTTAGGTACCCGTATCTTGTACCAAGGTCTCTGTGGCTTAGAGGTTAGGTACCCGTATCTCGTACCAAGGTCTCTGTGGCTTAGAGGTTAGGTACCCGTATCTCGTACCAAGGTCTCTGTGACATAGAGGTTAGGTGCCCGTATCTCTGTCCAAGGTCTCTGTGACATAGAGGTTAGGTGCCCGTATCTCTGTACCAAGGTCTCTGTGACATAGAGGTTAGGTGCCCGTATCTCGTACCAAGGTCTATGTGACATAGAGGTTAGGTGCCCGTATCTCGTACCAAGGTCTCTGTGACATAGAGGTTAGGTGCCCGTATCTCGTACCAAGGTCTCTGTGACATAGAGGTTAGGTGCCCGTATCTCGTGCCAAGGTCTAGTGACATAGACGTTAGGTGCCCGTATCTCGACCAAGGTCTCTGTGACATAGAGGTTAGGTGCCCGTATCTCGTACCAAGGTCTATGTGACATAGAGGTTAGGTGCCCGTATCTCGTACCAAGGTCTCTGTGACATAGAGGTTAGGTGCCCGTATCTCGTACCAAGGTCTCTGTGACATATAGGTATGGTACCCGTATCTCGTACCAAGGTCTCTGTGACATAGAGGTTAGGTGCCCGTATCTCGTGCCAAGGTCTCTGTGACATAGAGGTTAGGTGCCCGTATCTCGTACCAAGGTCTCTGTGACTTAGAGGTTAGGTGCCCGTATCTCGTGCCAAGGTCTATGTGACATAGAGGTTAGGTGCCCGTATCTCAACCAAGGTCTCTGTGACATAGAGGTTAGGTGCCCGTATCTCTACCAAGGTCTCTGTGACTAGAGGTTAGGATGCCTGTATCTGTGCCAAGGTCTATGTGACATAGAGGTTAGGTGCCCGTATCTCGTCTGCAAGGTCTCTGTGACATAGAGGTTAGGTGCCTCGTATCTCGAATCCAAGGTCTCTGTGACATAGAGGTTAGGTGCCTGTATCTCAGTTACGCAGAGGTGCTTCCCAGTCAGGACATAGAGTTGGTGACCCGTATTCGTACCAAGGTCTCTGTGACATAGAGGTTAGGTGCCCGTATCTCGTACCAAGGTCTATGTGACATAGAGGTTAGGTGCCCGTATCTCGTACAACAGAGGTCTCTGTGACACTAAGGTTATGTGCACTATGCCTGTACCAAGTCTCGTGACATAGAGGTTAGGTGCCCGTATCTGTACAGGTCTCATGTGACATAGAGGTTAGGTGCCCGTATCTTACACAAGGTCTTGGACATAGAGGTTAGGTGCCGTATTCGTGACAAGGTCCTGTGACATAGAGGTTAGGTCCCTATCTCGACCAAGGTCTCTGTGACATAGAGTTAGGTGACCCGTATCTTGTCAACCAAGGTCTCGTGACATAGGTTAGGTGCCCGTACTCAAATTGTAGCCTAAGTCTCTGGTGTACATAGAGGTTAGGTGCCAGTATCTCGTGCCAAGGTCTATGTGACATAGAGGTTAGGTGCCGTATCTCTACCAAGGTCTCTGTGACATAGAGGTTAGGTGCCCGTATCTCGTACCAAGGTCTATGTGACATAGAGGTTAGGTGCCCGTATCTCGTACCAAGGTCTCTGTGACATAGAGGTTAGGTGCCCGTATCTCGTACCAAGGTTCTATGTGAATATAGGTATGGTACCCGTATCTCGTACCAAGGTCTCTGTGACATAGAGGTTAGGTGCCCGTATCTCGTACCAAGGTCTCTGTGACTTAGAAGTTAGGTGCCCGTATCTCGTGCCAAGGTCTCTGTGACATAGAGGTTAGGTGCCCGTATCTCGTACCAAGGTCTCTGTGACATAGAGGTTAGGTGCCCGTATCTCGTACCAAGGTCTCTGTGACTTAGAGGTTAGGTGCCCGTATCTCGTGCCAAGGTCTATGTGACATAGAGGTTAGGTGCCCGTATCTCGTGCCAAGGTCTATGTGACATAGAGGTTAGGTGCCCGTATCTCGTACCAAGGTCTCTGTGACATAGAGGTTAGGTGCCCGTATCTCGTACCAAGGTCTCTGTGACTTAGAGGTTAGGTACCCGTATCTCGTACCAAGGTCTATGTGACATAGAGGTTAGGTGCCCGTATCTCGTACCAAGGTCTATGTGACTTAGAGGTTAGGTGCCCGTATCTCGTACCAAGGTCTATGTGACTTAGAGGTTAGGTGCCCGTATCTCGTACCAAGGTCTATGTGACATAGAGGTTAGGTGCCCGTATCTCGTGCCAAGGTCTATGTGACATAGAGGTTAGGTGCCCGTATCTCGTACCAAGGTCTATGTGACATAGACGTTAGGTGCCCGTATCTCGTGCCAAGGTCTATGTGACATAGAGGTTAGGTGCCCGTATCTCGTACCAAGGTCTATGTGACTTAGAGGTTGGGTGCCCGTATCTCGTACCAAGGTCTCTGTGACATAGAGGTTAGGTGCCCGTATCTCGTACCAAGGTCTCTGTGACTTAGAGGTTAGGTGCCCGTATCTCGTACCAAAGGTACAAAGTTAGCGCCCTCGTGGAGCCATCTGCATATTTTTGAAGAGATCCCTGATCTCAGTGTAGGTTAGATCGAGTTCCTAGTCCTATCGGAGACGGACGATAAAACGTAGTTCCAGTGTTCAATTTGAGTACGTGAAAGAACCCTTGGCCGTTCAAAATCGGAAGTGCAGGCTGGAAAGCCGCCGCCGGGGCAAAATTCGTCAGAAAAGATTTAAAATAACATTCTTACAAAAATATCTTCACCATCTTCAAAATTAAAACGGGCCGGTGCTACGGAGTTCGTGCACTGCAGCTGAGATCTTCTTGTGCAATAAAGAGATCGGAGCACACATGGTTACTCACCGAAGTGCAGTGATGATGATCCTATCAATCGAATTTATACTTGCTATCAGATATTTTATAATGATTATGTCGTGCAGATATATTCAAGACATAAGAGAGAACAATATTAGAGGGCAGGGTCCCAGGACGCAGAGACAGACCAAGAAGAAGATGGCTACAAGATATTAAAGAAACCAAGAATATGACCATCGCCGAAGTGTGTGAACTGACTAGAGACAGAGTGAATTTCAGATGCGCTGCAAAGAGAGCAACGTCCTATAAAGGATACACACCTTGATGATGAGGAACATTACATTTTAAAGATTGACAAGTTTCTAAATGACTATAATAGTTTTCGAAACAGTTACTTAATAACAGATAGTCTTAGTTTGATCATGAACTGAAAGATACTGCACTATCATGGAAAGCCGTAAAGAAAACGGCCAGAGACCGGGACAAGTTGCGAACAACTGTTGGGGCCTTATTCTCTTCCAGGAGCAGAATGTAATAAATCAGTTAGTTTGATCATGTATTACATTTGTAAAAGCATATTCCATCCCGTGTTACACTTGTATTGACCTTTGTTCCCGACGAATGAAATTGTTTTTTTAAAAGTAGTACTACTGCCTTGTAGTTCGATTGGGGACAATCAAAGGCTAGCGGAGCAAACCGTACACAAAACCGGACGGCAGGCAAACCAAGTAGTCCAACAAAAAAGACTGATAACCTAGCAGATGACGCTCAACAACCCGGGAGGGAAGGTTGTCTAAGGGTAGCTACCCTACAAGTAAATAGCAACCTGCTGCCTTGCAGGTCGGCTGGGGACAGTCCAAATGGCGCTGAAGATGGAACGAAGCACACCTATGCTAAGGCTACATGAATCCTCAGGAATAAGAAATTTATGGGAAAATCTGGTACACCTGTCTAAACGGTGATCGCGAGAGAGAGAGAGAGAGAGAGAGAGAGAAAGTAGAAAGGTTTTAATCAGACACGATAGTCTCAAACGTTGTCTCAAATAATAAGTTATTACTCCTCCAGCGTACACATGTTGGGATGATCTTCACAAGTCAGCAGTTATTCTAGTAGTCACGAGAGAGATGTCGTGGGTGACGTATGCGGAGAGAACAATTAAATTAGGGACCATTGCTGCTTCAGCTATTCTCAAAGGGAAGGAATGAGTCATGGTGAATGAGAGTATGAAAGATTACTTAACAGTTCGTCATTACATTCGGAAAGTATGTAAAGTGCCCGTTATTATATCGCGAGGTACATTGGGGAATACGGTGTTATTCTCTCGACATTTGCTGGGGGAGACTTATCACTTATGTGTGTCTGCCCCTGAGTGTTGAGGTTAGTTTAGTAATCAATAACATACGCAGATCGATCCAATATGATATGATATTATCGTTCAAATACACACTCACTTGTTTCCTCGTACATTCAGATAATACAAACGTTGAATAATACAAACGTAGAGTGATACAAACATAGAGTACACACGTAGAGTGATAGAAACATACAATAGTACAAACGTAGAATGATAGAAACATACAATAGTACACACGTAGAGTGATAGAAACATACAATAGTACACACGTAGAGTGATAGAAACATACAATAGTACACACGTAGAGTGATAGAAACATACAATAGTACACACGTAGAGTGATACCGTCTTAGGCCCGTATTTTTCATTTACCGTCGGCACACGAGGGGTAATAGGGTCAACATCACGACGGCCGCCTTTACTATCCTAGTGCTTTTCCTGGTTTATTTAGATATTTTTAAGACATTCATCAATGCACTTCGGTGAGTAACCATATGTGCTCCGATCTCTTTTTTACACAGGACTATCTCAGCGACAGTGCACGAACTCCGTAGCGAGCCTCCATACATTTGGAACGAGAGGCGAGCACCTAACCTCTACGTCATAGAAACCCGAGGTACCCAATTAAGTCTGGGTTGACATGAGAGCCGTTACGTTTAAAAAAAATATTCCACGCCCACTGTGTAATTGAACCCGGACCACTAGCCTAAGAAGCGAATTCACTAACAACTACGCTACTGCTGCTATACATACCCCTAACCTGTACACAGTAAAACACTTGCAAATACACAGATGAAGATCCACACACACACAAGTGTTTAAATGTATCGAACTAAAAGCACTTAACATCACACATAAAATGCAACGTATAAGGTCAGCGACCCACTTCTACTCAGCGACCCACCCTTCTCACTTAGAAATAGTTTCTGAATGGGGAACAACACTAACCGCCATTACAGAACTTAGTTCTTAAATCTTCGATCTCTTTGAGTGATTTTATGAGTAATATGATAGTGATATTTTCAGTCATGAAAGCTAATTACAAGGTAAGGATACTTTACCGATACAATAGAATAACTTCCACATATTCTCCGGTTCTGACATAGAGAATAACTAAAACGATAATTAATCAACTGCAAACATATAGACTGGTAAGTGAATGCTGGAAAATGAACCAATACGTAATACACAAGTTGGAGATATTTCAGAATAAATGTTTAAGAATAATACTGCAAATTTTCCTGTCAAATACTATAACAAATGAGGAGCTTTTGAAACGAACGGACTATGCATCTTTGAAGACCATCATTAAAAGATGGAGGTGGATTGGACATGTATATCGTATGCCAGATGGGGCATTGACTAGGACAACTCTCAAATGGACAGCAATGGGAAGAGAAGGCCTGGACGTCCAAATGAAACATGGAGAACTGTGGAGAGTTGAAGGAGTGTGGCCTGACGTGGGAAACGGCTAGTAAAAAGGCAGCAGAACGGCAACAGTGGAAGTCTGTTGTTAAAGCCTTATGGGTCAATCGAGACACGAAGAGGATAGAAACATTTATCAACTAGTGCCTACACAGAATAGAGGAATTAGTGTGGTATGATATGCTCAAAATGAAGAGCTTATAGAGAGAACGAGACACATCCCGGTGAACAGTAAGGTGAAAACAAGACGCTGATAGGACACATCTTGAAGAAACCCGAAGGGAATATAACGATCTCACGGCATGCAGTGCAGACATTTAAGTGCATAGTCTCTTTCCAGAATGGCATCTGGTATGCATGATAACGGTTACCATTGCTTTTTGGTTGTAAAATTTTCACACCCGTTCTCTTAAGTAACTCCACCTACGCGTACCTTTAGAACCGTCAGTGGCAGCTCGTCATTAAGGGTCACTGGGCCGGCCACACCAAACAAAAAGAATGTGTAACGTGTATTTATTATTTTATAAATTAAAACATAACTCAAAACCAGGATTTTTCCGAAAATTTGTGTCTGGCCCCACAAACAAAAATGATCACGAGCCGCCGCTGAGAGCCGTGATAGCTCAGTGGTTAGAACACTTCCCAGTCATAATGGAAATTAAAGTCCATGCAGTCTAAACATCTGGTACTATAATCCGATAAGTATGAGGGATCTATGTTGCAAAGTGAGTAGCTCGTTTTTTTGCGTTCTGGGGTCGTGTATTCGAATCCGGATCCTAAGCGTTGAAGCTTCATCTATTACTGTCATACGATAAGTATGAGGGGCATCTGTTGCAAAGTGATTAGGCCGTTAACCTTGCGTCCAAGGGTTCGTGTATTCGAATCCGGATCATCTCGTTCAGTTCACTTGTTTTTCCCTCGAGATCCCTATTATTGTTACTGGAGCTACGGAGTTCATGCTTTGTGCAACACTCTCAGCAAATGATGTACTATTTCTGCCGAGAGATTGACGGAGCAATATAACAAAACTCGGTGCAATGAAGTCAATCCGTTTTTAGACTTCAAATGCAGAACGACAATTATTATTGACGTTTAAAACGTACAGTATATAAAATTTCATTTTCAAAGTATTGACCATATCTCACACAGCTTCTAATCGATCTAGTGCTCTGCAGTGCGTTCATTTATCCACAGGAAGTGAAACGCCCATGGTTAAGTATGTCTGATTCAGACCATTTACAAGATAATGTGTTAAAAGATGACATTGATTTTTGTTTATAGTGTTGAGGGTTTTTTTTTCGCTCACCTCCTACTGTATTTAATGAAAGCAAAAATAGTTGAACTATATTAATGAACTTGTTTTCGCCTCTTAAAATCATGAAGTTACACATCCTCGCGACCTGGCCTTGTTTGTTCATTGTAAATTGGATTGCGAGTGTATACCGTATTGATCGTTTTTGTGTAACGTTATCTTGCCGTATTCGCTGAACTACGCTAGGTTGAGGCTGTTGTCACCATGCTCAAGTTACCCTCGCCATTCCCCAGGATGAAAATCCAATAATCCATCTGCAGCGAATGTACCTGTCAACTTCGCATCCACTCGTGATTGGCAATAACTGTTGGGACCAGAGCTCAGAATATCTTCGATATTTGAAGATTTAGCAATATAGATTAATTAAGTGATATGATGTATTCTTGTACAGAATGCTAAACATTTCGTGAACAGCAATTAGATCATATAGGATAGTGTATACATAAAGAGCAATAAATAATTATCTCAACAAATATAACAAGTAGGACTTGACACTTGAGCTATATATAAGAAGGTGTCCCGCCTGCCCAGCGTGTTCGTAGCGCGTTGGGACTATGGGTGACTAGCCCTCTGTAAGTGCGGGTTCAATTACACGGGCTGGCAGAACAGCCACAGGTTCTCCAGATTCACGGTGTTCGTGACACCGAGCCGAAGGGTTACGATGTCCATGGCACCGAGCCGAAGAGCTAAAAAAAGGCTTCAGTGCTTCTGGATCGGAAACAAAAATATATAAGAAGGTGTCTTTAACCCTTCCAGCCACCCATCTGAGCCGATACACTGGCTCGTTCTATTCTTTTAATTTCACGCAAAGTCAATTTACTGGCTAATTTAGTATACATTGCACAATAAGTGCATCCGGAGGTAAAACAAATTACAGAGTGAAAGGGTTAACCGCTTCACACGCATGAATGCCCTTCGACACTTACTAGACAACACTGACCACATATCGGTCTACACGGAGTACTTTTAGGTCGTGTTCTCTCTTTCTCGATCGTTCTTTTTCGGCCATATTTATCATTCTTATTGTGATATATAAACAGCCTTTGCCAAGAACGTATTTTTACGTCACATCGTTCAGCTCCATTTGGAGCTCTAGTGCTTATCCTTCGGTAACGTTTCCGGTTTCAGCCAGCGTTTACTGGATTCGCTCTCCGTTAGCCTTTGACTGTACCCAGGCAGCAGGTTAAAGGTCGTGTTCAAATACCAATAGTTATTGGTTACTGAACCGATGTTATTACACCCCGAGCAAATGCAGAGCTGCTCAGTCTCCCCCAACAGATGTTGAAGAGGAGTATACATACTGATGGCTTCTGTGGCTCGCTTCGCTAAATACAATCCTCACTTTGCCCCTCAGGCACCGTGTTCTACTTGTACAACGGGTAACTCCAAACTCCGTAAACCTCTTAAGATCAATAGTCAAAAAGCAAATTTAGCAGGTAGGATTAGGTGCCTAATAAGGGATGTGTTTAACCAAGCCACAGAAATATGCGAATCGAACCTACGACGGCTTTTTGTTGTTGTATTTATCGATTTTCATAAATTAACACACATAATATGCTTCTTCTCTTCCACCATTTACTTCTTTATAGAAGTATTGGAGTGAAACGCAGTGATCTTGTGTGTGCTTTTTTAAAGGCACTTTGTAAGCTGATATTCATGTTCGTAAGGCTGTTCTTGATGCCGTCGCTCCATCTTTGCGTGGTCTTCCTCTTGCCTTGTACTCATTATACTTTTCTGTGTGGCTCTCTGTGGTAGGCGATACCAGGGCATTCTGGTCAGGTGTCCAAATCTAATATGCGATGTTCTTTTATTTGTTTCCTTGAAGGAAAATATATCTCTTCAGACTTGCAGTTATATAGAATTACACTGGGACAATTTGGTTCAAATAACTGTTAGCCTATACCGGAATTGTGTCCGAGTTACATGCTAATCCAGCTAGAGGACAGACTGCGCCGACAATATTCATCACTTAAATACCTATAATGCCTGAATTCGAAAGTACCGATATAACCTAGGAAAAAAAGTATCTTACTTTATCACTACTAGGCCATCGGCTTGTGCCGTCTCCACATCCTAGATTGGCTGCAATCATTTTCATAAAACTATGTTCCTTGTCCTGATGATACACTCTGGCAGGCTGCTGTTCTGTCTGTTCTTGATGTCTCCCTCCCAATTAGACCTATGTAATATCAGGTATAAAGATTAGTGTCGCTTTTTCCAATAGCTTCGAATACTCGTTACCCTTGCTCATACTTGTATTTATGCGACTTAATGGTAAGACGAAAGACAGAAAACCCTGGATAAGTGATGACACCTGGAAATGTATTCAAGAAAGAAGAAAGATGAAACTAGCAATATTTAATACTAAGGATGCAACAAATGAAATCCAAGCTAAAGAGGAATATAGACTAAAAGACAAGGAAGTGAAAAGAGCAGCTAGAAGAGATAAAAGAGCATATGTCAATCGACTGGCCAAGAAGGGAAAAGGCAGCTAAGACGGGAAACAGTAAAATGCTATACAACACACTAAAACAACTTACTGGAACATTTGTTTCAAAGGGTGGCCCAATCAAGAGCATAGATGGTAAAGTTCTAACATCAGATACCGAGCAGAAGAAAAGATGGGCAGAACATTTTGAAGAAATATTAAATAGACCTGATCCACCAGTACTACTCAAGTTTGACGAAGAGGCAAGAAACAGCTCCTACCAATTAACGAAGAAATGATAAGTGTAGCTGAGGTCAAGGAGGCAATCAATTCCTTGATAAACACTAAGGCATCGGGTGATGACAACATTACTGCAGAAATGCTCAAAGCGGCTGATGATACAACTATTAGCCAGGTGCAAGAACTATTTAATAAAGTATGGGAAGAAGAAACTGTCCCAGATCAATGGAAAAAGGGGAATAATTTTTAAGATCCCCAAAAAGGTGATCTCAAAGATTGCAACAACTGGAGAGGATCACCCTATTATCAGTAATGACCAAGACTTTCTGCAAAATCATTCTTAATAGAATCAAAGGAGCAGTGGACACAACCCTGAGAGAAGAACAAGCTGGTTTTAGACCTGGGAGAAGCTGCTTAGACCAAATAATTACCCTACGACTAATTTTGGAGGAACATATTGAGAAGCAACAACCACTCATACTAAATTTCATCGATTTTAAAAAGCCTTTGATAGTCTACACAGAATCTCTCTGTGGATATTCTGAGATGCTATGGAATACCAGACAAAATAATAAACATTATAAAGAGCCTCTATGATGGTTCACAGTGTGCAGTTCGCACTGATGGTGGACACAGCGACTGGTTTATGGTTGAAACCGGAGTAAAGCAAGGCTGTATTCTATCTCCGCTATTGTTTGGAGTGGCCATTGACTGGGTGATGCGAAAATGTTGCAGGGCGAAACTGGCATCGATTGGGTAGAAAATAGTCAACTAGAAGATTTGGATTTTGCAGATAATATTGCCTTGTTAAGTAGAAACAACCAAGATATGCAAAGAAAAACAGACAACTTGTCATCTATAGCATCAAAAGTTGGACTGCAGATAAGCTATGAAAAACAAATATAATGAAGACACATATGGCAAGTAATGCAGATATCACACTGGAATCTAAAATGATAAAAATAACAGAGCAGTTCACCTATTTGGGTAGCAATTTTGATTGCACAGGAAATGTTAAAAAGAAATTATGATACGAATTGGCAAAGCAACATCAGCTTTTAAAAGTCTAAATAAAATATGGAACTGCAAGTTATATAGTATTAAAACTAAATTACGAATTTTCAATTCAAATGTTGTATCAATCCTAACATATGCCAGCGAGAGTTGGAAAATGACTAAAGATATAGAAAGCAAGTTGAATGCATTTGAAAATAGATGTCTGCGAAAAATAATGAATATAAAATGGAACGAATTCAGGAGAAGTGATGAAATCAGAGACATGTCTGGTCAACCACTAGTGACAACTGTTATAAGAAAGAGAAGATGGAGATATGTTGGGCACACCTTGAGGAGAAATGATCAAAGAATATCAAAGCAGGCATTGAAGTGGGATGCAAAGGGTTCAAGAAAGAGAGGTCGACCTAAGGAGACCCTGAAGCGAACTTTGCTGAGAGAGGCAGGAAATATCGGTCTCAGTTCCATGGAGGAGATTGAGCGAGTTGCCCAGGATAGAGCGGTATGGAGAAATTACTTGCAGGCCCTATGTAACGTATAACGGTACGAGAGGAATTATTATTATTATTATTAATGGTACTGTTCAAAAACTCGTTACATTGAAACGTTATGTTACGTAGCGGTTAATTCGTGCATTTTGAATAATCTTTACATGTCGAATTCCTGTATATGTAGTCACTAATTGTTAGTTTTACGGTATTCTCTATATTACTCTCTTTGTTTTAGTTAAAAGATACGTATCGATTACTTACTGTCGAGGATTTTATTCATGCTATTATATTTTAAGTAATTGAATTCCTGATTGTAGATTGCTTTTTATAAGTGATATTCACAAAATCTGTTTTTATTCACTTTAGTTGGCGTAAGAACCTATGTGACATTTTCACGTTATATTATTGTTAACATTGTATGCAATTTATATTATCTTCTTCTTCGAACGCTCCATATCGACCACTTGTTAACCACTCTGTGTGATTTGTATGTGATCTGAGCCGATGTGCGATTTTACGTTGTGCCACTTATGCGCCTACAAGTAGGCCAGCACATCCTATTTCTGTAACGCATTTTATTTACTAGGTAGCTTCCTAGTCCCCTACCTCAGTCGCCTCTAGGACATGCCTCGTAGATCGCATTGTTACCATTCTTTGCTTCTCTTGCGGACCCCGGCAACACACGGGCGGATTTAAATTATAATAAATTACATATTATTTCATAACCGTATTATTCATAGTATTATTTTTGTCTCGAGGAACTCCAACTGACATGCAGCTTCATACCGGCAATCCATCTCATGTTTTAGACGAGCATACAATACCGAACGCAAAGAAGAAGAATAAATATCTCGTGGAGTATTATTATAAAAGAGCCAATAAGGACTAAGTAATGAATAATGTTACATTTATACAATATTAACAAGAAAATGAAAAGTGAAGGAAACAGCCTAGGGAACTATTAAACGGATTGCTTTTTTTGCCGACGACCAGGCAGTTTTATCATATACAATATTAACAAACTTCAGTTAACATTCAATGACTACAACATATAAGAATAAACATTGACAAAACCGAAGTAATGACATTCGTCAGAAAGGAAAACACTACCAATATCTCCATCGACAAACATCAGTGAAAGCAAGTTAAAGACGTTACATACATAGGAAGCATTTTTTTTTACAGCAAATGGAAAAATAACTAACGAAATCCAACATGCGATAAAGAAAATAAAGTCAAATGACACCAATTTTGAAATGCAAACATGTCACTATGAACAATAAAAGAGCACTGTACAGCACAGTCTTTCTCCTGACATTATGCTATAAAAACTGGACGCTGACATCACACGATAGACAAAAAAACTAGTCACGACCGAAATGAAGTCTGCGCAGAATGTTGATAGTATCAAGAAGAGACCAGTTTAGGAATGAAGATATCAGGGAGAAAACAATTTTAGTACAACATCAGTACTGAGCTTCATGAAGAAACAACGAATTAAATGGTTCGGAGACATAAACAGTTTAATAACAGACAGTGCGTCTCAAAGGACAATGCTACCTCGATACAGTGGATACAAGTCCACACAAAAAGAGGACTACATAAATAATAGATGCAGTGAAAGACACTATTTACGAAGCGCACACAAAAGCCAGTTATATAGTTAGTTTAGTTAGTTTATTCCTTTCGAGCCAAAGGCGGCACATAGGGCAAAGGTTTTAGATCTCCATGTGATACGGTTCTTTGCTAGCAGTTGGAGATCTTGTATGGTTTTACATCCCAATAGTTTACTTTCTTGTTGGATGGTTCTTCGAAGAGTGGTCTTTGGTCTTCCACGTTTTCTTTCCCAACTGGTGACCACATAAGGACTTGTCGATTTAGTCTCTTTTCGTCTGATCTAAGAACATGACCTAAATACTTCCATCTTCGTTTCCTTATAATATTTGATACGGGTTGTTGGTGTGTTCTATCTCTCACTGTGTTGTTGGTGTGTTCTATCTCTCACTGTGTTGTTGGTGTGTTCTATCTCTCACTGTGTTGTTGGTGTGTTCTATCTCTCACTGTGTTAGTGTGTTCTATCTCTCACTGTGTTGTTAGTGGGTTCTATCTCTCACTGTGTTGTTAGTGTGTTCTATCTCTCACTGTGTTGTTAGTGTGTTCTATCTCTCACTGTGTTGTTGTTGTGTTCTATCTCTCACTGTGTTGTTGGTGTGTTCTATCTCTCACTGTGTTGTTAGTGTGTTCTATCTCTCACTGTGTTGTTAGTGTGTTCTATCTCTCACTGTGTTGTTAGTGTGTTCTATCTCTCACTGTGTTGTTAGTGTGTTCTATCTCTCACTATGTTGTTAGTGTGTTCTATCTCTCACTGTGTTGTTAGTGTGTTCTATCTCTCACTGTGTTGTTAGTGTGTTCTATCTCTCACTGTGTTGTTGGTGTGTTCTATCTCTCACTGTGTTGTTAGTGTGTTCTATCTCTCACTGTGTTGTTAGTGTGTTCTATCTCTCACTGTGTTGTTAGTGTGTTCTATCTCTCACTGTGTTGTTAGTGTGTTCTATCTCTCACTGTGTTGTTAGTGTGTTCTATCTTTCACTGTGTTGTTGGTGTGTTCTATCTCTCACTGTGTTGTTGTGTTCTATCTCTCACTGTGTTGTTAGTGTGTTATATCTCTCACTGTGTTGTTGGTGTGTTCTATCTCTCACTGTGTTGTTAGTGTGTTCTATCTCTCACTATGTTGTTAGTGTGTTCTATCTCTCACTGTGTTGTTAGTGTGTTCTATCTCTCACTGTGTTGTTAGTGTGTTCTATCTCTCACTGTGTTGTTGGTGTGTTCTATCTCTCACTGTGTTGTTAGTGTGTTCTATCTCTCACTGTGTTGTTGGTGTGTTCTATCTCTCACTGTGTTGTTAGAATATAAGTTATATAAGTCTCTTCTTATTCTGACGATGTGACACAAAACAGAATTCGAGAAAAGAAGGAAAAAGAACAAGTAAAAAAACAATTCAGAATTGTTAGAAATACATTTTCTGAATCCAACTAAATTAAAATAAGTCACATGTCTTAAAGAAGCCAATATGAAACCTTTTCCCCAGGCATTCTATGAAGTGATAATCGACAGAATGTCGTGAACGATACTACTTAATGGCTACCTACCGATTACAATCAAATAAAACAAGTACTTGCTACATATACAGGTACTCGACATTAAAACAGGTATTAAAAATATCTAATTGAATGCTTATCGAATGGATCAGAGCGCGGACTCTCATTCGGGAGACACTGGTTCGATCCCTGGTAAAGCCAAGGAGATTTTATTCTGTCGGGGCATAAAGAAAAAATCCTAACGACGTTGCAGTGACTGCACTACATTGCAGCGACTGCACTAGCTATGCAGCCGTTAAATTCTACAGGCTCATGTTGCCCATGTCTTACACCGCCCCAAAAAGCGGTAACACACACAGTAAAGACAGTTATTAGAAATATACTAATTAAAAGCTCTCTCTCTCGCTCTTTGCCTTTTAAACCATGATTTGGGCATAGGCCCTCAACCAACTCACGACAAGTCTTCCTATTTCTAGCTATCTCCTGCAGCTTCCTCCAACTCTTCTTTATATTGTTGATCTCTACCTCCAAATCCCGTCTCCGTGTATTTCTCGGCCTCCCCTTCTTCCGCTGTCCCTGCGGGTTCCAGAAAAAGACCCTTCTTGTTATATTCCTTTCCGGTTTTCGCAAAGTGTGTCCTATCCAGCACCAGCGTCTTTTTTAACCTCTTGGTTCACTTTAATCTGTCTTGTTCTCTCCATAAGTTCTTCATTTGTGACCCTATCATACCATCTCAGGCCCTCTATTCTGCACAGGCAGCAGTTGATGAATTTTTGCAATTTATGCTAATTAAAAGTTACGGAAGGAATATTTACATTGTAACGATTATTGGCTATATGGTGCAGGTGTTCCAGAAGTAACGATTACTATTCGAAATGTAGCGATTCTCAAGTATAACAAGTATTCTAAACTATCTGAATTGGTGACATTAATCTTTCTATCTGGTATGACAGAGATCTAATTGGAAAGTGAACATCAAGAGTTGGGTACCATCAAGAGAAGAAACATAGCGTGTTGGATATCCATTGCAGTCAATCTTCCACGTAGAGACGGCACAAGCTGGTGACATAACAGTGATAAGGTATTTTTTAAAATTCCCGTATCTTTCATATGTTACAATTTCTCCATACCGCTCTATCCTGGGCAACTAGTTCAATATCTTCTATGAAACTGAGTCCGATATTTCTCTCCTCTCTCAGTAGAGTTCGGCTCAGTGTTGTTTTAGGGCATCAATTCTTTGTTCAACTGTGTGCCTCCCACTTCAAAGACAGTTTGTGATCATTTCTTCTCAGAGTATGTCCAACATATCGCCATCTTCTCTTTCTTTTAATAGTTGATACTAGTGGGCGGCCAGACATTTCTCTGGTTTCTTAACCTCTCCCGAATTCGACCAATTTTATGTTAATTATTTTTAACAAACATCTCTTTTTAAATGCAGTCAACTTACTTTCCATAATAAATAGTAATTTTTCAACTTTCGCTGGCATATGTTAGCACTGAGGCAACATTGGAATTGAAAGTTCGTAATTTAACTCCGTGTTCTAATTTAGTTTTCAAAGTAACCCAGTTATATATATGATTACTGAATGTTGTGACAACTATGTGTTTGAACTTGACACAATAATCAATAACACGTTTGCTATCAAGTGACAACTCTGCTGTTTCTTCATATTTGTTCGCTCACTATGAATTAGTTTGGCTCTTCTGACTGATTTATGCGCGAATACCTGCTTTCCTTATTATCAGTGTCTTCCACCATACAGAAGTGCATTCTCCAACTTCAGAGTTCTCTCTATTGTTTGCTACAATATTTTTCGAGGAAGTATCCACTCTAGTGAGACCTATTCCCACACGTCTTCTTCATGCACGTAGCTATCTATATATATCCTCTTTGTGTACCGTTTGACACATAACGCATCCACAAGAGAGTTTTCGTTGTTGCCGTTCTGCTGCCAACTGTTTCCCATGTCTGACTACAATCTTTCAAGTCTCTTTCTACAGTTTTTCTCCATGTTTCCCTTTTACGTCCATGCCTTATTTTCCCAACCGCAGTCCATCGGAGATCTGTCCTAGCCAGTGCCCCTATTGACATAGGACATACATGACCAATCCACCTCCATATTACTCTTTTAATAATGGTCTTCAAATGTGCACATTTTGTTCGGGTTGAAAGCTCTTCATTTGCTATTGTATTTGACCAGAATTCTTCTTAAACATTTAGTTTGAAATGTCTTCAACTTGTGAATGATGTTGTCTTGCTATAGTCTATCCCCAGGTGGAAAATGGAAATGGTTTTCCATTCTTACCGTTAAGCTTAGGGGTGGGAGCTTTAATTTGTTTTCCAGGGTCAGATGAGTCGCCCTTGTGTTATATCCGTGTTTACTTAGTGTGGTCTTGGTATTGTCTATCCATCTTTTTCTTGGTCTTCCTTTGGCTCTAGTACCTGATCTCTTTTTATAGTATGTTATTTGTGGTTGGTTGTATTCCATTCTCATTAAATGTCCAAACCACTGCATGTGTTGTCTTTCAATGTATTCAGTGAACGAAGTTATGCCCACTGTGCTTCTGATGTCCTCATTTCGTAGTCTATTTTTCTGGTGACCCCACTGCTTTCCTCAAGCATTTCATTTCACGCGTGGTAAGATTTTGTCTTGCACTTAGCGGAAATAATAAAATATTCACAAGACATTGTGACTTTCCGCCTGCCCAGCGTGTTCGTAGCGCGTTGGACTATGGGTGACTAGCCCTCTGTGAGTGCGGGTTCAATTCCGTGGGCTGGCAGAAAAGCCACATATTTCCCAGATTTACTTTGTTCGTGGCACCGAATCGAAGGGTTACGATGTCCATGGCACCGAGCCGAAGAGCTGAAAGCTCAAGTGCTTCTGGATCAGGGAGGGGGGGACACTGACACTGCTGATCTCTCCTAACTACTTTGATTTCAGTCTAGTGTTATTGTTCAAGCTTCCTCCGGACATTATGCTATCAGTGTCAAACCTGGACGCTGACATGAAACAATAGCAGAAAACTAGTCACAACAGAGATTAAATGTCTACACAGAATGCTGGAAGTATCAAGAAAAGACCGATTTTAAAATGAAGACATTAAAAAAAAAGTGGGTGCAACACCAGTACTGAACTTCATCAAGAAACAACAAATTAAATGGTTCAGCTAGAAAAGCAGATTACAAAAGAGCAATGCTACTCCGATACAGCGAATACAAAACAAAAGGTGGACGTCGGAAATAAGATACGGTGAAAAACATTACTTATGTAGCGCACACCAAAGCCCGGTCTAGAAATCTCTTCTTATCCTGAAGCTGTGAGACAAAACAGGATTAGAGAAAAGAAAAAAACAATTGTTCTCCATATCAACCAGCCCGTATTGTCACCAGGAAATATTACCTGCTACCACTTGGTGGTGGATAATATGTTTGCATATGACTAGTCCTCGCAGGAGCGTCCCACAAATGACGTGCCATTCATCCCCTTCTTCGAACGCTCCATATTGTTTAACGACGCTATGTGATCTGAGCCTAAGAGCGATTGCACGTTGTGCCAGTTATGCGCCTACAAGTAGGCCAGCACATCCGATTTCTGCGACGCTTGTTATTTACTAGGATAGCTTTCCTAGGTTCCTACCTCAGTCGCCTCTTGCGACATGCCTTGTAGGTCGCAGTGGTACTATTTTTTGCTTCTTTTGCGGGTCCCAACACCACACGGGCGGACGTGTCATTCGATCCATATCATCAAGATTTCGTAATTTGTCGTCTCTAAGCTGTTTCAACCTACTTATGTCAAGGATTTACTTAACACATTTTCCCTAACAAAGCTTCTTTTTCCGTTATGTGTACATAACTTTTCGACTTGATTTTCTTTGAAAAGTCAAGAACTAAATGTAAAACCCTGTTGCAATATATGCCTTTTATTAAGCTTCTATTTCTGTTTCTATCTATCTATCTGTCTGTCTGTCTATCTAATCTAATCTATCCATCCCTCCCTCCGCCCGGCTGTCTGTCTGTCTGTGTCGGTCGGTCTGTATGTATGTCTGTTCTCCCGCCCGACTGCCGTCTATCTGTCTGTCTGTCCGTATCTGTATGTCTATTTGTGCACCCATCCATCCATCCTTCTGCATGCCTGCCTGCCATTCTGTTAGACTTATATTCTTTCTCTCACTGCTAACTCTGTTACGATAATGGTGTCAATGATGTCCAAATCTCTATCATCGCCATCTAATTATTGCAACTGACGTGCGTGTCAAATAACATCTAATAACAAGTGTTTAACCTCTTGTTTTCTTCTTGTTGCTGGACAGCGTACATTGCAAATTAGTGGGTGAAGTGTATATCACTGGCCTCATAAAGCCTGATGTATCTGATAGACGGGCTTCGTCAAATTAGAAGGCAGCAGTTATCTGAATGACGGAAAACTTCCTTTATTGGCAGATGAAGTGCGTGTGTGGCAAAGACTACCGAAATAAACCGGAAATAATCCGTCATAAGTCAACTGAAAACCAATGAATACATCTGGTTTTTATTGCTTAAAAGGTAGTGAGCTTGATCACAAACCAAGCATATCTGGTTCAAACTCCGCGGTGGACAGTTTGGAAGCAAATTCGTTTCCGTGGGATTTTTACGAAAGGTGAAAATAGACCACACCGTTCAGAAAGCAATGACAAACTACTGAACGTATAAGTGGTGCATAGAAAATCAACGACTCGTTTACTGTGGTTGATGGCTACGCCCTATAAAGGATATGCCACGATTTTCGATTTTCATTATGTTCCAATGCTTTATGCCTGGTGGGGATGTTTAAACAGTAGACTCAGTTAACTAGCACCCATGGAAATTTGTAGATATCAATAAATGTCGTTTCTGGTTGCTTGGGAGTTTTTGTTAAAAGAGGGCTAACTAATACTATAACATGAACTCTGTATTAAATTGATCATCAAGTAGCTTATCCCCTCCGGAACTTGGCTCCCATGACAGCAGTCTTGAAAACTCTCTGTTCTGTGCAAGTTGACCGACGTCGACAGCAGTCATTCTCAAATCGTCAATGGCATCTTGCACCCATCGTCTTTTAGGTGTCCCGCTCATTCTTCTTCGAGGCACCTTTCCATCCAAAATTATCTTCTCTACGCGCTCATGTCGTTTAATGTGTCCGAAATATTTAATTTTTCTTCTTCTTCGCGTTCGTTCTTTGCGACCAATTTTAATCACTATTTGTGATATGTTTGATCTTTGCCAAGAAAGTGTATACGTTGCATATTGGTTTGGTAGGCACCTAAGCGCATATACTTCTACACATTTAGGACACATGCATCCGATTTCATCCAAACCTCATTAGTCGCCTCTTACGACATGCTTTATAGGTTGCAATGTTACTATTCTTTGCCCCCCCTTGGGAGCCCCGATAACATACGGATGGTATAATAAAATAAAATGTCCCATATATCCTTTTTAGACGCCCGTCTGCCCAGCGGGTTCGTAGCGCGTTGGACGACATGTGACAAGCTCCCTGTGAGTGCGGGTTCAATTCCGCGGGCTGGCAGAAAAGCCACAGGTTCTCCAGATTTACGGTGTTCGTGGCACCGACCCGAAGGGTTACGATGTCCATGACACCGAGCCGAAGAGCTGAAAGCTCAAGTGCTTCTGGATCAGTTTTAAAAAAATTCTCTTTAGGGTATGAAGTGCATGTCACCTTATATTTTTTGACATTTCAAATACCATAGTGCAATAGATAGGAGGGCCAATTCCTCTCATCACGTGTGAACCGTCAAGTGTGAGATTGAACGCACAACCTTGTTGTGTCCGCGTCGATATGCGAACAGGTGTAATTTATGTTTCGTAAAGCCATTCATCATTCCAGAAATAGATCATATATCACATCACGGGATAAGCAATATTTACTTTTAAGTATATGTGAAGGTATTTTAGTCCATGTGACCTTGTTTCGATAACTTTAACCACCAACTGTGGTATAAATGCTGTTCAACATTATCATGTGTCATGCCGATTGACGTAGCCAATCATTGGTCTATCCAAACGTCACGAGTACCGACTAGCAGTTTGAATGTAGACATTTCTCCGTGCCATGTTAAAGTTAATTTCTAATCCTTTACATGAATAATCAACCAAGAGCCAGCTATAAAGTTATCTAGAGTTGGCTGTGATCAACCCCAGCCTTTTAACGCTGTTTGTGATTTTTCTAGGCATTATTACGTTCAGTAGTTTGCTATTGCTTTCTGAACGCGTGGTGCCATCGTCCTCTTGTAAAAATCCACACGAAACAATTTGCAACCAAACTGTCTGCAGCGTGATTCAAAATCAGAACGTCGGAGTTAATAGACCAAGTCACTATCCCCTAAGCCACAGACGACGCACTCCGTGCCATGAAGTTAATCAAAAATGAATCTTCGCTATATGCCGTCTTGTGTTTCGTTTTCCATTCATTTTGCCAGTTGTCACAATAATGCTATTTTACTCATGGATTTCCCCAAATACGTTTCTTTCTAATATTGGTAGTAAGCTTTTATTTGCGTTGACATCTTTCAACACATCAACATTAGTCATTTTAGCAGTCCATATGATTCTTACTTACCCAGTTAGAATGAGACTGAATTAGACACCCGACCACCACCATTATATATTCATGATCATCATCAAGTAGCTTGTCTCTTACGGAACTTGGCTCCTATGACAGCAGTCCTGAAAAACCCTATATTCTGTGTAAGTTGACCGGCGTCAGCAGCAGTCTTTCTCAGATCGTCAATGACATCTTACACCCATCGTCTTCTAGGTCGTCCTCTCATTCTTCTTCCAGGCATCATTCCCTCCGAAATTATCTTCTCTAGTCACTCATCTCGTTTGATGTGTCCGAAGTATTTAATTTTCCTTGATTTTATATTCTTTAATAGCCAACTCTCTTTAATATCAAACTATTGCAGAACAGAAGCATTTGTTCTTTTCTCTGTACATGTTGTTATATATTAGTGTGAAATTAACGTACTGATGTAGATGAATAATAAATACAAATAGCTTGTTTTTTTTAAATCAAAATGTTAATGATCATTTCTAAAGTTTGTCTTGACTTCGGTATCATGTTCATGTATTTTGTTAATGGTCGTACCTTCTGGTATAAATTGTCAGCTTTCCCCACAAGCATGAGTTTTTAAAAAGAAGAAATATTTATGTGGGGCCATTTCTAATGTTAATACATTATGTCGCAGCTACTATTTCGTAGCTACTGTGTCGCAGCTACCGTGTCGGCAAACTACAGGGTGTTCAAGATAAAAGTAGCCTATCAAGTGAGCCAATCTGGCGTATATTTATGAAAATGAGAAGGTTCAATTACAACGTGGTATAGTACGCGCCTCTTTTTGTGTATTGTGTAATTATGGTGCGAGAAGGGGCGATGAACCAATGGGACGTAGGACGAGCTAGTCAGAACCGGTTTAAATAGTAAATACACAAAACGCTATGGGTATCTGGCAACTTTTGATTTGTCAATTGGGCTACTTTTATCTTGAACACCCTGTATCATAGAGAACGTGGGACAATACAAAATTAACGTTGCAGACAAAGATTCAAATCTATCGAACCTGTGTAATTAACTCTTTATTGTATGGCTCAGAGACTTGGGACATCCTACTCTAGGCATGAGAGGAAACTTAAAACCATTTAGCTGCTAAGAACGTGTATAGACGTTTTACCCATTCACTGCTAAAGACGCGTTAACACGTCTGTTATTATCTCTCATCTTTGGGCTAATGACGTGTTAACACGTTATACCATTTCTACTGTCACTGCTATAGGCGTTCATTCACGTTTGTGACATAGAAACAAAGAATAGCTATTTTAGATCCGTCTTCGGAAAGTATGTAGCAGCGAAAGGGTTAACATCTCTTACCTTCGATGTCTCCGCAATTTTATGAACAATAGCTGGTATGACAAGATAACCAACTCTGAAATACTGCAACGTGCAAACTTGCCTTCCATCATGGGCATGCTTGGCAATAGAAGACTAAGATGGCTAGGACATGTGAGAAGAACGGATAATAGCCACATACCCCAACAGATGTTGTTCTGTGAACTTTAGAAAGGGAAAAGGCTCAAAGGCAGATCGCTGCTCAGATATAGGGATGTTTTCAAGGCCTCAATGAAGAACTTTTCTGAAGACTTCTGAAAACAAGATTACGTAAACATACAGAATCTTTGGAAAAGAGACCTAGGATGATCTGAAGGCAAGAGCAGAGTTAGGAATGAGCTGAAAGGAAGAGGGACAAGAGCAGACTTAGGGATGAACTGAAAGACAAAGAGAGACATGCGCAAACCCAGAAGTCACAGTAAAACACTTGTCAATTGACCGTCTGCAAAGACGAAAATGGCCATATATGTCGCAATACTTCATATTGTTTTTTCCTATCGTTTATCGTCCTCCCCAAATATAGAATTATTGAGAAACAAATGACCATGCGCTGTTGTTATATTAAGAAAGTCGTTTCCATACTTTGGGGTATATTGGGTAATAAGGTGTTAGGCCCGTATTTTTCAGTGATCATCGGCACACGATGGGTGATGTGGTCAATATCACGCCGGCTGCTTTTTACTTCTCAGTGCTTTTCCTGGTACCCATTTAAGACTGTGTCGATATGAGAGCCGTTATGGTGGGGAAAATATTCCACAGCCACCGTGGAATTGAACCCAGACCACTAGCATAAGAAGCGAGTTCTTGTCATTATATTAACATTTCAAATATAATCTAAAATCGAGTGAAAGAGGAGCACAAACAAGTGATAAAAGCTTGGTACTTGACCACGATATTGTTGGTCGTATATTTCGTTTATCAAGCAGTGTTGCACATCCTTTTTGTTTAATGTATGATTGTTATACTCAGCTGCAGAGCTTGACCGCAGTTAGCCATCGATTTGTGTAAATAGACCAATCAGCATAGTTTGCCTGGTATAACAGGTCGTTGCAACGCAAGGCTCAAATACCACAAGGAAAGGATGATGTGATGGAATCACTAAAACATGCAGATCAATACAAACTTAAATCCAATTATGATGAAACGTTCCCGCAAAATGACGCAGTTTGACAGACCTGATATTCAGGCAATGAGACATGGTCTACTTCAAGTCACTCCTAATGGATTAGATGGCGGAAAATCATAACGACAGAGATGAGGTGTCTTAGAAGAGCTGCAGATGTGACAATAAGAGACAAAATTAGAAATGAAGAAATCAGAAAAAGACTGGATGTGAAACCAGTCATACAATTCATAAAAGAACAACAGATTAAATGGTTTGGACACCTTACAATAATGCCCTGGTATCGCCTACCACAGAAAGCCACACAGAAAAAGTATAATGAGTACAAGGCAAGAGGAAGGCCACGCAAAAGATGGAGCGACGGCATCAAGAACAGCCTTACGAAAATCAATATCAGCTTACAAAGTGCCTTAAAACAAGCACACACACACACGATCACTACGTCCCCCCCAACACTTCTATAAAGAAGTAAATGGTGGAAGAGAAGAAGAAGAAGAAGACCAAGTGACGTCAAAACCGTAGTCCTATCGTGTACGACTAGTTGTATAGATTACTATTCTATTTAACTATATTTGTGGTGTGAACTGTATGTGTATTGAGAAAGTCTAATTTTGCAGTATAATATTTGTAGAACAGGACTTAACTTTAGCATTGTCCTTTATGATGCCACAAAACGAAGTCTCCGGACGTAAATGCACAAATGTGTGCCACTATATCCAGAAACGTATATCTTTCTAGCATGTGATGCTCTTGGCAGCAAGAAATGCACGCCATTATTCTCTGCTCATGACCGTCCTCTGCATTGTGTTTCAGCTGTGATTGATTTCTTTCAGTTCTCGTTTCACTGTTCTCCTCAATTTATCCATATCGCTCTATACTGGACAATTCGCTCAATCCCTTCTATGGAACTAAGTGCGATATTTCTCGCCTCTCTCAGTAAATTTCATTTCTGGGTTTCCCTTAGGAATCCTTTCTTTCTTGAACCTTTTGACTCCCATTTTAAAACCTGCTTTGTGATTCTTTGATCATTTCTTCTCAGAGTATACCCAGCAAATCCCCATCTTCTCTTTCTTATAACAGTTTCTACTTTTTTATGTTTGCAGGCTATAAATTGTGTTTTCAACTCAGTGAATATAAGCGTCATTATATCAGCATATCCTCGAGGCTACTACCTTGTAGTGCTGGGGAAACTTGCTCCCGTGAAATAGTGAGCTAGAACGGAGGGAACTTATGTTACTTGCAGGGTCACCCATGCCGCACAGGTCACTGAGGAAGGGGCCAGACTAAATATGACTTTCTGGTCCTCCATGTTGGGGGATTGGCTTGGGACTAACAATCCCATCCCATAAAAAAACCTTTATGGAAACAGCAACGAAGACACATGCACGAAGGGCTACCAGAATCATTGACTTATATGACTGAAAGTGGTGCAAGCCGAAAGATAACAGTAGAACAAGAACTGAAAGTAATGAATCTGAAATACATAGGATGACTAAGAATAGAGAAGAATTGTGTGCATTTGTTGCTGCCAGGAGCGTCACCTGCCAGAGAGTGAAAGATAGCAACATATGCTACAAATATCCGTATAAATTTACAGACTCGAAAGAATATCTTAACCCTCTGCTTTCAAATAGTTTTATATCATCTGTAAACATTACATATGTAAACATTACATCTGTAAACATTACATATGTAAACATTATATAATAATAAAGCCCATAACCCGTTAGGGTCGTAGAGTGTCACTGTAAAGACATCAGCACAAAAAGCATGAGTCTCTGTCTTCAACTCCTGGAGCGAGTGTGGAGAAACTGTCCTGGCCAGTTCTTGATGTTGTCAAACCAGGATTTTCTCTGCCCCCTTTCCTTCTTCCACCCTCAACTGTTCCCTGTAGAATAATCTTGGAGAGTGAGCCATGTCTCATCACATGCCCGAACTACGCAAGTTTACGTCTTTTCACGATTGTCAAGAGTGGCACTTGCCGACCTGCAAGGTTGATTATTTGGTCTCTTATTACATACATGTTTATCGTATGTTCTATATAACTAATACATAGTACCTGTCTGTAACACTTATATTCCAAAGCCTGTATTCTTCGCTCTAATTCTGCATTGAGTGTCCATCTCTCACAACCGTACAAAAGAATGGATATCACCAGTGATCTATATAAGCATTACATATGTATCAACATCATATCTCAATGATCTATCCAAATACATTAGAGGCTTGCATGTAGTTCACTGGATTTTTCCGTATAATTATTCAAATCGTTTCCAGAAAAATAGACTATAGATTATTTTAAGTTGTCTAAAGACAGACGATTGACTTCATTGCACCGGATTTTACCCCATATAGCTCGGACCTTCTCCGCAGAAATTGCATGCCAACTGCCGAGACTGTTGCATAAAGCACGAATTCCTCCGCTCTAGCAACATTCCTATGGATCTTTGAGGGAAAATGCGCTTGTGAACAGAACGGCGCGGTCCTGATTTGAACCCAAGATTTTCGAAACGCAAGGCAGTGACTTAACCACTTAGCTACAGAGACACACCCACATCCCATGTGTAAAACAGTGTAATACTGCTATAACACCCTGTTTGTTTTTTTAACCGTGCTTAACATTTGCAGTTTCTATGTATTTCCACTTTCCATGTATTTCCACTAGATTACTCAGTTTCATTCACATATAAAACACAATCTACGCACATAGAAACATACGGGAAGAAGATCACCGCTGCCTCCAGGGCTCTCTCATGGGTGGCAGAGCAACAGATAACACATACGATTATCATATCAGACTCGATGAATACAGTATGTTTCGAATGAATGAATCTGAAAGTCTACGCGTGGAATGGAAGGACAGCATTCAGAGATCACATCTCAAGAAAATGACTTGGATGTACACACCTGGACATGCTGGAGTGCAGGGTAACGAGTGTGCTGACTTTCTTGCAAACAATGCCCCGATTCAAACGGGCAGAAGTATGGACAGAGCCGATGTCATATGTGCGATCCGGTCTCATTTATTTGATATGGGCGAGTCTCAGACACTGGAACGAGTCCGAGAATTAGGAGTTAAGTTTGGACATGCCAGACAGTGTCGTTTTCGTGGTAGAGAGAGAAGGCATACTAATCAACTTCTCATGGGTACGGTGAGCAAGTGGATCTTGGGATGGCTGCTGCAGCGGACGACAGAGTATGCATGGGAATGCCCAATGAACCATGACGTCGATCGCATAACATAACATACGTGAATAGTTGAGCTGTCACCATTTATCTGCTAAATTCAAGACCCCTCCTGTGATGTCACGATACCAGCCAGTAAGACACGTAAATCATAGAAGGCTGCGAGTGTGATCGCATTCTATTTTTTTTTTACCAAGGATTGAGTTTGGGATAGAAAATACGGTGTTTGAGGGTGACGGAGGGATTACACATTAAATCAGATTCTAAAAATAGCTTCGATCCGTTCCCGTAGTGACGGTTTGTGGCGCGCCAATCAATCTCGCGTTGTCCTGTGAGCTTTTTCTAGCCTAAAGTGCTCATTCACAGATAACAACATTGGCGGGTTGTTCAGGACCAGGCGTAAGAACGGATGACGAAGATTCTGAGTGAGAGGCAGATGAAGACTACCGGAATAATCATTAAGCGAGTAGAATGCTGTAAGTTATAGCCGCGATTTTACTCTATTTTAAGATTGATGTTTCTGTGGTCTACTACATGAACGAAGCAGCTAAAAGACAGAATTGAAGACATTCACATATGCCTTATTTAGCTCTTTCAATCTTCTGATCCGATAAACTGGCTCGAAGTATTTTTTAAGGTGAAACAAAACCCCTTTACTGGCTAATTCAGTATGCATTGCCAATGTAAATGGCGATTGGGGGTCTCTGTATCGTAAAGGTTAGGTGCTTGCCTCTCGTGCCAAAGGTAACTGGTTCGCTCCCTCGTGGAGTCATCGGGATATTTTTCCAGAGACCCCTGATCTCAGTGTAGGTGAGATCGAATTCCAAGCACTATCGGAGATGGACGATTAAAAGTAGGTCCCATGTTAAAATTGAGCACGAAAAGCCCTTGGCAATTCAAAAATGGAGAAGAGCAGGCTGGAAGGCTCTGGGCAAAATTAATTAGAAAAAGATTTAAAATAAAATTCCTACAAAATTTCTTCACCACCTCCAAATGACATCGGGGACCCTCTCGGATGCTACGGAGTTCGTGCACAGTAGTTCTTCCTGCGTAGATCCTGTGTAAGAAAGATATCGAAACACACATGGTTACTCACCGAAGTGCAATGTTGATGATCCAATTGATCAATCAATCAATGACAATTGAGGCACACAAAATTGCTGAGTGAAATAGTTCATCTTCACCCTTCGCCCCTAGGAAAGCATAGATCCGCAACCAATGCCTTCCAAGCCCACCTACCCAAGGCCCTCCATAAGTGTTTTGTTGGGGACAAACCAAAAGTATCTACAGTAAAGTACTTACACATCAACTGTGACAATGAGATTAAATTGTCTCCCACACTTAGAAAGTCAGGATAACCATTTTTTTTATTGGTGACTGGAGCATTAACTGTACCAAGAAAAGAACACTGTCGACTGGTGTGCAACCATAGATGACTGCCACTGAGTTATGTCTTTTTCTTCTCTTCCACCATTTACTTCTTTATAGAAGTGTGTTGGTGGGTGGGGGGTTAGTGATCTTGTGTGTACTTGTTCTAAGGCATTTTGTAAGCTGTTATTTATTTTCTTACGACTGTTCTTGATGCCGTCACTCCATCTTTTACGTGATCTTCCTCTTGCTCTGTACTCGTTATACTTTTTCAATGTAGCTCTTTGTGGTAGTCGATACCAGGGCATTCTTGTCATGTGTCCAAACCATTTAATTTGTCGTTCTTTTATGTATTGTATGACTGGTTTCACATCCAATCCTCCTGATTTCTTCATTTCTAATTTTGTCTCTTATTTACACATCTGCAGCTCTTCTAGGGCATCTCATCTCCATTATTTATTTCTCTCATTAACTGCTATTATTGGCCTTGTTTGGCGCTGAGAACATAGCGTTGGCCAGAAAATCGTTCTTATAAGATTTGCTTTAGTTTTAGCCACTGAGTTATGTACACCAAACAAATTGTAATTGTTGTTGATGTTAAAACAGTCTTTTGTCTCATGACACCATGCATATCATCTGATCTCAGTGCCATAATTACTTACTTATCCCTTTCCCTCCTCGTGAAGCATAGGGCTTTCAACAGTTGTTCACCACTTTTCCTGGTCTCTAGCTGTTTTTTTTATGGTTTCCCAGGATATTGCAGCATCCTTCAGTTCCTCAAGAAGACTCCTTCTTTAGGTCTGATTTTTGGTGTTTTTTATCCAGAAGCACTTGAGCTTTCAGCTCTTCGGTTCAGTGACATTGTAACCCTTTAGTTTGGTGCCACGAACACCATAAATATGGAGAACCTGTGGCTTTTCTGCCAGCACACGGAATTGAACAGAACTCACGGGGGCTTGTCATCCGTCATTCAACGTGCTACGAACACGCTGGGCAGGCGGGCTATTAGGTCTGTTTAGGCGGCCCTTTTCCATTTCTCTTATGGATTCCTCTCCAGTGCTTGTCTAGTGACACTCGACTGTGTCTTTCACAGGGTATGCCCGACCTATCTTGATTTCCTCCTCTTAACCTGGGTCATCATAGGTTCCTGTCCTGTTCTTATCCACAAGTCTGTGTTTGCACCATTACTATAATCTCTCTCTCATTCTCTCTGCCTTTTTAACCCGGATTGGGGCATAGGCCTTCAACCAACTCATGTCAAGTCTCTTCCTCTCTCTAGCTATCTCCCACATCTCCCTCCAGCTCATCTTTATATTGTTGATCTCTGCCTCCAAATCCCATCTTCATATATTTCTTGGCCTCCCTTTCTTCTGATGTCCCTGCAGGTTCCAGGAAAGGACCTTTGTTATATTCCCTTTAGATTTTGCAGTGTGTCCTATCCGGCACCAGTGTCTTTTTTTAACCTCTTGGTTCACTGGAATCTGTCTTGTTCTCTCCATAAGTTCCTCGTTTGTGATCCTATCATACCATCTCAGTCTCTCTTTTCTGGTCAGACAGCAATTGATGAATGTTTGCAATTTATGCGCTATTATTTTAGTAGTTCTCCATGTTTCAGACCCATACAGCAGAACTGCTTTAACATTAGAGTTAATTTTCCTAATTTTTGTTCTAGATTTGATTTCTTTAGACTTCCATATATTTCCCAGTGCAAAGAAAGCTCCTCTTGCCTTCTGTATTCTTATTTTGACATCTCTGTCTCCCATAATGCACACACTTAAATAAATACAAAGTACATAGTAACATTATATGTATGTCTGAAAAATACAATGACCAAAAAATATGCTTTATTCCAGATCTGAGAGAACACAATGGGAACATTGACCAGGAAAAGATGTCCTAACCAGGATAACAATATAGATCAGATGTACACGAGACCTGAAACAACCTTTAATACAGAGAACAATCATTCTTCATAATGGATGATAATATCATAAGGATAGATGGGGTGGATGTCGTCACCTCTGCAGCATCTGACCCCTTCGGTATGGGCAATAGTTCATCAAGTGACAAGTTTGCAGCTTTTGATGACTTTGTGAACAAAATTGTGAATGATGATGCTCAAATACCCCATCATTGCGGCTTAGGAGTAGAAAATGCAACATTAGCAATGGATGTTGGTGGACCTAAAGCGGACAATCTGTAAGTTAATTTAATGTAACAATCTTGAGCCTATACTTCTCTCTGACAGTATCTTCTTTCTATTCTTCCTCTACCTCTGAATGAACTCTCATAGTCAAAACTCTCATAGTCAAAGTCTCTGAGGTCAACACCCTCATACAGAGAAAATCTGCAGTAGACTGGAAGACAAACACTGGATACGATTATGGAAAAGACTTCCTCAAAGACTGAAACAGACCAGGTCATTATATTTCGACTACACACCGGACACTGCAGACTCAACAAACTCTCTGCCAGTGTCAGCAGGCGGAACAGACACCAGGGCATGTTCTGCAAGACTGTCCTCTCCTGGGGGAGCTGAGAAGCAACATGTAGCCACACACAGTCGACCTGAAAACTAAGCTTTGGGGAAACTTGACAGACCTGAAGCTGACTGCCCAGTTTGTGGTCCACAGTAAATTAAGCGCATGACCAGAGATCGCTGAAGAAGAAGAAGCACTCTCAGAAAGGAACTTAAATATGTTCAAAGAAAACAGTGGTCAGTCTGAGGCTGTTAGCGACTCCAATGAACTATTCCCAGAATGGTAACAGTCTATCTAATTCACTCACACCAGTTCCATATAACTTTTATACTAATGTCAACTGTGCTTCAAGTAGTAGCATGCCCCTTGCGGAACGTCGCTTTCATCACAGTCCGCCAGAAAAACTCTCTGTCTCTAGCAAGTTCTCCCACCTCTTCCAGCATTATTTTCAAGGTTTTTTTTTATGTCCTGCTGCCACCTTCATCTTGGTCATCACTTGCCTCATGCTCCAGGAACCAATCCTTCTATTACCGTTTTCTCCAAACCACTGTGACGTTTAACCTGGCCAAATATTTCATCTTCCAGGACATGATTTTATTTATGAGCCAATGCTCCTTGATTCTGCATACTCTCAGACATGGGAGCAAAGTGTTGTAATTACATTTTCAAAATTGTATGTAGCACCAGGGAGGTGTTGCTATAGCTTTTATACCCAGGAGACTCCAAAACCCATGATTGGGTTATATTATGTTATGGTATGTGATTGACATCATGGCACATTGGGCATTCCTATGCATTCTCTGTCCTCCGCTGCAGCTGTCCACTTGCTTACCATACACATTAGAAAATGATTCGTATATTTTCTCTCTCTACCACGAAGATGACACTGTCTGGCATGTCCAAATGTAACTCCTAATTCTCACAATCGTTCTAGTGTCTGAGACTCGCCCATATCCTATAAATGAGTGATTATCACTGCATTGATGACATCGTTTCTGTCCATACTTCATGGTGAGAAATGTAGTACTGCGAGATATGAAATCTTCTAATTCAGATGAGGTCTGTGGATGGTTACTGCAGTTTCCCAACACTGAGCCGTTATCTGTGGGAAAATGTTACAAATTAGTAGGTCACCACCACAGTTGTTCAAGACAAATCATAGTTTACTTCAACAGACAATCATAGTTTACTTCAACAGACAATCATAGTTTACTTCAACAGACAATCATAGTTTACTTCAACAGACAAATGTACTTTTTGCAGACCAAATCTAACAGTTAATCTTTGTGAGATTGTGGCAGGGGCCCCTGAAACTGTAAGCCTTTGTCTCAGGAAATGTGTACCATGTTAGTGGAACGCTTCAAGTCATTAAGATATATACCTCTGAAGTCAGAGAAGACACGCCTCTATGGCAGGCGACACTGATAACAAGGATAGCAGGCTTTCACACAAAAATCGGTTAGAAACGACTTATCTGGTGCCTTGACTACACCTGAACTGATAGCGGATGAATGAAAGAAGAAGAAGTAGAGGATTAGGACATATACATTGCTTACATCTAGAAGATGGGGATAGAAATGTGGATGATCAGTTTGCTATAGGAAACCTCAGGGGGCATACTGTTTTCCATCTGTTGAAAGAAACTGAGCAATATTGGATCTAGCTTGGATGCAATCATTTTGAATCTGTTAATATATGATATTAATATGATAAAAAAATATATATATATATATTTATTAATTTTTCTTTTGTCCTATGAAGAAAAAAACCACATTTTTTAAACATAGTACCATAACACTCTATTTTTTTAAAACTACAGTGCTTTGTTTTTATGTGTTTCGCCATTGCTACATACACTTATATCGATAATATGCCCACCTGCTCAGCATGTTCATGGCGTGTTGGACGATAGGTGACAAGCCCCCTGTGAGTGCTGTTCGGTTACGCAGGTTGGCAGAAAAGCCACAGGATCTCCAGATTTACGGTGTTCGTGACACCAAATAAAAATGTTACGATGTCCATGGCACCGAGCTGAAGAGCTAAAAGCTCAAGTGCTTCTGGATCGAAAAAAATAATAAAAAAAATATTGATAATACATAAAACCATCACATTCATCAATTTTTCATATTTTATGCTGCTCTGTTAGCTATTACAATTTGCATAAAGTAAATTTATTTGTTTTTAATTAATAATTTTTTCTTTATTTTTCCTATACCAGGTTGCATATTCCCTCAAACACACGAATGTCGTTTCTGTCACCACACTCCAACAATTTTGATTTCCTACATCCAAATTCAATACCACCTAACACGCCATATCCAGCCTCCTGTCCAAGCTCACCTTTTCGTTATGATTCATCCTTATCCTCAGCACCTTACAAAAATTTCAATATTCTAAGTACACCGACTAGCCCATACAAATTTCCCATTGAAAGAGGTCCTGTTTCTCAAGAGTCTACACAACTTTGGGACAGTAATGGAAATTCACGTTACAACAGTTTAACCTCTTTCAACTTTTTAGAACCTTCAGCAGTCACTCAGATTACTGCAGGAAACAGCAATGATAACAGCAACAACATAACAGAAGGAAATAGGAAGAAACAGAACGATATGAACATTCTAAACCTTGATGATAGCTCAACATTTCGTGATGGACTTATTCTTGATGCTCAGACTTCAAGTTACTTACACTGCGTTCCAGATTTGATAATCGATGAAGAGGAATTACAGAAATGTATTCAACAGATACAACTTCAGAATGATACGGGGAATCTCTCAGAAAACATAGACAGAAGTATGTTGGATATGGACACATTTAACTCTGGATATAATGGGGCTAATACTTATGGCAGTGAAAACAGTGTCATAGAAGATAGTTTTTCTCTGTTGTACCTCCAGTCTAAACAAAGTCAAGCTATATTAGATAGTAGACAGTCAAACATCTTGGATAGCAGACAGTCAAACATCTTAGATAGCAGACAGTCAAACATCATGGATAGCAGGCAGTCTAACATCTTGGATAGTAGACAGTCTAACATCATGGATAGCAGGCAGTCTAACATCTTAGATAGCAGACAGTCAAACATCATGGATAGCAGGCAGTCTAACATCTTGGATAGCAGGCAGTCTAACATCATGGATAGCAGGCAGTCTAATATCTTGGATAGCAGGCAGTCAAACATCATGGATAGCAGGCAGTCTAACATCTTGGATAGCAGACAGTCAAACATCTTGGACAGCAGACAGTCGAACACCCTTGATAGCAGACAGTTGAACATCCTGGACAGCAGACAGTTGAACATCCTGGACAGCAGACAGTCAAACCTGATGGCAGCTCTTCCTAACCCAGACTTTACTATAGATGGATTTCACCAACAGCAGTTTCAGCAACAGCATGGACAGTTTCAGCAACAGTGGCAACATCTTAATTCACAGCAGCAACAAAATAATCCTCTTCGTGAACAAAACCACAGCTTATTCTCCCACATCACACAAGACAACCACAGTGATATCAACAGTTTCCGAAAACAAGAATATTCCAATAGAGGCGCTGAGACAATAGACTGTCAGTTTTCAAAAACAGATTTTTCCTCCATATCATTGCCCATTCCTTCTCAGATTGGAACAAATGGACACATTAGAATGAGTCAGTCACCTTTCCAGGATTCTTCAGGCCATAAGTTTCTTTCTCCTCAAGATGCTTTGACATGTGATGTAGGCCACGACTCTCTGAATTCTTTTCACAGATTATCAAAATCAACATACGCATCACCAATGCACTCGTCAAGTTTCACGCGTAACCAGCCGCACAGTTTATCTTTATCATCGCTGGATATTCCCAGTCCTCAAATGCTATCACCAATTCCTCCTCGCATTCCTCTTCCTCATGAGGTAAGCTGTTTCTATTATTTACTCGCTGCAATAATTATAAAACATTTCAATTTGTCACGTTTATTAGTACGGACAGTTATGTATCTCCAGCGAAGTGGTTAGCCAGTTTGTTTTAATTCTGAAGATCATAGGTTCGGATACAAACTTCTCTGTAACTTCATGCACTGAACACATTGAAAGACAACAAATGCAGTGGTTTGTACATTTAATGAGAATGAGAATGAAATACAACCGCCCACCAATAACAGAATACAATAAAAAGAGATCAGGTACTAGAGCCAAGGGAAGACCAAGAAAATGATGGATAGACAATAGCAAGACCACACTAAATAAACACGGATATAACACAACAAGGGCGACTCATCTGGCCCAGAAACGCAAATTAAAACTCCCACCCCTATGCTTAACAGCAAGAGTGGACAACCAATTCCATCATCCACCTAGGGAAAGACAATAGACAACTTCTCTGTTCGATTCGCAAGGACATTTTTTTGAAGATCCTCTAGGATTTTTGCTGAAGCTTTGAAATTTGTGCTTTGTGCAATACATTTGACAGGTGGTGTGCCATTTATGGTAACAGTGGCTGAGCCATATGGGGATAGCAGTGCAATGAAGACCATCCTTCGTCTTTAGCTCCATTGTTAGGTCTCTTAATTGGTCAAGGGGTACAGATATCAGCAACAATTAACCATCTCCATAGGCATATAGAAGAACTGAGAGCTTTGACGTAGCAACATGACTGAAGATATAACATTATCAATGACATACACGTTATTGGCCATTGTTATCAGTTGTTTCTTCTTTTCTAACTTTCCATATTGACCACTTGTTAACCACTCTTTGTGATTTGTATGTGATCCAAGCCTAAGAGTGATTGTATGCTGTGCCAGTTATGCGCCTACAGTTGCTCCGATCTGCTCCCAAGCATGTATTTCAGTGTGTTTAGACTAACAACTCCTGTTCTGTGTTGATTGATGTTTCTACTGGGGTTTCTCTCATGGTTTTCCAGTCTTGCCGCACCCATCAGTATGCATAACTTGCGCAGCTGAGATAGAAAATACCCTTTATTTTCTTCGTTGGAATCTTCAGAGTGTATGTTTTCTCTTATAGCATTGATGATGTTGCTTTTGTCCGTAGAAGACCCATTCTCGATCGTAGCATTGCTCGCCAGTGCCTCCGCTCTCTCATTGCCCTTCACCCCAGAATGACCTGGGACAAAGATGAAGGTAAATGTCTAGATTGTCACATTTTGTATTAATTGCATCCACTGCCATCGTATATAACCAGTCTTAATTTTATGTATCATGCTCATAGAGTCGCTAAGCATACATGCATGGGTGAATGTTTGTGTCTATAGCCACTTCAGGGATTTTCACCGCCATGACCTTCATAGTCATGCTGCTGGTAGTTGTCGCATATGCGCCACTTGCCTCTTTGATGACTTTTCCTTTAGTTCTAGTTACTGTATGGATCAAATGATAGAACAAGATAAGTTCAAACTTTTCTCCTGCCATACAACTTGAATGTGAAATATCTTACGCATGTTATGGCCAAGAACTATCTCTAACCAAGAACTGCTCACTCAATGTCAGCTAGAGAATATGAACACTATCAGCCAAAATAGATGCTGAAGATAGATCGAACACGTGTTACACATGAAGGCTAACTCAGTCATAAAAACTGTACTGGAGGGTAAACAAAAATATGGAAGACCCCTTGATTCCTCTGTTGTATGAGTAAAGTAAAGTAAAGGAACCCTTTTAATACCACTAGGTATATAGGGTAATATGAGTGTCTGTAGCTTAAGTGGTAGTGAGCTCGATCACAACCCAAGTGTACCTGGTTCAAACTCCGCGGCGGCCAAGTTTGGAAACAAACTAGTTCTCTTGGATTTTTACAAACTGTAAAAATAGACCTCATCATTCAGAAAGCAATGTCAACTACTGAACATATAAGTGGAGCCTAAAAAATTGACAACTTGTTTACTGTTGTTGATGACTACGTCCTGTAAAGGAAATGCCATGATTTTCATATAGGGTAATACGTTGTTAGGCTCGTATTTTTCATTGACTGTTGGCACACGATGGGTGATGCTGTCAACATCACACCGGCCACCTTTACTTCCCAGTGCTTTTCCTGGTACCCAATTGAGGCTGGGTCGACCTGAGAGCCATTACGGTCTGAAAAATTCCACGCCCACGTGTGGAATTGAACCTAGACCACTAGCCTAAGAATCGAGTTCACTAACAACTGCGCTACTGCGGCTTTCATTTCTGTTGTATGACATGAATTAGTTGTCGATTTTAGGACCATTAGGAACTTATTATTTATTCTACATCTTGTGTGCTGTGTGAGAAGTGAAACTCTTCACTTCTCTTGTATCCTTTACTTGGTAAAGGCCTTTTGGTTGAAATGTTGCTGTGTATTGTTAATGTTTTTGTATTTTGTAAAACTACAGTATTTTGTTTTTATGTGTTTCGCCATGAATTAATTGACATCTTCACCCAAACTGTGATGAATGTATGCAACTACAATACATTTAAATTGTATTTTCAGGTTAGATCTGAATCCAGCCAACATTTGTCTTTCAGTTCAGAAGATTATCAGTTATCCGGCACCAGTTTCCCAATAATTCCAACCAGTCTAACTCAGCAATCACTGGGACCATCTTTGCTGAAACAACCGAGGAATGAGGAAACAAAAATCTCATTTAGTCAAGATTATCTTTCCTCTCCTTCAACATTGTCATCGTTATCACCATCATCACCATCTTCATTCATGGGTCTTGGAAAAATGACGCCAATAAATGTAACAGTTCCTTCTCGCGTAAGTATGAATGTCATAGAGTACTTAAAGTACAGAAGGTTGCTCTTATTTAAGGGACAGTAGTGGGGCCCGATTAGCATAGTGCATAAGCGTTTGCCTGCCGACTCAGACATAAAAGTGTTGTGAGGTAAATCCCACACACAATACTCCACACATGAGGAAAGGAATTGTTCCTCCTAAATAATGGGAACACAAGGAATTGAAATGGGAAGTGAAGTGACTTCATACTCTAAGGTCTGAAAAGACTACGGGAAATTTTATTTTTTATTAAGGGGCCATAGGCTCATTGAAATAAGGTAACACGACAGCGAAAGGGGTCAGTGTGATGTGGCACTGACCATGACCCTGCTCCACCTTCCTGAGGTGGCCCTGGAAACAGATTACAGAACTGGTAAGATGGGTAGGGATAGAAAGGAATCTACCAAAGAGAGGAGGTAACAAAGTAAGGATTAACATGATCTCTGTCATCCTCCAGCCAGCTTAACACCTATGACTGGCTGTAAGTAGGCCAGCACATCCAATTTCTGCAATCCTTTTTATTTACTAGGGTAGCTTCCCTAGACCACCACCTTATTTGCCTCTTACGAAATGCCTTGTAGGCTGCAGCGTTACTATTCTTTGTTCAATATGGAGCATTGTAGAAGAAAGAAGAAGATATAATAGATAACAGTGACCAATAACTTGTATGAAACATTTTTTTGTCTGATCTTTTTTTTTAGCCATCCTCATCCTGCCTGCAGCCATTGCATGTGAACACAGGTCAGTCATCACCATCACCCTCAATTACAGCTCCCGCTGTACGTGATGGAAGTACTGTGATTAGCTCATGGCCTGTCAATAACAACACTTCAAGCACACTCATCTTCAGTAAAGCTGCAACCAACAACAACATTAGCAACAACAACATCAAGTCCACTTGTTTGGAACAAAACCACCATGTTAACAGTTTGTATGGAGTATTCCCAAACACAGATGTTTCCACAACAGACATCAATCTGGCAAAACTGCGGCTGCAGTCACTTGGAGGTTCAGTTTTGAATATGTCTGGAACTGTAGATAGTAACAAGAACGAAGACAACGATGTCAATAGGAACTTCAGTGGTGACCACAGAGAATCACCGGCATACAACTTAAGAACTTCATCTGTACCCAGTCATAAGGGCTTTGCTCAAATGCCTCCATTTTCACAGTCTTCATTAGATCCCAACTATCAGGCTTCTGCAATTTTCCGAGATAGACTTAGCACCCAACAAGCTCATAACCTGCAGCAGCATCAACAAAAGCAACAACAAAAGCTACAGCAGCTTCAGCTACAACAGAAACAGAAACAGCAGTTCAACAGCAATCTGCAACAGCAAATACAACTCCAGCA
The DNA here is from genome assembly GCA_020796225.1 of Arion vulgaris. Taxonomy (NCBI): domain Eukaryota; kingdom Metazoa; phylum Mollusca; class Gastropoda; order Stylommatophora; family Arionidae; genus Arion; species Arion vulgaris. The sequence goes on from CM036772.1 coordinate 11,837,540, forward strand.
GCATCATTTAAAACAAGGTGGACTGCGGAAATCATTCTTGCCTGAGCAGTTCTTACACTTGGGAAATGGAGTACCCAATGTTCTCAACCATGGGGCAGTTGCTTACAACCCAGCACTAAACCCATATGCATTTGTTAACCCTGGGGCACCAGTGTTCCCCGGTCATCCTTGTCTTAACAGATTTCCTGCCTCACGATTAAATGGTACTATGGGAATGATGAATATTAGTCAGCCAAGATCACACTTTACAGTCCATGGACATCATTGCAGTCCAGGTAAGTCAAACTCTTCACTGATAATCAACCTTGTAAACTATATTTCATATCTTCTCTTGCAATTACCCGATGTGAATTCAGGCATTAGTCACGACGCCTGGTATTGTGATTCTGATTTTTGCGTGAGGCCTGCTTACCATTTGACAGGTATCCCTCTCCATACAGGCAAGCCTTCGCCATCTTCTGAGGTACATATTTCATATAAATTCCTAAAAAAGTTATTTCTATTACTTAATATTATGAATTAGAAAGTGTTGGTGTTATAAATTCTTCTCTTCTTTTTCTTCGAACACTCCATATCGACCATTTGTTAACCACTCTTTCTGGTTTGTATGTGATCTGAGCCTAAGAGCGATTGTACGTTGTGTCAGTTATGCGCCTACAAGTAGGTGAGCACATCCGATTTCTTCTACGCTTTTTATTTACTAGGGTAGCTTCCCTAGACCCCTACTTCAGTCGCCTTGTTGGTCGCAGTGTTACTATTCTTTGCTCCATTGAGGACCCCGGCAACACATGGGTGAAAGGACTTATCAAATCCACTATGGGATCTTTATGGCGAAGAGGTTAAGACATTTGCCTGTCATTCTGAAGGTTATGGGTTTGAATCTGAACTGAGTCATGTTTGCAATTTTTTCATGAAATCCCTAAGATTTTGCTGGAGCTACAAAGTTTATGCTTTGTGCAACACTCAGCAGATGGTGTGCCATCTTTGCTGTTAGAGAAAAGAGCAAGTTGGGGAAAACTGGTACAGTGAAGTCAATCCCTCACCTTTAGACCCCTTTTATTTAGGTCAAATCCACTACATGCAGAATATTTGTGTACAGTTTATTTCTAAATACTGCAAACATTTCTTTATTTCCACATTTATTCTGAGAATTGTTGTTTATTCTTTCCTTTGTCCTTCTCTGCTTTTTTGCCGCTAGGCGTAGCAGGTTTAACTGATGATCGGTTTCTGAGATAATACACGCTCGGTCGCTTGATATGGTGTGATATTGTGAAGTTTTAAGATGTCTGTAACTCCATCAACCCATCTTTTCTTGGTCTGCCCCTTCCTCGTGATGATTCCATTTTCAGGTTGTACGCTCTTGCAACTGGTGTATTCGGGTTCATTCTGACCAAGTGGCCAAACCATTTGAGTCTCTGTTTTTCAATAAATCTTTGTTATTTATTTTCATACTTTAATAGTAGTGTTAGTATTTCTCTTTCGTCTGTTGTTAGCTTGCTGTTTGACATTTAACTAATTTATTTTCTTTCTCAGGGTCAAACATTAGTTCAGCTAATAACTTGAGTCATATGACTCAAGTTCCAAGTGAAGCTGACGTCAGCGAGTCAGCAAAATCAGTAGCTGATAAGCAACGTATAATAGAAGATATATTGTTACAAGATCCACGGACACAGGCTGTCTACCATCAGATACTCCAGCAAGCTATGCTTCAAACACCTACAGGTCTGTACTCTCAGACATTCTTATGTCATGTTTTGGTTTCATATCTTCTTCTTTACTTGCAGCTCTAAAGGTTATGGTAGCCACAGACATTGAGCAGAGACTACTTGTCCATCTGTTTCTTCAATTGGTTATGTCGGTGGTAAATTACGGTCTCCTCACGATGTCAAGATCACTATATGAATAACTTGAACATATGAAGCCATGCAAATAGTCTTTGGCTGCACAAGACATACTCCCATTGTAAAGATGAGATATATGCTTGCCTCCCGCCATGCAACCGTCCAACCAAAGAATCTATGCAGGTTACTGTGGATAAGAGACATCCACTGCACAAGAATGCAAATAATGTTCAGGATACAAAAATCAAGCGTGGCATGTTGTGAAAGAACAATTAATCCAGTGATCATAGTTGTGACTCTACCAAAAGGGGACGATTGGATCCCAATAGATAGTAACATGGCTAATTAAAACATCGCTATCATTACTCTTGGAAAGGAATGTAGAGATTGGGGCAACATGAAGGCTGAACTCGAAATTAAGCAGCGGATAGAAAATAATGCAAGTGATGACGATGTTGTTGCTTATGCCGATGGGTCTGTGCATCTTGGTGAGAAGTCGGACTGTGGTTTCTTTGCTAGCACGCATGGTAGGGTTGTTGCAGAGCGAAGTGGAGCAGACAGGACAACTACTTCCAGTATGAGGATGGAGTTACTGCTGCCCTGCATTGACTCTCTAGAACTGTTTACTGAGGCCGTTGTTGTTTCTGACTCAGCGCATGCTTCGGGAGATCAAGAATTGCAGGTTGTGGTATGAGTGTATATTGTCCATAAAGGTTTTCAACCTCCATAGACCCATGTGGATCTACTATCCTGGGCATGCAGGTGCTACAACAAGAGAGCCGCTGCAACAAGAAAGCGGAGAGGCTTGCATCAATTGTCTGGGAGTTTAGGATGGATAAAGGGGGATGTTTCTTGGTATCTTGGTGACCTACTGTTGGACGAAGGCACTAAAATTGACGTTGAATCAATCCAGCGATTTAAGGAGTTTGAAATTACATGTTGTGCAAGTAGAGCCTGGATGCTTGAGGGACAGAGAGAGAAGTGTGTTTAGCCAGCGAGCCACAGGAACCATCAGTATGCATACTATTTTACATAAGCACACACAAAAGCATGTTTTAGAAATCTATTCTTATCCTGAACTGTGAGGCAAACCAGTATTAGCGAAAAGAAAGAAAAAAGACCTTCATAGCGAGATTTCCCATGATATTTCTCGTTTAGTCACAGATTTCCCAATCAATCACAAATTTTCCAATTAAAGATTTTCTAATTATAAATATCCCATTCAATCACAGATTTTCCAATCACAGATTTTCTAATTACAGATTTTCCAATAACAGATTTTCCAATCACAAATATTCCAATAACAGATTTTCCAATAACAGATTTTCCAATAACAGATATTCCAATAACAGATTTTCCAACAACAGATATTCCAATAACAGATTTTCCAATAACAGATTTTCCAATAACAGATTTTCCAATCACAGATATCCCACCTGTTCAATCACAAAGATTCACTATACAATCACAGATTACAGATTTCCCAATCAGTCACAGCTTTCCCAATCAACGACAAGATACCCCATACAAACACAAATTATCAATGCAGTAACACTGAGCTAAATATGTTTTACATTTATTATTAGCTAAAGTTACATTTTTATCTCAAGGCTATCAAACAGCACTGCTGAACTCAGCACACAATTCTGCAGCGTTGGTTAACACGGTTCATCCAGCTGCTGCTGCTGTGTTAATGAATGCTGCCGTACGCAATGCAGGTCTATGGAGAGATGGCCTGGATATAATTCCCATGGACACCATAGCCCACTTGGCACAATCACATGTCCAAGATGTCTTGTATGACCCAGCAAGTTTCCCATTTCTTGGAGTTCATCCATTCGTGCCAAATTTCAGACATCTCAGGTTGGTATATAAATATAATCCTTTTTTTCTTCTCCTTCAAACGCCCCATATCGACTACTTGTTAACCACTCTGTGTGATTTGTATGTGATCTGAGCCTAAGAACGATTATCGTTGTGCATGCATGAAGGACTAAAAACGATTGTCGACAGTGGGCCAGTTATGCGCCCACAAGTAGACCAGCACATCCGATTTCTGCCACGATTCTTATTTACTAGGGTAGCTTCCTAGGTCCTACCTCAGTCGCCTCTTACAACATGCGTTGTAGGTCGCAGTGGTACTATTTTTGCTTCCTTTTGGGCCCGGCACCACATAGGGTAAATATAATCCAATTATATGTCACATTTGAGACATCTCACAGTGATATTCATCAGTCCTAAACACGCCACAGGACACATAATGCAGAGACATAAATATTTCCATTCAATTTTCAACCTCAAACATAGTCCTATGCATGTCTTTGAGCTCTGCTTCTAAAGATCTTCTCCTTGTGCCCTTAGATCTCCCTTCATATCAAATTGTTAGCATCTCTTTGAGGTTGTAAGAGAGTCATAATACAGACCTCTGAAGAGTAGAAGACTGTCAAACTTGTGGTATTACCTTCACTGCCACATTGAGTGGAAGTGCAGATTTCACTGCCTGATACATAAAATGGAATACAAAACTCATATTCTCTCAGGGATAGATAGAAACAGTGGCAGTTCCAGAAAACTGTCATTACAGTTATTTTCTCCATTTTCTGAGAATACATTGGGGGATTGTATAGAGCGGAATAATTAAGGTGGTTTGCTCGAAGCTGTCCCCACGCATGTGCAGGTCATATGTCTTATTTTCTCCATACAATGGGGGATTGTATAGGACAGAAGAATTACGGTTGTTTGCTCCTAGCCATCCCGACGCATATGGTCATCTGTCTCTTTGTCTCCCCAACAGAAAAAACTTTGTACCTTACCGAGGAGTCAAACACTGAACATTTCCGCCAGGAAACACCCCTGCGTTTAACTATTTAGCCATATTTTCTCATTAGTAGCAGGCACATTAGCAGTTCCAGTACATCCAAAAAGGAGAATTATGTCATATTTTATTTAACGTTTATTTTGTGCTTATTCATCCCAGGAATGGCCCATCTAATGAACTCCATGCCAAGCTGGAAGAATGTTATGAGCAGTTCAAGGCAGTAGAAAAAGAACGCAAAAAGGTGATGACTGATTATTTGAAGATTACCAGTGTAAAGGGATGGGGGAAAGTCATAAAGTAACTATGCTATTGAGAATTTACTAAATAACTTATTAGAATTGTATATACATCTTCAAAATTACATCATTGACCCTCACTGGTGCTACATAGTTTGTGCACTGCAGCTGAGATCTTCCTGTGTAAGAAAGAGATTGGAGCACACATGGTTACTCACCGACTTGCTATGTTGATGGTTCTATCAATCAATCATACACAAGTTTGTGTTTGATGATTAATTTGTTTACTTTTCAACTATTCTGCAACCACCAGGTTCTGTAACCACCATGTTCTGTAACCGCTAGGTTCTGTAACTGCTAGGTTCTGTAACACTCTCTCTTGTTTCTTTCCATTCCCATTTGGCGATGTCTGTGGCGATGTGATTTAGACGTTTGCTTTGTGTTCTGAAGATTGTGGATTCAAATCTGGATCATGCCATTCAGTTCACATGTGCATTTTTTTCCGAGAAATCCCTAAGATTGTGGCTGGAGCTACGGGGATGTGCTTTGTGCAACACTCTAGGCAAGTGGCTTGTCATTTATGCTAAGAGTTACGGAGCCATATGGGAAAACCTGGTGCAGTGAAGTAAATTCTTCGCTTTTAGACCGATTGGAATGCTGACCTGCATATTTTTGCAAACACTTGTATTAGTTTTTAAATTTAGTATTCCTAATGAAACACAGGGCTGTAACATAGTTCCTAACACTGTCAGTTTTTCATTGTAACTTCTGTAACAAAACCATTGTTAGTCCTAACCAAGCCCTCCTTAGCCTGGGGGAATATTGTCCAATAGGGTCTAAACACGCCACAGGACACATAATGCAGAGACATAAATATTTCCATTCAATTTTCAACCTCAAACATAGTCCTATGCATGTCTTTGAGCTCTGCTTCTAAAGATCTTCTCCTTGTGCCCTTAGATCTCCCTTCATATCAAATTGTAAGCATCTCTTTGAGGTTGTAAGAGAGTCATAATACAGACCTCTGAAGAGTAGAAGACTGTCAAACTTGTGGTATTACCTTCACTGCCACATTGAGTGGAAGTGCAGATTTCACTGCCTGATACATAAAATGGAATACAAAACTCATATTCTCTCAGGGATAGATAGAAACAGTGGCAGTTCCAGAAAACTGTCATTACAGTTATTTTCTCCATTTTCTGAGAATACATTGGGGGATTGTATAGAGCGGAATAATTAAGGTGGTTTGCTCGAAGCTGTCCCCACGCATGTGCAGGTCATATGTCTTATTTTTGCAAACACTTGTATTAGTTTTTAAATTTAGTATTCCTAATGAAACATAGGGCTGTAACATAGTTCCTAACACTGTCAGTTTTTCATTGTAACTTCTGTAACAAAACCATTGTTAGTTCTAACCAAGCCCTCCTTAGCCTGGGGGAATATTGTCCAATAGGACACACAGTGGGCATGGAATATTTTTCAGACCATAACGCTTCTCAAGTTGAACCAGCCTCAATTTGGTACAAGGAAAAGCACTTGGCAAGTAAATGCAGCTGGAGGGATGTTGACTACATCACCCATCGTGTGCCGACAGTCAAATAAAAATATGGGATTAACTCTCTAGTTACCCAATATACCTTGAGGTATAATAAAAGGTCTCTTTTCTTTTAATACCTAATGGCAAAATCCGTCATTTTGTCTGTGCAACATTGGTATCAGTACTTTCTTGCAACCTGTTTAACAGATGATGGTCAGTCTACTCTAACCTGTGCACAAACAATCTTGACGTTCTATTTAGATGGCAATATGCATCACTTTTCTGGGATATGGATGCTGCATTTCCCCACTTGTTCACATTGCTTTTTTCGAATAAACCAATTTACCTCATATGTTATACTTTGCTAGATTAGGTAGGTTAGCCCCCACCCTCCCCCCACCTACCCAATTTGCCAAAATATCTGCTTCTTCTTGCACTTCTTCATCTTCTTTATTAGCTCTATATCAACCACTTGTTAAACCATTCTTTGAGTTCGGTATGGGATTTGCATCTTATAACAGGAGTTTTTTTTTGCCAGTTATGCGCCTACAGGCCCGTTGGCCAGCACACCTGGTTTCTGGATGCTTTTTTTATTCGAGCTCGCTTCCTTACCCTCAATAAAAACTACTTAGGGAGTCTATCTCCCTAGACGAGCCAGAACCCTCTTTGTCTTTGACCTCACGGTCAAGATTTCCCGGCCAACACCACTGTGAGGTGGGGTTGGCTTGTGTGTTCTACAGGTCATCAGAGGCTACTACTTTTCACCTTTCCTAAGAAAGACTATCCGACCCCAACTCTGCTGTATGCAGAATGCATAGCCAGGTGCAGAACACACCTTGTAGATCCTTCATTGCACTGATTTAATGTATCACAAATGTTTAGTATCACTGACAGAGCAGTATTTAGAGTACATCTCCCTGTCTAAAATATTTACCTGTACTCTTCTCCTTGATCTGACAGACTGAAGCTGAACTTGCAAGGCAGAATCCAGGAAAGAAAGTTTCCAGTACCAATACCATACCTGTACCCAGACTGCCAAATAGTCCTTCTCGTGTTGACAGACTCATTGTGGATTCCTTTCGTGAACATGCTAGGGTATGTGATGTGTGACTGATTTCTTTGTTGACAAGATGAAATAAGTATTATTAAATAATTTTAAGTGGAGCGCCTGGCCAAATGGATTAGAGCGCGATTCCCATGCCGGAGACTCGGGTTCAATTCATTGCACAGCCAATGAGTTTTTTCTGTCGGGCATAAAGAAAATTCTAACGTGAACAGTTTCACCTCAGTTACACTATCAATGCTGTCATTAAATTCCACAGACACATGTTCCCACTGTCCTACACTTCCTACTGGTATTACACGCAGTAATGATGACAGTTAAATAATTTTAAGTTACATAATTACCTTTTTTTAAAAAATATTATGTGAATTATTAGTTATTGAACCAACATCCCTTCTCGTTAGACGATTACCTTGTAGTGGGGGAGCTTTGCCTGCTTCAATGATACAGTGGGCTAGGTTGGTGAGATCTTCTGTTTCTGGCAGGATCATCCAGGCAGGACAGCTCACTGAGGAATGACCAGATCAAATATAGCTTCCTGGTCCTCCAGGTTGAGGTCTTAACCCCTCTTTAAAACTTGTTATGTTACAGAAATAGCATTGAAGGACTACCAGAGTCATCGACTCATATGACTGCAAGTGATTTCAAGGGGTCTCTGTGGCATAGAGGTTAGGTGCTTGCCTCTCGTTCTAAAGATGCTTAGTTCGCTCTTTCGTGGAGCCATCAGGATATTTTTCCAGAAATCTCTTCTCATTGTAGACGAGATCAAGTTCCTAGTCGTATTGGAGACCGACGATAAAGTATAGGTCCTGTGTTCAAGTTGAGCACGTAAAAGAACCTCATTAAAAAGTATAATTTATTTTTAACATATACACTCTAAAACAAGTGCATAAAAACATAGTTTTTGATTATGGGTACTAAGATTTAATATATTTACACCATGAACTTCTGAAGCTTATTGAAGGTTATTTAACTCTTTCCACTCTTTTCGTTGCACACTGCGCCACAGCAGAATTCCATTGAATGCCATTCACCGTACACTGCACCATTAGAGTTGCTTCTCTTATAAGAAGTCTTTCCAGTTTTACTTCTACTATTTTACTTCTACTACTTTTAGATCTTGTTATTCTAATAGGTTGTCCAGTTTTCTTAAAATTAGTATGTAATAAGATATATATATTTATATTCATTTTTGTCCCTGGGCACGCAGGAGTTAGAGGTAATGAACGAGCTGATAGATTGGCTGGCTTGGCTACATCAGAAGGAGCTGCCATGGATCAAAATGACATTCTTCACGCACTGAGAGAGTCTTTCCGAACAGAGGAGTTTCAGGGCTATGAATCCCACTCGCTGACCAGATTGAGAGAGATGGGTGTCAATATTGGTGCTGCCGAAAAGAACGACATACTAAATATGCGAAGAGATTGATTAATCAACATCGAACTGGCGTGTTGGGCCGCTGGACACTGCTGGATTTGCCGAGGCGGAGATTGGAGCACCTATGGACATGTCTGGAGTGCTATGATGATAGTCCTCATATAACTGATAACTGATATATATATGTTTATTTATTGATGAGAAGTGATGATTTTTTTAAAATTGCTTATTTTTGTTTCCCTTGAATTAACTGTTAAAAAATATCGAAAATAACTGCATGTGGAAAGAGTTAATGTGGCCTATTTTTGTATTTTTTCTTTATTAGATCATAACACTTATTGAAAAAATGGAAAAGTTGAGATCGCTCAGCATTCATCCTAATGTCCATACTTCTATGGAAGCCTGGTTTGAGAGCATTAGGAAGGTACAAGCAAGTAGGAAGGATGAGGTTGTTAACTCTGCCAATAGACAACGAGCTGGAGTGCCTAGACAACCCAATGATAAAGGTTATTTATCTTAATTATAAAACTCATTCTCTTTTTATTTGTGGGTCACAGTAAAATCTCATGACATCTGGCCAAATGAATTAGAGCGCGGGCTCCCATTTGGAAGACCTAGGTCATTTTCATCTTGATACTACTAACATTTTGCGAAGACACTTCCTCTCTGTCCTGAATATATGTATGTGTGTATTTTTTTTTTCCGATCCAGAAGCACTTGAACTTTCAGCTCTTCGGCTCGGTTTCATGGGCATCGTAACCCTTCAGTTTGGTGCCACGAACACTGTAAAGCTAGAAAACCTATGGCTTTTCTACCAGCCTGGGAATTGAACCCGCACTCACAAGGAGCTTGTCACCCATCGTCCAACACGCTATGAAAACGCTGGGCAGGCGGGCATGTATGTTTGTATAACTTTGTACGTCATAGGTAGGGGGTGTAGAGGTTAGGTGCTCACTTTTGCTTCTTCGTGGAGCCATCGAGATATTTTTTCAGAGATCCCTGATCTCAGTATAGGTGAGATCAAGTTCCTAGTCCTATCGGAGTCCTAAAACGTATATCCTGTGTTCAATTTGAGTATGCTGGAAAGCCGCTGCCGGTGCAAAATTCATTAGAAACATGTTTTTAAAAAATAAAATTTCTACAACATATCTTCACCATCTTCTTAATTACATCAGAGACCCTTGCCGGTGCTATGGAGTTCATGCACTGCCACTGAGATCTTCATGTGTAAGAAAGAGATTGGAGCATATATGGTAACTCACTGAAGTGCAATGATGATGGTCCTATCAATCAATACAATAGATTAGTTAGTGATTATAGATACTTAAGATGTTTCCTGTAACTGCTTCTGCATTAGTTAATAGAGTTGTTTTATTTGACTTTCAGATGTGACAGCACTGGCAGTCAGCATAGCCAATTTGTCTGTGCATACTCGACTGGCAAGAACAGCTCAGTGGGCTGCATTGCAAATGGCAGACAAAGGCAATACAAAACTGGATCAAGACTTGAAGATGGATTTTGAGGAAGCAGTAGATCTAACAGCTTACATAAAACCTACCCCTCTTGAGAGTGTTGAATCTCCAGGATGCCAAATTAACAAGAATAAGAAAGTAGAAAGCAGTATCCCTCCATCTGGGAAGGAAGATAGCACTGTAGGAGAAAATAAAAATGAGGAGGACGCATCAACACATGTCTTATCTGATTCCAAAAATAACTGTTCTCCACAAGTTGACAAAGCAGCAGAAGTAGACATTGTTCAAGTAGACACCGCTGCCAGTAAAAACAGACAATAACAGAATCATGTAATTCAAACTGTGATAGATTGTTTTGTGTGGGGGTACTATGACTAAAGTAAAAATTATTATACCGGGTGTTCAAGATAAAAGTAGCCCCATTGACGAATCAAAAGTTGCTAGTTACTTATTGCGTTTTGTCTATTCTACTATTTAAACCGGTTCTGACTAGCTCGCACTACATCACATTTGTTCATCAGCCCTTCCTGCACTACAATTATACACCATCACACAAACTTGACCTATACTACGTCATAACTGAACCTTCTCATTTTGATAAATATATGCGATTAGCTCCATTGATAGGCTACTTTTATCTTGAACACCCTGTACAATTAGGAACTGTTAATAGAAATGTTCAGAGCATGAACTTATTGAGAAACTGCAAGGAGCTTCTTAATGATGCTCAAAGCACTAACAATGAGAAGCTGGCAAAGAAGCTTCTTTGGAATGCTCAGAGCATTAATGTAGCCCTTTGAACTATGGCCAAATGTCTAAAAGCCTCCTCCACTGAGCAAAAATAGCACATATCAGAGCTTTTATTAAAAACCCAATAATTTAGCACAATTAAGGGCTCTATAATTTGTTATTGACTGACACCATCATCTCCGTTACTCCTGCTTTTTATATATTTTCAGAATACTAAACTGTTTTAAATTTACTTGATATATTATATGGGTGACGTCCCTAAATACTTGCAGGTAATGTAGCTTGCTCTCCAGATTGAACATATATGGCTTGAATATAAATCGATTAAAACAATTCTTCGTCGCCTAAATGATCATCTCACTCACTTTCGATATACATATCAGAATAATCACATTCTAATTCATCTTCTGAATTATTCAAAACAAGTTCAACCACTTGCACTGTTGTTATCCTTTTAGTGCGACTATTTCCACAATAATCAACACATCTTTTTATCATGAAATTACTTAACCTCTTCTTCCTTCCAAGCCAATATACTGGCTCACTGTATTTTCTAAGATGACGCAAAGTCAGTATACTGGCTAATTCAGTATGCATTGCAGTACAAATGCGTCCGGCGGTAAAAAATAATTACGGAGTGAAAGGGTTAACTAATTACCTTATCAGCACACTAAAATATCACATAACAGCATCCCTAATCTTGATAAACCATGTAGAACATGTGGGTTGTTTTTGTCGTTATATTTGTACACAATTTATCTTCAATCAATCGACAAACAATGATGGAGAGTTCTCAGACCGATATTTCAGGACGTCAGGATATGTGATGTTTGTATTCAATACCGAAATATCAGGCTCATGGTTTCTAAGGGTTAATGTATTCTAAGTAATGGGTTCTAAGGGAAACTGCAAGGAAGCTTCATTGGAAAGATACTAAACATTATCTTTGATGCTTATTCGAATCATAATATCAGCAACAATTCTTATGTAACATCTGATAGCATATATATATGTATTTTTTAATTTGTGAAGAAAAGAAATTAGTGAGTCTATAGATTGATATTCATACCCATTCTGCAACATTAGTTAGTTTTGTTGCTATTAGTTTCTTGTTCATCTTCAGTGATCTCTGGTCATGCTCTTAGTTTACTGTAGACCACAAACTGAGCCGTCAGTTTCAGGTCTGTTAAGTTCCCCCAAAGCTTAGTTTTTAGGTTGACTGGATGTAACCACGTTACTTCTCAGCTCACCTAGGAGAGGACAGTCTTCGGACTGCCGTGTCTGTTCCACCTGCTAACACTGGTAGGGAGCTGTTTCACTTATTCCTAGTCTATATAAGTGTCTGTTGAGTCTGCAATGTCCTATAAGTAGACAAAATATAATGACCTGTTTTGCTTAGGATTTGAGAGTCTTTTCTATAATCATTATTATTATTAGTTTCTAAACACCAGTATATTCTTCAGATGTAACATGGTGAATTGTTAACATATATTCAGAACCTCTGTAGAAAATATACATTCAGAATATATGTTCTAAAAATGACTAACCGTCACTGTGTTCACCCTGGATGCACAAACATTTCTAGTTTTTTTTTTAAATGCTTCTAGTTATGTACTGACAGTATTCTGATCCCCAAAAATCAGAGGCAGTCTGATGTTTAAAAATATTAGGAACTACAGTATAATTGGAAATGAAAGAGATAATGAACCAGTGAAGCTATGATAGTACTTTAAATAATTCAGATAAGGAACCTGTGGTGCTATTGGGCACTTTAAATAAATGAAATATCGATATAAGGGATGACTGCAGTAAAACTATGTCAACCTACAGTACTTTGTTTTTACATGTTTCGCCAATAAATGAAATAAGGAACCAGAGGGGCTATTGTAGTAATTTAAATAATTCAGATAAGGAACCAGTGGGACTATGGTAGTGCTAAAAATGAGATAAAACAGCCAGAAAGACTGTAGTTAGGACTAGAAGTAAATAACATGAATACTGGTTGATGGGAAGTTTTACTGAAGTAAATCTTTCTTTGTCATCTTTTCATTGACCAGATACCTGCAAAATAAGTTAGTTGCTGACACATCATGACGTCTTGTAAGATAAAAATGAAGTCTTTCCATCCTGTTCATTTCGTTGTCATCCCCTGCAGAGTGCTCCCAGGTCTAACTGTGCAACTCCCCCTCCACTTATTCTCCACCAGATTGTGTTTGATCTGCCTCTCTTTCTTCTTCCCTCTGAACTTCATTGTATGTCAGTTTGTGACCGTAGAATCGACTACCAAAATTCAGACATTGTCTACTAGTACGCAAATTCAACTCACTATCACTGAGCTATACCGTAGGTTTGAGAAGTACATTGTACTTTCCACATTCTAGAGATAGAGACTGTCATGTGCTAGGGAAGCAAACCTGAATTTCAGTTTGGAATATCTTCATTGCACTCCAGACATGTCCATAGGTATTCCAATCTCCCGCGCAATATCTCCAACAGTGTCCAGCGACTAACCGTACCAGTATGATGTTGAGGGATGAGTCTACTCATATACCTGTTGTGCTGTTCTTTTCTGGTCACTTCAATTCAACCTCTTGCAATCTAGCATTTGATGTGGATTAGTTTAGATCAGCATTTTCCAAACTGGGGTCCGTGTACCTCTGGTGGTCCTCAAGTGCTTGAAGAAATATTATGATCTTTAACATTTGAAACAGAAAAACAAACTTTTTAAATATGTATAAAAACAGTGGTAAACTAATTCCACTGCGAAATCAAAGGACCCAGACCGGAGTCTAAATGTCTGACAGGACAAAATGAAAGATGATTTGAAGTTTTCCGCAGTCTGAGAACATTGTTTACTATTGTAATACAAAGATAATTAATTCCTGTCCATTTATATATATAGAAACTTTTGGGGGTCCGCGGCAGCCAGATGTATTTAAAAGGGGGTCTACGGTAATGCAAAGTTTGGGAATCGCTGGTTTCATGAATATCAGCTTTAAAAAATAGGATGTACTGATCTAGCTGGTATAACTGTGGCATAACATACATGCACTTGTGGACAAGATATTAACTCACCTACCACAAGTCACAGACAATGCTGTCAGACAGGATTAAATCTCCCAACATTTTTACTTACAAGTTCATTCACAGATTGCTAGCTAACCTCATTGCCACAAACCATATTTTTTTTAGAATCCAAAAAGATCCAAAATCCTATCACCTGATATTATTTTGTAGCATTGTCCATCAATCTACTTGGGTAATATATTTACAGTTAATTGGTTGGTTGGTTGGTTAGGTGGTTAGCTAGTTAGTTAGCTAGGTTATTACTTAGTTATTTAGCTAGTTAGTCAGTCAGTCATTCAGTTAGTTAGTTAGTTAGGTTGTTAGTTAGTTAGGTTGTTAGTTAGTTAGTTGGTTGGTCGGTCGGTCAGTTAGTTATGTTTTTTGTAGTTTAGTTTAGTTATCAGAACAGATGTCACTGCACTCCGAGAAGACCAACAAATGCTCAGTTCCAGCAGATAGTGTTATGCAAGGTTATGCTTGCTGATATGCTTGCAAATGAGAAAAACTTGTTGAGCTTGTTAAAAGTATATTTATTGTGTTGATTTACTGTAATTCCAGAATGTTGACATTCCAAAAAATCTGTAGATTGCATTTGTATTTTCTACAATACTGCTCTTAATATCGTGTTACCTACTTTGACATTGAGCCGCAATAGCATAAACTGCATTTGCTTTATAAGCTCATGGTCCCATGATAAATTTCCCCACTTGGGGAGGGATTTTTAAAAATACTGTAACTGCTCTCAGATTGACCAGGAGACCTCAATTTATTACCAGATAAACACTGGGAAGTAAATGACCACACCACCCATCGTGTGCGGTTGGTCAAAGAATAATACAGATCTAATGCTGTATTCCAGAATATACCACATGGTATTAAAACAGTTTCTTTACTTTTTAACTTACTTATATATCCCGCATTGTTACATAATTGTAGCAGCCATAGTGATATCAGAATTCTCAGAAACTTCCTGTCTGTTGACTTCACAACTATGGGTCTACCCTTAGTACAGTGGCATCAGTTCTGATAAGCAATCATACTAATACAATTATAAAACTTTGATTTACATAGCACACCTGGTCTTATTTACGACACAACAAGTTTCCACTGATAATCTACTGATAATCCACTGATAACTGAATTGGCATCAGAAGGAGCCATACTCTACTGTACAATAGAAGACATGCCACACAACAACCTTCATAGAGACTTCTAAACTGAGGGTAACTGGCAGGAAGAATGATGAGGGAAATAACCAGTCGGATCAAATAAAGATTATACTCATCATCCCATGTTTGGATTATGGACAGGCTTGTATCAATTGTTGGGGAGTTTAGGATGGATAAGAGGGATGTTCTTCTGGGGAGATTCTTGGTGACCACTATTGGACGAGGACACTAAAATTGATGGTGAATCAATCCAGCGATTTAAGGAGTTAGGAATTGCATGTTAATACAAGTAGAGCTGGATGCTTGAGGTGCAGAGAGAGAGGAGTGTGTTACCAGTGAGCCACAGTAAGCATTAGTATGAATACCCTTTCGACATCTGTTGGGGGAGACGAGGCACTTATGGATCTGCCAGGAGTGCTGTGACGTCAGTGCAATAACCAATCACGTATTCACCTCTGAAGTTGGAGTGCATGAATGCAGAGGCACACTGGTGATAAGAAAAGCAAGCCTTCACACAAAAATCATTCAGAGGCCATATTAGGTGCCACGATTACGCCTGAATTTATAACGGGCGGACAGACAAAAATGTTAAAGTCGCTTGTTCCAGCAGGACTAGAATAAGTTGTAATTTTCCAGCTTCTAACACCTGTGGCATCAGATATATAACAAACTGTTGCAGATCTGCCAGACATACAGATAGTGAAGTGAATATAATCTGCCTTTACACAAGTTCCAATGGATAGAGCTGACATTCTGAACGCCCTCATAAATTGTGACAGCAAAAGAGCACTTTCATTTTAACCAATTCAAGTCGACTACTAAATTGCAGTAGTTTGGATTGAAGATTGGAATGGCCAGAAAAGAACAGCACAACCGGAATATGAGTAAGCTCATCAGTCACCATTGAACTGGTACAGTTAATTGCTGAATGCTGTTGGAGATATTGCGAAGAAGACCAAAGCACTTATGGGCATGTCTGGAGTGCAATGAAGATATTCCTAACTGAACCTGAAACACAAGTTCCTTTTGTTATAAGTAGTACAGCAATAGCATTAGCTAGAGCAGACTTTTTAACCGTGTCAGTCATTAGCACGGAAGAAATGGCACATCACCTGCCAAGACTATTGAACACAGCACAAACTTCATAGCTCCAGCAACAATAGCAAATTTTCCAGGCGATCTCTGGAAAATGCACTCTGAACCAAACAACATGTTCCAGATTCAAACCCATGATCTTCCGATCTCAAGGCGAGCAAATAATAAATAAAGAATTCAACTTCATCTGACATGATATAAATTTGTGTGCAAATGCACTTTCAGGAACATAGGTTTTGAAATTCTGTCTTTTTAATAGAGCTAACAAATTGAACATTGTAATTACTGGAGTGAAGGGCAAAGAGAGAGTGGCTGCACTGGTGATCAATGCTGCGATCAAGTATGGGTCTTCTATGGACAAAAGTGACATCATCAAATCTCAAAGAGAAAACATATGCTCTGAAGATTTCAACGAAGAAGATAAAGGTATTCTCAATCTCGGTTGCGCAAGTTATGCATACCGTTAGGTGCGGCAAGATGGGAAAACCATGAGAGAAACTCCTGTATATACATCCGCCAACACAGAATGGGAGTTGTTAGTCTAAACACACTAAAACACATGCTTGGGAGGAGATTGGAGCAATTATAGGACATGTCTGATACGCAATGACGATGATCCTCAAATGAACAATAATTACTGTAAATTATATGTTATTTGTCTACTTTATTTCTGTATATACATTCGTAAAAACAATATGCCTGTACATACTGCTACTAAATTATTTGTACTGTTTTGCTGAGTATTTCAGTCACCACAGTTGTCTTTCTACACACAGTGTACTTGTTATTTTGTAAGATTTGAAGTGGAAAACTTGATTGAGTCATTGTCATGTCAATGCTTTCTTTTGCTTAAACACTCTTAAAAATATACATCATGTCCTGGGAACTGAAATATTTTGATCACATTAAACATCACTTGGTTAGTAGAGGAGGGCATAGTTTCTGAAAGACAAGGCAGGGGCTGATCAAGAAGATGGTGGCAACTCTTCAGTAATGAAGCCATGAGGAGGTGGGAGAATTTTCTATGGATTGAATGTCATTCATGCAGGCTGTGATAGAGCATTGTTTGCTCGACAAAGAACACTAGAGATTGAATGTCTTTCATGCTGGCTGTGATGATGAGGGCATTGTTTGTTCTACAAAGGACATAGGCTGAATATCTTTCATGCGACTGTGATGAGAATGTCATTTGTTTTACAAACAACATGAGAGATTTAATGCTTTTTATGAGGTCTGTGATAAGAGTTTTGTTCGTTCACAAAGGACAGGATGAGGGTGTCGTTTGACCTACAAAGGACTTGTTAGACAATGAAACTGGAGCAAGGGAAACAAGATATTGATGCTATAATAGGTTATGGTAGTATCCTTAATTTAATTCTGTAGCATGCAGCAACAACTCTCCATACAGCAAAGCAGATCTTAAAAACAACAAATAAAGAAATTTGACTGAACAAATTGACTATATGAGACACTGGAAGAGAGGTCTACAAACACAAAGCCAACACAGACTCCAAGGACAACATAACCATCTTACAAGGAGATATAAAAGCAAATATGGAGTTAGGAGTTACCCGTTGTACAAGTAAAACTGGATACCTGAGGGGCAGAGTGAGGAGTGTGTTTAATCAGTGAGCCATGGGAACCATCAGTATGTATACTCTTCGATATCTGTTGGGGAAGACTGAGCACCTATGGGTCTGCCCTGAGTGCAAAGACGTCAGTTTAGTAACCAATAACCAATCAAAGCATAATTTTTCAACTCCGAACGCGACACATACAATTTTATAATCGTAGGAACAGAATTAAATAACAACAATACACTCCAGAGTACCAGCTGTGTGCAGATCATCATGAAACTGTTTACCACCACCTCTTCAGGGGCCAAGAGCTGGAGGGTGTAAGGAAGCTTCTGCTTCCTCAAAGACCAGATAAATGGAATGCATTGTATGTTATTTTACACACAAAAAGGGGGTGGGTATAAAGGGGATGAAGTATTTACTTCCTTGCACCTGATTTCCCCATATTACTCCATCCCTCTCTGCAAGAATGTCAAGCCACCTGCCAAGAGTGTTGCACTAATCCATAGCTCCAGCAACAATCCTAGGTTTCTTCTTCTTTTGTCGTCACACTACTACTGGGCTGTTGCCCAGTGTCATCGTTTTAAGTTTTTGTCTTGCGCTGTTCTGGTGGCTTCGGTGATTGTTATTTCTGCTCTTTGACAGGATTCTCTTATGCCATATTTTGCGTGGTCTTCCTCTTGTCTTCTTTCCAGGTATTCTGTTGTAGAAGACTCTATACTGTGGAGTTTGGATGCATTCTTATTAAGTAGCCAAACCACTTCATTCTTTGTTTCTCAATGTAATTCTTCTTCTTCTTCTTGATCGCCCTTAGACTGATTGTACTCAGATTTCCCCATAAATCTCATTTCATGTGGAAATCTGATTCATGCAACCTGAGCATTGGTGTGTTTTCGTCACATCTTAGCGCCATTTGAAGCTCTGGTACCTATCCTTCGGCGATGTGTCCGGTTTCAGCCATCATTTACAGGGTTTGCTCTCTGTCAGCCTTTGACTGTCCCCAGCCAACCTGCAGGGCAACAATGTAATTCAAGCAAGGTTCTGAACTTTCTTTCTTATGCTGATGTTGGTGACTCTGTCTTTTTTGGTGTTATTGGTAACTGTTCACAGGCACCGCATTTCACATGTAGTTATTTTATGCGACTGCGCTTTGCTCATTGTCCATGTTTGACTCTGGTAACACAAAGTAAGTATGACAATGTTGTATCCTAGGTATCTCTGGCAAAAAATGCTCATGTGAATTGAGCAATGCGATCCGGGTTAAAACCCATACTTTCAGAACGTTGGGCAAACTTCTCATCTTAACCACATTGCAACAGATACTCCCACAAGGGGCTCGTTCTAGAAATCTTTTCTTATCCTGATGCTGTGAAGCAAAACAGGATTGAAGAAAAGAAAGAAAAGAAAGACTCCACATTGTATGTTATGAGGCCAGATAAATGAAACATAGTATATGTTTTAAGTATGTGCAATTAATTCATGAAGATTCATCGCACTTTTTATTTGCTGCAGAGAAAAATTATCATTAAAAAATTGCACCCATTTTTTTAAAAAAAATAAAATATTGTTTCTAAATATGATTTACAATATGACTTATTATATATCAAATTGAAGACAAACAGATGTAGTTTTACAAAATATTTATTGTATAAGCAAATATAATGCAGTGTTAACTATACAGGAAACATATTAGCATTCATTAAAAATAAAAATTGTAATTGGTGAACAAAACTTCACAAAGGTCTTGATAAACAATAGGTTGATTAAACAAGCCTGACTGCTCTCTTTATATTGGTAATCCATTTATGAATTCATAAACATTAAGCACAATGTTAACCGTTTACAAACTAGCATCATAACCATTCATGAAAAATCTCTAGTTTTTTTTGGTCACATGGTATCCTGGAATGAAGGGTAAACTCCATTTCACTTCTATTTCTAGCATAAACCATGTATTAGTTATCATTTACGCTGCACTTTTAAGTGGTTTTCAGTTCATATAAAAGGCGAATAGGAACGAAAAGTAATGTAAAATCAATGGAATATGTCCAATCTTTAAAATGACAATACGTCCCTGCGATAAGCCTTGTGGGATCTTTAATGTTATGGCTTGTACGCAATTAGTTAAGTCGAATCTTTGGGCCCAACAAAGTATGAAAATAGTGGAGATTAGAGAAACAATAGAGATATTATTCTTACAATGCTCCATATCAACCACTTGTTAACCACTCTTTGTGATTTGTATGGGATCTGAGCCTAAGAGCGATTGTACCTTGTACCAGTAATGCGCCTATAAGTAGGCCAGCACATCCAATTTCTGCAACGCTTATTATTTACTAGGGTAGCTTCTTTAGGCCCCTACCTCAGTCGCCTCTTCCTACATGCCTTGAAGATCACAATGTTACTATTCTTTGCTCCCCTTGCGAGCCCCTGCAACACAAAGACAGGAGGATATTTATAGTTTATTTAAATCACCATTAATTACGACTACCGTGAAGGTTAATAGAATACAATGGCCGAGTCATATCGAAACAGAGAGCGTAAAACTTCATATACAAAAAGATTCAGGGAAGAGATCATGAGGCGGAGAAAAGATGGAGAGATAGCATTGAAGTAGATCTTGAAATACTAGTATTTGAAAATTGGAAAGAAAAGTCTAGGAATAAATATGAAGTGGGTAATATTTGCAGCAGTAAACCGTAAAGTCTTGCAAAGCTTAAGAAGAAGACGAGGAAGAACTGTATGTGAAACTCATATATCCATATGTGTATGAATATAGATGTATTTTAAACTCATGATGTTTTCTATCATATTTTTATATAATAGTCGTAGACAATGTAATGTATGTCATATATTTATTTTGATCATCTTTGTGAACTGCGAACATAGATTTATAGATCATTCACATGTGAATTTTTATTATGCTTGCAAACTGGGAACATAGATTTGTGAACTGCGAACATAGATTTGTAGATAATTTACATGTGAATTTTGATCATCCTTGTGAACTGCGAACATAGATTTGTAGATAATTCACATGTGACTTTTGATCATCCTTGTGAACTGCGAACATAGATTTGTAGATAATTCACATGTGAATTTTGATAATTCTTGTGAACTGCGAACATAGATTTGTAGATAATTCACATGTGAATTTTCATTATCCTTGTGAACTGTAAATATAGATTTTTAGATAATTCACATGTGAGTTTTGATTATGCTTGTGAACTGGGAACATAGATTTCTAGATAATTCACATATGAATTTTGACTGAATTTGTGAACAGCAAACATAGATTTCTAGATAATTCGTGTGTGAGTTTTGATCAGCTTTGTGAACTGGAAACATAGATTTGTAGATAATTCTCATATGAGTTTTGACCATACTTGTCAATCTTGAACATAGATTTATAGATAATTCACATGTGAGTTTTGTTTATGTTTGTTGAACTGTGAACATAGATTTTTAGATAATTCACATGGGAGTTTGCATCATGTTTGTGACCTGGGAACATAGATTTATAGATAATTCCTATGTGAATTTTGATGATACTTATGACCAGTAGATGTAAATTAATAGATATATCATATATGAATTTTGTTTATACTTGGGAACATAAGTGTCAGATTTGCACATCCCTTCATGCACACACACAATGGTGACAGTTTGTTTAAATCATACACATATCCTTTTGTTTTATATTTGTAAAAGTAGAAAATAACATTTATAGAATCTACTAATGTTTTATCTTATTTTTTAAATAGATTTATGCCATCATAAGCTTTGTTTTTTTTCTTATATTTATAACTATGAGGGATGAATTTCTCTGAACATAAAAAGCGGGCAGATTAAATTTGTATTTTGTAAATGTTTGTGAACATTTTTACATATAGACGTATCACCATTGTATAAATATTAAGAATATTATATGTTATCTGTATATTATGATAACTTAGAAAATGCAATTTTGAAAGTAGATTTAGTCAATAAAGTAGCTTGTGTGTGTGCGTCTTAGTTGTGCTATATTTGAATCGTCAATATTAATAGCTATGAAAGTAGGCATTTATTGATAGAAAAGTAGGCACCTATTCAATATATGAAGGTAGGCACATATTAATAGGACAGTAGATGCCTGTTGATATCTCTCTTTCTCCCCTCTCTCTCACGTGTGTGCACACGCGTGATCACCGCTTAGACTGATGTACCAGATTTCCCCATAAATTCTGCAGTTGTTTTTAGGGACTCTGTCCCTCCGTACAGCTTCTTTTGTCTTTTTCATGTGGAAATATGATTAATGCAGCCTTAGCATGGATGTGCTTCATCACATCTTTAGCGTCATTTAAAGCTCTCGTGCTTATCCTTCGGCGATGTGTCCGGTTTTAGCCAGAGTTTACTGGGTTTACTCTCCATCAGCCGGGCTGTCCCCAGCCGACCTGCAAGGTAGCATGTTGCTATTTTCTTTTAGTGTAGCTACCCTTAAACAACCTT
The DNA here is from genome assembly GCA_020796225.1 of Arion vulgaris. Lineage (NCBI taxonomy): Eukaryota > Metazoa > Mollusca > Gastropoda > Stylommatophora > Arionidae > Arion > Arion vulgaris. The sequence continues at coordinate 11,860,029 of CM036772.1, forward strand.
CCCTCTCGGGTTGTTGAGCGTAATCTGCCCAGGTTACCAGTCTTTTTGGACTACTTGGTTTGCCTGCCATCCAGTTTTGTGTACGATTTGCTCCGCTAGCCTTTGATTGTCCTCAATCAAACTACCAGACAGTAGACGCTTGTTGATATGAAAGTAAATGTATATTTATTAGAAAGTACATTTATTAGAAAGTACAACTGCTATTTGCAAGATTCAAGTGTGTAATTAATATACAATGAATATGGTAAGGACAGCTTGTAAAGTCAGTAGCTAATCTTCTCTGATAATTTGCAGTGGATGTTTTGTACTTTAATCTGATGCCAAATTTTTATATTAGAATTAAATTGTTGCTATGTGATAAAAGTTGCACAGTACATTTATATGTTGTTATGGGATAACGTTTGCACAGCTTATTTATACGTTGTTATGTGGATAAAGTTTGCACAGCTTATTTACATGTTGTTATGTGATAAAGTTGCACAGCCTATTTATATGTTGATATGTTTAAAATTGCACAGCTTATTTATACGTTGATATCTTGAAAATAATGAACATAAAATGAAACGAATTCAGAAGTGATGAAATCAGAGAAATATCTGGTCAACCACTAGTAACAACTGTTATAAGAAGGAGAAGATAGAAATATGTTGGACACACCTTGAGAAGAAATGATCACAGAATATCAAAGCAGACATTGAAGTGGGATGCAAAGGTTTCAAGAAAGAGAGGATGACCTAAGGAGACCCTGAAACAAACTTTGCTGAGAAAGGTAAGAAATATTGGTCTCAATTCCATGGAGGAGATTGAGCTAGTTGTCCAGAATATAGCGGTATGGCGAAATTGCTTGCAGGCCCTATGTAACATATAATGGTACGAGAGGAATTATTATTATTATGTTAAGAATTGCACAGCTTATTTATACGTTGATGTATTCTAACTGAAATTGTTATTGTTCAGATATGGTATACTGAAAGGTTATTCGTTACTGAACTGATGTCTTAGTGCTCTGTACAGACCTATAGGTGTACAGTAGGGTATGCATACTGATATTCTTCGTGGCTCGCTGGTTAAGCACACTCCTCATTCTGCCCCACAGACATATCACTTTTAGCGGCATTATTCAACGAAAAAGATGGTTAGATGGTATAGCAGAATCATGTCAAAGAGCAAAAATAACAATCACCCAAGCCACCAGAACAGCACAAGACAAAAATAGAAAAACCACGACACTGGGCAACAACCCGATAGCAGGGTGATGACAAAAGAAGAAGAAGATTCAACAGATGCTCGCCGCGAAAACAAAGGACATCCTCCTATCCTTACATCCATCTCTCCTCTCTACACCTTCTTCTGTTTACATGTTTCATTGCTCAATCTTGACTTGATAACAGTGCATGAACTTCTCAGCACTGACCAAAGCTCATCAAAGAGATTACCACCAAAAAAAAATTAAACTCAGAGACAAATAGCATTCAAATTGCACAACTGATGTTCTCTGAATAACATTGTTATTGTTCTTGTGCGATATAGTGAAAGTTGCACAGCGTATCTTTATATGTGATATTAAAAGTTGCACAGCTTTTTTATATGTGATATTGAAAGTTGTACAGCTTTTTTATATGTGATATTGAAAGTTGTACAGCTTTTTTATATGTGATATTGAAAGTTGTACAGCTTTTTTATATGTGATATTGAAAGTTGTACAGCTTTTTTATATGTGATATTGAAAGTTGTACAGCTTTTTTATATGTGATATTGAAAGTTGTACTGCTTTTTTATATGTGATATTGAAAGTTGTACAGCTTTTTTATATGTGATATTGAAAGTTGTACTGCTTAATTTTATGTGATATTGAAAGTTGCACAGCTTTTTTATATGTGATATTGAAAGTTGTACTGCTTAATTTTATGTGATATATTGAAAGTTGTACTGCACATCTATATGTGATATACTGAAAGTTGCACAGCTTATTAACTCTTAGTGGACCAGGGCATATTTGTTTTTAGAACAAAAAACGCCCTTTAGTCCACAAGGAGTTAATTAATATGTGATATATTGATGAAAGTTGCACAGCTTATTTATATATTGATGTTCTCCGTGCATGAAATTGAAATGAGTCTATAATTCAAGAAGAAGAATCTGAGCAGGTTTTCTGCAATATTGTTTATATTATATGTACAAAATAATGTGTTATTCTTCTAACTGTGATAACTAAATTGAACAGATGATTTACAAATATTTCAAAATATTCTCTTTATGAGACTCCGTTTATTTTATTTTATTTACACACACAAAACAGAAAATGCTGTCTTGATGAAGTCATATATTTGTGCATGTAATTATCAAATGTTGGTAGAATTCTGTAAACTATTGTTCATGAAACATTTTTTTATTTCTTGGAGACTGACGATAAAACATAGGTCTCACGTTCAAGTTTAGCATATAAAAGAAATCTTGGCAGCTCAAAATTGAGAAGAACAGACTGCCCAGGCAAAATTAATTTTTTTTTTTTAATTCAGACAAATGTTTTTCACTATCTTCTAAATTACTTCTGGGACCCTCACTGGTGCTACAGAGTTTGAGTACTGCTGCTGAGATCTTCTTATGTAAGAAAGAGATCAGAGCACAAATGGTTACTCACTGAAGTGCATTGATGATGGTCCTATCAATGAATTAATTTTTGTATTTACAATAATGAAAAAGAGGGGTTAAGTAATTGAAGAAGTATACAGTCTGACTTGTTTGACAAGAAATATTGGCAAAGATGGAGAATAAAGCTGGGATACCCAATTCTAAGATTAGTTCCTCTGTCTAGTACTTTTGCTCTCTGAGACTTTGTTTACTGGGGCTGTGATTGTTTCGGACTCGCAGTTGATGCTTCGTAAGATCCAGAATGGCAGGTTGTGATATGAGAGGATGTTGTCTATAGAGGTTTCCATTATCCAGAGGCTCATATAGATCTATTGTCCTGGTCATGTGGGTGTTTGCGGCAGTGAGAGAATGAACATGCTTGCATCGAAAGCATTGATTGTTGGGGAGTTCAGGATGTTTAAGGGGGATGTTCTTCTGTCTCTTGGCGGCCTACTGTTGGATGAGGACACTAGAATTGATGTTGAATCAACCCAGCGATTTAGGGAGTTTGGAATTACATGTTGTATGAGTAGAGCTGGAAGCTTGATGGGCAGAGAGAGGAGTGTGTTCAACCAGTGAGTTATAGGAACCATTAGTATGCAAACCTTTTGACATCTGTTGGGGAGACTGAACACCTATGGGTCTGCCTGGAGTGCTGCGATGTCAGTTCAGTAACCAATAACTAGTACTTTTTATTGACAAAGTGTAGATGAAGACAAATAAAAAGTGGATAGACCTAACATTCTGAATGCCCTCATAAAATGGGACCGCAAAGAGTACTTTCATCTAAACCAATCCACACCAACAGATAGATCACAAAAGTTTGGATTGAAGATTGGAAGTGGCCAGAAAATAGCACCACAGCATGTGTAGGCTCAGCAATCAACCGTGAACTGGTACGGTCAGTCGCTGGAGACTGTTGGAGATATTGTGAGGGAGATTGGATCACCTATGGACATGTCTGAAGTGCAATAAAGATATTATAAACTGAAAGATAAAGGGACAAGCTAGGATTCCAATGCTAAGATAAATAAAGTTTCTCCTTGACTTTAAAGATTATACTGTTCAGAATATATTATTTTAAAGTCATGTTAAACAGCTCAGATACATGACAACTAATCAAGAATATTCTTCTTCAAATGCTCCATATCGACAACTAGTTAAACCACTCTTTGTGATATGTTTGTGATCTGAGCCGAAGAGTGATTGTGCTTTGTGTCAGTTATGTGCCTAAAAGTAGGCCAGCACATCTGATTTCTGCAACGCTTTTTATTGACTAGGGTAGCTTCCCTAGATCCTACATCAGTCGCCTCTTACGACATGCCTTGTAGGTCGCAGTGCTACTATTCTTTGCTACCCTTGCAAGCCCTGGCAACACACAGGTGAATTAAGAATATGAAATGCAACCTTTTACCAACAGTTATATACTTAATGTGTGGGACGGATTAGTGTAATGCATAAGTGTTCGCCTATTGACTCAGACACAAGAGGATTGGGGGATCAATCCCACACTCAACATTTCACATGTGAGGAATGGAATTGGCCCTCCTACCTCCTGCACACTAGAACCTAGAAATGTTAAGTGAAGTGACTTTTTACCCTAAGGTCTGAAAAAGCTAAGATAAATTATATACAATACTTGTAAAACAGCAGACCGATGGCCAGGAAGGTGCTGCAGGTCAACGGATGCTAGTTACCTACCACCAAAAGAAAAGGATGATTAAATCAATCAGAAAGCCAACAACACCAACACAAGACGACTATTATAATATAAGCAGATTGGAACAAGTTGTCATTTTTAAGCATCCGCAGCCACATGTATACAAAATTCAAGATTGACAACTCAGCCATGTGTACATGTGGACAGGCACATCAGACTGCAGAGCACATACTTCAAGACTGCCCTGAATATGATATACTGAGGCAAACTCACTGGCCTAATGAAAAACACTTGACAGAAAACTACATGGACCTCTGTGTGAACTACAAAAGGCAGTGAAGTTTATACAAGAGACAACATTGAATATATAGACAATATTTTAAGCGAATGAAAGGAAAGAATGAAAAAATTGTCTTATATATACTTTATAGCCAGAAGTAATACAAAGAATGCTTACATATGTAGAAGAGCAAAACAGCAACCAATTACCCTGCAGAAAAAGTAAAAAAAAAGTTACAATGATACCCCTTCCAGAAACAACCTAACAATTCCTCCAGACACTCACAAAATTAGAACCCACAAAGAGATTATAAGACTAGCCAGTGTCAGTAGACGGAACAGACACCAGAGCATGTCCTACAAACTGACCTCACTTTTTGTGAGCTGAGAAGCAGCATGTGGCCACACCCAGTTGACCTAAGAACTAAACTTTGGAAAAACCTGACAGTCCTGAAGCTGACTGCCCAGTTTGTTGTCCACAGTAAACTAAGCACACGACCAGAGATCGCTGAATCCTTTCACTCCATAATTTGTTGTAACCTCCAAATGCATTTATTTTGTAATGTATACTAAAATAGAGCATCTGTAGTTCAAGCGGTAGTGAACTTGATCACAAACCCAAGCGTACCTGGTTCAAACCCCACAGCGGCAAGTTTGGAAGCAAATTCGTTTCCGTGGAATTTTTACAAAAGGTAAAAATAGACCTCACCGTTCAGAAAGCAATGGCAAACTACTGAACGTATAAGTGGTGCCTCGAGAAATCAATAACTCATTTACTGTGGTTGATGACAACGTCCTGTAAAGGATATACCACAATTTTTCATACTAAAATAGTCAGTATACTGGTTTTGTGTCATCTTAAAAAAATACAGCAAGCCTGTATATCGGCTCAGATGAGCGAATATGTTAACAAGAAGAAGACAAGCCAAAGAACATGTAGCAATGGAAAAGCAGAAAATAATCCCCGGATTGCAAACAAAGTCTTGTGGTCTCTAGATTCATAAGTAAATATCTCAAAGTAGGAGCTAGCGTATGAGTTATGGTTGCTGCTGTTATGCTACATCAGCAGCAAAAATAAGAAATGTTGCAGCATATTAATTTGTACTTTATTCATTGGGTGTCTTCCTGTCTGTGACTTTTGGCAACGAACATTTTCTATTGTAGACATGCAGTTCTGACATATTCTTGATCTTTGTTATTCTGTTCATGGAATTTTATGTAGGAAGCAGAATAGAAACACCTTTATTTATGTCACAAGCTTATGAAACTAGTGCTGTAGAAGAATATTATCTGAGAACATTACTATTTGTGTTATCAATATTTGTTATTTATACATCTTGAGATAAGCATCTGGCCGAATTGGTAAAAGTACAGGCTCATATATTTGGGAGACCTGGTTTTATCCCCGGTAAGGTCAATGAGTTTTTTCTCTGTCTGGGCATAAATTAAAACTCCTAACCTGAACAGTTTCACAGTGGCTGCATTAGCTATTGCAGTAATTAAATTCCTCAGGCTCATTTCTCCCTGTCCTACACCTCCCTCTCAAGCGGTATTACATAGGAAGTAAAGACAGTTGTTTTTAATATAACTTGAAAAAAAAACAGTCTCTGTGGTTCCGACATTAGGTATTTGCCTCTCACACCAGAAGTAATCAGTTTTTTCCCATGCAGAAGATCCTGAGCTCAATTTAGATGAAATTGAGATCCTAATGAGAATAGATAACAAATTGTAGTCCCTTGTTCATTGGACACATAGAAGAACCCATGACAAAGAAGTTGTCTAAAGCCAAAAGACTAACTTCATTGCACCAGGTTTTACCCTATATGGCTCTGCCGGCTCCAAATTGGGTGTAAAGAATAGAACCACTGTTACCTGCCACGCATGTCGTAAGAGGCGACTAAGGAGGTTCGGCTGAAATCGGATGCATGTGTCCTAAGCGTGTAGAAGATCAAACATATCACATAGAGTGATTAAAATTGGTCGTAAAGAATGAACGCAAAGAAGAAGAAGAAATGGCTCTGCCTCTCTCCACAGAAATGGCATGCCATCTGCCGAGAGTGTTCCACAAAACATGAATTCCATAGCTACGGCAACAATCCTATGGGTCTCTGGGGAAAAAAGTACTCTGTGAATAGAGCAATGCTGTCAGATTCAAATCCATGGCCTGGAACACACGGCAAGGGTTCAAGCACTTAGCCACAGAGACCCCAAGAACTAGGAATTCATTGCACAGGCCAAGTCATTAATAAAAATAAATCTTAGCAGCAGTGCAGGAACTCTGTAGCACTGGTGAAAGTCAGGATGTTATTTTGAAGATGGTGAAAATATGTGAGGAGTTTTATTAACTTTTTTAGCAATGAATTTTGCCTGGACAGCTGCTTTGCAGCCTACTCTTATCAATTTTCAACTAACGTTACTTGTGACTTTCATTACACTATGTGATAGTAATGTTAGGTAGCAAACTTCAGTCATGCCACCTCAGTCACATCTTAGCTGAAAACTGATCGTTTAGAGTGAACACAAACGTCTGTCACTGCAGGTTGTTGCTCAGTACTCTCTCTGGAAATCACACATAAGTCACAAAGAGTGGTCAATGAGGGGTTACTCTAGAGCACCTGCAGAAGTGGCTGTCTGGACTATAATCACATGCATCCACCGTGATCAATAAGTGATGTTTTTAGAGCCCCAACTGCACTAGAAATGGAAGAATACTGCAGTGATGATCAAAATACCCTAACTGATTAGGAGTCTCTGCAGCACTAAACATAGCACTACACGCCTAAAGTTGTTGGAGGTTTCTGGGTTTTAAAGAAAGTCAGGTGCTCTTCTTCCCCCTTCCACCCCCTGTAGGTCACAGTGGTACTATTCTTTGATTCCTTTGCGGGCTCTGGCACAACATGGGCGAAATTTTCAGCATATTTTTATACTTGCCGAGATGGTACACTCCGACAAGCTGTTGCCTGTCCACATCTTGATGTTGCCTTCCCAGTTATATCTCTGTTTTCCCCTTGCTCTCTTGCCTTCAACTGTCTGCTCCAATATGGCTAACAGCATATCATTTCTTTGAATGTGACCAAAATACTGTAATTATTCTACATTTTTCTGTGAGTAATTCTGTTTTCACTCTTAATTGTTGCACCTTTTCTGTATTAGTTTCTTAATTTCTTCCATGGTGTTCTCTGAACACTTGTGATGAAATAAACCATTGTAAAACACACACAAGTGAACAGTGATTTAAACTGAGTTAACTTCATGATGCAGATAATCGTAACTTGACTTGACATTGTCAATATGTATGGGGGTTTCTGTGGCTAAGTGATTAAACCCTTGCCTTGCTTTTCGAAGGTCGAGGGTTTAAATTTCAACAGCGCTGTACTGTCCACGGGTGCAATTTTTCCAGAGACCCCTAGGATTGTTACTGGAGCTACAGAGTTTGCTCTTTGTGCAATACTATCAGGAAGTGGGGTGCCATTTCTGTGGGGAGTAACTGAGCCATATTGGGTAAAACTTGGTGCAATCCTTCGGCTTTAGACCCTTTTAGACATACTTGGTAAAGATGTGGTATACTTGGTATAATACTTGGTGGTGTCTGTGGCTTAGGGAATAGTGTCTCTGTCTATTAACCCCGACGTTCTGAGTTCAAGTCACGCTGTGGACAGTTTGGTTGCAAATTATTTCGCATGTATTTTTAATAAAAGGATGATGGCACCACCTGTTCAGAAAGCAATGGAACACTACTAAACATAATAATGCCTAGAAAAATCACAAACAGCGTTAAAAAGTTGGGTTGATTCGCAAAGTCCTGTAAAGGATAGGCAATTAACTTTTAATACTTGGTTAGAATAGTATGTCATAGATAACAAAGTTTCATGGGAAGCGTTAAGAATAGGGCTATTCAGAATAAAACTTAGTGACAAGCAACAGTTGTAATCCTATGTTCGATTTAGACCCACTTTTGGCTTTTAATATGTATGAACATTCCATCCCACTAAGACATATTTCATTTGTTTGATGTTTCATTTAATCTGCAAACTTTGTCAATATTGTATTTGTTCAACACATAACATATTTGGAAGGCAAATTGTTCAAGACAGAGAGGACGCCCAAGAGAAACCCTGCTGAAAGAGGCAAGAAATATTAGACTAAGGAGATTGAGGGAGTTGGCCAGGACAGAGCGGTTATGGAGAAATTACTTGCAGGCCCTATGTAACAAATAACTATATGAGAGGAATATATATATATATATATATATAAAAAACACATAATGTATATCCTGTTAGTTTCATACATCATTGTCTTATTTTGAACAATGCCCAAAGGGTCGCTACCCTAAAAGAAAATAGCAACCTGCTGCCTTGCAGGTAGGCTGGGACAGCCAAAGGCTGACAGAGAGCGAACCCAGTAAACGCTGGCTGAAACCGGACATGTCGTCGAAGGATAAGCACCAGAGCTCCAAATGGCGCTGAATGATGCGACATAAAAATATGTTCTTGGCAAAGGCTGTTTATATATCACAATAATAATACTGAAAATGGCAAAATAGAACGATCATGTGAGAGGGAGAGAGAGAGAGAGAGAGAACAATGCCCTAATGATACCTGTACGGCTGTTAATAGTTTAAACAAAGTCTCTTTAATTTTACAATATCTGTATATGGTTTTTTAATGTATCATCTCAACTTTTATTGCTTTTAAAATTCTAACTTGTTGCAAATTGTTAATTGAGACTAGTTTTTCTTCCACTGTGTTCACATTATTTGCTTACTCTTATTCTTTGTGTTTCATATTTTGTCCATGTTTATTTGTAGAAACATATAAGTGCTTTTGAATATATGTGTTACAGGAGAGTCCTCTGTATATCATGGACAGAGAAGAGAACAAATGGATCTGTCCAGAAAGAACTCAAAATTAAAGAAAACTGGCTAAAGCTATAAATAAGAATGAAAAATTGAGGTACTTTAGACTTGTAATAAGATATGAAAGGCTAGAGAAGACCATCATGGAAGGAGGCATTCCAGCAAGGAGGAGAAGAGGAAGACCACAGAGAAGATGGATTCAGGATGTAACTGATGGTTTGAACATGACGGCTGCAGAGGCGGGACTTCTGGCCTATGAGAGAAAGAAATTCTGAATGACTGTTAAGGTGGCAATGTTCTGCTCAGAACAAGCTATTTGATGATAATGATGGCTTGAAAAATAAACAAAATTAAGAAATAAGAAGTCATTCCTATTACCTGCTGTATAGTAAATACATGTCATAAAGAAATACAGAATAAATGAATTAAGGATTATCAAAAACTATCATCATCATCAAGTAGCTTGTCCCTTCTGGAACTTGGCTCCCATGACAGCAGTTGTGAAAAACTCTCTGTTCCGTGAAAGTTGTCCAGAGTCTGCAGCAGTCATTCTCAGATCGTCAATTACTTCTTGCACCCATCGTCTTCTAGGACTTCCTCTCATTTTTCTTCCATTCAGCATTCCCTCCAAAATGATCTTCTCTAGGCCCTCATGTTGTTGTATGTGTCCAAAATATTTAATTATATAGATGGTAAATTTGTTTCTGGTCAAATACAATAACAAGGAAATAGCTTTTAAAACAAACAAACTGCATTATCGGAAATCATCATTAAAAACAAAGATTGAAGTGGATTGGGAATGTATGTTGTGTGAAAGTAGGGGCCTTGACTAGTACAGCTCTCCGATGGACAGCGGATGGCAAAAAAAGACTTTAACGGTTAAGAAAAACAGAGAAGAACTTTGGAGAGTTGAAAGATTGTGGCCTGACGTGGGAAACAATTAGTAGAAAGGTAGCAAAATAGCAACAGTTGAAAATCTCTTTGTGCAATCCTTATGTATCAAACAAGACGCAAAGGGAATATAGATAGATATAGTATTTAATTTGCTCCCATGACAATATCTGCCTCTTCTGTAAAATCTTTATATCTTTTCATACATGATATAAATATATTCGTTACAATTTGATACACCAATGAAATAATGTGCCAAATATCATATTGAAATATTTCTATGTCAGAAACACTTATTACTTTAATGTTAGTGGATTCCATGCTTGAATTGAAATTTTATGTCATTTTGTTTTACATTTTTTTCTCTATAAACAACAGAGGGATAGAGATAAATGTAGCAAAGATTGTCAGGAGTAAACTCGGGCAAAAATACAAACAATTCCTTATAGAAATATATGTTGGGAACAGTTGCATGCCATCAATTGACTAGCAGGACTAGCCTAGTCCCCCAAAACCCAAACATTATAGTTAATCTAATTTGAGTTAAATTTCCATAAAAAGGCCGCCATAAAAGCATGAAATATTGATAAAACAGTATTAACTCTTTCCACGCTTTAAGCCGCACACTGCGCCATGGCGGAAGTCCGTTGCACGCTTTAAGCCGCACACTGCGCCATAGAGTTGCTTCCTTATAAGAAGTCTTTCTAGTTTTACTTCTACTATTTTACTTATAGTACTTTTAAACCTTGTTATTCTATTGGGCTGTCCAGTTTTCTTCAATTTAGTATATAATAATATATATATGTTTATTTATTGACGATTAGTTGGGATCGTAATTTAAAAAAATTTTTTTTTGCGTCCCTTGAATTAACTGCTTAAAAATTGAGGAAATAAATGGGCGTGGAAAGAGTTAATATTTCTCACAATTTACATCACAATACACAACAATATTACTGTTAATAGAGACTCCAAAGACATCACTCTCGCATCAGATATGCTTGATTTTTTTGGTGTTTTCTTTTTACCAAAGTGGGTCATGGTTTAATCTGCTCTTTCTGTGGAACCACTGGACCACACACAGCTGGGACCACTAAAAGTATCATTGCTAAGCTGCATTGTTCTCGAACCCAGTCCCCTTTGAGAAAAGGCACCTTACGCCACCAGGTTGGAAATTTAGTTTTTATGTGATATTTTGCTAATCTTAAATCAATACTGTTTATTTGTTTGATATATTATTTTACATTATGATTCTCCATCGTGTGCGGCCATCGACCGACAACATATTTAGTGACTATCATACATTTGTACATCCTATAGGGCAGCAACAAACTCTATCCACTTTGTTTCTGTTTGTATCATTGTACCCTAAGATTGATTTATTATCATTTGCATAATTATTTGCCTATCTGTCTTTGATTTGCTTCACTTCACCTTCATTCGTGGTACCATGTGAAGTATTTGACCAATATATTACAACATTATTTTTGTTCTGAATAATTTCTTCATCATTGACCTCTTTGTCTCAAGAGACGATAGATTTTGTGTCCCTTAGTTTGTTCTGTGCTGAGTCACATTGTCTGTTGTGGCTGTAATGGCCTATTCTGGAGTAGCAATCCTTGCCACGGTTGCTGCAGGTGAAACTGGTGACTGGAGTTAATTCAGAGGATGCTCTCTGTGCCCTCTGCACTCTTTTGCTTCCATATGCAATGGCGTTTCTCTTCTTTTCGTTTATAATTTCTTCACACTTACAATAATAGTGTCAATCACAGATCCTCGAATTTGAAACATATCTTTTGCCTGTGTGGTGCCGGTGCCCACAAGGGAAGCAAAGAATAGTACCACTGTGACCTACAAGGCATGTCGTAGAAGCACTGATATAGGACCTAGGGAAGTACTGGCCTACTTGTAGGTGCATAACTGGCACAACGTACAATCTCTCTTAGACTCAGATCACATACAAATCATCCATAAATCACACAGAGTGGTTAACATATGGAGCTTTCATAGAAGAAAAGAGGCATATCTCCTGCTGACATTCTAGTCTAGGACGTCAGCTTCATTATGTTCAAAGGCAGCAGCCGTCAGCTTGAGCCTGTTAGTTTCATTTCAGTAAAATTATATTGCCCTGTTATAGTATGCCTGTTACCAAGTGCATCCTATTTCAACTGATGTTTGTTTGTGTAATATATGCATAATATTAATGTTCTTCTGTTTCCTACGTATTTGTATGATTGATTGGACCATAATCCTTGCACTTCAGTGAATAAACATGTGTGCGGTAATATCTTTCTTACACAGTAAGATCTCAGCAACGGTTCATGATTCCTGATATAGTTTTAACTCTTAGTGGACCAGGGCAAAAGCCATGTTTTTACAAGCTATTTGTTTTTGGAATAAAAACGCCCTTCAGTGTGGATCCTTGTAAAAGACGTCCAATCCAAAGCCACGTAGTGTGGCATTTGGTCCACAATGAGTTAAGGACAGGGAAAATGTGTAGGAACTTTATTAATTTTCAATTAATTTTGCACGGGCAGCACTTTCAACTTACTATTATTGATTTTCATCTGTCAGGGGTTCTTTTACATGCTAAAGTTGAACATGGGACCTACATTGTATTGCCCATCTCTAACACCACTTAGTCACTTAGTGTGCTCCTGGTTCACTAAGAGTTAATCTCAACTACATTGATATCAGAGATCACTGAAAAATTAGTCTGAGCATTCCACACAGGAAACAAACTGTGTATTTTTGGAGCAAGAGGCAAACACTGTACCTCCATGTCACACACAGAAAAACCTGAGTGGTTAGAGAGACATGTCGCCAGTGTGTTGCCGGAGCCCGCAAGTGGAGCAAAGAATAGCAACACTCCGACCTACAAGGAATATCAAAAGAGGTGACTGAGGTAGGAGCCTAGGGAAGCTACCCTAGTAAATAAAAGTGTCACAGAAATCGGATGTGCTGGCTACCTGTAAGTGCATAACTGGCACAACATACAATCGCTCTTAGGCTCAGATCACATACAAATCACAAAAGTGGTTAACAAGTGGTTGATATTTAGCATTTGAAGAAGAAGAGAGACATGTTATAAAGACTTAGTTATTGATAGCAATTTTTTCTGTTCTTAGTTGGTCATATAAATTTGCTATTTCTCCGAAACATTTCTACCATCATTTGAAATGGTCATTGGTTTGATTCTGAGTTATTTATTTTTTCTGTTTGGTGTACATATTTCCTTATCAAATAGATGTCTAGTTTTTGTTCCTTCTTGTTTTTGCTGCTGTTTTGATTAGTTTGTATATGTAGCTGTGTGAGCCAATGTAAAAGAAAAAACATTGTCTTTACTGTCTGTGATAACGCGTTTTAAGGCAGCGTAGGAAAGGGGGTACATGAACCTGAGGAATTTAATGGTTGCATGGCTAGTGCAGTCACAGCGAAAAAGTTTAGGTTACATGCGCAGTGATTAAGATGTTTGTCTTTTCTTTCTGAAGGCTGTGTGTTTGAATGTGAACCGTGTCACATGTGTAATTTTTTCATGAGATCCCTAGGATTGTTGCTGGAGTTACAGAGTTCAATGCTCTCGGCAAGTGGCATGCCATTTCTGCCAACAGGCACGGAACCATATGGGGAAACCAATTACAATAAAGTAAATGCTTTGTTTTTAGACCCTTTTAGACTAATTGGCTTTTACAGCATGCCAGAGGAAACAGTGGTTCTATTCTTCGTTTTTATACCCCTTTTTTGGTATTTCAATAAATCTAACAGCCAAACCATTTTACAAACTTACTAACAATGCAATTTAGTATGATAACTTAGGTATCCATTCTCTCTAATGACTATAATTGTATATGATTTTGTATGAATCTTTTATAAACATGTCTTCTTATCTGTATTGTCAAAACTTCTTTACTAAATGCACTAATAATGTTTGCATTAATTGCACTTTTTTTCTCTTAATAATTCCATTCCATCGCACAAAGTATTACGTACATGTCTGTTTATTTGTTTCATGTATACTAGAATATGTCCCCGTGATATACATTTGTATATAATGATAACAAAATATTTGTGATACATGGCATTAGTGTGAACCTGTATTGTAGTGTTAAAAAAATATGTAAAATTTATGTTGTGGAGCGTTGGTTGTTTTAATTTATATATATATATTTTCATGATAATTTCTAGATTTGTTCATGATAATTTCTAGATTTGTTCAAGATAATTTCTAGATTTGTTCATGATAATTTCTAGATTTGTTCATGATAATTTCAAGATTTGTTCATGATAATTTCTAGATTTGTTCAAAAATATTTGTAGATACATGCTTAGTTTGAACATGTAATTCTAGTGTTCAAAAATTTAAATTTATTAGTAATTCTGTTTCTTTGTTTTAATTTTATGATATATAATTTTCAAGATAATTTCTAGATTTGTTCATGATAATTTCTAGATTTGTTCATGATAATTTCTAGATTTGTTCATGATAATTTCTAGATTTGTTCATGATAATTTCTAGATTTGTTCAAGATAATTTCTAGATTTCTTCATGATAATTTCTAGATTTGTTCATGATAATTTCTAGATTTGTTCAAGATAATTTCTAGATTTGTTCAAGATAATTTCTAGATTTGTTCAAGATAATTTCTAGATTTGTTCATGATAATTTCTAGATTTGTTCAAGATAATTTCTAGATTTGTTCAAGATAATTTCTAGATTTGTTCAAGATAATTTCTAGATTTGTTCATGATAATTTCTAGATTTGTTCATGATAATTTCTAGATTTGTTCAAGATAATTTCTAGATTTTTTCATGATAATTTCTAGATTTGTTCATGATAATTTAGATTTGTTCAAGATAATTTTAGATTTGTTCAAGATCATTTCTAGATTTGTTCAAGATAATTTCAAGATTTCTTCATGATAATTTCTGATTTGTTCATGAATTTTAAATTTTTAGAATTTCTTCATGATAATTTCTAGATTTCTTCATGATAATTTCAAGATTTCTTCATGATAATTTCTAGATTTCTTCATGATAATTTCAAGATTTCTTAATGATACTTAGATATTTCATGATAATTAGATTTTTTAAATGATAATTAGATTTGTTCATGATAATTTCTAGATTTGTTCATGATAATTTCTAGATTTGTTTACGATAATTAGATTTGCTCATGATAATTTTTAGATTTGTTCATGATAATTTCTAGATTTGTCTTGTTTGGGATTGAAAGACTAAACAACTGCACCTGTTGTTGTCTCTAGTGCAATATATCTGTAATAGTTGTCTAAAACTATCAGACCATACCCCAGAAGGTCCCAAATGGGAAAATCTGTCATGAGTGGATGGCATCTATTGAAGTATATATTGCCAGGGTATTAAATGGATCTTGTCCTGGTCATGTTTGTCAAGGAAAAGTTCAGTTAGTTTTGAAAACGCTGGTAGTATAGTTGTTGGATATAGAGTGTTTATAGTGGAGATATTGGATGTGGAAGTGCTGATAGTGGAGATATTGTTGGATATAGAAGTGCTGATAGTGGAGATATTGTTGGATGTGGAAATGCTGATAGTGGAGATATTGTTGGATATGGAAGTGCTGATAGTGGAGATATTGTTGGATATGGAAGTGCTGATAGTGGAGATATTGTTGGATATGGAAGTGCTGATAGTGGAGATATTGGATAGGGAAGTGCTGATAGTGAAGATATTGTTGGATATGGAAGTGCTGATAGCGGAGATATTGGATAGGGAAGTGCTGATAGTGGAGATATTGTTGGAGATATTGGATATGGAAGTGCTGATAGTGGAGATATTGGATATGGAGCACTGATAGTGGAGATAGTGGAGATATTGAATATGGAGCACTGATAGTGGAGATACTGAATATGGAGCACTGATAGTGAAACTATTGGATAGTGGAGATATTGAATATGGAGCGCTGTTAGTTGTTGCACCTTTCTGGTGTATGTGGAGGTAATTGTAGAGTCCAATCCTGGAACACAATCTCTACTACAGGTGGGGCATACAAGATCAAGGTTGGATATGTGGATGTTGTGTGTTCTGTCGTTTCGCGCAGCTCATTTTCTGGACGCTTCAGCAGTACAATGATTCTCAGCTATGCGAATTCCTCCTGTATCGTTGCAGTGCCACATTTGGTGATCTTGCACAAGGGATTTTCAGTATGTGGTGTCTGTATATCGAAGCATTTTAGTGACACTTAAAGAGTGTATTTAAAGTTGTGATTTGTAGTTGTCTGAAACTGTAGCTTGAGCTGGTATTTCGATTTTAAGTAAGGAATAGCTGTGTTATTTGTCAAACTGTTAGCACACACACGTCTCATCCATACCCCTACCAACTCATATCAGGCAGTGATTTATCACAATTGAATACACATAGCAAGCGTTTTTAATTAGACATCGCTACAAGTTTCAGCATGGAGCATCTGGCCAAATGGGTTAGAGCGCTGGCTCCCATGTGGGAGACCTGAGTTCAATCCCCAGTAAGGCCAATGAGTTTTTTATCTGTCAGGGCATGAAGAAAATCCTAACTTGAACAGTTTTGCTGCGACTGCACTAGCGATTTGGCCATTAAATTCCACAGGCCCATTTCCTCCTTCACTACACCACCCTAAAAATGGTATTACGGGCAGTATCTACAGTTTTGGCGGTGTTTTTTTTCTACAAGTTTCTGCTCAATATATTTCATGTGCCAAAAGTATAAAAGTCAGCATATGACACTATCATTAATTTTGTCTTTTAAACAAAACAAACACAACAAAGTCGAGTTTTCAATCTTGACTTCAGAGACTGCAAAATTCAAACATCTCAAAGTATAGTACCACCACTGTGCAACAGAGATGAAGTGCCTACACAGAATTATGGGAGTATTAAGAACAGACTTGTGTAGAAATGAAGGCATCAGGGGAAAAAAATGAGTACAACATCAGAGAGCAATGTTACTCTGATAGAGTGGTTAGAAAACGAAAGGCTGTCCATGCAATAGGTAGACCTCTGAGATAACAGAAGCAACGAAAAACTGTTTATGAAGCGCACACATATACCAGTTCTAGAAATCTCTTCTTATCCTGACGCTGTGAGGCGAAACAGGATTAGAGAAAAGAAGGAAGAAAGAAGAAGTACCAAAACTTTGCTTGCATTTGTTTATGTCAGTTTGAATATGTTCATGAAATGACTTGGCTTTAATTCTATAACATGATTTTATGTATTATTTGTTTAGTCTGCACACAAAAATGCATTCATTCATTTGTTCCCTACTGTTGTTATTATTGAATGTCTTTTTCAATTCTTTTATAGTAGATGTTTATATGTCATTTTCTTAGATATTATATGGATTTTTTATATAGTTGTTTAGATATATGAGTGGGTCTCAATGGCAAAGTGATTAAGTCGTTTGTCTGTCATACTGAAGGTTGTGGATTCGAATCCTGACCTAGACACATGTGTGAATTTTCATGAGATCCCTAGGATTGTTGTCGGAGCTACAAAGTGCGTGCTTTGTGCAACGCTCTCTGTAGATGGCATGCTGTCTCTGTCGTCAGGGACAGAGCCATATTGGGAAACCCGGTGCAATGAAGTCAATCCTTCGCCTTTGGACCCTTTTTTTTCTAGATATCTGAATGTAACTATTCTTTTTTGTATTTATAACTGTTTTAGATGTTAATTTAGTCCTGCTGAGAGCATATTTGATGGTGTTGCTACTTTTGATGAAGACATTAGTTCAACTTATGTTTATGAGGAAAGTCGTGTTTTAGAATCTTTAATTTTAAGTGGTTTTGATATTAGAAGTTTGACACTGTAGATTAGTTATGATATATGTATATGCATGTTAGTGGATTGATGTGGAGGAGATTTAGACATCTAACCCCCATGGGGTTGAAAGTCAGAGGACCACTAGAAAACAACTTGGAAAAAATTGTGTGATTCTGGTATGAGGTGGACAGTAAAGGCATTAACCCCTTTGATTTTCTGAGCCGATATAACGGCTCACAGTATTCTTTAACTCTTAGTGGACCAGGGCAAAATCCATGCTTTTACAAGCCATTTTCTTTAGAATTAAAAAAAAACGTTGTTTAGTGTGGCTTCCTGGTAAAGGTGTCAACCCAAAGCCACATAGTGTGGCGTTTGGTCCGCAAGAAGTTAAAATAACACAAAGCCAGTATACTAGTTCATTTATTATACCTTGCAACAAAAATACATCCAGACAAATTACGGAGTGAAAGGGTTAAGTAAAATCTCCCTTAGCCTTTTCAGACCGTAGAGTATGAAGTGTCTGTCATTTTATATTTCTAGATCCAAGAGTGCAGGAGGTAGGAGGGGCAATTTCTTTCCTCACTTGTGGGACGTTAAGTGTAGAAATGAACCCACAGCCATTTTATGTCTGATTAGACAAGTGAAGATGGAGATATGTTGGACATACTCTGAGAAGAAATGATCAAAGAATCACAAAGCCGGCAATGAAGTGGAAGGCAAAGGTTTCAAGAAAGAAAAGATGACCCACTGAAAACCCTGAAACAAACTTTACTTAAAGAGGTGAGAAATATTGGATTCAATTCCATGTATGAGATTGAACAAGTTTCCCGGGATAGAGCGGTATGGAAAAATTACTTGCAGGTCTTATTTAACATATAACGGTACGAGATAAATATAATAATACTATCTACAGAAGACTTAGAGAAGAAATGGCTCTTATCTCTCATAAGAGAAATAATAAAAGAGAGAAACATGATGGAAAGATAGAAATGTTTATCTATGAAGTGTTAGTCTCCCTATGTCACCACAAATCATGTACTAATCAAAGACAATGTTTATTCTCATCCATGGACCGTAGATATGTATAGAAACACACTGTTAGTCATATAGACCTCAACTTTTATATTAGTCTTCTATCATAGTTCTATATCACATGTTTAATAAATGGTTATAACAATGAAATTTTATGCAATTTATTCCAACACACAGTTTCAATCTATATGCTGGATTGTTTCAGGCTGTTAATGTTTCACATTTCTTGTGGATTTTTATTTGAGGAAGATGGCAATAAAATGTACTAAAAATTGTTAGTTAAAAACAGTAAAGGAACCATTTTTCATACTGTATATTTGTGTCTGTGGCTTAGCGATAATGAGCAGTCACCACCCAAGAGTACCTGGTTCACGCAGATGAAGACAGGGTCATGTGTTAAAGGACAGAAAGTCGATGTCCAGGTGGATGAAGACAGGGGTCATGTATTAAAGGACAGAAAGTTGATGTCCAGGTGAATGAAGACGGGGTCATGTGATAAAGGACAGAAAGTCTATGTCCAGGTGGATGAAAACAGGGTCATATATTAAAGGACAGAAAGTCGATGTCCAGGTGGATGAAGACAGGGTCATGTATTAAAGGACAGAAAGTCATGTCCAGATGGATGAAGACAGGGTCATGTATTAAAGGACAGAAAGTCAATGTCCAGATGGATGAAAACAGGGTCATGTATTAAAGGACAGAAAGTCGATGTCCAGATGGATGAAGACGGGGTCATGTGTTAAAGGACAGAAAGTCGATGTCCAGGTGGGTGAAGACAGGGTCATGTATTAAAGGACAGAAAATCATGTCCAGATGGATGAAAACAGGGTCATGTATTAAAGGACAGAAAGTCGATGTCCAGATGGATGAAAACAGGGTCATGATTTAAAGGACAGAAAGTCGATGTCCAGATGGATGAAGACAGGGCCATGTGTTAAAGGAGGGATGCAGAAACAGTTGAAGACCAGGGTGGATGAAGACAGGGTCATGTGTTAAAGGACAGAAAGTTGATGTCCAGATGGATGAAGACAGGGTCATGTATTAAAGGACAGAAAGTCGATGACCAGGTGGATGAAGACGGGGGTCATGTGTTAAAGGACAGAAAGTTGATGTCCAGATGGATGAAGACAGGATAATCAGTTGAAAGACAAATAATTATAAAGTTCATACATTAATGAACTAATTCAAATATTTGTATCTAAAATGCAGAAAATATATCTGCTAGTACAGATCACATCAAGGCAGAAACAGTATGCATGCAGATATCATTGTTATTTTATAATTCGCACATTTTGGGTTGGAACTATGGAGTGTCTGGCAGAATGGATTAGAGCGTGGGCTGCCTTTCGGGAGACCCGGGTTCAGTACCTGGTAAGGCTAAGGAGTGTTTTTCTGTCGCGGGTCATAAATAAAAAATCCTAAGCTGAACAGTTTTGCAGTGACTGTACTAGCTAAGTGACCACTAAATTCCACAGGCTCATTTACCCTCTGTCCTACACAGCGTTGAAAAGTGGTATTACAGACAGTAACAACAGTTTTAACGGCTATCAGATTTCAATGTAGCCATTGTTATAACAAAGACAAGTTTGTGAATTTTGTGTTCTTTCTTTGTAACTTATCACCTGCCTTTTATTATTCCAATTGATTCAGATACTTTTATCTTTGATAGTTATATGGTTGTTTTATAAACATTTGTTTCATTCAACCACTGATGGGTATTAAGTGTTACTGCGGTCTTGCACATATTCAACTTTTATTTTTGCTAATGTTATTTGTTATCAGACATGTTATTTAGCTACAAATCAAAATCTATATTACCTGTGTCTGAACTCTTGAAACATGTTACAATGCTGGATGATTGAAGAGTCTTAGTGTAGATATTAAGTAATGTGTGGTACATACAGGCATGGTTTTAATGTGTGGGTCAGAGCTGTTATGCACAAGGCTAGAGGAGTAAACTTTGACCACAAATCCAGAGCGAGGGACCATAAAGCAGTTGATGGTTATGTTTGTAAACCATTCCATCTTCTAGCATCCCCTGCTTGAGTCTAAGTGTATGGACTTTGCCTTTCCTTGGATGAAACAGTAGGGTAGAGACGAAACACGTAAAAACAAAGTACTGTAGTCTTACAAAATACAAAAAAATACACAGCAATGTTTCGACCAAAAGGCCTTTATCAAGCAAAGGATACAACAGAATGTAACATATAGCATCAGACAATAAATTCCTAACCAATACAATGCTGATGCTATATGTTGTATGCCGTGTAAGAAGTGAATTTCTTCACTTCTGTTGTATCCTTTGCTTGATAAACGCCTTTTGGTCGAAACGTTGCTGTGTATTGTTATTGTATTTTGTAAAACTACAGTACTTTGTTTTTATGTGTTTCGCCATTCTACATAGTTTTACTGCAGTCTTCCCATATAATGATGATACAGTAGGGTAGAGCAACATTTGTGCAAAATGGGAATGCCATATTCCCCATACCAGCTACCCAGGCTAGGCATAAATGGAGAGAACACTTTTTCCTTGCTTTTGGCTCGAACACAACACAGAAAGCAACAGTCCTGAGAGATTTAGGAAAGAACTGAAAGGGCAAACTCAGAAGTAGTCACAGTAACATACTTACCAATTAACTGTTTATAATGGCCAAAAAGGCTATATATAAAGCAATTGTGCTTCTGGGGTTGCTGTATGTGTGTGAAATCTGGACTGTATTTTAACACCATACCAGGAAGTTAAATTGTTTCTATACTATCGGTTTTAGAAAGCTTCTAAACATTAAATGGCAAGACATGATCCCTGATATGATTGTCATTGAAAGGACTAGCCTGTCCAGCACTCTTACCTCTGTGATGAAGTTTCAGAACTGCTTCATATTTTCTCTAAAACTATTCATTAAGTAGTATTATTTTAATGGATACTGTTAATAAAGTATTCAGTTTTATCATAACATTAATGTCACTTTTCATGCATGTTGCAGAGGTGCAAATCTTAAGTACACTTTATTTCCTTGCTCCTCAATGATATCTTGTCTAGCTATCCAAATAAATTTAGCAAGTTTATTGTGCAGTCAAGCCAAAATCATATAGTCTAGATTGATATGTGCTTATGAACTGCCAGAAGAACATTTAGTTCTTTTCTTTCATTCAGCCGCAGTCTGGGAGGCTGTTTTTCTGTATGTTGTTATTCGATTGACGTCATAGCACATTGGGCATTCCATATGTGCTCGGTCCTCCGCAACCATCCCAAAGTCCACATGTTCACCATACCCATGAGAAGTTGATTAGTATGCCTTTTCTCTCTACCATGAAGACAACACTGTCTGGCATGTCCACACTTAACTCCTAATTCTCACAATCAGTCCAGTGTCTGAGACTCGCTCATATCACATAAATGAGCGTGCATTGCATTGATGACATCGGCTCTATCTATACTTCTGCCAGCTTGAGTCAGGACATTGTTTGTAAGATCGCCAACACGTTCATTGCCCTACACTCGAGCATGTCTAAGTTTCATGTGTGGCAGCTGTATCTACCTGCAGTCTCTCGAGTCTATGACAGGTGCTTTTGTTTTTGACTGGTCTAAATAAATGAGTCTGGGAACATAGTCCTTTGTTTCATGTGCCAAATCTATTAAGTTTATTTTTATTGTTTCTAGAAACAATATTTTATATCCAGTTTAAATAGAACTTGATCTTCACACCCCTATCTGCACTGCGGCTTAAAAACATCCTTTGCAATACAAGCTTCTAGTGACTTTTCTATGTTTATTTACTTCAATCACTTTTTTATAATTCATTGAGTTGTTTTTTTTAATGTGCATACTTGTATAATATATTCTGTTTTTTTCTATTTATACACATTTTCGTGGGGATTTGAACAAAGAAAGAACATAAGATAAAACAGTTGATTCCAGAATGTTCTAGTTTGGTTTTCCGTAGTTGTTTTCTTTTCTTGTGTGTGATATTGTCATATTTATTGTGCTTGAATCACAGATTAAAGTTTATTGGATAATGATTTTATTTGTTTTATTAATTTGTTTAAATGGTGGTTCTGTTCTTAGTTTTTGTTTTTTCTTTCGTCGCTTTCAACTCAGACGAAGTTTCATCTCTGAAACTGATTTTTGCGTGAAAATCCGTTTTTTCCAATTTCTTACAATGGCAGCAGCGTGCACATTGTAAATTACTTTACACTGGCAGCCGTGTGCTCAATGTACTCGTAATTAGTATTCCCTCGCCACACAGGCAGATTTTCTCCGACTTTAGAGGTACTCACGTTATCGTCCTGAGTAAGACCAGGGACTCGAACAAATGCCGGACAGTAGGTTCGAACCCGAGCTATGAGGCGTCTCACAGCTAGCAGGCCGAGCTACTATCAACTACTCTAGGCAGTCCCCATCTGTTCTTAGTAAATGGGCATGGTTTTACAAAATTCATTCTTGTCATGATCTTCTTCATGCTATTCTGTGTACTTCACTAGACGTGGATGGACAGTATGAGTGCAGGATTCAGCTGATGAGTTATATTAATTGGAGAAACTATACTCCTTGTCCCCATGAGGCCATTACTTTGTAGTGATTGGGAGGGGAGGGGGCTTGTGTACATCACTGACCCAGAGAGCTATGCCGGCAGGGTTACCCAAGCCAAGACAGGACAAAGGAGATAGGTCAGATTAAATGTGGCCTCCTGGTTAGAGGTTGTGCGATGGACTAACCATCCATTACAAAAAATATGACGTTACAGAAACCAAAACCAAATTTTTCTAAAACTAATAACTTGCGTCTCAGACTGACTACTGCTCCATGCCAGAGACAGATGATGCGTGGCATCAAACCTGCAAGAAGGCACTGACTACCCTTTTTCGACCGCAAACTGAGTGGTGCTGGACTATCTTGGGAGGTCATCAATAAAACAGACAGAGACCAGGAAAATTGTTGAGTCCATATGTTCCACAAGGAGCAAAGAGGAATAAGTCAAGACTGAACTCCTGGGATATTCAACAAAGCAGAACAGATCATACCGTTACCCAGATCATGAGTTGGTAGATCAAAACAAGTTAAGCAAACACCTCTTTCCCTAGAACATAGGTCATATGCTTTACTCACAGTATGCCATCCTAAAGTAAGACAGAACCCAACAAACCACTATCTTCTGGCTCTACATAGTATATTGTAAAATACACGCATATAGAACCTGTAATTTCTGACAAAGTTAGTTGCGAGTGTTACTTTTCTCAAAGGGGACTAGGCTCACGAACAATGCAGCTTAACAATGATACGTTTACAGGTCGCAGTTGTCGCATGTCTATCTTCCACACTTTGTTGTGAGGAAACAGTTTTAAGATCCTTGTCCCCTTCCACATTTCATACTTTGAAGCGCTGTCAAACTATATTGACAATCGAACACTTCAGCAGATCACTGTCATTAACGGGAACAATTAAATATGGTTAATAATCAAAGCACTACCACTCGAACGATGAAAACGGCACGCAGATTTGCATGCGAGAGAACGCTAAGAGTTATAATTTATCATATGTCACAAACTAGGTGGGCATGAACTAGTCTCACGGAAAGAGCCGATTAAGCCATGACCCACTTTGGAGTTGCTTTTTTTTTTTTTATCGAGCGCTTCTGATGCTACAGTGCTGTCTTTGGTATCTCAGCGATAATATCGTTGAGCATTGTGTCGCAAAAAATGACGTGAGAAATGTTAATGCTGTTTAATCAATATTTTTACTTTATGACCCGGGAAAATTTGATTCAAATTAGATTCACTAAAGGCCATAATGTCTAGGCTGACTAGGCTAGTCCTGCTAGTCAATTGATGGTACGCCGCTTGGTGGTGGTTGTTTTTCAGCACGGCAAATGGCAGCTGAATTAAGTCAGTAACGGTTAATACGGTAACAAAAACGATGATTTATATCAACAACCCTTCACACTGCAAAAATAAAATTAGTAAGTAAAGAAATTAGTTCAGCAGAATCTTTTAAAGCAAAAAAATGCTACTGAAGAGTTCTTAAACGCACTGGACAAAGAAGCGAACAAGCATCCTGACTTGAACATAGAGGAAAATGGCTAATAAACAATATCATGTCTCGTAAACTTTTGTCACAATGATTTCAAGATAGCAATAATGAAGGGCATGGTTCATGGAAGACGAAGCAGAGGATGACAACTGGACCTTAAAAACTGAACATGATATCGACTGTCTTTCAGACGGGCTGTGATGACTGTGACTTTCTGTAAACGATATGTTACATGAAACTGAGCAGATGGGCCATGGAGAACCCATGGTAGATAGATCTAAATGAACATGGTCATCTCTAACCCTATCCAACTTACAAAGATAGATCTTCTTCTGCATTCTCCCTAGATTGGGATTACGGATTCCCCGTTTGTGTCGATCTCTTCCCGCAGTAAGTTTTGGCCACCCTCGTGATGGTAGGTATGACATTCTTACTGTGTGTCTAAATCTCCGAGGCAGATTGGCGACCGTAGAATCCGTTATCCCATTTCTCATTGTGAGGGTCGTTGCACCATGTTATGCGCCTTACGGCCTGGTGCATCCGTTTTCTGCAAGCATTTGTTTCGGGTTAGCATTCCCTAGCGGACACATGCATCCGATTTCAGCCAAACCTCCTTAGCCGCCTCTTACGACATGCGTGGCAGGTAACAGTGGTTCTATTCTTTACACCATAAATTTGGGCCCTGTAACCACTCGGGCGCAAAGATAGATCAAAGCATTATGTTTCATCTTCAAATCGAACATGTACTAATCACAGAATTAGGCCGACATGTGTATGAATCTATAAGCCGAAGCGCAACGTATGCACGCTCTCGGCGCAAACCACACAAAGTGAATTGAATGACTTGGCTGATAAGAGTGAACGCAAAGAAGATCCACAGCACAATGCAGAGTAGTGGAATTGTTTTCTAATCGTAACGGTTCTCATGTCACCCCAGCATCAGTTAGGTACCAGAAAAGCAATGGGAAGTAAAAGCAATTGTCGTGATGTGATCACTTCACGTGGTTAGTGGAAAAATATGGGCCTAACACTCAATATACCCCAATGGTATAAAAAAAAAGAGGTTTGAAACATTTGGTGACGATTAAAATACAGGGAAGAAGAGATCGTAGAAGGCAGCGAAAGAAGATGGGTGGTCTTACATCGTGGTCGGACAAGAGATCGACGTCAGAACCGCACCATGAAAGATAGTATTGGTGAGACATGATCGCCAACGCGCATAGCACTTGATTGATTGATGAAAAAGAGTTCCTTTACAGTGAAGAGTGTTATCTGTGTACACAGTGCACACCATCATGAGACTTTGGCTGCAAAGCGTTGGATGGTGTCAGGATGATCTAAGACCAGATCAATGGAACACATTGATTGTACGGAATAGACGACACTTCTCTTCCACCATTTACTTCTTTATAGAAGTTTATGTTATGTTATGTGATCGACGTCATGGCACATTGGGCATTCCCATTCGTGCTATGTCCTCCGTTCCAGCAGCCATCCCAAAGTTCTTTGCTCACAGTACCCATGAAAAGTTGATTACTATATCTTCTCTCTCTCTACCACGAAGACGACACTGTCTGGCATGTCCAAACTTAACGCCTAATTCTCGAACTCGTTCCAGTGTCTGAGACCCGCCCATGTCACACAACTGAGAGCGTACCGCATTGATGATATCGGCTCTGTCTATACTTCTGCCCACTTGAGTCGGTGCATTGTTTGCAAGAGAGTCAGCAGGCTCGTTACCTTGCACTCCAGCATGTCCAGGCGTGTACAGCCAAGTCATTTTCTTGAGATCTGATCTCCAAATGATGTCCACCCATTCCACACGCATACTTCCAGATATAAGTTTTTTGGGGATGGGGAGAGGGGGTGTAGTGATCTTGAGTGTGCTTGTTTTAAGGCACTCTGTAAGCTTATGTTCATTTTCATAAATCTGTTATTGATGCCTTATCTCCATCTTTTGCGTGGTCTTCCTCTTGCTTTGTACTCGTTATACTTTTTCTGTGTTGCTCTCTGTGGTAGGCATATACAACACTTTATAGCCGTCCATCGCAAGCGATGACAACAATCTCAGACGTGTGCTGTTGCACCTCTCTGGTGTGTGGGGAGGTGACTGTAGAGTCCAATCCTAGAACAGAATCCCCGACCACAGGTGGGGCATACATGATCAAGGTTAGACATGTGCGTGTTGTGTGCTGTCTTTTCGCGCTGCTCGTTTTCTCTGTGACTCAACAATACGACGATTCTCAGCTATTCGGGTTCCTCTTTGTTGTTACAGCGCCACATTTGGCGATCTTGCGCAAGGTATTTCCAGCACGTATTGTCTATATCGAAGCATTTCAGAGACACTTTAAGAGTGTCTTTACAGCGTTTTTTCTGTCCACCAGCTAAACGTCTGCCCCTTCAAGCTCGCCATACATCAACTGTTTTGGGATGCGTTTATCAGGCATTCGAGCAACGTGACCGACCCATCTCAGTTGGGCCTTCTGCAACAGGGTGTTGACGCTTGGAATCTTTGCTCTTGTGAGGATTTCACTGTCTGGAATTTTGTCCTGTCAGTTTATTTTTAGTATTCTGCGTAGACAGCTTGTGTGGAAATGGTTTAATTTTCATGCGTGTCTGCTATACACTGTCCATGTCTCGCTTGCGTACAGCAGCGTGGTTAGCACTATGGCCTGGTAAACTTTCAGCTTTGTGACTATGCTTATCCCTTCCGTTCCCACACAGTGACACGTAACCTTCCGAACGCAGCACTGGCTTTGGATATCCTATTGTTGACCTCAGAATCTATGTTTATCGATCTGGATAGGAGGCTGCCAAGATAAGCAAAGTTGTCCATTGACTGGAGACGCTGGTGTTTAATGTTGATGACTGGATCGTAATACTGTTCTCTAGGGGCGGGCTGGAACATGACCTCTGTTTTTGGTGTTAATGGTGAGACCAAACCTATCACAGGCCATTGAGAACTTGTCCATGTAAGTCTGCATTTCTTCCACAGAGTTGGTAGCGAGGGCAGTCATCAGCAAACAACAGGTTTTAGATAGTTGATTCTTTTACCTTGGTGGTGGATTTTACCTTGGTGGAGGATCTCTGTGGTAGGCATATACAACACTTACAACAACAAACGTAACTCCTGGATGTTGTTCCGGTCTGGTTTACTTTTACAAGTACAAAATAATGGTAAATTTATAATCGATAATGTCGCGTCATTGTTGTGATACACTATACATCACATTCACTGTTGAACCTTCAGCTTAGCCAGTAAACACGTCTACTTGTTGCTTAACTAGTAGGTTTGTAAGCAACAAACACATTGAAGAGAGAAATGTTAGAGCTTACTAATTTTGTGTGTCCGTTACAAATTAACTGCTCGGTTTATTATTATGCATTTATTGGTACTAATTACTAATTTAGACCGTCAGACAAACGACGCACTTGCAGTTACACTTCTCAGTCACTTCTGTTCACATCATCAGTTTTGTCAATTTATCATGATCAATATCATGAGATTCATGACTATTAGACTATTTATTATTTGATTTTTGTGTAACATTCAATGAAAATAAATGTCACTATGCAAGTTAAATATTCACCTACCAAAACGATACTCATCATCAAATAGCTTGTCCTGAGCAGAACTTTGCCACCCCAACAGTCCTCCGGAATTTCTCTCCCATAGGCCAGATGTCCTGCCTCTGCAGCTGTCATGTTCAAACCATCAGTTACATCCTGAATCCATCTTCTCCGTGGTCTTCTCTTCTTCTCTTTGCCGGTATGTCTCCTTCCATGATGGTCTTCTCCAGCCCTTCATGTCTTTTTATATGTCCAAAATATCTCAATTTTCTCTTTCTTATTTGTAGCATCAGCCAGTTTTCTTTGATTTTGAATTCTTTCTGGATAGATCTATTTGTTCTCTTCTCTGTCCAAGATATACGAAGGACTCTTCTATAATACTTGTATTCAAAAGCACTTATATGTTTTTCCACTGCTTTATTAAATGTCCATGCTTCACACCCATACATTGCCACTGGGAATATGCATGCTCTTAGTATTCTGATCTTTGTTTTCTTATCAGTTCCGTTCCATACTGTTTTGAGTTGTTTAATTTTTGTAAAGCCATGTTTGTTCTTCTTTTAATTTCCTTCATCCCATTTCCATCTGTTGTTAGCCAAGATATTCAAAACTGTTCACATTTTCTACTTTCTCTCCATTGATAAAAATATCATTTGTCCTGTTTGTTTTATCTATTGTCATAATTTTTGTTTTTGCCACATACATGGATACTAACTTCCATAAATGGATGTTTGTCGCAGTTTCAAAGTTTGCGCATGATACTGAAAGATGGGTTCAAGCTCAACCTGGGGTTGACATGCAAACTTAAATGATATGTCAACAACTTATATAATGACTAGGCAACTAATGTAAACATGGACATTGAGCAAAGTGCAATCACAAAAAATAACTACATGTGAAATGCGTTGCCTGCGAAAAGTTACCAACAACACAAGAAAAGACAGAATCACCAACATCAGCATAAGAAAGAAAGTTGGCACAAAACCATGCTTGAATTACATAGATAAACAAAGAATGAATTGGTGTGGCCACTTAATAAGAATGCATCCAAACTCCACAGTATACAGAATCTTCTACAACAGAACATCGGGAAAGAAGGCAAGAGGAAGACCACGGAAAAGATGGTTAAATGGCGTAGCAGAATCCTGTGAAAGAGCAAAGATAACAATCACACAAGCCACCAGAACAGCGCAAGACAAAAACAGAAAACCACGACACTGGGCAACAACCCGGTAGCAGTGTGACGACAAAAGAAGAAGAACTAATGTAATGAGAAACTTGTGGAAACAACCCAAAAAAATATCCGCTACTGGAGCTGGATAGGACTTACATTAAGAATTTGTTCTGGAACCAACACAGAAAGTAAAGCAGAGGAAGACCAAAGTTTCCAAAGAACACAAAGAGAAAAGAGCTTTAAATGGGGTCTATAAAGACATGAAAATGATGTGAACAGAAATAGCTAGCGATGGTTTATTGAAAACCTGTGCTCCAGATGGAGCTCAAAGGTTTAATATTCATATTTTGCTATTTGGTTCTAAATGTTGTTATAACCGAAAATGGGGTCAAGGATAAGCTGTCAGTGCTACTAAATGTGCATAATCAGAACCCAAGACTAATCAAAGATGTGTGTCTCAAATAGCCTCTGACTGTTAAGTCGACACCTAGCTTTATTGTGCCAAATCGTTTAAAGTAGCAGATGTGGAATGATGAGTCTGTGGCTTCACAAAAGTAGTGATTCAAGTGACCTATTACAATGACTGCAGTAACTGCCTTAGTGTCTACTCCAAATATCTCACTATACATTTCCAGTAGACTGTTTCCATAAATAACATCATCTCCTGGAAGATGAACTATTTGGCCAACAACTTGAACATCACAGTGGTTTGGAGAGAACAGCAATTGAAGACATGGTTCCTGGAGTACAAGACAGGGGACAACCAAGACGAAGGTGGTAGCAGGACATAAAATAAACCTTGAACAGGACACTAGAGGAAGCGGGAGAACTTGCTAGAGAGTTTTTCAGACGACTATGATGAAAGCAATTTTACGCAAGGGACATGCTACTACTTGAGACTTTTCTCTCTCTGTGCCTTTTTTAACGCGGATTGAGGCATACGCCCTCAACCAACTCATGTCAAATCTTCCTATCTCTAGCTATCTCCTGCAGCTCTCTCCAGCTCTTCTTTATATTGTTGATCTCTGCTTCCAAATCTCGTCTCCGTGTATTTGTCAGCCTCCCCTTCTTTAGCTGTCCTCGGTTCAGAAAAGGACCTATCCAGTGCCATCGTCTTTTTAAACCTCTTGGTTCACTGGAATCTGTCATGTTCTCTCCATAAGTTCCTCATTTGTGACTGTTTCATCGAC
Source organism: Arion vulgaris (assembly GCA_020796225.1). NCBI lineage: Eukaryota > Metazoa > Mollusca > Gastropoda > Stylommatophora > Arionidae > Arion > Arion vulgaris. Next base: position 11,891,106 of record CM036772.1, read on the forward strand.
ACATTTTTTGTGTTCCTGAGTGCATTTTTTCAGACACCTAGATTGTTACCAGGCCTCTGAAGTTTGTGCTTAATGCAATACTCTCGGCAGGAGGCGTGCCATTCATGTGGAGAGAGGCCGAGTCATATGGGGTAAAACTCGGTGCAATGCAGTCAATCCTTTAGCTTTAAAACTTTTTTTGGGTAAATTGACTGCAGTTTATTGTGCCATTTAAAACTTATTTTTATTGCAGAACACAAATTTCACTGGATTTTACATTTGACAAAAATTGCAAGAATGAAGTGGTTTGAAGGAGATATCCCAAGAGCTATTCAACAGACCAAGATCAATAAATCTGTGTTCATTGTTTTTGTCTCAGGTGAGAGGTTTGCATAGTGATTTAGATTGTAAAACTTGAAGATATAATGTTATTTTACTTCTTCTACTTCTTAATCTCTTCTTGTTAGAACGCTCCATGCCGACTACCTGTTAACTCTTTCCACGCGCAGTTATTCCCTCAATTGTTTAACAGTTAATTCAAGGGAGACAAAAAAAAGCAATTTAAACAAAAAGTAAAATCATAACTACTCATCAATAAAAAACACACACATATATATATATATATATATATATATATATATATATATATATATAAAATATACTAATTTTAAGAAAACTGGACAACCTATTAGAATAACAGGGTTAAAAAGTAGTAGAAGTAAAATAGAAGTAAAACTAGAAAGACTTCTTATAAGGGAAGCAACTGCCTATTGGCACAGTGTACGGCGAATGGCATTCAACGGAATTCCAATATGGTGCAGTGTGCGGCGAAAAACAGGAAAAGAGTTAACCACTCATTGTGATTTGTATGTGATCTGAGCCTAAGAGCGATTGCACGTTGTGTCAGTTATGTGCCTATAAGTAGACCAGCACATCTGATTTCTGCAACGCTTTTTATTTACTAGGGTAGCATTCCTAGACCCCTACCTCAGTCGCCTCTTACGACATGCCTTGTAGGTCATAGTGTTACTATTCTTTGCTTCCCCCATGTGTCCCTGCAATATACAGGAGAGCATTTTACTAGCTCAATGCAATGTGTGAGAACCACGATAACATAGTTGTTTGCTGGCATGTAGTACTGGAACTATATCCTGATCAATGAGTAAGGAGAGCTTGCTGGTCATTGTTTTAAAAACATTCATCATCATGCCTTGGCGATGAGTGCCAAGAGCATTAAGATTTGTTGTTCATTTTCAATTGGTTTTTTTGTTGCTGTTGGTGGGAGTCACAAATACCTATTTACTGTATATTATTTACGATATTATCCAACGCTTCCTGTTTAGTTCCAACTCCTTAATTATATGGTGAAAATTTCTCTCAGATACTTGTATGTTTGTTACATGGTCACTCGGTGATATGCCATAAATATGTCTAAGGCGTCTTGTATCAACAGCCTTAAGTTTTATTTCCTGTAAAGAGTTCAGATTCATAATGGACTCACCACACAAGTCCTATGGACCTGCGCTTTTGTACGCTCGGTTAGTTTGTTATTTTCCAAGAAATATGTATGACAGTTTACACACAAGAAGGTTTAAACAGACTGACAGACATACTTTGAAGGAGATCGGAGAAATTATGTACATATCTGATGTGTGAGGAAGATGATCCTGAAATGAACACACGAGAAGAGAATGTAAAGATTAATAGGACCATCATCATTGCACTTCGGTGAGTAAACCATGTGTGCTCCGACCTCTTTCTTAGACATGAAGATCTCAGCTGCAGCGCATGAACGCCATAGCACCAGCGAGGGTCCCTGATATAATTTAGAAAATAGTGAAAATATTTTGTAGAAATTATTTAAAGTTGTTTTTTAAAAATTTATGTAAAGATGCAACTTTCTATATTTGCTCAGCATTCATTTGAATGTTTATATTCATTGTTTTTAGTCCACTGAATTTTAAACTTTGTTCGCCTGTATTGAACTTTCTTTAACAGGTGAAGATGATAAATCTAATGAGATGGAATCGTTTTTGCACAAAGAAGATGTCACAGGTTTGGTTGAAGCAAATCGTTGTGTGGCAATTAAGTTATTAGCAGACAGGTATGTCATTTTTGCATATCATTGTTCTCTAGTATTTGATGTTTATCTCTGTTTTTTAGTTGATTATCTTGTCCTTTCACATTAGCCTACCTTTTCGTGGTTGAAGGGTTTGTGTGCCTTTGGGATCCTTCAGGCTATGTCAGCAGGAGTCTAACTCCTGGCATGTCTAACCAAGCTGAACAGAGTAAAGGTGAAAGGCCAGATTAAATGGCGGGGAGCAAGATGGAGCCTCATAAGGTAACAGCGCAGAACTCACCAGCGAGTGGTAAATGCTCTGACTGCAACCAACCCATTCCCAGCTATGGGACAAATAGCAGCCGTCCTCTCCCTTGAGGAAGACATCCTTTTTCTTGTTTTGTCTTCTACTTCTATGACACTTTCCTCCAAGTATATGGGATTAAACTATAGTGTCTAGGGAGCACACCCTTCATAAAAGCCTGGGTTGGTGAGCCTGGTGACCTGGAGTAGGATGACTCCAGACAAACACGTGAAGACAGATCACATCAGCAGGGAACTGCAACTGTCTAGAAAACAAACTAAAAAAAAAAAAATGTCCTCAGAAACGGAATGCATCAGCCATTATTAGCAGGGAAGAATCAACACATAGGAATGACTCAATGGCCCGATTGTCTTGTCTTGTCATTGATCAAGTAACCTCTTGTAGACATTTGGGGGTTCCTCCTCATCCGAGTTACAAGTCATCTAAAATTGTTCTATCATCAAAGAGATGAAAGAGTTTGTTAACTTTTAGTGGATTAGGCCAAAAGCCATGTTATTACAAGCCATTTGTTTTTAGAATAAAAAATGCCCTATAGTATTGCTCCTGGTAAAAAGGCTTCCAACCCAAAGCCACGTAGTATGGCGTTTGGTCAACAAGGAGTTAATTCAGGTTGGCTGTATAAGGCAGGAATGACTGAGCACACCCGGAATGATCCATTTAACCTTTATTTTTGTACCAGGGCATGCGGGAGTACAAGGTAATGAATGTACAGATCACATGGTCAATACAACAATGGTTGAGAAAGAACAGTTAGTGGATAGTGCAGATATCATCAATGCCGTAAGAGAAGCAAGTCTTACAAATTACTTGGAAAATATTTGTAAATCTGTATCCTTATCCAGAGGGAAGAAGATGGGAGTGAATATGGAAACTGCCAGATACAAACACTTTGTTACCTCTGAAGTCGGAGAAGGCCCACCTGTATGGCGGGGACACACACTGATAATAAGGAAAGCAGGCCTTCATGCAAAAATCAGAAGCGCCATACCAGGCAACCGGACTACGTCTGAATTCATATTGGGTAAACGGAGAAGAAAAAAGATAAAACACCAAGGGTTCCAATGGCATTATAATGATTTAAAAAAAAAATATTATTGGTCCCTTACACGTTAGTTCCAGAGCGGTGGACCCTGGTGCGTTTAAAATGTAAAAGCTCAGTGTCGTAATTCTTTCGAATGAGAGCTGCTCGGAGTTTGTTTAAATGTATTTAGTTGTCTATTGGCTCTATGAAGGCTCTCACCCTTTGACCACGATCAAGTGGACACCACACTTTGATCCTAGCCAAAAGGCAGAGAAGCATAATAATGATATGTACGGTAGATCCATGTATTACCACAGAACAAATGCATGTCCTCAGTATTTTTATTTCTGTTAACTTGTCCATCTTATGTCAGAGGTTCTTCATTTTGTGTTAATTTGTAAAATTGTATTTGATATATTTTTTGCTTCCAATTCAATATTCATTTTCTGATATGTAGAATGCACAGTGAAGTACAATTATTCATTTATATTTTTTTGTTTTGTTTTTTTCAGCAATGATTGCAAGTTCTTCTCCCAAATTTGTATCCTTTTGACTTTCAAAAATGCAGAGATTTTATTTTCTTAAACTGTATTCTATGCACATATTATGAAGAATAGTAAACCAACACCGTGTCGTTAGTTGCCATACACTGAGAGATATACTGAGAAGATTGCAGCACTTATGGACTAATTGGTTCTATGTTCAGTGATGATGATCCAACGACTAAACTAATCTCTATGCACCGTGCTGTAAATTTTCTTCCTTATTATCACTGTCCTCGCCATTTTTTCCGATCCAGAAGCACTTGAGCTTTCAGCTCTTTGGCTCGGTGCCATGCACATCATAACCCTTTGGTCCGGTGCCACGGACACCATAAATCTGGAGAACCTGTGGCTTTTCTGCCAGCGCGTGGAATTGAACCGCACTCACAGGGATGGAGGGGGGTGGGCAGGCGAGCAATATCCTCGCTATATAAGCATGCTGTATGGGGGTCTGGGCAGGCGAGCAATATCCTCGCTATATAAGCATGCTGTATGGGGGCTGGACAGGCGAGCAATATCCTCGCTATATAAGCATGCTGTATGGGGATCTGGACAGGCGAGCAATATCCTCGCTATATAAGCATGCTGTATGGGAGGGCTGGACAGGTGAGCAATATCCCTCGCTATATAAGCATGCTGTATGGGGGGTCTGGGCAGGCGAGCAATATCCCTCGCTATATAAGCATGCTGTATGGGGGGTCTGGGCAGGCGAGCAATATCCTGATATAAGCATGCTGTATGGGGTGGGCACGAGCAATATCCCTCACTATATAAGCATGCTGTATGGGAGGGCTGGACAGGTGAGCAATATCCCTCGCTATATAAGCATGCTGTATGGGGGGTCTGGGCAGGCGAGCAATATCCCTCGCTATATAAGCATGCTGTATGGGGGGTCTGGGCAGGCGAGCAATATCCCTCGCTATATAAGCATGCTGTATGGGGGGTCTGGGCAGGCGAGCAATATCCCTCGCTATATAAGCATGCTGTATGGGGGGTCTGGACAGGCGAGCAATATCCCTCGCTATATAAGCATGCTGTATGGGGGGTCTGGGCAGGCGAGCAATATCCCTCGCTATATAAGCATGCTGTATGGGGGGTCTGGACAGGCGAGCAATATCCCTCGCTATATAAGCATGCTGTATGGGGGGTCTGGACAGGCGAGCAATATCCCTCGCTATATAAGCATGCTGTATCAAACTTCAGGAGTATTACTGGAGTTCAGCTCTGTCATCTTATTTCTTAAATACATCTTCATCCCCAGTTATTCCAGTAAACCTGCAGAGCCTACCATCTACTATACCACACTGGGTAATGCACAAGCTGATAGATTGGCTGGCATGACTATGCTATCAGAAGGAACTGCAATGGATCAAAATGACATTCTTAACGCATTGAGAGAATCTTTCCGAACAGAGGAGTTTCAGGGTTGTGAATCCCAGTTGCTGACCGGATTGAGAGAGATATTGGTACAGCCCAAAAAGAACAACATACCAAGTATGCAAAATGATTGATTAATCCACATCATACTGGCGTGTTAAGATGCTGAATGCTGCTGGATTTGTTGAGAGGGGGTCGGAGCACCTATGGAAATGTCCGAAGTGCCATGATGATAGTCTTCATATTAAAAATAAACTGTAGTTACTGCCTGTAATACCGCTTTTTGGACGGTGTAGGGCATGCACCTGTGAAATTTAATGGCCACATTGTTAGTGCGGTCGCATCAAAACTATTCGGGTTAGGATTTTTCATTATGCGCCTGATAGAAAAACCTCAATATAACTGATCTCATATCTTGGCCCCCCTCACTCACTTCATTAGTTTCATACATAAATTGGCTACATGTTGAATATCCTTAAAGAGTACCAGATCCTGTTGTGGTCATCCCATCAACGTTTTTCATAGCCGATACAGGTGTTCCCATTGAAGTGATTGGTGAATGCAGATCTCATGAAGACTTCCTGGCAAAGGTCAAAAATGCTGTTGAAGTAAGTAATCATTTATTAACTATATGTTTATTTTTACAATAGTCAGATAATTTGTCGCCCGTGTGGTGCTGGGACCGTAAAGGAAGCAAAGAATAGTACTACAAGGCATGTCGTAAGAGGCGACTGATGTAGGACCTAGGAAGTTACCCTAGTAAATAAAAAAAGCATCGCAGAAATCGAATGTGCTGGTCTACTTGTAGGTGCATAACTGGCACAACGTACAATCGCTCTTAGGATCAGATCACATACCAATCACACAGAGTGGTTTAACAAGTAGTCAATATGGAGCGTTTGAAGAAGAAGAAGATAATTTGTTACTGTAGAAAAGTGGCAAACAACTATTGAGGCCTTATGCTCCACAAAAAGAAGAGTGGAATAAGTATCGTTGTACTTCTGAAGTCGAAGAAAGGCATATCTGTATGGAGAGGGATACTGATGATAATGAAAGCATGCCTTCATGCACAAATCAATCAGAAGCACCACACCAGGTGCCCTGACTACTCCTGAATTCATAGCGGGTGAACTCAAGAAGAAGTATCGGTGTTGAGATCAGGGTTTACACCCCAAATCTATTTTTTAAATGATTGTGTGGTGATGAAAATCTGACATGGTTGGGAACAATTTGAGCACTATGTTCTATTCATCATGCGTTCATATTATTCATTGGTCTGCTTGGAGTGCAATGACGTCAGTTTAGTAACCAATAACCGTCATGCATCATGTCCTTTGCATAATATCCTTCTCATCACAGCCCATTTGAAAAAAACTCTGCCTCTTGGAAGTTCTTCTACCTCCTCCAATGTCATGTTTATGGTTTCTTTCATCTTTACAGTTTCTGTAGCCGTCATCATCTTGGTTGTTCCATGCATTGTTTTGCAGGGACCATGTCTTCCTTTAATGTTCTCTTCAAACCACTGTGAAGTTCAATGTGACCAAAAATTGTCAGTTCTATGACATGGTCTTGTAGGATGTCTATATTTTTCTCTTCTCTGTCCAGGATGTTCTGAGAAATTTTCTGTGACACTCTGTTCCTAACGATTTCTTCTTTGAACGCTCCATGTTCCTAAAGATTTATTCTTTGAACGCTCCATATCGACCACTTGTTAACCACTCTTTGTGATTTGTATGTGATCTTAGCCTAAGAGCAACTGTACATTGTGCCAGTTATGCACCTAAAAGTAGGCCAGCACATTCGATTTCTATGACGCTTTTGTATTTACTAGGTAGCTTTCTACGCCCCACCTCAGTCGCCTCTACGACATGTCTTGTAGGTCACAGTGTTGCTATTCTTTGCTCCCCTTTGAGCCCTGGCAACACGTTTGCAAAAGGAATATTAGAGATATCAAGTAGCATGTCCCTTGCAGAACATCAATTTCATCACAGCCCTCCTGAAAAGCTCTCCGTCTCTAACAAATTCTCCTGCCTCTTCCAGCATCATATTCAAGGTTTCTTTGATGTCATGTTGCCACCTCCATCTTGGTTGTCCTCTGCCTCATAATCCAGAAACCATGCCTTCCATTACCATTATTTTCAAACCACTGTGACATTTAAAGTGGCCAAAATATTTCATCTTCTGGGACATTGTGTTATTTATGAGTCAATTCTCAATATGCAGGTTTTTGTTTTATTTTATTAGAGATATAGATTTATGAAAACTGTGAGTAGTCTAATATGTATTCATCCCCATGCAGAAAAAAGATTCAGATTCTGTGGGGGCTGCTGCCCAGGTTTTACCTAGCTTACCAACACAAAACCAGCAGCAGAGTACGCCACCAGTACCAGCTGCAGCTGAAAGTATTCAAGGTATGTTCACAGAATATCTATACTGCAAAAATGTCAATAAATGTACTTTCACAGAACATATATTTTGCAAAAAAAAGTCAATTGTGTTTGTTAGACAGCTATGGAGTTATAATAATAAATCTTTCAGCTCCCTCCAAAAAACAGGTCTTCAATAAACATTGGTTATTTGTTTATGTTCGGTTATGGTTCTAACATTCCATGTACCTCCTCCTTTTTTCTGCATTTATTCTTAACACTTCTTGGCCCATCTGTGGGGCCTATATTTGGGCAAAGGAGTTTACATAATTTGCAAAACAACACTACAGAGAAATAAACACGCATGTGTTGCCAGGGCACGAAAGGAAACAAAGAATAGTATTACTGTAACCTACTATTTTTGTTGTAAGAGGCAGTTAAAGAGGAGCCCATCCGTGTTTTACCAGGATCCACAAGGGAAGCAAAGAATAATAACAAAGTAGCCTACCATGCATGTCGTAAGAGACGATTAAGAAGGAACACACCCATCTGTTAATAGGGTTCATAAGAGAAGCATAGAATAGTGACACTGCGACCTGCAAGACCCGTAAGAGGTGTCAGAGGTTTAGGGTTGAATACCCCATCCAGTTAAAAACTTTATCTACAAAATTAAACCAACCATGAGATAGGGACTGAGATGATATGATAAAGTCCCAAATGAGGGGCTTGTGTTCCCAGTGAATCAAGAAATGAAGAAAAGACCCTGTCACTAGAAAGGACACACCTTGAGAAAACCCAAAGGGAATATAGCAAGAGTAGCTCTTTCCTGGAGCCCGCATGGAAAGCGAAAAAGAGGGAGATATATAAATACACAGAAAAGAGATTTCTGTGTACACAGAAGGAGCTGTAAGAGATAGGTGGCGTCTGTGGCTTAGGGGATAGTGACTCGGTCTATTAACCCTGGCGTTCTGAGTTCGAATCACGTTGCGGACAGTTTGGTTGCAAATTTGTTGCGCGTGGATTTTTACCAAAGGACGATGGCACCACCCGTTCAGAAAGCAATGGCAAACTACTGAACGTAATAATGCCTAGAAAAATCACAAACAGCATTTTTTAAAAGCTGGGGTTAATTCGCAAAGTCTTGTAAAGGATATACAATTGACTTTTTTTTTTGGTAAGAGATAAGAAGACTTGGCATGATTTGGTCGAGTCTATTGACATTTGGTCTATGCATAAAAACTGTATTCACTGCCTGCATTACCACTTTTTAATGCGGTGTAGGACAGGGCGGACATGAGCCTGAGGAATCTAATAGCAGCATGGCTAGTGCAGTGACAGCGAAACTGTTCAGGTTAGAATGTTTTCTTTATGCCCCACCCCAGACAGGAAAAACTCCTTGTCCTTACCGGGATTGAACCTGGGTCTCCGGAATGGGAGCTAGCACTCTAATCAATCTGACCAGACACTCCTCTTCTATGCCAATATCATCAATGCGGTATGCTCTCAATTATGTGACATGGGCACGTTTCAGACACTGGAACGAGTTCGAGAATTAGACGTTAAGTTTGGACATGCCAGACAGTGTCGTCTTTGTGGCAGAGAGAGAAGATATAGTAATCAACTTCTCATGGGTATGGTGAGCAAATGGACTTGGGGATGGCTGCTGCATCAGAGGATAGAGCATGAATGGGAATGCCCAATGTGCCATGATGCCGATCGCATAACATATCTCCTCTTCTATGCCTCAAGCGTGGTTAAAAAGACACAAGACACAGGGAGGTGGAAGTAAAGAAGAGTTCTAATCAACAATAGAGTTCATCACAAGAACTTGTCTAACTTTGTAAACATTTTCAGCAAATCTCAAGATGAAGAAGCCTATTCTTTGCTTCCATATTTGGTCCCGATAAGATGTAATCGCCAATAAAACTGTTTTTTTAATGTTCCTTCAGCCCAAGATAAAGATGATGATCTTGTTGGAGCCGTTGCAGCAACAGAAAATGATGCTGATGATGCTGCCGAAGTACCTCCTCCCACAGAACCAAGTTTGGAAGAGAAAGTAGAAAAGTAACAATCTTTTTAAAATTGTTTTCTTTTATTGGATTATGTAATATTTATTTGACTAATGTGGAGGTGGTAAATTGAGGTCAAGACAAGAGAACGCTTATCCTCAATATAAGAAAGAGACATTCACCACTTTTTGGGCATGTGATGAGAAAGGGAGGTTTAAAACATTGTAACAACTGGTAAAATTGAATGGTGACATGATAGAGGAAGACAGAGAGAGAAAATTTTGGATAGCCTGGCATCATAGCATGGAAGAGCATCAACATCTGAGATAACAGACACCAAAGAAAGAGATTTGTGGAGATTCATGATTGCCTACACCAGCCGGTACAGCACCTGATGATGATGATTATTATTTATTTAGTCTTCTTATTATCCTTTACATTAGAAAAGAACCTAAACTATCCAACAATGACTATCACACATTTGACAGACAAGGACAGACCATCATCTTCCGTCTCAGGACTGGGCATAACAGACTGAATAAATACTTGCACATGCTACGATTGTCTTCATTCATTCTGTGTCCCTGTGGCATCTCTAATCAAACCACAGAACATGTCCTGCAAGACTGTCCCCTGTATGTCTTCTCTAGAAAGGATCACTGGTTATACAACACTACATTAAAAACTACATGACACCAGAGATGAGCTCCAGACAACAGTCGACTTCATCATAAGAACGCGTCTGATGGTATAATCATCAAAATAGCAATCACAAGAAGAAGACTTTTCTTCTTCTACATTCAAATCATTGTCATGTTAGATAATCAAGAGCGTTGCCACAATGAAGTCTATAGTCTTTTCCAGGTCAAACAACCACCAGATTTTTTTCTCATTCGCCCGTTATGGATTCAGGTGTAGTCAGAGCGCTAAGATGGCACCTCTGACTGATTTGTGCGTGTTTACCTTATCATCAGTGTCCTTCAGCATTCAGACTAGCCTTACTTCAACTTCTGAGGTACTTGTAATTTAGATCTCTAAATAAAGGATAAGGAAATCTGTAGTCCAATGAAGTACCGTGTGTCCACGTTAACCTTGGCATATGGTTACTACTAGCGCAGCGTGTTATTGATTTCCCCTATCTGTGTCCTTCTAGTCTTTTTTAAAATCATATTGTTATTTTGTTTTTGTGTGTTTTATTGCAATTTCAAAAGAAGTACGAATTTGCTCTTTTTTTCAGTGCTCGGGCTCTGAAGATGTTTTTTTGTCCTAACCATTGATTTTCTTTCCTGTGCACACATTTGAGCAGGATAGTTGCCCAGAGCTTTCGTTCAAATCTTGACAGCTGCTTTGCTGAATGGGGTAGAGTGTGTAATGCTACATGATGGGCTTCCTTCTGAGCAAGCCTGTCTGCTCTCACATTACCATGATCACCCGCATGACCAGGACAGTATATTCATGCATATCCTTGTAGGTTGAAAAATTTGAAGGAATTGGTTACTGAACTGATATCACAGCATTCCGGTATGCCCAGTCTCCCACAACAGACATTGAAGAAATGCGTACTGATAGTTCCCATGGCTCGCTGGTTAAACACACTCCTTTCTCTGCCCTTCAAGCATCCAGCTCTTACTTGTACAACATATAATTCCAAACTCCTTGAATCACTGGATTGACTCAAGGTTTAAAAGAAATATCCAATCATATCGCATCCTTCAGTTTTCGATTTTCTGATGTGTGGGCAGAGAGTGTGACACAATCATGACCCAAATAAACAGAGTCTCTCAGTGCCATTGAAGGGCAGCAGTAACAGCCTCATCCTCACACAGTCAAAGGATTGACTTCATTGCATCAGGTTTTTCCATATGTCCCCATCTCTTTGTCATGTTAGGGGGATGTTCGTCAGTCTCTTTGCGAGTGTCTGTTGAATGAGGACACTAAAATAGATGTTGAATCGATCAAACGATTTAAGCAGTTTGGAGATACCTGTTTTACAAGTAGAACTGGATGCCTGAGGGGCAGAGGGAGAGGTGTGTTTAATCAGCAAACCCCCGGGAACCATCAGTATGCATATTCTTCGATATCTGTTGGGGAAGACTGAGCACCTATGGGTCTGCCCAGAGTGCAGTGACATCAGTTTAGTAACCAATAACCAATCCCCATCCCTTTCTGCAGAAATAGCATGCCACCTGCTGAGATTATTGCATATGGCATGGACTTTATAGCCGTGACAACAATCTTAGGGATCTTCGAAAAAAAATGCACTCAATAAAATACTTGAAATAGTTGTCCTATATTTGCGGCTCAGCAGCAACACTACTGTGCGCCCTATCTAGAATACCCTACCTAGGATACCCTATCTAGAATACTATATCTAGAATACCCTATCCAGAATACCCCAGCCTAATTTTTCACCATGATGTACAAACCCCTTTGTACATACATCATCATCAAATAGCTTGTCCTGAACAGTAATTTGCCACTTACTCGGAAAAGTCCTTTCTGAAAAGGAATTTCTCTCTCTCTCTTATAGGCAGATGGCCCCACCTCTGCAGACGTCATGCTCAAATCATCAGGTACATCCTGAATCCATGGTCTTCCTCTTCTTCTCTTTGCCAGGATGCTTCCTTCCATAATGGTCTTATTTAACCCTTCATGTCTCTTTATATGTCCAAATTACTGCAATTATTTTGTTTTAATTTGTAGCATCTATTGTAAGCCTGTTTAGTTGTGAAATCTGCTTTCATATTACCCATATATTATTGCTGTTTATGTATGTCTGCCTGCTTTGTTGTCTGTATATGTATGCCTGTATTGTTGTCTGTGTATTTATGCCTGCGTTGTTGTCTGTATATGTATGCCTGCATTATTTTTCGCTTACAAAATATTAAAATTTTCTTCCCTCCAGAGCCAAGCAGCTTGTGGAGCTAAAACGAGATGAAAAACTTCGACAGGAAGCTGAGGTAACTATAAAACTAGTGCTGCCATGATGATAAGACAGGAAAAACACTAACAAATAGACTTTCTTTTAATTTCATGTTATCTGTGACTTTTCTTTGTTTTGTCCTCTGTTTTTGCCACTATTGTGGCAAGTTTAACTGATGATCGGTTTCTGAGATAGTGGACGCTATGCCGCTTGATATGCTGTGGTGTTGTGGAGTTTTAAGATGTCTGTAACTCCATCAACCCATCTTTTTCTTGGTTTGCCCTTCCTCTTGATGATTCCATTTTCAGGTTGTACGCTCTTGCAAATAATAAAGAAAATTTAGATATGTTGGACATATAAAAAGACATGAAGGGCTGGAGAAGACCATCATGGAAGGAGGCATACCGGCAAAGAGAAGAAGAGGAAGACCACGGAGAAGATGGATTCAGGATGTAACTGATGGTTTGAACATGATGGCTGCAGAGGCAGGACATCTGGTCTATGAGAGAGAAATTCCGGAGGACTGTTGGGGTGGCAAAGTTCTGCTCAGGACAAGCTATTTGATGATGATGCTCTTGCAAAGTGGTCAATATCTGTGACAATTAATGATTTAGATAAGTACAATTACACCTTGAGTTCTTTCACTAAATGTACACATATGACTAGTGAACAATGATGTACATATCTTCAATCTGAAATTTACAAAAACAGAAAAATTCCTAATGCAGAAACTCCATAGCTCCAGCAACTTTTTTTTCTGCTGCATTCGCCCGCTGTGAATTCAGGCATAGACGCCTGGTATGGCGCTTCTGACTGATTTTTGCGTGAAGGCCTGCTTGTACCATTTGACTGGCGTCCCCCGCCATGCAGGTGGGCCTTCGCAGACTTCAGGGGTGTTCCAGCACCAATTCTAGGAATCTCATGAAAAATTGCACATGTGACTCGGTTAGGATTTGAATCTAGAACCTTCAGAACGACAGACAAACATCTTAACCCTTGCCATCGAGACTTCCCAAAGAAAGCAATTAAGTGGTAAGAACGGTGGCCACACAATGTGAAATGCAGTATAGAATCCACCCTGCGTACTCACAGAAAATGAGAACATAGCGTTGTTCAACAACAAAAATTGTTTGCAGATGGTATAACAGAAAGTAATGTTTCTTTATACATCTATATTCCTCTCGTACCATTATATACATATATATTCCTCTCGTACCATTATATACATATATATTCCTCTCGTACCATTATATACATATATGTTCCTCTCATACCATTATATACATATATATTCCTCTCGTACCATTATACATTAAAGCTCTAGAGCCGACGGATAGCCTTCATTGCACCAGATTTTACCCCATATAGCTCAGTCCCTCTCCACAGAAGTGGCATGCCACCTGCTGAGATTATTGCACAAAGAGCGAACTCCGTAGCTCCGGCAACAATCCTAGGGGTCTCTGGGAAACATTGCACTTTGGAACAGAATGTCATGGTTCGGATTCAAATGCATGACCTTCAGAGCGCAAGACGAAGGCTGAACCACTTAGCCACAGAGACCCCAGACTGCAGGTAATGTTTCTCTATACTTATGTATTCCTCTCGCACCGTTCTATACATATGTATTCCTCTCGACTCGTTCTATACATATGTATTCCTCGCACTCTATACATTACGTAGGACCTGCAAGTAACATTTCTCTATACATTCTAAAATATAAATTTGTGTGGTTTTTTAAATCCCATTTAATTCACAGGATGCGAGACGCAGAGAAGTCGAAAGGAGAAATATTGGGCAAAATGTTCAGAAACTACGACAGCATCAGAAAGAAGCTGACTTATTGGAGGCTAAGATGGAACTGAAGAGAGGAAGAGATGAGGACAAAATTGCACGACAGAAAGTGAAGGATGATATAGAGAGAGATAGGTAATAACATATAGAGACTAGAGGATGAGATAGAGAGATATCTTAAGAACTTTATCATAAGAACACATTGGATGATATAATCATCGAAATAGCGATCACAAGAAGCAGAAGACAGTGGAAGTGGGATTTTCCTGACCCTATGTTGATATCTCCTTCTACACTTACCCCCATTGTTTTCCTCTTGCCTGCTCTTCTACACTTACCCCCATTGTTTTCCTCTTGCCTGCTCTTCTACACTTACCCCCATTGTTTTCCTCTTGCCTGCTCTTCTACACTTACCCCCATTGTTTTCCACTTGTCTGCTTTGCGTAACCTTTCATTCTTTCCTTTTAGTTTTCAAAATGACAGTCTCTTTATGTGTCTACAATACTTGATTTTCCTGCTTTGTTTTCTTCTTTGTTTTTTTCCTTAACATCAACAACTTTTTAAACCACTCATTGTTTTTGTGTATGATTTCAGAGTTTGGATTCATTGTGACAATTCTTCTTGAGCGCTCCATATTAACCACTCTTTGTGATTTGTATGTGATCTGAGCCTAAGAGCAATTTTTACATTGTGTACTTTTACTGTGGTGTGCGCTTCATAAAATACATTTTTTCGTTGCCTCTGTTATCTGTTCAAGTCCATCTTTGTCGACAGCCTTTTGCTTTGTATCCACTGTATCGGAGTAACATTGCTCATGCATAGTAATTACAGTTTGCTACCCTAATTCGCAAACAAATACACAAAACTGACCTAGGAAGTCCATCCCCTGGATGAACCAGAGACTTGTTATTCTTGAACTTCACAGTTGATCAAAGTTTCCTGGTCTACACCACTGAGAGGTGAGGTTGACATGTGAGGTATACTGGTCATCTGCGGGCTACTAATTTTGACTTTTCGCCATTACTAGGATAGAGTATCCAGCCCCCAACTCTGCTGCATGCAGGGCTAGACTTGGAATATACTTTGTTTTGGACTGATTCCCAAACTGTCTGAAGGGTCATGACTGCACTTTGGGCCTTACTCATTCCGTTTTTCATGCCAGATTCAGCTTCTCCTTTGTGACTTATAACACTTCCAAGACATGTGAAAGCAGCAGTTGTATTTGAATTGCAGTTTTGATTTGATTGATTGATTGATTGATTGATAGGGCCATCATCATTTGCACTTTGGTGAGTAACCATGTGTGTTCTGATCTCTTTCTTACACAGGAAGATCTCAGCAGCAGTGCTCAAACTCTGCAACAGTGGCAGATCCCCGGCGCAATTTAGAAGAAAAAACTATTTTTGTATTTTATTTTTAAAAAATCTTTCTATTGAATTTTGCCCGGCAGCGCTTTCCGGTCTGTTCTTCTCGATTTTGAACTGCCTAGGGTTCTTTTACGTACATACCTTGAAGACTAGGCCTACGTTTTGTCGTCCATCCCTGATATAACTAGGAACTCGATCTCACCTACACTCAGATCAGGGACCTCTGGAAAAATATCATGATGGCTTCACGAGTGAGCGAACTGAGTACCTTTGGAACAAGAGTCGAGCACCTAACCTCTACACCACAGAGACTCCTAAATAATTAAGTTTTATATTATGACATTAAAATAAATATTATATATTTATGTCTGTTCATTAAATCTCTCTCTCTCTTGCGATAACCTGACGGATGTACCAGATTTCCCCATATATTCGATAAATTTTTTTGTCTTCTTCATGTGGAAATCTGATTCATTCAGCCTTAGCATGGGTGTGTGTTTCGTCACATCTTCAGCGCCATTTCGAGCTCTGGTGCTTATCCTTCAGCGATATGTCCGGTTTTAGCCAGCGTTTACTTGGTTCGCTCTCCGTCAGCCTTTGTCTGTCCCCAGCGCCTACCTACAAGGTGTGTTGATTAAATGAGTTAAGAATGATCTATTTAAATTGCAATTCTTTTTGTGACCAGGTTAGAGAAAGCAGAACGGTACAGTAAAGAGAAAGATGAAAAAACAAAGATTGCAGATGATGCTAGGAAGAAGAAACTCTTGGAGCAACAGGCAGCACAGGTAGAAGAACAAGCACGAAGGAGGTGAGTGCTTCATTTGTTAAACTGTAGCTTTGAGAAGTTTGAAAAACAATGGTGCAGAATTATTAAAACATAGAGGAAAACCTATTGGAGACGAGACAGAGGAAGACACGGAGAGAAAATTTTGGATAGCCTGACTACATGGCATGGAAGAGCATCAACATCTGAGATGTTAGCAAACACCAGAGACAGAGATTTGTGGAGATCCATGATTGCCTACACCAGCCGGCACGGCACTTGATGATGATGATTAGATGAAAACCGTGAACCAGTCTCTGACCAGTCATATATATATATGAGTTGGCACCAGCGATGCTGCAGGAGTTGCAAGAATTTCACTTCTTTTGAATCGGTTTCATATGCTCAGTCTAAACTATAAGATTGGTTGCCTCTATGAAGCTGTACATCAGTTGAAGTTCCTCGAGGGTTCCCATATCTTGCTGTGTGTGCTTTGTTTTGACCGTGTGGTTTCGAGGCCAGCAAGGGAAGCAAAGAATAGTACCACTGCAAAGTAAGAGGCGACTGATGTGGGACCTAGGGAAACTACCCTAGTAAATAAAAAGCATCGTAGAAATCGGATGAGCTGGCCTACTTGTAGGTGCATAACTGGCACAACGTACAATTGGCATAGATCACATACAAATCACACAGAGTGGTTAACAAGTGGTTGATATGGAGCATTTGAAAAATAAGAGGTATGCTTTGTTTGTGAGGTCATGTTTTACTGGTGTAGTTATAGTGGGCAGGGTGTGCTAGGAGTGTGTTTCAGTCTGACATGCAAACAGTTAACTCTGAGCAGACTTTTTTCTGTGCATGTGGTGGTTAAACCTGCAGTGTCCAGTTCTGAAACAGAAGATTGTGTGTGCTGTCTACAATTGTCTGTTGATTGCGTATAGTGAGTGTTTGCTGTTGGTTTGTTGCCTCCATGTCTGTTTGTTTCAGTTTGGAATATCTTCATTGCACTGCGGATGTGTCCATAAGTGCTCCGATCTACGTTGCAATATCTTTGACAGTGTCCAGCGACTAAAAGGTATGCTATCTTTATCTGACCCTTCTCCTTCATGATCTTCTTCTGCATTCTCACTGGATTAGGATTTCAAATTCTCTAATAAATGCAGCCATCTGCCTTAGATTATCAGCCACGCATACAGTTTGTCTTGGACGCTGGTGTAAGTGGCCACCTCTTTCTTCTCAGGTCTGCATACTGGAGGCAGTTCTGTAGGATATGTTGTTGTCATACTCGCCAAGCC
Source organism: Arion vulgaris (assembly GCA_020796225.1). NCBI lineage: Eukaryota > Metazoa > Mollusca > Gastropoda > Stylommatophora > Arionidae > Arion > Arion vulgaris. Next base: position 11,908,920 of record CM036772.1, read on the forward strand.
ACAGGGGCACAGGTCGTTGGTGCCTATCTTGAATTTAGTCCTTTATGATCTATTTGACTTGATTAAACCTGCCTGCTTTTTTTCAGCTTATTTGCAATTTCTGTAACAATATATTTGTTCAGTTTTTTATTGTTAGTCCAAAGACAAGCTTTTAGATCTAGGAAAGGTGTGTTGTCTTTGTCTGACCGATCTATTTTTCTTCTTCTTCAGCGATATCTGGTCTTAATTTACTGTGGACCACAAACTGGGCAGTCAGCTTCAGGTCTGTCAGATTTCCTAAAGCTTAGTTTTCAGTTCGACTGGGTGTGGTCACATGTTGTTTCCCAACTGACCCAGAAGAGGACAGTCGTCTTGCGGGATATGCTCTGGTGTCTGTTCCGCATGATCTATTTGACTTGATTAAACTTATCAGGAGCACAAAGTTTTAGCTGACAAAGTTCTAGAAGTTATGAAAAGCATACAAGTTTCCCACCATCTCAAGGGGCAGCAGGCAGTCTTGCAGGATGTGCTTTGAGGACTGTTTGGTGCTCCACAGGTGCAGGCAGCAGAGTTCGAGACCCATTCCATGGGGTGTGCTCTGAGACTGCAGTGTCCCATTCTAAGTCTGAAGACTGTGGTCTGCGCTTTTCTGTTTAGTGTATTTATACTGTCGGAACACTGTGTATTTTCATTTGATTTAATTTTCAGTGACAATGCCAGAATCCAGTTCCGCTTGCCAGATGGATCATCCGTGACACATCAGTTTCCTTCAACAGACCCATTTGCAAATGTACATCAGTTCATCACTCAAGTAGGTGATTGTGTTGTTGTCTATCTTATCTTTTTTACTTTTATGGACACTCTCTTTATCCAAACAGGATTCTGGTATCTGAAATATGTCCTCCATTACACTTTACTACCAGAGGGGCCTCTATGGCATTGCAGTTAAGACGTATGCCTGGAGGCTGGAGGTTTTAATCCTGATCGGGTCACATGTGCATTGTGAGATCCCTAGAATTGTTGTTGGAACCACCTGTGTGTTGTCGGAACTCACAAGGGGAGCAAAGAATTGTAACACTGCGACCTAAAGGCATGTTGTAAAAGGCGACTGAGGTAAAGACCTGAGGAAGCTACCCCAGTAAATAAAAGTGTTGCAGAAATTGGATGTGCTAGCCTACTTGTAGGTGCATAACTGGCACAGTGTATAGTCACTCTTAGGCTCAGATCACATACAAATCACAAAGAGTGGTTTAACAAGTGGTCGGTATGGAGCGTTCGAATAAGAAGAGGAAGTTGCTGGAACTATGGAGTTTGTGCTTTGGCAACACACACTGTCAATGGCGTGCCATTTCTGCAAAGAGGGACGCAACCGTATGGGGAACCCTGGTGCAATGAAGTCAATCCTAAGCCGTTAGACACTTTTTAGTTACTACAAGAATGATGAAATGGATAGCCATGTTGACTCACTGCATCTCATCATCATTAACAAATAGCTTGTCCTGAGCAGAACTTTGTCACCCCAACAGTCCTTCAGAATTTCTCTCTCTCGTAGGCCAGATGTTCCACCTCTGCAGCTGTCACGTTCAAACCATCAGTTACATCCTGAATCCATCTTATCCGTGGTCTTCCTCTTCATCTCTTTGCAGGTATGCCTCCTTCCATGATGGTCTTCTCCAGTCCTTTGTGTCTATTTTATATGTCCAAAATACCTCAATTGTCTTTTGTGTAGCATTAGTTAGTTTGTTCCTTTTGTGCCAAAGGTGGCATATAGGGCAGAGGTTTTAGATCTCCATATAATGCGGTTCGTTGCTAGTAGTTGGAGATCTCGTATGGTTTTACGTCCCAATAGTTTACTTTCTTGTAGGATTGTGTAGCATTAGCCGTTTTTTTCTGGATAGATCTATTTGTTCTCTTCTCTGTCCATGATATATGAAGGACTCTTCTGTAATGCTTATATATAACACTACATCTACAATCAGAAAATGGATATTTATGTCCGACTTGATTATACCTGCTAGAAGTTTGACTTCCGTTGTATTGATGAATTAAGAAGTCACTCGAAACCTTCATCCATACTAAGATAGGCTTCTTCTTCTCCTGCGATCAACTTCTGCTATGCAACTACTTCAGTATGTGTCATAAACAGGGCTGTGCGTTTGAAGTCTTCATCGGTCCCCCATAGTTTGTTTTGTAGGGGTGTTTCTGTTGGCCAGATTTCCATTTCCACACTGCTCAAGCTAGGTCAGTCGTGTAGGATGTGCTATGGGGACTGCTTTGGTGCTCCACAGACAGCCGGGGCCCTGAGACCCATTCGATGGAGGTGCGCTCTGAGACCGCAGTGTCCCTCTCTAAGTCTGAAGACTGTGGTCTATGCTTTTCTGTTTAGTGTATTTATACTGTTGTGCTCTTGGTTGTATCCTCCGTTTGTTTTTCTCCACATCATTAAGATAAGCTAATGTGGAGGGACCTGTTGTTATGTAATGACAAACATGTCCCTCTGACAGCCTATAATGATACAGAAGAATTGTAATGTTATGCACTGCATTGAACAGTTTTGTCTTTTTATCAACAGCACACAGGTACTGCGGTGAACTTGTCCATGACATTTCCTCGCCGTACATTCACCTTAGAGGATCACAGCTTAACCCTTCAGGAACTACAGTTGGCACCATCTGCAGCTATTATGGTCATTCCAGTAAGTCTGTTCATGATGATCATTTTCTGCATCATCTTCTTCTTCTGTGATTGCTCGCTGTCAATTCGGGTGGAAGTCATGACATCTGGTATTGCGCTTCTGACTGATTTTTGCGTGAGGCCTGCTTACCATTTGACTGGTGTCCTCGCGATGTGGTGGGCCTTCGCCAACTTCATAGGTAGACTCTGCATACCTTTTAATTTTCTGTAGTAGTAACTTAATTAGTGATGGTTGACTATAGCAGAATGCTGTGGGTAACAAGAAGAGACCGGTTGAGAAATGAAGACATCAGGAAAAAATTGGGTACAACATCAGGACTGAACTTCATCAAGAAACAACAAATTAAATGGTTCTGCCACATAAGTAGATTACCAACAGACAGTGCACCTCAAAAAGCAATGTTGCTCTGATACAATGGATACAAAGCAAATGGCCGGTCGTGCAAAAGGTGAACCTCATAAATAACAGAGGCTACTAAAGACACTATGAAGCGCACACAAAGGTTCGTTCTAGATATCTCTTCTTATCCTGATGCTGTGAGGCAAAACAGGATTGGAGAAAAGAAAAAGACCATAGCAGGGGTGGCTCTCCACAAGGTTACTATCTCATAGTGGGGGGACCTTGCTGCCTCTATGATCCAAAAGCTATGCTGACAATAGCTTTGTTCCTGGTAGGGACACCCATGTCAGACAGGTTGAAGGATAGAAGTCGGAAAAAATGTGACCGCTGGGCATAGGGCAGTAAACTCATTCCTATAAAAAAATATTGTGTTACAGAAGAAGAGATACCTTTGTTGCACCGTGTGATGTGAACAAGGTCACTCAGACTTCTCATTTTGTCTGTGTTGTGCCAGGGCCCACAAGGGAAGCACAGAATAATACCACTGTGACCTACAAGGCATGTTGTATGAGACGATTGATGTAGGACCTAGGGAAGCTACCCTAGTAAATATAAAACCTTACAGAAATCGGATGTGCTGGCCTACTTGTAGGTGCATAGGGGGACTGCCTAGAGTAGTTGATAGTAGCTCGGCCTGCTAGCTGTGAGACGCCTCATAGCTCGGGTTCGAACCCACTATCCGGCATTTGTTCGAGTCCCCTGGTCTTACTCAGGACGATAACGTGAGTACCTCTGAAGTCGGAGAAAATCTGCCTGTATGGCGAGGGAATACTAATTACGAGTACATTGAGCACACGGCTGCCAGTGTAAAGTAATTTACAATGTGCACGCTGCTGCCATTGTAAGAAATTGGAAAACGGATTTTCACGCAAAAATCAGTTTCAGAGATGAAACTTCGTCTGAGTTGAAAGCGGTCGAAAGAAAAAAAAAAAAAAGTAGGTGCATAACTGGCACAACATACAATCGCTTTAAGGTTCAGATCACATGCAAATCACACCGAGTTGTTAACAAGTGGTTGATATGGAGCATTCGAAGAAGAAGAAAAAGACTACTAGTTTCATGAAGGAGGAAAATCAAACCTGAAAGTCAGCATCCAGACAGACATAATAAGCATAGGAAAAATGGGAGGTCTAGAGGTACATGGAGAACGTTTGAAGCAGAACTCAAAGACATACATAAGACTAGGTTTGAGGTAGAAAGAAAGGCACAAGATGTAATTGAGTGGACACAGAAGACTAGGTTTGTGAGGTGAAAGGGTACAAGATGTATTGAGTGGACACAGAAGACTAGGTTTCAGGTAGAAAGAAAGGTACAAGATGTAATTGAGTGGACACAGAAGACTAGGTTTCAGGTAGAAAGAAAGGTACAAGATGTAATTGAGTGGACACAGAAGACTAGGTTTCAGGTAGATATAATGGCACAAGATGTAATTGAGTGGACACAGAAGACTAGGTTTCAGGTAGAAAGAAAGGTACAAGATGTAATTGGTGAAACAGAGACTAGGTTGAGGTAGATATAATGGCAAAAGATGTAATTGGTGGACACAGAAGACTAGGTTTGAGGTAGAAAGAAAGGTACAAGATGTAATTGAGTGGACATTTTTGCCCCTGCATTATGTGCTCTTGAGCGCGACAAGGACTAATGATGGTGATATCTGAGAGTATGCTGAAGAAGGTTTTATATGCTGACCATCTGACACCAAAGATATCTATCTATATTCTCTTCATTAGGGTACCCTCGCCGGTGCTATGGAGTTTGTGCACTGCAGCTGAGATCTTCCTGTGTTAAAAAGAGATCGGAGCACACAGTGTTTCTCACTGAAGTGCAAATATGATGGTCCTATCAATCAATCAATCCTCTTCATGTTTCGTTTGACACATAAGGCTTCTACAAAAGATTTCCATTGTAACCGTTCTGCTGCCATTCTATTATAGATCTCTGCTGCAATGCACAAACTCTGTAGCACCGGAGGCACCCTAATGAAGAGGATATAGATAGATACCTTTGGTGTCAGATGGTCTGCATATAAAACCTTCTTCAGTATACTCTCAGATATCCGATGTCAGGCCACAATCTTTCAAATCTCTTTTCACAGTTCTTCTCAATGTTTCCTTTAGACATCCTGGCCTACTTTTCCATCTGCTGTCCATCAAAGAGTTGTTCTAGTCAATTTCTCTATTGACATACATGCATGACCAGACCACTTCCATCTCCGTCTTTTAGTAATAGTCTCCAATATGATGTACCAGCTTGATGTTGACCACATCACCCATCGTGTGCCGACAATCAATGACAATATGAGTCTAACATCATATTTCCCAGTATACCTCGAGGGATGAAAAAGAGTTCCTTTCCTAATGATGTCCAGTTTGTTTGTTTTAAAAGCTCCTCGTTTGCTATCGTATTTGGCCAGAATATTTACATAATTCTTCATAACATTTATTTAGAAATGTCTCTAGCTTGTGTATGATGTTGTGGGTCATTTTCCAGCACTCACTACTCTATACTAACACTCCTAAGACACTGCTTCTATGTATTTTAAGTTAGATAAACTGAGCAAATCCCTACCTTAATGTCCTGATTTCTCTATTTCAGGGTGGAGTCTCCACTTCAGTGGTCAGAAGTTCTAGTGGTCTGTTTAGTTTCTCGGGAATTACTGGACTTCTCTTTGCTCCAGTTGTATTTGTTTGGAATATAATTGGATCAATTATTGGATACACAGGTTTGACCCCATCTGTTTCTGCTACAGCAAAGATACGATCTTCACCAACTTCATCAGCCCGTGGAGGAAGCAGGGATCCGGGAAGGTAAGATTTCTTCCGTAGCAGTAAATATTAATGTTTATTATTTATTTAAGAGCTGCGATAGTGAAATAGTTAGTCCACTTGCTTTTTAGGCACATGGTTCCAGGATCAAACACTTCAGTTGGAGTAGGACTGAACAAGGAAGACTGCAAGCAGTTCTTAGTTAGAGATAGTATTTGGCCAGAAAACTCATAAGATCTTTCACAGACAAGTTGTATAGAAAATAGAGAGTTTGGACATAGCGTGTTTTCTTATTTTCCAGCATTCTGATCTGTATAGTAAAATTGATAGCACACAGCTGCGGTGTATATTATTCTCGGTTCTGAAGCTGTATTGGGCCGATTTCCAGACCGTTTGAAAGGTCATAAATACACTTCGTGCCACACTCAGTCTGCTTTTAATCTGTAAATTTTTTTCAGCCGTGCTAGTTGGCGTAGGCAATCATGTCTCTCCACATCTTGTCTCTCTCCGGTACAGTCCATCAACTCCGTCACCGAACCATTGCCGGACCACAATTTCAAGCCTCCCAGAATTTTGTCCCTTTGTTTCCCTCTATCTCCCTTCCCCTGTAGTTTGCCTGTTGTAACCAAATGTTCTCTCTCTCCCTTGCGATCACCGCACAAACCGATGTACCAGATCTCCCATAAATTCTATTCATGTGGAAATCTGATTCATGCAGCCTTAGCATTGGTGTGTTTTACGTCACATCTTCAGCACCATTTGGAGCTCTGGTGCTTATCCTTCAGCGATATGTCCAGTTACAGCCAGCGTTTACTCGGTTTGCTCTCTGTTCTGTAGTCATCTAGTGTTTTTTACAGTGTGGGATAGCTAACCCCACCTCCTCAATCGCCTCTTACGACATGCGCAACAGGTAACAGTGGTTCTATTCTTTACACCCCAATTTGGGCCCCTGTAACCACTCGGGCGAACCAAATGTTCTAAGCTGCCTCTTCTAATTATATGTCTGAAAAACCCTGATTGTCTGCTTCTTATACGATTGATTAGATTTTGATATGAATCTGTCTCCGACAAGATATCTTCATTGATCTTTACATGGAACTTTCAATATTCTTCTGAAACCACATTTCTGTGGCTTCCAATGTTCTTACCATTACAATATACAATTGTTTAAAATTTGAAGACAGCTACATATAAAAATCTTCTTTTGTTGTTTCAGTGCTTACAAACGAGCAACCACAAGCAGTACTACACAGGATGGCTCCATTCGAAAATTTCGTAATGCTGAAGATGATGATAGTGAAGATGACAGGACCACTTGGAATGGCAATTCAACACAGCAGATGTAGGCAGAAATGTAGATCTATCCTGACTATTTGTGAATAGACATTGCAACCAAAATGTTGTACATTGTTTCTGGTTTGTTTTAAATGTTTTAAGTTGACATTATTTGTGACATTATTAACTCCTTGTGGACCAAACGCCACACTAAAGGGCACTTTTATTCTAGAAACAAATGTGCCCTGGTCCACTAAGAGATAACAGAGAAAACTTTAGTTAAAAATAACTATATACCAAATGACAAAAGATAAAAACACAAATTATGGTAGTTTTGCAAAGTATAAAACTTCTTCTTTGAATGCTCCATATTGACCATTTGTTAACCACTCATTGTGATTTGTATATGATCTGAGCCTAAGAGCAATTGTACATTGTGCCGGTTATGCGCCTATAAGTAGGCCAGCACATCCTATTTCTACGCCACTTTTTATTTGCTAGGGTAGCTTCCTTAGGCCTATACCTTAGTCGCGACTTACAATATGCCTTGTAGGTCGCAGTGTTAATATTCTTTGCTTCCCTTGAGGTCCCCGGTAACACAAGACGAAAGTATAAAACAACGGACTTAATTGACCAGATGAACTTTATCAAGTGATGCACATAAGGTTTAAATAGTTGGTTATTGGTTACGGAACTGATGTCACAGCACTCCATGCAGACACATAGGGCTTGGTCTCCCAACGGATGTTGAAGGGTATGCATACTGATAGTTCCTGTGGCTCGCTGGTTAAACACACTCATCTCTTTGCCCTTCAAGCATCCAGTTTTAATTGTGCAACTTCTAAATTCCTAAAAGTTTGAATATGATGGTACTGTTGATCATAGACTTAATGATAACTTAATTAATCGATGCAAGAGCAGTGTACCATTCAGATCAATACTTGAGAATCTAAACTACAAGTGCTTCCAAAGTAGGAGAAGACATCCCTGTATTGCAGGGTAACCCTGATAATTTTTTTTTTTTAGATCCAGAAGCACTTGAGCTTCGGTTCGGTGCCATGGACATCGTAACCCTTCGGTTCGATGCCACGAACACCATAAATCTGGAGAACCTGTGACTTTTCTGTCAGCCCACAGAATTGAACTGCACTCACAGGGGCTTGTCACCCGTCATCCAACGCGCTACGAACATGCTGGGCAAGCGGGCATAGCTCTGATAATAAGGGAAGCATACCTTCACTCAGAAAGAAGCGCCATTCCAGGCGCCTTGACTTTGCTTGAATTTATAGCAGACAAATGCAAGAAGTGTACAATTAGAACAAATGCTGGGCTCTCAGAAAAATTCCACATTGTGTTGGAGTAAGACAAGAGTGTGTAATGTCACCACTGCTGTTCATCATATATGTTGATTACATCTGTAACTTAGCTAACACCAGCGAACGGGAACAGCCTTGGGGAACTCTTAAATGAATTGATTTTTGCAGGCAATCATATCTTCAGTAGAAGAACAGCTACAACATATTAACAGACTACAGTTAACATACAATATACAAATCAACATAGACAAAACTGAAATAATGACATTTGCTAGAGAGGAAAGCACTGTGAATATCGCCATTGATAAGCAACAATTAAAACAAGTTAAAAACTTGCAAACAGAAGAATAACTAACAAAATCCTACATAGATGCAATAAAGCAAATACAATCACAGGACAAATGGCACCAATTTTTAAATGCAATCATGTCATCATGAATACTAAAAGAGCATTGTATAACACAATAGTTCTTCTTGTATTATGCTATCAGTGCCACACCTGGATGCTGACATCAAACGATAGAAGATAACTAGTCAGAACAGAGATGAAGTGTCTAAGCAGTGTGCTGGAAATATCAAGAAAAGACTGGTTTAGGAATGAAGACATGAGGAAAAATGGTACAACATCTGTATTCAACTTCATCAAGAAACATCAAATTAAATGGTTCGGCTACATAAACAGATTACTAACAGCTGGTGTGCCTTAAAGGGCAATGCTACTCAGATACGAGGCAAAAGGTGGAACACAGAAATAACTAGCAGTAGAAGACACAGTGTAGAAGCACACACAAAAAAAACGGTTCCAGAAATCTTATCTTGATACAGTACGACAAAATAGGATTAAAAGACGAAACACGTAAATTGAAGTAAGTAATGTAGCTTGTAGGCGTCTGTAACTCAAGCGGTAGTGAGCTCAATCACAAACCCAAGCATACCTGGTTCAAACCCCACGGCGGGCAAGTTTGGAAGCAAATTCATTTCGTGGATTTTTACAAAGGTAAAAATAGACCTCACCATTCAGAAAGCAATGACAAACTACTGAACGAATAAGTGGTGCCTAGAAAATCAACGACTCGTTTACTGTGGTTGATGACTACATCCTGTAAAGGATATGCCACATTTTCATTTCAATGTAGTTTTACAATACACACAATCTTGTTATTTTTGTATAACTACATTGTTCAGTTTTACGTGTTCAAGATCTTGTTTTTGTATTTTATAAAGTTATATTACTTTGTTTTTACCTGTTAAAGTTCTTGATTTTGTCAAGCTATATTACTTCATTTTTATGTGTTTTGCCTTTACTACAGACTTTTTAACCACAGTTCAACAGTTATACTGCAGACTTTTTAACCACAGTTCAACAGTTATACTGCAGACTTTGCCGTGTGTCGATAACAAAACAGAATTAGAAAAAAGAAAAAGAAGTTACAGACATTCATTTACCAAAAAAAATGTAATTTAATTTTGTTGAACCGCTTTGATACCATGAGGTATATTCGACGTATTGTGTTAGGACCATATTTTCTTGACCAATGATGCATGATATGGTTAACATCTTGTCAGTTGCCTTTTTCGCAGTATTTTGTGGTACTCAACTGGGAGCTGCCTCTCTTGCCTTTGAATCCCTAGTTAGGTATAGCTCCCAAACAAACTTTTGTTAGTTCATGGTTAGCTGGATTTTTATAATAAAAGTTTTCTACAGGAAGGGGTATCCCTTCCCTAAGCAGAACCCGACAATATTCGGGTGGAAAACTGTTATGGTCAGAAAATAATCCCTCTCCTTCTATGGAATTGAACCTAGAACCACGCAAGTATGGTCTCCGTGGCTAAGTGGTATCTTTGAGCCGAAGGATATAGGTTCGAATCTGGACCGTTCTGTTCAAGAGTGCAGTTTTTTCCAGAGATCCCTAGGATTATTGCTGGAGCTACGGAGTTTGTGCAATACTCTCGGCAGGTGGCGTGCCATTTTTGCGGAGAGGGACCGAGCCATATGGGGTAAAACCCAGTGCAATGAAATCAATCCTTCGACTTTAAAACCCTTTAAATACAAGTATGATTCTGCATATGCACAAATCACTATGCTATCGCAGCTTTCAGTTTTCTCTAGAGGTTTTAATATTTACCCTGCACACTTTGCTTGATAAAGATCTTTTGGTTGATTGTGTTTGTTGTTGTACTTTGATAAACTATTGTATGCATGTCAATTCACTTGTGAGCAGGTGCACTATTTGGAGTTCATTGTTTGTTGTTTATTTTGGGGTGGGTTTTTCCGTGTCAGTTCTTTTAGTTTAGTAGTATACCCCACCCTCAGTACTGTTGTACGTTACATAGGGCTTGCAAGCAATTTGTTTATATCGCTCTATCTTAGGCAACGCGTTCAATCTTGTGTATGGATAGTATGGATATCGCTCTATCTTAGGCAACTCATTCAATCTTGTGTATGAAGCTCAGGCCGATATTTCTCACCTCTCAGTAGTTTAGTTTCATGTTTTCTCTATGGTGTATTTTCTTTCTTGAACCATTTGCCTCCCACTTCAATGCCTGCTTTTGAATCTTTGATATCTTCTCTTTCTTATAACAGTTTACACTAGTGGTTGACCAGACATTTGTCTGATTTCATCACATCTCCTAAATTGTGCCTTTTTATATTCATGATTTTTCAGACGTTTATTTTCACATCCATTCAACTTATTTTCTATATCTTTAGTCAATTTTTAGTCAGTTGAAGATGGATAAGAGGGATGTTCTTCGGTTTTTTTCGTGACTGCCTGATGGATAAGGGCATTCAAATATATGTTGTTCCAGTGATTTAAGCAGTTTGGAGTTACCTGTTCTCTCTCTTTAGCCTGTTACGCCCTGGCGTTTAGGCAGCAACAAACGTACACCATTCTTCCCTGTTCATGGCCTTCCTCTGTATTGTGTTCCAGCTATGATTCATTTCCTTCAGCTCTTGCTCTATCGTTCTCCTCCAGGTTGTCTTGGGTCTTCCACGCTTCGCCTACCCTCTGGAGTCCATCTCAGTGCAGTTTTCGTGTCGGAGCCAGTCTTTCGGCTTTCACCACTTCCAGTCATGTGAGTCAATGACTCTGGTAGCCCTTCATGCCCGTAGATAGGTTGTATGTTTGTTGTTGTTTCAGTAACTTTAATTTTTTTTAAAGGATGGGATCGTTAGTCCCAAGCCCAACCCCAAACCTGGAGGACCAGGAGACCATGCTTCGTCTGTCCCCTCCTCAGTGACCTTTCCGGCTTGGTTAACCCTTCCGGGAACATAAGTTCCCGCCGTCATAGCTCACTGTATTATTGGAGCACGCAAGCCTCCCCACCACTACAAGGTAATGGCCTCATGGGGAGGAGAGTTACCTGTTGTACAAGTAAAACTGGATGCCTGAGGGCAGAGTGAGGAGTGTGTTTAATCAGCGAGCCACAGGAACCATCAGTATGCATGCTCCTCTATATTTGCTGGGGGAGACTGAGCATCTATGGGTCTTTCCAGAGTGCAATGTCGTCAGTTTTCAACTCCCACTGGTATGTTAGAATTAAGACATTAGAATTTTTTTTTCAATTTTGGATATGTTTTTCTGTGGTTATGGCAACATTATATTGTTTAAAATAGATGTGTTTATGTCTACACTGAAGGTAGATGTGTGTTTAATATAGCATGTCTAAGACTTGTATATCATATGTGGCTGTTATCCATATCTAATACTCTGGGCTTATTTTGTCATTCTGGATGATTATGGGGTCTCTATGGCAAAGTGGTTAATATGTTTATCTTGAGTTTTGAATGTGGGTTTGAATCCGGAGTGAGTCATATGTGCAATTTTTTCAGGAGCTTCAAGATAGTATCTGTATCTGTAGCTACGGAGTTTGTGCTTTTTGCAACACTCTTGGCAGGTGGATATTTCTATCAAGAGCGACAGAGCCATACTGGAAACCCCTTGCAATGAAGTCAATTCTTCGCTGTTGGACCCTCATATTAAAAGGATTTATGAAAGCCTGACAAGTTGTGACAATAAATGTGATACATATGTACATTTATATATATTTTCTCATTCTACTGATGTCATTAAGAGTCTTGGGGAGAAAAGAATAAACTTGTTGCTGCCTGTAATACTGCTTTTTTTATGGCAGTGTAGGGGAGGAGGGACATGAGCCTGTGGAAGTTAACAGCTGCATGGCTAGTGCAGTCACCGCAAAACTGTTCAAGTTAGGATTTTGCTTTATGCTCTCGACAGCAAAAATCTACTTTGCATTACCGGGGATTAAACTCAAGTCTCCTGAATGGGAGCCTGCGCTCTAATCCATTCGGTCAGATGCTCCACTGGTTAGTACACTCACCAGCTTTGTAGATCTCTGATGCCAGAATCGTATCCCACAGCAGGAGTGAGAATTTTCAACTTGAGGTCTTAAGTCAACCCAACATCTATTGGGTTCTAGAGGAGTAATGCGAAGTTACTATGAGCATGATACAGAAGATCAAGACCAGTTATGTACGGAGGCAGTGGATGCAATTAATACAAAACTTGTAAATCCAGATACTTACCTTCATCTTTGTCCCGGGTCATGCTGGGGTGAAGGGTAATGAGAGCAGAGCACTGGCGGGCAATGCTACGATTGAGAATAGGTCTTCTATGGACAGAAGCGACATCATCAATGCTCTAAGAGAAAACATAGGCTCTTAAGATTTCAACGACAAAGATAAAGGGTATTCTCTATCTCGGTTGTGCATACCGATAGGTGCGGCAAGACAGGAAAACCACCAGAGAAAACCCAGTAGATACATCAATCAACACAGAATGGTAGTTGTTAGCCTGAACACAGAGATACATGCTTGGGAGATCGGAGCAATTATGGACATGTCCGATGAAGGTGATCCTATAATGAACAATGGGAAGTAATGCCAGTCGGCGTGATATTGACTACATCATGTATCATATGCCATAAGGCCAAGAAAAATCACTGGCGTAACACTAATTCCCCAATATTATCACCATCAAATAGCTTGTCCTGAGCAGAACTTTGCAACCCTAACAGTACTTCGAATTTCTCCTCATCGGCCAGATGTCCTGCCTCTGCAGCCGTCGTGTTCAAATCATCAGTTGCATCCTGAATCTATCTTCTTCGTGGTCTTCATATTCTCTTCTTTGCCGGGATGCCTCTTCCATACCGGTCTTCTCCAACCCTTTGTTTCTTTAAATGTTCAAAATTCTTAATTTTCTTATTTGTAGTGTGTCCCAGTTTTCTTTGAGTTTGTATTCTTTCCAAATTTAGCTATTTGTTCTCTGTCCATGATATATGGAAGACTCTTTTATAACACTTATATGCTTTTTCACTGCCATGTTAAATGCCCATGTCGTCTGGAGTTGTTTTTTTTTAAAAATAATTTTGTCTTCAGAGTTTCTCTCTGGCTTATCTAAGAAATAAGACATCACAGATATGGCTAGAGTGCAGAAGCTATGTGCTAGTCACTACGACCTAAACTTTGCTCTAGTGACAGGAATGAAATTCTAGCATGACCACAGACCTGACCACAGAAGATGACATTATTATACACAGAACTGATATTTAATGGAAATTGTATATCCCAAGGTCGGTTGTAACAAAAACAAGATTTGTGTTACAGATAACGTAAAAATAAATGTAAAAAATATAATGGAACAAATATGTATGTCTGGATACGGACAAAATATGCATAATGATGGGGTTGAGAGGAAGTATGTACTACAATAATTTTTAAAAAATTATAACAATCCTGCATAGAATTTTGTTTAAGACTTAGCAACTGATAGAATTATCATGAACAAGATCGCTATGTAAACAAGCACAAGAAGTATTTGCTATGTGTGTGCATATGTAGGGTAGCTGGGTGTTCAACCTCTACCAAAGGAGATGTAAGTCACTTTATTCCCTCTGCTGGTCAATAGGACACCCTCGGGCAAGGTGAACTACTCATTTAGTCTGGACACCCTCTTGCAAGGTGAACCACTCATTTAGTCTGGACACCCTCTGGCAAGGTGAACCACTCATTTAGTCTGGACACCCTCTGGCAAGGTGAACCACTTATTTAGTCTGGATTCAATCACGAACATAGTGCTTTAGCATGAGTCGGATCTGATACCATGCTACAGCATAACTTCAGATATGGTACTTAACCTGCTGCCTTGCAGGTCGGCTGGGGACAGCCAAAGGCTAACAGAGAGCGAACTCAGTAAACGCTGGCTGAAACTGGACACATCGCCGAGGATAAGCACCAGAGCTCCAAATGGTGCTGAAGATGTGACGAAAACACACCGCTGCTAAAGGCTGCATGAATCAGATTCCACATGAATCAGATTTATGGAGAAATCTGGTACATCAGTCTAAGCGGTGATCGCAAGAGAGATGTGGTACTTGAAAAAGCTATATTGAAAGGGCCAGTTGATGACAAGATAAATATATAGTTGGTAGGGAAACATCAAGGTGAACAAGCAGCAGCCAGTCCAAACGTTCCATCAGTGCAGGCAACAGACTTTGATGAAATTCGACTGTAGTCAGCTTTCAATGTGGAGACCACTCTTGCTGATGCATAATTATATTGATTCGTCTTGTTCTTTTATTTCCCACTTTATAAAAATATCTTGATAAATTTCTTGTTGGTGTCTCTATTTATAAAGTAATATTTATGCTGATTAGGCATGTGGTCATTGGACAGCCACACTCAAATAATATGCATGTGATCTACGTACATTCTACTGTGATGGGAACGTAGCAGCAGAAATTTATTACCTCTGAAGTCGGAGCAGGCACGCCTGTATGGCGAGGGACATTGATAACAAGGGAGCAGCACCCGAGTGGTTACCGAGGCCCAAATTTGGGGTGTTAAGAATAGAACCACTGTTACCTGTCACGCATGTCATAAGAGGCGACTAAGGAGGTTTGGCTGAAATCGGATGCATGTGTCCTAAACTTGTAGAAGTCTTATGTGTTTAAGGGCCTACCAGCCCGTGTGCCCAGCGTGCTCGTAGGACTATGGGTGACTAGTCCTCTGTAAGTGCGGGTTCAACTCCGTGGACTGGCAGAAAAGCTACAGGTTCCCCAGATTTACGGTGTTCATGGCACCGAGCCGAAGGGTTACGATGTCCATGACACCGAGCAAAAGAGCTTTCAGCTCAAGTGCTTCTGGATCGGGGAAAAAAGGGCCTACCAAGCCAATGTGCAACGTATACACGTTCTTGACAAAGATCAAACATATCACAAAGAGTGATTAAAATTGGTCATAAAGAACGAACACAAAGAAGGAAAGCAGGCCTTCACGCAAAATTCAGTCAGAAGCAGCATACAAGGCCTGTATTCATAGCAGGGGACGAGAAGAAAAGAAACTTATAAAGAAAAATTTCACTTTTTTATGCCCCACATAAATTGACAATTTTTATTACAAGTTGTATGTCTGCATACTACAGTGCTGCAATTCTTCTTCTTCCAATGTTTTCAGACATCGATTTGTATACTGTTTAAGTAGTTAGTGGTCAACCGGAGTCCATGTACATCTCTGTATAGCTTGTCTTGAACTGATATGGGGATTGGCCATGTATTTTCTTTCTGTTCACAGTGTATGTTGGACATTCTTGCAGTATGTGTATCTGTCATCTTACAGTGCTGCAATAACTGCAACGCAACGAAAAAAATTTATGTTCTTTCTCTGATTTAAATATCCGCCGATCTCCAGGGAATAATTATAGATGTCTGCCAATCTCCAGGGAATAATTTGCCATCATCCTACATTAGATTTCTGCTTAAAATTATTATTTGCTTCTCCACATGCAACCATACACCCAAGATTTATGCCATGTTCAAACATGCAACCATACACCCAAGATTTATGCCATATTCAAACATGCAACCATACACCCAAGATTTATGCCATATTCAAACATGCAACCATACACCCAACATTTATGCCATGTTCAAACAAGCAATAAAGAAAGTTGATGTGAACACAAAAGAATATGAACACAAAGAAAACACAAAATTTATTATTTACGTTTATAATTTGCACAAAATTTATTAATCTGTTTTAAAAAATTCTTTGTATCACAAAATTCATCCAATCCTTACCACTTAATAGCTAACTGGTTAATACCACTTAATAGCTAACTGGTTCGAGTTGCTGTATATAAGCAAATGTTTTGTTTTGTATTATATAATGCAATGTTCTGGAACTGGTCAGCAATAGCATAATTAGAATAGATAAAACTAAATTGAAACAAAATAAAACTGTTTATTAATGTGGCCATCGGCATCAAACTTCAAGCTAATCAAAGCACTGTGTTTCTCAGTAAAGCCATTTACTGGATTAATCAACTTCTTCAATAGTTGGACCAGCGCCAGCAGATCCAGCACCAGCAGATCCAGCACCTTGAGCACCACCAAAGTTGGGCATGCCGGCCCACCTCCCATTCCTTGGTATAGTTTTGTAATGATTGGATTGCAGACACCTTCAATCTCCTTCTGTTTGTGCTCAAACTCCTCCTGATCTGCCAGTTGGTTAGCATCAAGCCAGCTAATGACCTGCAAGGTAAGGATGTTCACCATTATGATTGTAGCAAATATAATGAGTAAACACAAGGCATACAAAAGTAATGCTACTCTGAGTAAACACAAGACACACAAAAGTAATACTACTCTGAGTAAACACAAGACACACAAAAGTAATACTACTCTGAGTAAACACAAGACACACAAAAGTAATACTACTTTGAGTAAACACAAGACACACAAAAGTAATACTACTTTGAGTAAACACAAGACACACAAAAGTAATACTACTTTGAGTAGAAAGGAGGTAATGCTACATTCTGAATAAAGTGACTAACTAGAAACTTTCTAGTCTTGTCAACAAATTAAATGAACAAGATGTAAGAGTTGTTTATGACCCTAGCACTGGTTGCCATATAACTTATTTTCAACAATTTGATAGTTAGCTTGAAAAGTACACAAATATGATTCAAATACACATTTTCCTAGTAAAATAAACGAGCTGAAATGTGTCCGTCTAAAAAAAAAAGGGTCTGAAGGCGAAGGATTTACTTCATTGCGGTGGGTTTCTCCATACGGTTCCGTCCCTCTCGACATAATGGCTTGCCACCTGCCAAGAGTGTTGCACAAAGCATGAATTTCATAGCTCCAGCAACCTTCCTAGGGATCTTATGAAAAAATTGCACATGTGACTCGGTTCAGATTCAAACCCACAACCTTCAGAACAACAGGTATACTTCTTAACCACTTCACCATAGAGACCCTCTGAAATATGGATATACATTTATACTAATTTTACTGGTAAACAAAACACACATACCAACTGTCACCACTATTAAAACATCCAAGCATTAACATGGCAGTCAAACGACAACTGATAAACTGCATATTTATTCCAACTCTCTGCTATCAGTGCCAAACATGGCCCTGACTAAGACACAAGAAAGAAAGAGTACAACATGTGAAATGAGATGTCTACGAAAAACTGCCAACGTTACATGGAGAGATAGAGTGAGAAACGAGAATATCAGAAGCATCGTTGGTACTATATCATGCATGCAGTACATCAAGAAGCAAAGAATCAAGTGTTTCGGCCATCTAATGAGAATGGAACCACATTTACTACCATCATGTGCCTATAATAATCAACACTCAGGGTGCAGAGCACGAGGCAGGCCAAGAACACGATGGATAGATAACATCTTAGAGTCCCTGTGAAAGCATGGACTGACAACGTCAAGCGCAACACACCTGGCACAAGATAGGAAACTAACTCTCCCCACGCGCTTCAGGCAAATGTGGTTAAGATAAGATAAGACAAAACACATGAAAGCTACACATGTGGCTCTACACATGTTATGAAGTCCAACCCTCTGTTTGAGCGGTTCTTGGTACAGAATGTGTTAAAGATAATATAAAAAGGAAGATGGGCAGGTATGTAAGGAAGATATATGGAAAGACAACTTGAAACTTGTTTATGAAATCTACAACTACTTACCTGGGCACATTTTTCAACAATTGTCTTTTTATCATCAGCGCCGAGCTTGTCCTTGAGTTTATCATCCTCGACCGTGGACTTCATGTGGAAGCAGTAGCTTTCAAGAGAATTCTTGGCAGCAATGCGGTTCTTCTGCTTCTCATCCTCGTTCTTGTATCTCTCTGCATCATTGACCATTCTATCAATCTCATCCTTGGATAGACGACCTGCAGCCAGATGAAAATGTTACGGTACCAAGTGACAGCATCAAAAATAGAATGATAGGGTACTACCGTGACTAAAAAAAAACTGACACATGACACAAATACTGGTTTGTATCCAAGAAATCTCATGTATGAGCCATTGTATGTTTTATTCTTCTTGCGTTCGCCCACTATGAATTCAGACGTAGTCAGGGCACCTGGTATGACGTTTCCGACTTAATTTTGCGTGAAGGCCTGCTTTCCTGTTTGTTTTATTAACAGTTTACATGGCTAGATTATTGTTTACCAATTAAAAATACAGTGTCATGTTTTTTTTTTATTGGGCCCTACCCGGAAGTTTCACAATGGTGGACCTAGTAGGGTTGAACATGTAAACTCTTGAGCATCTGCATTCTTTCAAATGAGAGCTCAGAGTTTATTTATTTTGCCATTCAGCGTTTAATGAAGGCTCCCACCCTTTGACTGCGATCAAGTTGGCAGTACACTTTGATCTTAGCCAAAACGCAGAGAAGCCTAAGTTACCTGCAGTATATTCATTTAACTTTAAAAAGCATTTGGGATAAAAGATATTGTGTTTAAAATTTTCAATGGCAAAAAAAAAGATGTCTTAAATTTCCAACAAATTTTCAAAGGCAAAAAAGAGACAAGTTTCAACAAATTTTGATGGCAAAAAAAAGGATATCGTTTTAAATTTCCAACAAATTTTCAATGGCAAAAAAAAATGTTTTTAAATTTCCAACAAATTTTTGATGGCAAAAAAAAAGACAAAGTTTCCAACAAATTTTTAATGGAAAAAAAAAAATAATCGTTTTAAGTTGCCAACAAATTTTCAAAGACAAACGTGTTTGGTAATTAAAGTTTTTGTCTTCTATATTCAGATAGAACATGTTATAAAGATGTGCATCTTGCAGTAATTATTTGAGAAAGATTAATACCAAATTACTTACTATGTGCACATCTTTTCTGTAGTAATTAAGTATCTATCTGACACTGAATAAATTAGTACACAAAGCTAATATAATGTCTAACATATGCCAGTGAAAATGGAGTTGGAAAATAACCAAGATATAGAAAGTAAATTGAATGCATTTGAAAATAGATATCTGTGATAAATAATGAATATAAAATGTGACGAATTCAGAAATGATGAAATCAGAGAAATGTCTGGTCAACCACTTGTAGCAACTGTTATAAGAAGGAGAAGATGGAAATATGTTGGGCATACCTTGAGAAGAAATTATCAAAGAATAGGCATTCAAGTAGGAGGCAAAGGGTTCAATAAAGAGAGGACGTCCTAGGGAAACTTTGAAATGAACTTTGCTGAGAGAGGCAAGAAATATCAGACTTAATTCCATGGAAGAGATTGAGCGAGTTGCCCAGGACAGAGCAGTTTTGAACAATTACTTGCAGGCCTTTGTAACGTATAACTCTACAAGAGGTGCAGGCCCCATGTAACGTATAACTCTATGAGAGGAATATATATATAATAACAGGTGAGATGGATACAAAAAATTACCTTTGTCATTGGTGATTGTGATCTTGTTCTCCTTGCCAGTGCTTTTGTCAGACGCAGATACATTAAGAATGCCATTAGCATCAATGTCAAAGGTCACTTCAATCTGGGGCACACCACGAGGAGCTGGAGGAATACCAGTCAACTCAAATTTACCAAGCAAATTGTTGTCTTTTGTCATTGCACGTTCACCTTCATATACCTGCCAAAAGATACATGGTACATTATAGTATTGCAAACATTCACAACAATGCATTATCACTTGGTTATTGTTTAACAGATCAACCGTATAGCAGTAACACAGTGCTCAATACCTTCTGCACAACCTCACATCTTCAGTGTTCAACTATACTTACTTTTTCTCCTTTTATTTTCTCCAATTCCGGTTTGACTCACAGCGTCAGGATACAAAGAGATTTCTATAACTGTTTTTGTGTGTGCTTCATAAATAGTGTTTTCCCCGCCTCTGAACATATTTTGGTAGAAAGTTTAAAATGCTAAGTTAAAACTTCTAGGTCCATATTTATTTTTCTAGCTTCCAGCACAAAAGCAAACATTTCTCAACACACATCCTTTTTTGTATTTATGAACAATTTTTCTTCCTCTTCTATATCTGCTCGACATCAACCAATTGTTATAACACTCAATACAGTTGATATCGACCATGTGGTGCTGGGGCCGCAGAGAAGCAAAGAATAGTACCACTGCAACCTACAATGCATGTCGTAAGAGATGACTGATGTAGGCCCTAGGATGCTACCCAATTAAATAAAAGCAGCGCAGAAATCGGATGTGCTGGCCTACTTGTTGGCGCATAACTGGCACAGCATACAATTTCTCTTAGGCTCAGATCACATACAAATCACACAGAGGGGTTGACAAGTGGTCGATATGGAGCATTCGAAGAAGAAGATACAGTTGGTATGTGATGTCTGAGTGTGAGTTTGTTGTGCCAGTTAGGTGCCTACAGATCTGTAGGCCAGCACATCTGGTTTCTACATGCTATTTTATTCAGGTTCGTTCTCTACGTAGAAAAAATATTTTTAAAACGACTTACTAAAGGATTTCATCTTAGATGAGCCCCATTAGTCTTTTGACGTAGTGGTCCAAGTTTTCCAGTCTACACTTTTAGGAGGTGGGGTTGGCTTGTGTGTTCTATGGGTCATCAGATTTATCACCAAATTTTAGGAACATTATTAGATTCTACATGATCTGTGCTGTGTGAGAAGTGAAATTCTTCACCTCTCTTGTATCCTTTGCTTGAAACAGACCTTTTGGTCGAAACTTTGCTGCGTATCGTTATTGTTTTTGTAAAACTACAGTACTTTGTTTTTATGTGTTTCGTCATTGCTGCATAGTTTTACTGCAATCTTCCCTTACATCGATATAGGTCACCAACAGGTTACTAAATTTCAGTTTTCGTTCTTCCTAATAAAGACTAGTCAACCCCAACTCTACTAGATGCAGAACCAAACATGCACAGATCACATCTTGTAGACCTATAACCTTTGCTCCGCGATTAGTGTTACACTAACCTGAATCAGCACGCCAGGCTGGTTGTCCGAGTATGTTGTGAAAGTCTGCGTTTGCTTAGTTGGAATTGTGGTATTCCTCTTGATTAGTGCAGTCATCACACCACCTGCTGTCTCAATACCCAGAGAGAGAGGTGCAACATCTAACAGCAAAAGGTCTTGCACCTCTTCAGATTTGTCACCATGCAGGATAGCTGCTTGAACAGCTGTGTGTTTGAAATAAATCGTACACGGTTAATTAAATGATACATTAAGCATAGTTTACTAGCACACAAAATGTCAAGGCTGTACTTCTATATGGAGTAGACATGAACAAGAAAGGCGTACACCAAAAAGTTGCAGACATTCATCAAGATGCATGCGCAGGATACTCCATCTGCCATGGTATGACAGGACTACAAACAGAGAACTGTGAGATAGAGCGGAAACAACGGCAGGTGGAACAAGAGATAAGGAGCAGTAGGTGGTGATGGATAGGAAACCCCCTAACAGCATCATGAGACAGGCTCTCCACCGGAATCCCCAGGACAATAGAAGCAAGGAAAGACCCAAGAACACCTGGAGTTGGGAGACGGAATGCAAGAAAATGGGGAGAGAGTGGAAAGATCTGGAAAAGATGGCTTTGGATAGGCAAGCTTGAAAGGCATTGGTTGCGGACCTATGCCTCCCTAGGGGCAGAGGGTGAAGAAGACTAGCAAAGACAAGATATAAATTAACATTGCGATGAACACTGTTAATTAGCATTCAGTCTCAATAAATAAAATTTCCTGTAGCCTGTTCAGACCTTAGGGTATGAAGTCACTTCACATTTCTAGTGCAGGAGATAGGGGGGGCCACAATTTGTTTCCTTACATGTGGAACATCGAGTGTAGGATTGAACTCACAACCCTCTTGTGTCAGAGTCGATGGGCAAACGTTTATGCATTACACTAAACCGTCTCACAATCATTCAGTCTACAGATTATACATTGTGGGAGGGAGGGGGAACTACAGACAAGTTGCATGGGCTTGTAGCAGTCAACAACTTTTAGAGGATTGCTAGCGTCAGATCAGCGTTATGAACAAAGCAGACCAAGAGTCCACTCGCCTCCCAGTGGTGGTCTCTGAAACAGATAACTACCAAGAAGTCTGGCCAAGTTTATGGAAATCAAAGAGGGAGAAGACATGTACTCAGAAAAAGCTATGCTGAAGTCGGATAGAAAGGTGCAGATACCACAGCTTGCGATGAAACCTGCGGCACAGTGCATTCCTTTCTCCAGACTGCATCCTGCTATAACCAGCGGAAGTATGAGAATGCAAAAAAATACATTGTGGGATACAACAGTGTCTAGATGACAACAACTGAAGTTGGATCTAAAATATTCTTACTGTAACAATACTAACAAAATTGCTTTCAGTAAATAATAATTTCAATTATTTGATATGCCCAACAACTCAATTTCTTTCTCCCTGGTTAATATTGAAATGAAAATTGTGGCATATCCTGTACATAATATCATTATTAACCACTGATATGTTCAGTAGTTTGCCACTGCTTCCTGAATGATGAGGACTATTTTTAGCTTTCAGAAATTCCACAGGAACAAATTTGCTTTCAAACTTCTCGCCGCAGTTTGAACCCGGTACACTTTGGTTATGATCAAGCTCACTACCGCTTAAGCTACAGACGCTCACTACTAACAAAACTACTTTAAATAAATAATTTAAATTATTTGATATGCCGACAACTAAATATCTTTCTTCCTGGATAATATTACAAAAGTCAATGAAACAGCCTGTCCTTACCTGCTCCATATGCAACAGCTTCATCAGGGTTAATACTTTTGTTAAGCTCTTTGCCATTGAAGAAATCCTGAAGCAACTTCTGGATCTTGGGAATACGTGTCGACCCTCCAACCAGCACAATCTCATGTATCTGAGCCTTGTCTAGTTTGGCATCACGCAGGGATTTCTCAACTGGTTCAAGGGTACCCCGGAACAGGTCAGCATTGAGTTCCTCAAAGCGAGCTCTAGTAATATTTGTATAGAAATCAATGCCCTCATAGAGTGAGTCTATTTCAATGTTGGCCTGACATTGGAAGAAGACCAAATATATTTTTTAAGAGGTTGGTCCACTTAAAATTGACATTTATAATTATCTTGCAATTTCTCCACAAAAAGAACTATTCTGGACATTTTGTATTAGGAAATTTAACACATGGACTACAGAGAACAGCAACAACCAGCCAAGATAGACATTTTACTGACTACAGAGTAAGTAACATACAAAAGACAACTAACACAAATCTGCATGAAATTAGAATGGATGTGCTAGATATTCAATATTCTCGGAAACCCTCCCACTGCAGAATCCCGAGAAATTTGGTTGCAAAACGAAGCAACCACTCCGTTCTACACAGGAATCGACACCATTATACATATCAAAGTAGAAGATCCGAATAGGTGACCAATTCATTATCTTCAACGACACCAGTCGACACCCCCTATTTCATCTGAGAATCTGCCACTGCAGTCTTCTGGGTCATTTATATGGACTAAGAGCTTTTTACACAAATGAATGTCAATATGGAACCTGAAAATAGATCCTCAACCCCATGCCTCAGAGCATCCCAAGCAAATTATCACCCAATACGACCGTTTGGTTAGAGAGTGCAAACAAAAGCTATGGGATAGTCGTCAAGACCTGAAAAGACAACAAACTCCCTGACTAAGACCTGAACTCAGAAGAACAATACATTAAATTAGACCAAACAATAACTTTAATGAAAAAAGTGATAGGAAATATAAAACTGACTGAAAATTCATTCTCTTACATTGATGTCCAGATCAAGTCAGTGATACAGTAATGGTGTAAAAATGTGCCTTCTTCTTTGCGTTCATTCTTTACGACCAATTTTAATCACTCTTTGTGATATGTTTGATCTTTGCCAAGAACATGCATACGTTGCATATTGGTTTAGTAGGCCCCTAAACTCATAGACTTCTACATGCTTAGGACACATGCATCCGATTTCAGCCAAACCTCCATAGTCTCCTTTTACTGCGTGGCAGGTAACAGTGGTTCTATTCTTTACATCCCAAATTTGGGCCCGGTAACCACTCGGGTGAAAATGTTCCAGATGTGAACAAGGAAAAAAAGCAACACTGATCAACTATTTCTATTTATAATAAAATTATTCTTTAGGGAACCTATATTGTCAAATCAAATTAATGTTTTTATATTTAAGACTTACAGAAGTTTCATTTACTCCAATCTCGTTTTGACTCACAGCGCCAGGATAAGAGATTTCTAGAAAGGCTTTATGTGCACTTCATAAATACTGTTCTTCACTGCCATCTCGTATTTCCGAGATCTGCCTTTAGTGTGGGATGTCTTTTGTTTTGTATCCACTGTATCGGAGTAGCAATGCTCTTTGAGTAATGTTAGTAATCTGTTTATGTGACTGAATCATTTATTTGATGTTTCTTGGTGTAATTTAACACATTACTGAATAGCGGCAGTAATGTGTTAAATTGCTTTGATTACTTTCTATTTAACTTTCTTTTTCTTTGTCCTTCTCTGCTTTTTGCCAGTAGGCTCGCAGGTTTAACTGATGATCGATTTCCAAGATAGTGCACGCTTGGTTGCTTGATGTGGTAATGTGGAGTCATATTGTGGTCTATTAAACAAGAACAAGAAATTACCTGTGTAGATGAAGACAGAGTTCTCTTGGATCTTTCACATGCTGTTCTCAAACGACGTATAGCTCTTTTGTTTTCACTAATATCTTTTTTATGTTTGCGTTTGAATTCCTGAACAAAATGGTTGACCATACGATTGTCAAAATCTTCACCTCCCAAATGTGTATCACCTGCAGTTGACTTCACCTCAAAAATGCCGTCTTCAATGGTCAGGATTGACACATCAAAGGTACCACCACCAAGATCGAAAATCAGGACGTTACGTTCACCACCAACCTGTAATTTTGAAAAAATGAAATCTGTCGTAAGTTAAATATCAACAAAACAAGCTAGAGTAAAATTAAACAAAACGATTAATAGAATCAACATTTATGCATTCAGGATGCAACTTTACGAGTAGATCCCAATTATAGCAACTCACTTCTTAGGCTAGTGGTCCGGGTTCAATTCCACAGTGGGCGCGGAATTTTTATCTGACCGTAACGACTTCCAGGTTGACCCAGCCTCAATTTGGTACCAGGAAAAGCACTGGGAAGTGAAGGCAGCTGGCATGATGTTGATCACATCACCAATCGTGTGTTGACGGTCAATGAAAAATATGGACCTAACACCGTATTACCCTATATACCTTGTGAATGGTTCCTTTACTTTTTACCAACTATAGCAGCCCAAGTCTCCAATGCCTTGTGTGGTACATATGTTGTTTATAGCACAAAGGATTTCATTGATGTGTAACATGGAGGTAAGTTACTTGCTTCTTGCTTAAAAGATACTTGGTTTGTTCCCTGCATGGCAGAAATCCCTATCTCAATGTAGGTGAAATCGAGTTACTAGTCCTATCTGAGACGGACAATAAAACATAGGTCATATGTTCAAGCTGAACATGTAAAAGAACTATTGACAGTTGAAAAATGATAGGAGTAGGCTACAAAGCCGATCCCCATAACAAATTCTTTAAAAATATTAAAATAAAAATCCCTATATAAATTTTCACCATCTTCAAAATTACATCAGGACCCTTGACGGTTCTAAGGAGTTCAAACACTGTCACCAAGATTTTTTTTTAAGAAAGAGATCGGAGAACACATGGTGGTGCTATCAATCATTGTTACGAGTGAGTCTATATATATTTGCTTCAAAAACACCTAGAGTAGAATTCATTAAAAAGATTAAAATAAAATCCCTACAAAGATTTTCACCATCTTTAAAATTACATCAGGACCCTGACGGTGCTAAGGAGTATATATACTGTCCCTGAGATCTTCCAGCGTAAAAAAGTGATCGGAGCACACATGGTTATTCACCGAAGTGAATTAATGATGATGGTCCCACCAATCATTGTTATGCCTATATACTTGCTTCAAAAAACACCTAAACTAGTCACATTTGATATGGATAGTGGTGACACTAAAGCCTCTCCAGAATCACATGCTCTATGATGATTAATCCACCAATCTTGAGACTGGACAGATTTTATATCAATTGGTAGGAACTCATGTGAGAAAGAAAAATACTAGAATGACCATCATGTATAGAAACTGTAAGCACTCATACCCCTCCTGCTGATAGAGACTGCACTCGAATCTCTCCAGAATGCATCAACCTTGGTTCTTGTAACTGAAAGCAGCTATTTATAAATGGTGCTTGAGTATGTGATTATACTAGATCAACCCTAACCAGACTGCGAGAATACCAAGTCAAATGCGGTGTAGCACTATACTTGTAACCAAAGAAGAGTAGTAAACCAACAAAGAACCGGTGTTGTTAGTTGCCAAACGCCCAGAGACATACTGTGGTGGAGATCAGAACACTTAGGACTAATTGGTTCGATGTGCAGTGATGATGATCTGACGACTAAAATAAATCTTCAGATCTGTCACTGACAAGAAAATCCATTGTCTAGCTAATAAGAGAGAAGGTATGACTTCAGCTATGATTGTTGTATGACTGACTGCATTTGTTTTGTTGTGCTTGTCCTACATTTTTCACAGTATCTGCACCAAATACTAAGAGCATGCATATTCCCAGTGGCAACGTATAGGTGTGAAGAATGGACATTTAAAAGCCAGTGGGAAAATGTATATGTGCTTATAAGTGTAACAGAAGAGTCCTCCGTATATCATAGACAGAGAAAATAGATCTAACCAGAAAGAACTCAAAATCAAAGAAATCTGGCTGATGCTACAAATAAGGATGAGAAAATGGTAAGTATAAAGAGACAGGAAGGCTTGGAGAAGACCATCAAGGAAGGAGGCATTTCAGCAAGGAGGAGAAGAGGAAGACCATGGAGAAGATGGATTCAGGATGTAACTTATGGTTTGAGCATGATAGCTGCAGAGGTGGGACATCTGGCCTATGAGAGAGATAAACTTTGAAGGATTGTTGGGGTAGCAAAGTTCTGCCCAGGATAAGCTATTTGACAATACTAATCTGCAGCATAATCAACACTTCTACAGCTGACAGGCTGATTTCAATATATGACTTAATACTTAAATAATAGATAAAAACTAGAAAAACACCTTCTTATCCAACCCATAGGCAATTGCAGCTGCTGTTGGCTCATTGATGATCCTTAAAACATTGAGACCAGATATTGTGCCTGCATCCTTTGTGGCTTGACGTTGAGAATCGTTGAAGTAGGCTGGGACAGTCACAACAGCATCGGTTACAGTCTGAAAGAGCACAGTGATGGAGAGTAAATCTTAGTCTAAGATTTAACACAACTTATCTAAAGGCTATGAAACAAAATGGCTAAGAAAATCTGTCTCACAAAGCATTTCTTTATTAAATCTGTTATCATTGCAGCTCAAGTCCCTTGCGCACTTTCAACACAGCCCACCTGAAAAACTCTCAGTCTCTTGCACATTCTCCCGCCTCCTCCAGGGTCATGTTCAAGATTAAACATTCTTCTTTTTCGAACGCTCCATATCAACCACTTGTTAACCACTCTTTGTGAATTGTATGTGACCTGAGTGATTATATGTTGTGCCAGTTATGCACCTACAAGTAGGCCAGCACATCCGACTTCTGCAACCCTTTTATTTACTAGGTAGCTTCCTAGGCTCCTACCTCAGTCGCCTCTTAAAACATGCCCTGTATGTCGCAGTGGTACATTCTTTGCTTCCCTTGCGGACCCAGTGAACACACAGGCGAATATTGAACATTGCACCTGGGTTTACAAAACGTGTACTTCCACTTTATTTATACATCCAAATTTATTTTTCAATTTCTTGAAAATGAAAGAACTTGTAATGCAAGTTGTAACTTGTAATGAAATAACTTGTAAATGCATTTCTCTAAACAAATCAATAACAGCCATTGCAACCACTTTATTCCCCATAAATGACTACAAATTTTATTACACTTCTAGTCTAATTCTCATCTGCTACATAAAAAAAAATGACAGCCATTTAAAGTTGTACTAACCTTTCCCAGGTAGGCTTCTGCAGTTTCCTTCATTTTGGTGAGCACCATCGAAGATATCTCTTCAGGGAAGAATGTCTTCTTTTCCCCTTTGTATTCAACTCGAATTTTTGGCTTGCCACCTTCATTTATCACAATAAATGGCCAATGCTTCATATCAGAAGCAACTGTAGGGTCATCAAAACGACGTCCGATCAACCTCTTGGCATCTGAAACGTGAAAATAACTTACTTAATACAATTTAATATAGTGTTGGCTCATCTGTCTTATCACGATTTAACTATGCCTCTGTGGCGTAGAGGTTAGGTGCTTGCCTCTCGTTCCAAAGGTACTCGGTTCGCTCCCTCATGAGGCAACACAATATTTTTCCAGAGATCATTGATCTTAATGTAGGCGATATCAAGTTCTTAGTCTTATCGGAGACGAGCGATGAAATGTAGGTCCTGTGTTCAAGCTGGGCACATGTGTAAAAGAACCCTTGGCAGTTAAAAATCAAGAAGAGCAGGCTGGAAAGCCACTGCCCGGGCAAAATTCATTAGAAAGATTTACAAAATATTTTTACCAACTGCTAAATTACATCGGGGAGTCCTCGCCAAAGCTACAGAGTTTGTGCACTGTTGCTGAGATCTTAGTGTGTAAGAAAGAGATCGGAGCACAGGTTACTCACCGAAGTTGCTCACACAGTGTTACTACCGACCTTCCTAATTTTTCTGAAAATTGGAAACCATATTTTTGAGCTATCTCCAACAATAAATATCAATACAGGACTGGCATTTACATGCCTAAATACATACTTCAAGACTTCCCAGCATTAAATTACCAACAGTCAAACGGGCACTGAACAAGCATAGGCTATGAGGTAGCCACTTAAACCTGAAAAGACTGAACCATCCTGGCAACAAACCCGAAGATCTAGCATAATCAATTTACTGAATCAATTTGTGGAAGAAAATATTACCGAAACAATCTAAGATGATTGTACATTGAACCTAAACAAGTATATATATATAGCAGCAACCCTACATACAATTTAAAAAAATATTTGCTAGGAAATTTTAAGAACCCAAAATTTCTTCTCTATCACCATTTACTTCTTTATAGAATTGTTGGGAAGGGGGAAAGAGGGGTGATACGTAGTGATCTTGTGTGTGCTTGTTCTAATGCACTTTATAAGCTGTTGTTCATTTTCTTACGGCTGTTCTTAATGCTGTCGTTCCATCTTTTGTAGGGCCTTCCTCTTGCTCTGTATTTGTTATACTTTTTTCAGTGTGGCTCTCTGTGGTAGTCGGTACCAGGGCAATATTGTCAGGTGTCCAAACCATTTAATATGTGGTTCTTTTATGAATTGCCTGACTGGTTTCACATCCAGTCTTCTGATTCTTCATTTCTAATTTTGACTCATTGTTCCTCCTGCAGCTCTTCTAACACCCTGTATCTCCATTGTTATGATTTTCTGCTCATTAGCTGCCATTATTGGCCATGTTTGGCACTGGTAACATAGCTTTAGCCATAAAATTGTTCTAAGATTTGCTTTAGTTTTTAACAGTATCTCTTTATGTGACAACCCAAAATATGCCACACAATATTATCCTATGAGCAGAATGCCAGCTATGTACACACCTTTATAAAACTGTAGACCATCTCTTCAAGTGTCCAGTGCTGGTTGGAAAATGTTTCTTCCTCTGAGACGACATAATTGGGATACATTATATATTGAACAAAGTAGCAACTTACACAAACATAAGTTCCTTCCACTAAGTTAGAGACCTCGATTACTGTAAAACATTATGTAACAGAGATGCCAGACTAAATTTCTTGCTACAAATTGGCTCTTCATTTCTGCAATGACTAATCAAACCAAAACAGCAGATGTCATTAAAGACAAAAGAAAATACTGAACTCTATAGTTCTCGAGAACCAAGCTAGAGGTTTGCAGACATTACATTCAACCAACAGTAGTTGCAGTACCACTATACATTACTAACCAAGTTAGAGGTTTGCGGATGTTACATTCACCCAACAGTAGTTGCAGTGCCGCTATACGTTACTAACCATGTTAGAGATTTGCAGATGTTACATTCAACCAACAGTAGTTGCAGTACCACTATACATTACTAACCAAGTTAGAGGTTTGCGGATGTTACATTCACCCAACAGTAGTTGCAGTGCCGCTATACGTTACTAACCATGTTAGAGGTTTGCAGATATTACATTCAACCAACAGTAGTTGCAGTGCCACTATACATTACTAACCAAGTTAGAGGTTTGCAGATGTTACATTTACCCAACAGTAGTTGCAGTGCCGCTATGCATTAAAGTTCTATCAACAATGACAATCTGAAACACATATTTATGAACCAAAACGGCTTGAACCTGCTAGTAATACTTTATCATAAATGCCAACATCAATACTGCACAAATATCCTTGACTTACCAAAGACTGTGTTTTCTGGGTTCATAGCCACCTGGTTCTTTGCACCATCTCCTATCAGACGCTCACTGTCTGTGAAAGCTACATAACTTGGAGTTGTTCTATTACCCTGATCATTAGCAATGATCTCAACTTTGCCATGTTGGAAGACACCTACGCATGAGTAGGTCGTTCCCAAATCTATTCCAACTGCAGGAGCTTTAGCCATCTTTGCTGTTGAAGAAATGGGCTATATTTAGCCAAAAAAAGCAAAATACATCCCATATGCAAATTTGATCAGATTTAAAATGCTAGTGCTGGACACTTGCTGCATTTGTTGAGGCAGGCGTTTGTGTGTTGCCGGGGCTCACAAGGGGAGCAAAGAATAGTAACACTGCGACCGAGGTAGGGGCCTAGGAAAGCTATCTATCTTCGAGCTCCATATCAACCACTTGTTAACTACTCTGTGTGATTTGTATGTGATCTGTTCCTAAGAGCGATTATACATTATGCCATTTATGAGCCTACAAGTAGGCCAGCACACCCAATTTCTGCTATGCTTTTTATTTACTAGGGTAGCTTCCTAGGCCCCTACCTCAGCCGTCTTACATAACTTGTAGGACGCAGTAGTACTATTATTTGCTTCTCTTACTGGCCCCGGTACCACACGGCGGCTACCCTAGTAAATAAATAAAAGGTAGCAGAACTGGATGTGCTGGCCTACTCGTAGGCACATAACTGGCTCAAGGTACAATTGCTCTTAGGTTCAGATCACATACAAATAACAAAGATTGGTCGATATGGAGCGTTTGAAGAAGTTGGGACTGGGACCTATGGACATGTCCTAAGTGCTACGATGATAGTTCTTTTACAGGGTATTCAAGATAAATGCAGCCCCATTGACAAATCAAAAGTTGCCAGTTATACAGTGAGTAATGTCTATTTACTATTTAAACCGGTTCTGACTAGCTCATCCTACGTCACATTTGTTCATTGCCCCTTCCCGCACTACAATAACATACCGTCAGACAACCTTGACCTATACTACGTCATAACTGAACCTTCTCATTTTCATAAATATATGCCAGATTAGCTCAATTCACAGGCTGCTTTTATCTTGAACACCCTGTATAACTGATATCACAAAAAGAACATTCTATTCTTTTATGGTAGTGTGAAAGGGAAAGTTTGCACATATTTTCATGTAGAAGTAATGGTCATCTCAACAAAAAAACCATCAGATTTCAACACAAAGTACTATCAAAGCAATTGGGATGTTGCTAAGACAAGACAATATATTTAAATACACCTGAACTTTGATCACATTAGATGGGAGATGTAAATCAGAAATTAGCAACAACAAAACCTGAACTTTTGAACTAAGACAGAAGCTAACAATAACAAAACCTGAACTTCTGGTACTAAGACAGAAACAATAACAAGTCATTAACTTTTGGTACTAAGACAGAAACTAAGAACAACAAAACCTGAACTTTTGGTACTAAGACAGAAACTAAGAACAACAGAACCTGAACTTTTGGTACTAAGACAGAAACTAAGAACAACAGAACCTGAACTTTTGGTACTAAAGACAGAAACTAAGAACAACAAAACCTGAACTTTTGAAACGACAAACAAACAATAACAATCCTTAAACTTTTGAAACTAAGATAGAAACTAATAATAACAAACTGTTAACTTTGGAAACTAAGACAGAAGCTAACAGTAACAAACCATAACAAACCCTAAACATTTGAAACTACAATAGAAACTAATAATAACAAACTGTTAACTTTGGAAAATAAAACAAAAACTAACAATCACAAACTATAATTTATAACTTTTGGTACTAAAAACAAACAATAGCAAACTCTTGCTTAACATTTGAAATTAAGAAACTAACAATGAATAACAAATCATTAACTTTTGAAACTATGAGAGAAGCTAACAATATTAAACCGTTAACTTTGAAAGTCGGACAAAAACAACAATAACAAACCTAGCTTGGACTAAGAACAGTTAGACAAACTAGACAATAAAATAGACAAAAACAATCAAACCTCAAGCTAAGACAATTAGACAAGCAGCTAGAAAATAACAATGTCAGACGGGAACAAATCAGCGGAATAGTCCCACTCATACTATGCACTACTCTAGTGTGGACGGAATAAATACTGGTTTTTTAACACTAACAGAAACTAACACAGTACACAGTGAGTGTGTAGTGTAACTCAGTTACAGTTACTGTTACTCAGCTGTGTACTACTGTACTGTACCACTCAGATTGCGATTAACAAACAAATGAATGCCATCATAAATCTAAAATATTTGCATTTGCACAATTTACATTACAAGAACCTAAGCAGGCACACTCAATGAATAAATAAATAGATATACTGCAACAGTACAATAGGTGAAAACGTACCGGCTGAGCTATGATAGTCTATATTGATGACGGCAAAATGTTGGTTCTTCTGCGGCGAAGCTTTTCACTGGATTGGAATGCTGCAACCGAGCGTTAAATATTTTCAGATTAAGAGCGGAAACGGCGTCATTGTTACCGTAAAGAATATTCTAGAACAGCGGTTCTCAACTATTCCGTTACTATGGACCTAGTTTAAATATCTTTTGTGGCAGAGGGCCCCTTAAAGTAGTTCTTGTTTCCGACTTTCTATTTTTTATATGGTTCTATATATATTTTATTGCAGATGCAAAAGTTCTCTTCTTTTTTATTTTCTCGCAAATCCACTGAGACGACCTTGCTGACCCCATACGGATCTGCAGACAATTAAGTGAGAACCGCTTTTCTAGAACGTTGGCATGGCTTATTGTGTCATGGCACGTGCCTTCTTCGTGCCAATCGAGGAATGCTATTTTTGTCAGGTGACTATGATATTTTGGGACGTTTCCATATCTTGAAGTCTTGAACATTCTCGTAAAACGTTCATGTGCACTCCATACTTAGTCACAGCTCGTAATAGTTACGATGTTTTAGTTATTTTTTAAAGTACATTCCGGTTCATGAATTTAATGGCAGTTTGCCACTAGGCAATTGTTATTCTTCGATTGATTCGAGTAAACTTCTTTCTTTTCTGTAATCCTATTTTTGTTTCACGAGTCACAGCGTCAGGATGAGAAGAAACTGCTCGACAAAATTGCTTTATACGAGTTGTGCAATTTGCCTAAAGAAACCGATACTTCTGCTTGCAACTTTAACTCGTAAAATTGGTCATCCTACCACCCGCATACTCATCATCAAAGTGCGTATCCTTTATAGGACGTTGTTCTCTTTGCAGCACATCTGAAATTCACTCTGTCTCTTGCTAGTTCACCCACTTCGTCGATGGTCATGTTCATGGTTTCTTTAATATCTTGTAGCCATCTTCTTCTTGGTCTGCCTCTGCGTCCTGGGACCCTGCCTTCTAGTATTGTTCTTACCAGGCCATCGTGACGCTTGATGTGACCAAAGTATGTAATTTTTCTGTATAGTATGTCAGCCAATTCTCTTTAACATTTAGTTCTTTCAGGACATCAGTGTTCTTTCTTTTTCTGTCCATGGTATTCGTAGGATCTTTCTGTAGCATTTAGGATCTAGAAATGAGAATGACCTGCATACTAGGATCTAGAAATGAGAAGTGACGTGACTTCAAAACGTAAGGCCTAAAAAAGGCTACGAGAAAGAAATGTTGTTTTTTTTATAGCTGGTAAACAACATATTTGTTTTGTAACCTACACTTACGATAACACCGCTTGTCATACATTTGTATTTTTAGAAAAAGATTTATCATTTGCATGTTTAGTTTGACGTATAGCAACTATCTCGAACACATAATATTATTGTAATTTTGCTACAAACATGTTTTGCTATCGACCTCGATAACCTGCCTTCAGGATCGTGCGGTATATTTTCTCAGTATGATGTAAGTCTTCGAAATACCGTCCCATAAAGGTTTTTTCTTTAAAATAACCTTCGATTGTGATTTTGTTTAAAACTGCACAAAATATATAAAATCGTATGCATCAATATCGGAATAACATAGAGACCAATATAGAAAAGCCTTGGGTAAAGATTTTTTAATTATTGAATGGTTCACATTGTATTTTGATTTCACTCCGTATGCCGCCCCCTTACGTTCCGTCTGATGCGGCCACCTCTCTGCATGGCCCTGCCTGTCTTGTCTTTTCGCAATAATTTCATCAGGGTTTTATTACGTGCTAACGATATACTGCAATACTAAAAACAATCTTATTTAATTTTTTGTGTCTTTCAAATACTTGTGTGACTGGTTGTTGATTTTTGTGTCAAAAGTGTAATATTTAATAGCCAAAGCTAGACCCAACTGTCCATCGAACCATTCCTTGACGCATTAATGACTGGCTCGATCCAATTCGTCCACTTTTAAGATTTACTTAAGAAGTTTTGGTGTGGGTTTTTTTTTAATCGCCAGCTAAAAATTTAGACATAGTCATTGTACATAATATGGGACCTTTGATCTTTTTGCATGAAGTTTTGCTTTCCTTATCACCAGTGCCCCTCGACATTCGGGTGAGCCTTACTCCGACTTAAGAGTTACTTGTAATTTAGATCCTAAAATAAAGATCAGGGTCTCTGTAGTCTAACCCAACCCTGTGCACACTGATAATTTTTATTTGGGGGAGGGGGGGCAAACCTGGTCTCGAACCCCGGAACTTTTCGGTATTTACACTGTACACAGTTGGACTATAGGTTTCCTCATCCTTTACTTTTCTAACCCTTTCATATCTCGTGGTATATAGGCCAATACAGTGTTAGGCCTGTATTTTTCATTGACCGTCATCACACGATGGGTGATGTGGTCAGCATCACGCCGGCCGCCTTTACTTTCCCAGATCATGTCTGGCACCCAGTTGAGGCTGGGTCGACCTAAGAGCCGTCGCGGTTGGGAAAAATTCCACGCGCATTGCGGGAGCTGAATCCAGACCACCAGCCTTGCGAAGCGAGTTCACTAACAGCTACGCTACAGCGGTTGGGGGTCTAAATTTCAAGTACCTCAGAAGTCGGTGAAAGGCTCGCCAGAATGGGAAGGGGCACTGGTGATAAGGAAAGTAAGGAGTTGCAAAAACAGACGCCAGGGGTGTCATATTAGACGCCTTGACAGCGGGAGAACAACAATAAAATCTCCATCGACAAACATCAATTAAATCAAGTTTACGAAGTGCTAGGAGTATCAAGAATAAACAGGTTTAGAAATGTAGATATCAGTGGGGAACAGTTAATATAACATCAGTACCGAGCGTACATCGTAATAAATGGCCAAACACTGGAGAAAGTTGAACATTTTACATATTTGGGTAGTAAAGTGTCAAACAACGGAGACACGATGAAAGAAATAAACTCTCGTATTGCTATAGCAGCTAGTGCCTTCACTAAATTAACGAATATCTGGCAATCTCAAGACTTTAGTATATGCACAAAAGTTAAATTATTTAGGTCATGTGTGATTCCTGTACTGACCTACGGTTGTGAAAGTTGAAATCAACAAAGAAAATTGATAAGAAACTGGACAGCTTTGAGAATGTCTACGAAAATTATTAAAAGTAAAATGGAGTGATTTCGTTTCTAACAACACAGTGAGAGATAGAACACACCAAAACACATATCAAATATTATAAGGAAACGAAGGTGGAAATATTTAGGTCATGTGCTTAGATCAGACGAAAAGATACTAAATCGACAAGTCCTTATGTGGTCACCAGTTGGGAAAAGAAAACGTGGAAGACCAAAGACCACTCTTCGAAGAACCATCCAACAAGAAAGTAAACTATTGGGATGTAAAACCATACAAGATCTGCAACTGCTAGCAAAGAACCGTATCACATGGAGATCTAAAACCTCTGCCCTATGTGCCGCCTTTGGCACGAAAGGAACAAACTAACCGAGCGTCATCAAGAAACAACGAATACAATGGTTCGGAGACATAAACAGATTACCAACAGACTGCTTCTTCTTCTTCTTTGCGTTCGTTCTTTACGACCAATTTTAATCACTCTTTGTGATATGTTTGATCTTTACAAGAACGTGTATACGTTGCACATTGGTTTGGTAGGCCCCTAAACGCATAGACTTCTACATATTTAGGACATGTGCATCCGAATTTCAGCCAAACCTCCTTACTCACCTCTTACGCCATGCGTGGCAGGTAACAGTGGTTCTATTCCTTACACCCCAAATTTGGGACCCGGTAACCACTCGGGCGAGACTGCTTCTCAAAGGGCAATGCTACTCCGATACAGTGGATACAAAGCAAAAGATTCGGATCGTCCACGCAAAAGGTCAACAACATAAACAACATAGGTAAAGAAAGAAACCATGTACGAAGCACATTCAAGAGCATGTTATTTAATTCTGTTCTTATTCTGACGCTTGAAGCAAAACAAGATTAGAGAAAGATGAAATATTTAAAATCTTACAGTTTTTCTTGTTATCTACCCTTGATGATAAAGGGAAACTACCTTTCATAAATCGACTAATGCTCCTTTTTTTTAGATTAAAATAAAATACACTTTCTAATAGGTCTTGTCTGGTCTGTGATTAGACAAGACATAACTGTCAAGCGGTAGTGAGCTCGATCACGAACCCAAGCGTACCTGGTTCAAACCCCACGGTGGGCAAGTTTGGAAGCAAATTCGTTTCCGTGGGATTTTTACAAAAGGTAAAATAGACCTCACCGTTCAGAAAGCAATGGCAAACTACTGAACGTATAAGTGGTGCCTAGAAAATCAACGACTCGTTTACTGTGGTTGATGGCTACGTCCTTTAGGATATGCCACGGTTTCAACTGTTAATACAAATCTAATTCCCTAGAAACAAACATAATCTAAATAAATATTCACAGTTCACGAAAAAAAAAAAAAAACATGCAACAAGAAAATGTAAACCTTTCTTCTCGGCCTTTTAGATAAGATCAAAGCGTGTTGTGCGCACGTGATCGTGGGACTTTCTTTCCTCGAAAGGAGTTCATTTTTATTTTTCCTGTTTTTTTGGCAAACACGCTCTGATATAACCAGTGGCGGCTCGTCAATAAGGGTCAGAGGGGCCGGGCCCCACCAAAAATAATATGTAACGTATTTATTATTTAATAAATTAAAATATAACATAACACAAAGCCATGATTTTCCCGAAAATTTGTGTCTGGCCCCACCAACAAAAACGACCACGAGCCGCCACTGGATATAACTAAATCAAGATTCGTCCTTAGGTTAAAAGGGCATACCTCGGCTTAAAGAGTATTTAATCCCCAACATAACAAATAAATAATTTGATTGCGTCCACATTGTGGAAGCCCTCATAGAACGAATTCTTGTTCTTTGCACGCTCCATATCGATCACTTGTTAACCACTCTTTGTGATATGTATGTGATTTGAGCCTAAGAGCGATTGTACGTTGTGTCTATTATGCGCCTACAAGTAGGCCAGCACATCCAATTTCTGTGACGCTTTTTATTTACTAGGGTAAAGCCCTAGGCCCCCTTCCTTAGTCGCCTCTTACGACAGGCCTTGTAGGTTGCAGTATTACTATTCTTTGCTCCCCTTGCGAGCACCGGCAACACAAGCGACGCATGGGTTCAATATGCTAATACATTAAAACAAATTCAGAGCAGCTCTCATTCGAAATAATGACGACGCCATCTCGTTTCAAACGTAACTGGGTTCACCCGCTGCGGCGCTACTGGATAAGGGTCAATTTCTAAAAATGGCAACTAAATAAACGTAAACAAGCTCCTGTAACAGTGTATCCTGGGTGTTCGAATTCTGGTTCACAGGCGCCAAATAATGTAACCGTCAAACTCCCTGGCTACTGATAACTATTTAATATTATTCTTCTATCCTCTATCACTGCACCAATATGTAGCCGTGAGGCTTGTGGTCTCTACTAATATTCTTCGACACGTATTTAGAACTACTATCAACTCCACCCACAACTACGTACATAGACTACAAATAAAAGAAATGGCCGTCAAGTACATCGTACATCTATGTGAGAATCAAACCCGATTCTCAACTTTTATTTCTTTATATTTACTTAATTAAATATCTCATCTATGTTCAAAATAATAGCCCATACATCAAATTATCAAAATAATAAAGAAAATCCTGAAAAGAAAATCAACAATTCAAAACACATACCAATGCACATAGCTGGAAAAAATATACCTACTAAACTAATATTGATTGTTTCCCCTAAGTGATATCTAATACCCTGACATCATATCTCTAAAATGTTCACTGTTCACTGTTTACCTTGCTTGCGATGTCCTTAGAGTAAATACTTGTTCAGTCACAAATACGTTATACCGCTTCTAGCTAGAGTTGCTGTCCTAATAGTATACACGAAATGTCTCTGCTACTGGTTAAAATAATGCATCCTGAAAAATGTGACTGACATCTCTCTCTCTCTCATATACTGTTATAGCCTCTCCGTCGGGTCTGGCCCTACCCCTTTAGTTTAGCTCTACCGCCTAGTTTTCCAACTCTGACAACTAGTCCTCCGGTTCTAATGTAACCGGTTCACCAATTCTGAACAGGAACTCTCTCTGATTTGGACAAAAATCTCCGTGGAGTTCTACATCTACGTCTTAGTTGGGCTCTCTCCCTGTCTGCAACTCAGTTCAATTCTACTGTCCCTCTGTCTCTATCCGAATGCGTGTGAAGATGTTTCGATGAAGTGTCTAAAGTTGTCTGAAGTTCTGTGAAGTTGTCTAAAGTTGTCTCTTCACTCTTTCTGTCTGTAACTGTCTCAGACTCAGACTACCTACTCTCTGTCCATCTGTATGAATGAGAATTGACTACCCTCACTACCTGTCCCTGGGTACCTCTCTGCTCCTCTGTTTCTATCCGAATGCCTATCTAAAGTTGTGTCTTCACTCTTTTCTAACTGGCCAATATTAACTGTTGAAGTCTGTCTCGGGACTACCTACACTGACTGTTCCTGGGTACCTCTCTGTCCCTCTGTCTCTATCCGAATGCCTATCTAAAGTTTCTGCCAACTGTCCCTCTGCCAAGTGTGTGTGAAGATGATGTGTTTCGAATCTACAATGTGTATTCTATTTATCCACTGGCAATTTTCTTTGTTTCTAAATCAGTTATTGTCCTTTTTGTAAAATTCTCACGGTCAAATCTTTTTAGTTGGCCTGGAAAAACCCAGCTAATTTGACAATCGTGACCGGACAATCACCCAGACGTTCAAAAAAATAATACAATTAACCTCTCTGGCTCCAGGAAAGAAAAAACAGGGCATAAATTTTCTTCTAGTTAAGAAGAAGTCTCCTTGCTAACATATCTGGTCTGTAATTATATGTTCCACAGCCCAGGTATATTGTTACCCTTTGCTTAATTGAAAATACGCGCTTAGTTGCAGCTTGGGACTACGAATAAAGCAAGGGGAACCTGGTGTCATATTCCCTGCTACACTCCGAGCAACTCTCATTAAAAATGATCAGACATTCGGAGTTTACTCGTTCAGCCCTATTGAGTCCACTCGTTGTGGCATTTCCGGGTAGAGTCCAATTTTAAAAAAAAATGTTGTTCTCATGCTCTGATATAACCAAAACAAGGCTCGTCCTTAAGCAGAAAAGTCACATGTTCTCCAGATTAACGGTGTTCGTGGCACCGAACCGAAGGGTTACGATGTCCATAGCACCGAGCTGAAGAGATGAAAGCTCAAGTGCTTCTGGATCTAAAAAAACCCGCTGAAATGTGTGCCTCGGGTTAAAGATGCTTTAATCATATACATAACAAACGAACAAGTGTCCACTTGATCGCTGCCATGGAGTGTGAGACCATAATACGCCAAATAGCCCACTCTTAGACACTTAAACACGCTCCTAGCAGCTCTCATTCGAGAGGCTCAGACACTCGGAGTTTATTCATTCAACTGTAATGTGTCCACTCGCTGCGACACTGTCGGATAGGGCAACAAAAATTATTACAAATAGACAATTTTCGTATAAGTGTCCTTCATCGCTAATTATTAACTCTATCACTCCGGATTTTTTTTTAATCGTCGGACGCACTTATAATGCAATGTATACTGACTTAGCCAGTATACTGGTTTTGGGTTATCTTAACAAATACTTAGAGCTAGTATATCGAAGCTGAAGAGCGAATTAGTTAAACGAAGAATCCACTGGTTTGTGTTGTTCATATTAATAAAATTTGACAAGCATATTGCACATTTAGAAAGCCTAGTGGTTATTGAACTTCCTTTGTAGACGCGTGGTCTAGGGTTCAAGCTCTTTTGCGCGTTGTAGCTAAAGTGCTAGTGAGCTCGATCACAACCCAAGCGTACCTGGTTGAAACTCCGCGGCGGGCAAGTTTGGAAGCAAATTAGTTCCCTTTGATTTTTACCAACTGTAAAAATAGACCTCACCATTCAGAAATCAATGGCAAACTACTGAAGGTATAAGTGATGCCTAGAAAATCGACGACTCGTTTACTGTTGTTGATGGTTACGTCCTGTAAATAGGATATGCCACGTAACGCTAAAACGAATTAGACTTTTATCTAAAAATACTGGATTTACCATGTATATCGAAATAGGGGGAGACTGCAGTAAAACTTGGTAAATAGTGAAACACGTACAAACAAAGTACTATAGTTTTACAAAATACATAAACAGTGACGATAAACAGCAACGTTTCGACCAACAAGGCCTTTATCAAGCAAACGAACAAACAGGAGTGACAAATTAAAATGAAACACAAATGGACGACCAAATACCAACGTATCTAAGGAAAATCTGGAATAAAAACGAATAACGAAATAAATGTAACAAAAAAACACACAAAAACTAGAAATAGAAAAGAAACAATGAAACATCTAGTAAATATATAACTTGAAT
Source organism: Arion vulgaris (assembly GCA_020796225.1). Lineage (NCBI taxonomy): Eukaryota > Metazoa > Mollusca > Gastropoda > Stylommatophora > Arionidae > Arion > Arion vulgaris. The sequence continues at coordinate 11,951,006 of CM036772.1, forward strand.
ACATGCAACATATACCCATATAGAGTCATTTTGGCACCATCCAGTGTGGCCGTCGGCGCTGTAACACTTGTGCTTATGTAATACAGACCCGCACGGTGTCTTTTCCAAAAGCCACGTTCGTTGTTGAAGACAGTTTCACGTGCGAGTCCCGTAATATTATCTATGCCATTATCTGCAAGCGGTGCAACAAGGCCTATATTGGGGAAACCGGCAGGAGACTCAGTGACCGATTCGCCCAACACTTGCGCGATATACGCCAATGCTCTGTGACCCCTGTAGCTACCCATTTCAATGATACTGGCCATTCAGGAGCTTGCGATGTCAGGTCACAGCCATCCGATCATGTTCCTCTGATTATCGTAGTCGATTTGCTCTGGAGAATCGGTTGATTTCTTTGTATGGTACCTTGCGACCACGCGGGCTCAACGTATTACATTCTTATGCTTCTTAGTACTTTCTCTTCCCATGCTTTGTAATCTCTATGGGTATATGTTGCATGTATTACATTCTTATGCTTCTTAGTACTTTCTCTTCCCATGCTTTATAATCTATATGGGTATATGTTGCATGTATTCAAGTTATATATTTACTAGATGTTTCATTGTTTCTTTTCTATTTCTAGTTTTATGTGTGTTTTTTGTGTTACATTTATTTCGTTATTCGTTTTATTCCAGATTTTCCTTAGATACGTTGGTATTTGGTCGTCCATTTGTGTTTCATTTTAATTTGTCACTCCTGTTTGTTCGTTTGCTTGATAAAGGCCTTGTTGGTCGAAACGTTTCTGTTTATCGTCACTGTTTATGTATTTTGTAAAACTATAGTACTTTGTTTGTACGTGGATTTACCATGGACACTTGACATGAGTGGTTGATTTCCCGTGCGGGAATTCCCTCTTGATTTGAACAGTCTTCTGTCTACAGAACGTTGTAGTCAGGCAAACCCAAACATCTATTTTAGCCGTAACTTGGATGTGCCAGTTCTACATGTCGTAGGGTTATAACGTGGGCAAAGTATACTCATTTTCTCGGCGCAAACTACACAGATCACAAATAGTAGTCAACTTGGTTGGTAGATCGAACGCAAACAAACAACATGTCAAAAGATTTGCATACACAATTTTTTGTGTGGAGATTTGTCGTTCCGAAATGATGTTTATGACATTATCAACAAGGCAGGAGAGGAATTGGGAGATCTTAAAGTTTCATATACGCTGTCAGTTATAGGATAGCAATCCTCATAGCACTTCAGACATGTCCATGGATGCTCCGATCCCCACATCAACAAATTCAGCAGTGTCCAACGGATCAACACGCTAGTTCGATGTTGATTGCAATCTTTTTGCATATTTGGTATGTTGTTCTTTTCGGGCTGTACCTTCTTCTTCGAAAGCACTATAACGACCACTTGTTAAACCACTATTTGTGATCTGTATGTGATCTGAGCCTAAGAGCGATTGTACGCTGTGCCAGTTATGCGCCTAATAGTAGGCCAGCAATCCGATTTCTACGATACTATTTATTTACTAGGGTAGCTTCCGTAGTCCCCTACCTTAGTCGCCTCTTACGATATGCCTAGTAGGTTGCAGTGGCACTATTCTTTCCTAGGCTTGTGAGCCCGGCTACACACGGGCGTGGGCTGTACCAATAACGACACCATAAGAATCCATTCATCTGTAAGGGGAGGGGAGACACAATCGCGTGTCCTTTAGATATTCATGGGTTTTTTTTTGCTGTTGATTTTTTATTTTGTTCACCCGCTATCAATTCATGCGTAGTCATTGTGTATAATATGGTACTTCTGATAGATTTTTGCGTGAAGACTAGCTTGCCTTCTCAACAGTCTCCCTTGTCATTCCGGCGAACCTTAATTTCGATTTCAGAGGTAGATACGTATAGTAAGTCAACCATGTATTGGCATGATATATCTCTTATACACTTAAGGATCAGTTTCACGGCATCATGCTGCACCTTATCCAGCTTCTTCAGTTATACTCTGTCCAGGGCCACAATCGCCTCCATATGTTTACATAACTTCAATCGAGTGTTAGTTCACTCATCGCCATGCATGTCTAACGAGATCAAGTGGTCAGATATGATAGTATCCTCGTCTTTCCCTATCCAAGATTTTCATATCTTTAGACTTAACTCTCTGCTAGCATATCACTTAAGAATGCTTTCAACTGGGAGACAATCTCGTGTCCTTTACATATCTATGATTTTCTCACCTTTACATAGTTTCTGTCTCTGTGCACGTCTTCCTTCATAGCTGATGTCTCTGTGCACGTCTTTTTAACTGATGTCTACTTGCACACGTCTTCATATCTGCTGTCTCCTTCATACGTTTTTCTAGCTACTATCTCATTGCACACGTCTTCATAGCTGATGTCTCTGCACACGTCTTTTATACTGTATGTCTACTTGCACACGTCTTCATATCTGCTGTCTCCTTCATACGTTTTTCTAGCTACTATCTCATTGCACACGTCTTCATAGCTGATGTCTCTTTGCATACGTCTTTCTAGCTACTGTCTTCTTGCACACGTCTTCATAGCTGCTGTCTCCGTCGATACGTTTTCTAGTTTCTGTCTCTGTACGTCTTCCCTTCATAGCTGATGTCTCTGCACACGTCTATTAACTATGTCTACTTGACACGTCTTCATATCTCTGTCTCCTTCCATACGTTTTTCTGTCTATCTCATTGCACACGTCTTCTCTGATGTCTCTACTGCATACTTTCTTTCTCTCTTCTTGCACACGTCTTTCTAGCTGCTGTCTCCTTGCACACGTCTTCATATCTGCTGTCTCCTTCATACGTTTTTATAGCTACTATCTCATTGCACACGTCTTCATAGCTGATGTCTCTTTGCATACGTCTTTCTAGCTACTGTCTTCTTGCACACGTCTTTCTAGCTGCTGTCTCCTTGCACACGTCTTCATATCTGCTGTCTCCTTCATACGTTTTTCTAGCTACTATCTCATTGCACACGTCTTCATAGCTGATGTCTCTTTGCATACGTCTTTCTAGCTACTGTCTTCTTGCACACGTCTTTCTAGCTGCTGTCTCCTTGCACACGTCTTCATATCTGCTGTCTCCTTCATACGTTTTTCTAGCTACTATCTCATTGCACACGTCTTCATAGCTGATGTCTCTTTGCATACGTCTTTCTAGCTACTGTCTTCTTGCACACGTCTTTCTAGCTGCTGTCTCCTTGCACACGTCTTCATATCTGCTGTCTCCTTCATACGTTTTTCTAGCTACTATCTCATTGCACACGTCTTCATAGCTGATGTCTCTTTGCATACGTCTTTCTAGCTACTATCTCTTGCACACGTCTTCATAGCAACTGTTTCCTTGAACAGTACTTAAAAGATACTGTCTCTGTACGGGTCATCAGCAGGTTTTGTTAACAGATAAAATTATGTCAGTATAGTTTGGGAATTTCCACCTATGCGCACTATACCGAGAAAGCCCAGTATGTTTACTGTCCTGATTCCTCATGCAAAGCACGAGTCGCCCCTGAAACGTGCTAAACAGAGCTAAATTTGTCTATTTCCCTCCATTTATTCATTTGGCAGGCCAAAGCAGTGTTCCAGAAAATGAGAAGCATTATATACAACAAATCACTGTCAATTGAGGTCAGAATGAGTTATTCATAGAGCCAACAGTGGCATACCGATGTAAGTGATGATCAGTAAACAAACAGATAGAAAAATATCTGGAGGCCACATAGATGTGGTTTTACAGAAGAGTGATGAGAATCCCACTAACTGCTAAATGACAAATGTGGAGGTGTTGAATGAGGCCAAGACACATAAGCTTAGTATCAATATAAGTAAGAGGCAGTCATCATTTATCGGACGTGATGAGAAAGGGAGGTTTAGAACACATTGGGAAAACTGGTAAAAATCGAGGGAAGACGAGACAGAGGAAGACAGATAGAGAAAATTTTGGACAGCCCAACTTCATGACACGGAAGAGCGTCAACATCTGAGATGATAGCAAACACCAGAGACAGATTGGCTGAAATCGGATGCACGTGTCCTAAACGTGTAGAAGTCTTTGCGTTTAGGGGCCTACCAAACCAATGTGCAACGTATACACGTTCTTGGCAAAGATCAAACATATCACAAAGAGTGATTAAAATTGGTTGTAAAGAACGAACGCAAAGAAGAAGAAGAAGACCAGAGACAGAGATTTGTGGAGATCCATAATGCCCACGCCAGCCAAAACAGCACCCAATGATGATATTCATGTCTGCTTCACTCGTTTTATTTATGTCCCAAATATATACCATCCCTTCCCATTCTGTTATACGTTAGTCATAAACCACGCACGATATGGTTATAAAAAAGTGTGCTCTGATATATGGTCGAATACACTTGAACAAATACATAACGAAGGTCAACTAACTTGGTATATGTAGTCTATGAAGTGTTGTATTCATATTCATGAACAACGTTTAAGTGTGTGTGTGTTTAGTTCATGTTTATCGCGCTCAATCAAAGGATATTAGTCTACGTGCCACAAAATCTAGCTCAGGGTAATTTCCGTTTGAGACGTGGATAAGTCTAATATTAACTGATTAGGGAAGCTAGTGGCCATCTTTAAGGTAAGTGTCAGCAGTTGTTAAATAAACGTTTGTTTGTTGTTTGTTATGTAGGGGACTTCAGCATAACAAACAACATGAAAGCCAGCATACAGTTCGATGGCAGCACTTCTGATAGTTTCGAGGTTAAGAGTGGAGTCAAGCAGGGTTGTGTCCTTTCCCCCACCCTCTTTGGCATCTTCTTCACAGTCCTTTTGAACCACGCCTTGGGGACACTGATGGTGATGTTTTCATCCGCACTAGATCTGATGGTTCACTCTTTAACTTGGCTCGCTTAAGAGCCAAGACAAAAACGACGGAAATTTTTCTCAAGGACCTCCTTTTCACTGACGATGCTGCCTTAGTCGCCACAGTGAGACTACACTGCAATGTCTAATCAATAATTTGTCAAAGGCATGCGACCTATTTTCTCTGACTATAAGTGTCTCCAAAACAGTTGTACTATGTCAGGAAGGTAACACAACAAATATCACTTTACATGGTAACCATCTAACACCAGTTCCAAAATTTTGCTATCTCGGGTCCATCGTCACTGCCAGCCTTTCTCTTGATGAAGAAATCAACGCTCTTGTAGGGAGTGCGGCTACTACATTCGGCAAACTATCAAAGCGAGCGTGGGACAACACAAAGCTGACATTGCAGACGAAGATTCAAATATATTGAGCCTGTGTAAGTAGTTCTTTACTATATGGCTCAGAAACATGGACAACCTACTCAAGACACGAGAGGAGACTTAACATCTTTCGATGTCTCCGCAAGATTATGAACACCAGGTGGTACGACAAGATAACCAACTCTAAAGTACTGCAACGTGCAAACCAAATCTTTCTTGAAGCCATTTTCTAAGTCCTGTGTGAGGTATGCCATTTGGTCATCAGTGCTTCTATGCTGCCTGTAGCCTGTCTGGGCTACATATTGTCTGATAGGCAACCCTGTTGTACAGCTGAACGAACTACTGGCAAAATATTACAAATAGAAAACCCAGTTTTATAGTACCACATCTACTCAGTTACATATTTGCACTGCATCAGATCAGATTGCAACTCAAAGTTGATATATTAATATGTAAAAAGTTTGACAGTAAAACAGAAACAAACATTATCAACAAATTTCCTTTGTGATATTCATTTATTGCTATTTTGCCAACGCGAAACAGGTGTGTTCCAAAAATGAAAACATTTCTCGTGAACATGGGATACATCAAAAGTGTAGGTTTAATAAACATCACATAAATCAGTGTATGGAGAGCGTAGTAACACATTTGATTGATGGATAAATATAAAAACTAAGATATCAATCTTTTTTGTTATCAAGAAGTCACCTGGCAGACACACAATGGAATGCTCATAAATTTGGAGCCTAAAGCAAGAAAGAAGCTAAACGTGCAATAGGTCATCATCAGGTGTCGTGCAGGCTGGCTTTGGCGATCATGGATCTCCACAAATCTCTGTTGTTAGTGTTTGCTATCAACTCAGATGTTGACGCTCTACTGTGCCATGAAGTCAGGCTATCCAAAATGTTCTCTCTCTGTCTTCCTCTGTCTCGTCTACCCTCAATTTTACCGGTTGCCACAATGTGTTCTAAACCTCCCTCCTCATCACATGCCCGAAAAATGCTGACTGCCTCTTTCTTATATTGATAAGCTTTCTCTGTGTCTTGATCTCATTCAGCACCTCAACATTAGTCATTTTAGCAGTCCATGGGATTCTCATCATTCTTCTATAAAACCACCTTTCTGTGGCCCTCAGAGATTTTTCGATCTGTGTGTTCATTGTCCATGACTCGCATCCGTATGTCAGTATTGGTTCTATGTAGCACATAGGTAACCAGTGATAATTTTTTTTGAGTACAGTTTCAGATCTGAAGGTCTAAAGCCCAAGGATTGATTTCATTGTACCGGGTTTAACCTCATATGGCTCGGTCCCTTTCCGCAGAAATGGCAAGACACCTGGGGAGAGTATTGCACAAAACGCGAACTCCGTAGTTCCGAAAATAATCCTAGGGGTCTGTAGAAAAAGTGTACTCGTGAACAGAACGGCTCGGTCTGGATTCAAACCCACGGCCTTTCGAAGGCAATTCTCGAACAAAGAAGCCACCTAAAATGTGCTAATAAATCACATAATATTATTTGATCATAAAGTCATTTTTAGCGGTTAGGCCCACCCCCATCCCCGCGCCTTAACGTATGGACGCCCATGTTAACGATATACGAAAGAGCTGGATGGAACTGCAAGAGAAAGCTAAAGATAGGAATGCTTGGCATGAGGTTCTGGTTGATGGCATATGTTCCAAATATAGTTGAAACGGCACAATAGAGAGAGATAGAGGGAGAGGAGTTTATATATATTCAGATGATTATGCCTATCCTTGTTGTTCATTCACTCTGTGTCTAAACTAGTGCCCCCTAGGTGCACAGTTAACTAAATCTCTTTGTTCATGTATTTTTTAAATTTATATTGCAGTCATACATCTCTACCACTTGTGGTTTTTTTTTGTTCGCCTGCTAGGCTTGTTTCCTTATCATCAGTGTCCATCACCATTCAGGTAAGCCGTACTCTGACTTTTTATGTACTTGTAATATAGATCCAATAAGATAAGGATCAGGAAACATGTAGTCTACCCATGTAACGTGTGCACACCGAACTGACATTTATTTGGGACCAAGTTGACCTCGAACCCCGGAAATAACACGTGACACGTGATTACCGAGGTCAACGTTAACGAAGACCCCGGTGATTACTTTGAAGAGTGTTATTTACGTTGCTAACAGCACCCCCTACCACTTGTGTCTGTTGTTGACCATACAAACTACCAAGAAATCCACTTTAAAACTAATTCAAAATTGTACATCTTCGTCTGATATAACATTAATGAAGTCGAATTAGACCAAAGAACCTACAGACAATTACGGATATGTTAACAGTTGTTTGTTATTTAGTTTACTTTAGTCGTGAGATCATCATTACTGTACATCGAACCAAGTAGTCCATAAGTGCTCCGATGCTTCTCAGCGTTGCTCCGATGCTTCTCAGCGTTTTCTCCGATGCTTCTCAGCGTTGCTCCGATGCTTCTCAGCGTATGGCGACTAACAACACCGGTTCTTTGTTGGTTTACTATTCTTCTTTGATTACCAGTATACTGTTCTTGACTTGGTGTTCTTGCAGTCTGGTTAGGGTTGTAGATTCAATACTATTACTTGTATCATTTACACGTCCTCTCCCTTAGGTAATTTAGAATAGCCGTCTGGTCCATTGCTCACCCGCTTTTTACAACAGCCATACCTGCAAGCATATTCGCGCGTTCATTTCCTCTTACACCTGCGTGCCCTATCACAAAATATAACTTATTTTTGTCTACCTAGGCCTCTTCAACGACTCCCACCATTGTCTCTGAGCCCACCCTGTTTCAATTTTCCGTAATCATTTACTCATTTATTCACTGTCCAAAATACTTCAATTTTCTCATTCTTATTTATAGCATCAGCCAATTTGCTTTGATTTTGAGTTTATTCTGGATGTCTATTAGAAAACAAGTGGTTAAGAGGGGAATGTCAAGAGGTGAACAGACAGTAACAGTTCAGAGTATATCTTCAGAGCAAGAAGCAAGGTCATTGAGTTATTATGTGTCGATTCTTCCTCGTCAAATAGCTAACAGATTACGTTCCCGTGAACCTTTTTTTTTTTAGTTTGTTCTCTAGACAGTTGCATTCCCTTGCTGACGAAATATGTCTTGCTGGGTTTGTCTGAAGGCGTCCTACTCAAGGTGGCTTCAGCCTTATGCATCACTAAACCAGGCTTATTTGCAGGGTATGCTCCCTGGACACTAGTTAAATTAATAATCCCATATATTTGAGAAAAGTGTCACAGAAGTAGAAAGGACAAGAAAAAAGATGTCACTCAAGGGAGAGAGAGAACGACTTCTATTGGTCCCAAAGTTTGGGGATGGTTGATTGGCACCCAGGGCATTTACCACTCGCCGGTGTGTTAGCGCTGTCCTCCGTCCCTCTCCCCATCCTACTCCCTGCTATGAACGTTTGACACACAATTAAATATTTCCAAAGATTAAATATTATATAATATAATATAAAGCCCATAACCCGTTAGTGTCGTAGGGGTGTCACTGTGGAGACATCAGCACAAAATCACGCTATGAGTCTCTGTCTTCAACTCCTCGAGCGAGTGTGGAGAAACTATGTCCTGACCAGCTCTTGATGTTGTCAAAACCAGGATTTTCTCTGCCCTCCTTTACTTCTTCCACGCTCAACTGTTCCCTGTAGGATAATCTTGGAGAGTGAACCATGTCTCACCACATGCCCGACCACGCAAGTTTACGCCTTCTCCCGATTGTCAAGAGTGACCCTTGTCGACCTGCAAAATTGATTATTTGGTCTCTTACATAGATGTTTTATGTTCTATATAACTAATAAATAGTACCCGTTTGTAACACTTATATTCGAAGACCTGTATTCTTTCTCCAGTTCTGCATTGAACGTCCAGCTCTCAACCGTACAAAAGAATGGATAGCACCAGTGATCTGTATATATTGATTTTTGCCAGAGTGCTGATTTTGCTTTTCCATATCACGTTTAGCCGAGACATAGCAGCTGAAGCCATCTCAAGTTTTGACTTGATCTCCTTAATTAAATATTAGTTGTGTACGATTACTGTTATCTATAAATTATGTTACGCTCTTAGATTATCATCTATGGCTACTTAAGACGAGATGATCATTGGACCACTGCTTAATTATTCATGATAAAATTGTTAATAATAGGAGCTACAACCATGGGCGTCCACGTACATTTTTTTCCCAGAGGGGGCTTCTTCTTTGAACGCGCCATATCCACCACTTGTTAAACCACTCTTTGTGATTTGTATGTGATCTGAGTCTAAGAGCAATTGTACTTTGTGCCAGTTACGACATGCCACTTAGGTCGCAGTGTTACTGTTCTGTACTCCCTTGAGAGCGCCCAACACGCGGGTGGAATGACAATTAAAACGGAACCAAGTGTGGATTAAATTATTAGTTAGGGAAAAGAAGCACGCGGTTAAGGTACCAAGAGAATCGGGGCACACGCCCCCTCCCCACAAAATTAAAAAAAAATTATATAATCATAAACAATTTTACAAAAATGCTTTTTTCAAACTGACCAATGCAAATGCCAAAATGGTCCCCACACTGCTTAGTATATTCTGGAAACTTATACTTTCTTCCATGACGAGGTCTAACACTTGGAGCTTTCCTTCTTTTCTGTTCTCCAATCCTGTTTTACCCCACAGCGTCAGGATACGAAGCACATGGAGCAAGTGAACATAATTGAAAGTAGCCATGGGGGGCATTTGCAAGGACCTCCTACTGAAGACTGGGTTCACAGTCCACGGAGGAAGCTCATCTCGCTGTCTAGACCCATGAGCATATGAAGCCGAAACAGAGGAGGGCTATCTCCAGACCCAATGTGGACACGCAAAGATAAAAAAGACTTGATCTTGGGTTGAAAAATTAACAGGAAGAAGAAAATGACGCGAGAGTTTCTAGCTTAAGCGGTAGTGAGCTCGATCACAAATCAAGCGTACCTGGTTCAAACTCCTTGGCGGACAAGTTTGGAAGCAAATTAGTTCCCTTGGATTGTTGCGAATGATAAAAATAGACCTCACTGTTCAGAAAGCAATGGCAAACTACTGAGCGTATAAGTAGTGCCTAGAAAATCGACGACTCCTTTGCTGTTGTTGATGGCTAATTCCTGTAAAGGATATGCCATGCTTTTCATTTTTCATATATTGAACATGCCAACCAAATGCATGTTAGCAAAGCCCACGGTGATGATTATTTCGCTATACAATTAAAAGATAGTACCACTCTAATTGGTCAAGTTGAACTTAAAGATAACTGGGCTGGCTGTGGGAATTTAACAGGAGTCACGCAAGTACAGAATAGCTCACAGGTCACATGGCCAATACTTAACAGCGGTAGCAATCACGTGAGAATAAGTCACGCCCAGATATGTGATGGATCAGGAGGACGCCATCTTTGAAGGAGGACGCATGAAGTGGAAAATAGATATCCTGCACACGACCCTAAAGGTATTTGTTTTCCGGATTTTGCACGTGGATAGGTTTTGATCACTATTATTACCGGTAGTGCTGGCATCTACTTTCGATTTCATTTTGTTTGTCAACTAAATTAATGTTGATTGCTATCTTATTAGTATTGCTGCGTGCAAATTTGCTGCCACGCAGTCTTATCATGTTAACTGTAACCGAGTAAAGCACGTGATGTTGTGGCAGTCGTACTTTACAGTTACTACATACATGATAATCATGATGATTACATGACCATTCATTCACTCAGCGGTGTCACAGGACATAAAATAACTTGTAAACAAACTTTCTAAATCAGTAAATGTGAAGAAAAAAAAATAAAACAATGTCTACACTATTGATCACCAACAATTACAAGATACTTAGTGGGCAGATAAACAACAGAAAGTGTCTAATCGATTTAATGAATGCCACACTAAACATTCAAACAGCTAGTTCAAGTTGTTGAGTTTTGCAGTCTTGTCATGATTTTACAGATTTACAAAACAAACGTGTATATTATTATATCTTCACATCTTTGATAGAGGTGTGTCCTTCGGGTTCTTGAGGACCGTCAGTCGGATACGTCACTAAAATTAAAAATTGATATTGCATCAGCGATTTAAGGTGTTTGGAATTACTACTCTACTAAATTACTGTTACACGTAGTACAAGCAGTGTGAGTGTCACGAGTGTGAGCTTACACCTACACGTTCTACCATCCGAACTGGCTACTTGAAGGGCAGAAATGAAGACTCAGAAGAGTGTGTTTATCCAGATAGCCACCCAAACCATCATCATAGCATAGGTACATAGTCAAAGAAAAGTAACAGTAAACTAAGTAAACCAGCATAAATATAGGAGGCATACTGAGGAGATTGAAGCACTTAATGGACTAATTGATTCGTGGTGCAGTGACTGTGAATGATGATCTGACTACTAAACTATAGACATAATATCATGTATACTGGTAATTTTTTTGTTATTTTATGTCCTAAAATGGGGCTTATCTTGTAGTTTAAAAGTAATATTTGCTTTGTTTAGTTATCTTTGCACCAAATGTTTTAGTGATATTTGTGACAGGATAACTTGTGAACACTTTGACTTACAGTAGTTTAGTTACAGTGCAGCAATTAAAAAATGAAATGCTTGAGGAAGGCAGTGGGAGTCACCAGGAAAGATAAACTACGAAATGAAGACATCAAAAGCAAAGTGGGCATAGCTTCATGCTTCGAATACATCGAAAGACAACAAATCAGATGCAGTGGTTTTGACATTTAATGAGAATGGAATACACTCAACCACCAGTAACAGCATACAGTAAAAAGAGAGCAGGTACTTCTTCTTCGCGTTCGTTCTTACGACCAATTTTAATCACTCTTTGTGATATGTTTGATCTTTGCCAAGAACATGTATCGTTGCGCATTGGTTTGGTAGGCCCCTAAACACATAGACCTCTACACGCTTAGGACACATGCATCCGATTTCAGCCAAACCTCCTTAGTCGCCTCTTACGACATGCATGGCAGGTAACAGTGGTTATATTCTTTACACCCCAAATTTGGGCCCGGTAACCACTCGGGCGGAGCAGGTACTAGAGCTAAGGGAATACCAAAAAAAAGATGGATAGACAATATCAAGACCACAATAATAGAGAATGCTAACCCGAAACAAATGCTTGCAGAAAACGGATGCACCAGGCCGTAAGGTGCATAACATGGTGCAATGACCCTCACAATGTGGAATGGGATAACAGATTCTACGGTTGCCAATCTGTCTCGGAGATTTAGCCACGCAGTAAGAATGTCAGACCTACTATCACAAGGGTGGCCATAACTTACTGCGGGAAGAGGTCAGCATAAATGGGGAAGCAGAAATCATAGGAATTATATCTTACAGAACTGTCCCCAGTATGCAGACTTGAGAAGAAAGAGGTGGCTGATAATCTGAGGCAGACGGCTGCCTTTATTAGAGAATCTGAAATCCCAATCTAGTGAGAACGCAGAAGAAGAAGAAGACCACACTACATAAACACAGATATAACACAAAGGCGACTCATCTGGCCATAGAACACAAATTAAAGCTCCCATTTCTACGCTTAACAGCAAAAGTGAACAACTAATTCCATCTTCCACCTGGAAATAGACAATAGTATATGCAGTCAATAATTTGAGTAATAAATATCATTTATAGGAATATGTTTTTTAATTTTGGAAAATTTATTAATACTTTTGAATGCAATCCTTACAATTTTTTTTTTTTTTTTTCAGAAAGACATGAGGATTATATATTAAAAACAGAACAGCAGGAAACATTTCAATAAAGGAATTGGGGATACAACAAATAAATGTGTTAGATAGTTCATAAAGTTGCTATTTTATACACGATATTGCTATTTATCATTAATATTTGGGAATTAAAAACGTACATATTTTCATCAGGAATAAAATAGTGCTATAAAGAGGAGAAAATTGTAAAAAGAAAACTACATCAAGCATTAGCTATAACTGATAAAATATAATAATAAGTAGTAAATACAAGAAGAAAAGGAAGAATTCAAAAGATACACAGAAAAAAGTGATATAACAATAGTATTCCAACAGTAATGTGTTGTCAAGATTATTATTCAGCTCTTAGAAGCAACATTATAATGAGATTTGCTGTTGTGGTCCTCTTGTCATGGGGAGTATATTCTGTGATGGCTGATGACGGTGAACACCTCCAGCCTGCTGATGACCTGCAGATCAAGAATTCTTTTCAGAATAGTTCTTGGCATTCTCATTTACATCAGGTGAGCATCTGCTGCATTGTGATACAGGATTTTTCTTATCTTGCATATTTTCATTTTTCATATGTATTTTATGGACGTTTGTAGCTTAAGCGGTAGTGAGCTCGATCATAACCCAACCATACCTGCTTCAAACTCTGCGGCAGGCAGTTTGGAAGCATATTTTTATGCAGTGATTTTTAGAAGCGGTAAAAATAGACCCCACTGTTCAGAAAGCAATGGCAAACTACTGAACGTATAAGTGAATGCTCTTAAAAATCTAAGCTTTGCCTTTATAGTTCTTTCTTATCACAGTAAACGAGTGGTCCATTTTCTAGGCACCACTTATACGTTCAGTAGTTTACCATTGCTTTCTGAAGCTGGGTCTATTTTTACCGTCGGAAAATCCAAGGGAACTAATTTGCTTCCAAACTTGCCAGCCGCAGAGTTTGAACCAGGTACACTTGGGTTGTGATCAACACACTGCGCTTAAGCTACAGACAACCGTTATCACTGTACCTAAGTATTAGCTCGTTATAATGTATCTAAGTATTAGCTCGTTATAATGTGTCTAAGTATTAGCTCGTTATAATGTATCTAAGTATTAGCTCGTTATAATGTATCTAAGTATTAGCTCGTTATAATGTATCTAAGTATTAGCTCGTTATAATGTATCTAAGTATTAGCTCGTTATAATGTATCTAAGTATTAGCTCGTTATAATGTATCTAAGTATTAGCTCGTTATAATGTATCTAAGTATTGCTCTTATAATGTATCTAATATAGCTCGTTATAATGTATCTAAGTATTAGCTCGTATAATGATCTAAGTATTATCTTATAATGTATCTAAGTATTAGTCGTTATAATGTATCTAAGTATTAATAATTATCCGCCCGTGTGGTGGCGGGGCCCTCAAGGTAAGCAAAGAATAGTACCACTGCAACCTACAATGCATGTCAAGAGGCGACTAATGTAGGCCTTAGGGATGCTACCCTAGTAAATAAAAGCAGCGCAGAAATCGGATGTGCTGGCCTACTTGTAGATGCATAACTGGCACAGCGTACATTCGCTCTTAGGCTCAGATCACATACAAATCACATAGAGTGTTTGACAAGTGGTCGATATGGAGCGTTCGAAGAAGAAGAAAACTCAATTTTTCCAATTTTTGTCCATTGATGCATTTTGTAAAGATTTTTTATTTTGTTCCATTGAGATGCAAGTTTGCTTACATTGTTTCTATGAATTTCTTAATACCATTTTGGTGAATATCTTCATTCAATAGCTTGTCCTGAGCAGAACTTTGCCACATTGACAGTTTTTTATAATTTGTCTCTCTCATAGCTAAATTTGCCCACCTCTGCAGCTGTCAAGCTCAAATCATGTTACATCCTGAATCCATATTATCCTTGGTTTTCCTCTATTCTTTGCCCGGATGCCTCCTTCCATGGTCTTCTCCAATCCTTTGTGTCTTTTTATGGGCCCAAAATACTTCAATTTTCTCTTTCTTTTTGTTTTTGTAGCATCAGCTGGTTTTCTTTGATTTTGAGTTCCTTCTTGATAGATCTATTTGTACTCTTCTCTACCCATGTTATGTGGATGACTTATGTAAAATTTAGGGTTTTCCTCTGCCTTGTTAAATGTCCATGTTCATGTCAGAGTGAAAATGACATTCTTAATGAAGCAAGTCTTTTCAAACAGAGGAGTTTTAGGGTTGTGAATCCCAGTCACTGATCAGATTGAGAGAGAGTGTTGATTTCTTCTTGAGACGCTCCACATTAACCACTCTGTATGATTTGTATGTGATCTGAGCCTTAGAGCGAGTGTATGTTGTGCCAGTTATGCGCCTACAAGTAGGCCAGCATATCCGATTTCTGCGATGCTTTTTATTTACTAGGGTAGCTTCCTAGGTCCTACATCAGTCGCCTCTTATGACATGCCTTTTGCAGTGGTACTATTCTTTGCTTCCCTTGTGGGTCCCGGTACCACACGGGCGGGATGTTGATATTGGTACAGTCCAAAAAGAACGACATACCAAATATGCAAAAAGATTTGTCAATCATTAAACTGCTGTGTTGAGTAACAGGGTTGCTGCTGGATTTGCTGAGGGGGAGATCGTAACACCAATGGACATGTCTGGAGTGCTATGATGAGAGTCCTCTGATAACTGTTGTCCATGTTTCACATTCATGTGTTGCCACTTGGAATATGCATACTCTTAGTATTCCAATCTTTGTTTTCCTATCAGTTCCATTCTATAACATTGGTGTCAATACTAGCTGTATATAAAAGATTGCTTACAAAATTTGTTTTAAGTGCATTCTTAACAATGAACATTCCACAGGAATATAATGGATCTGTTATCGTAACATTCAATGTCACCATAGACGCTGTAACATATCAGGAAAGTAATTTCTTTATAAAGAAGATCTTTTCCAACTATGGTAATGATCATGGACTTACTCCTAAAGATTTGGAAAACTTGGTGTACAACTTGGGTCTTGGAAAGAATGTTGGTAAGTAAAAGAAAGTTATCAGTCATGTTGTTTCAACATCAGTTTTGCATAATTTTTAAATGTATTTATTCTTTTAGTGTCATTATGTCTCTCTTCTTCTTCTTTGCGTTCGTTCTTTACTACCAATTTTAATCACTCTTTCTGATATGTTTGATCTTTGTCAAGAACGTGTATACATTGCACATTGGTTTGGTAGGCTCCTAAACTCATAGGCTTCTCACGGTGTATCGGTAGCGCTCTTTCAGTTATGTCCCTTTTTTACGCTTAACTCCCCCTTTGTTTACATTCCTGTACAGGAATGTAGGTAAACACGTAAAACAAAGTACTACAGTTTTACAAAATACATAAACAGTGACGATAAACAGCAACGTTTACCAAAAGGCCTTTATCAAGCAAACAATACAACAAGAATGACGAATTTGAGGAACACTACAAATGGACGATTACATGTGGAAACATAAACCTATCTGATGAAAATCTGGGAATAAAAGAACAACGAAATGAGTGCAACACAAAAACCGAAAGTGGAAAAGGAGAGGAACAATAAACAATATAGTGGATAAATGACACATATATGGAGCAAACACACATATAGATAACAAGGCACGAGATAAGACAGTACTAAGAAGCATAGAATGTAATGCGTTGAGTCCAAGAGGTCACAAGGTGCCATATAATGAAATAAAACGGTTCTCCAGGGCGAATCGACTGCGATCATCGGAGGAACATGATCGGATGGCTGTGACCTGGACATCGTCAACTCCTGAATGGCCAGTATCATTGAAATGAGTGGCCACAGGAGTCACAGAGCATTGGCGAATATCGCGTAAGTGTTGGGCGAATCGGTCACTGAGCCTCTTACGGTTTCACCAATATAGGCCTTATGGCATCGTTTGCAGGTGATAGCATAGATGATATTGCGGGACTCACACATGAAACTGTCTTGAATGGTATAGGTAGCTTTTGGAAAAGAGACAGTACGGGTCTGTATTACATATGCACATGTATTACAGCGCCGACGGCCACATTGGATGGTGCCAAAGTGACTCTGGATGTTAGGCTTGAGGCGACTGTGTACCAACAAATCCTTGAGGCTTCTGTCCGTCTGTACGCCACCAAAGGATAGTGTTGGAAGACTGAACGTGTCTCAGGATCAGACTGAAGAATAGGAGATGATGGAATAAGACCTTTTCCACTTTCGGTTTTTGTGTTGCACTCATTTCGTTGTTCGTTTTATTCCCAGATTTTCATCAGATAGGTTTATGTTTCCACATGTAATCGTCCATTTGTAGTGTTCCTCGAAATTCGTCATTCTTGTTGTATTGTTTGCTTGATAAAGGCCTTTTGGTGAAACGTTGCTGTTTATCGTCACTGTTTATGTATTTTGTAAAACTGTAGTACTTTGTTTTACGTGTTTACCTATTTTTCCAAGTTTTACTGCAGTCTCCACCCTTTTCGATGTACAGGAATGTGCAAGGTTACGAAATGGCGACATTTCGGTAGGATTATATGTAGCTTCAAAGTCTGGCTGTTGTTAATGTAAAAACACACTATATACGCTATTGCATCTAGCTATAATAAAAGTTCATATGTAGCTCTAGATTATTGTGTAGTTTAAGTCTGTTATATAATATAGTTATGAAGTTATATCGGTATGAACTAGTCACTTTCCAAGTAGCTGACGATGTGCTAATTACGCTGATGGGGTACGTTGTTAATATTCATTGAAGGAAGAAATATGCGGTACAAACATGTACAAAGTTTAGTTTTTGACAAGGGAACACGTTATCAATACTAAAATTTATGTTTCTTAATACGCACATTTAACAGAAATATAGTGAGAATTCTTCATTGCCGTGAGATTTTCTGAATGAATAAGAGTAAGATAATAAGATAAGAATAAGTAATAGAAGATCAAAAATTGTTTAAATAAAAATGAAATTGTAATAAACTGTAGAATATAATGATTCCAGAATAAATTAATTTTAAAGAATTTTATTTCATTATAGCGTGGGGTACAATGGTTGACATATAATACTATACTCATATAATGTCATCAGCTAACGAAAGAGGAATTTTAAAAGCTATGTCTGGTCATTTATAATAGCATAAAAATGTCATAGACAGTTATGACAAATTTACTGTTAAATTGCTAATATATTTAACATATCTCAACCTACCAAAATGTTATATATATATATATATATATATATATATATGTTAATCACAATAACATAAATTCACACATCTATTTCCATAAATACATAAGGATAGCTTACTTCTTCATGAACTATGTAATGTTTAACATAATTAATTTATCATTTAACAATAATACTTTCATTTCTAAATATACTGCTAATGGTAGTTCAAACAAAAATACATATCTTCATACATTGACAATACACATTTGTAATATAATTGTACAATTCTACTAACCCATATTAGTCATGATTAATGTAGCCCACAATTATAATTAATAACTTACTCATACATACTTGCTCACACATACTTGCTCATCATACTATACATTACTCATACATACTTACACAAACTTGCTCATATATACTTCATGACATGTAAAATGCTTGCCTAAGACATCTTACAAACACACATTACATATAAATATTAACTTCTAAATTGTTATTAAGACAGCTAGACAATACAGCAGTGACAAATTGTACAGCCCAGAGGTCTGCTATTATTTAAACATTATGTTTTTCACAGTGAACTTGTGTATTTACAGTTGGATAAGTTTGTAGCAGCTGTGTTTCTATGATAAATTTTAATTCCTTAGTTCTATTTCTTATACCCCAAGCTCTTTTCTCTATACCAGCTACCATTGAATGTACAACTTATCCGCCCTGTTCTCCTAAAAAGCCCAATCCGAAACCATTAAGTCTGATCCAGTTTGCACAGTGATGTTCTAGTATGTGTTGTTTTGGAATTATTTTATCTGGAAAATACAGTCTGTACATTTTCATGTAATCTTGTATTGCTAATTGTATTTCTGGAACTGTGTCAGCATGGATTGGTCTACTGTGTGAGATGTAATTGTGAATTTTTTATCAAATGCTGTATTTAATGAATTAAAAATGTCTCTTGTGATCAATGCAATATTTATTATATCCTTATTCTGTGTGTACAATTGTGTGTGTGTTATGACATCTTCTGTGAGATCTTTATAGACTTTACATGTTAAGTATTTATGACAGTGGTTACCAACAAAAGCTCTACTATGATATGCCTGTGGTGTGATTTTGTGTTTGTCTAATACTTTATCTAACTGTGAACACACTGGACCAGACCTATCACACAGTGCTACAAACTCAAGTTCTAATATGCTTGCTTGTGCTTTTTTAATCTTAGTATTGCATTTTATTTTCTCCTCCTCACTTTCACAAACTAATAAATCTGCATGTAACTTGTTTATTTCTAATGAGAACATTTCTGCCTGATGCCAATTCTTACCGTATTGTTTTAAATATTGTATAGTGTTTGAACTAGTGTGTTCCTTTTCTATGTTTACCATGATATCTCTGTCTATACTGTCAGCTGCTTTTTCTAGTAATGTGTGATGTTTATGAACAATACCTAATAAAATGTGAAGGTAAGGAGGAGCAACTTTGTCAATATCAATATTTAAAATTGGAGCATGCAAGCAGTTATAATACAGAGATGCATGTTTTTTATTACCATGGCCAATTGTAATGAAACGATTGTGATATTGTTTCAACAATGACAGACCTCTGGTTTGTACAGATCTGCTCTCCATTGGAACCTGAAAGTCTTTACGTGATTGGAGGCACCACAAGCATGGATATCTTCCTTGTGCACCTGATAGCCCATACACCTTTGTTAAAAAATCATAATCTCCATAAAAGAAAACCACCAGTTTCTTACCCTCCCACTCTAACTGTGTCAGTGTTTCTATCCGAGATTTCATATCTGTCATAATTGTTTCTACATTGTTGTATGTATCTTTAACTTTAGCTATTGCTACTAGAATAGTATTTAATTTAGAATTTGGTCTTGCTAAGTTTGCAATTTGCATTGTGACTTTGAAACTGTTCTTGCCATGGTCACCTCCCACTTTAACCCAAATTTGATCTTCTGGTATACATCTGCTATGCCATGTTAATAATCCTCCTGCTATAATCACTAAGAAGTGTACAAACAAAACTACCCAAATCTTTAATATAAGCATATGGTGCCTCCATTGTATGACCATCAGGTCCCTCAAATACTTTCATATCAACATGCACCCAGTCTCTTGTAACATCTTTCACACACTGCCTTTCTGATCTTTCATGTGGCATCTCAACCCCAACCTGCTTCAGATATGCTTTATGTTTTCTTTCTTGCCTCCATGATAATCCTAATGATTCTTTCATAGAAATAGCTAAATGAGTTGGGACTATTACTTTTAATTCTGCTACTTTACTGATATTCACACGGGATCTTTTTGGGAGTCGTTTAATTTCATGTGCTTGTTGCACTTCTAAAGAATCAGTTGATGTGCCTGCTACAAGTTCCCTAACATCTTGAAGATATTTAGACCGCTTTCGTTTTGTTGGAGATTTTATTTGTGATGTTTGTTTCCTGGATTTTACTATTTTTTTTCAATACAAGTGGTTGTCCTCTTGTTCTGCATGTTATTACATTATGTGAGTGAGATGCGTTTAGTTTTCTTCTAACAAAATGTGTAAATAACTCTTCTTCACCTCTAGATAGAGGCTCTTGAAGTGATTTACTACGATAGAGATGAATTTTTTTTGCTATCTAACATTGGTGAGGTTGAAGAGCATGTCATGTGTGATGAGTTTTTTCTATGTAAATTGTCTTCAATAGTCACATCAACCTCATCCTGTAAAGAAATATCCCTACCATCACTGCAAGGCTGCTTAGAATGCATGGGGAGATCATGGAGGACAGTATCCAATGTAACTGTGGGCTTAGAATTCATGACATTTTTGAAACAACCAAGACGATTTTGTTTATAATAAAAACATAGACTACATTCATTTACACTAACATCAGAGTTAAACTCAGTCCATATATTCCGAGATTTATCAGCAATGTTGTGCGTTGACTTGAGTGAATTTTCTGATAGTGTTCTTTGAATACGTATAATTCTTGACACACATCTCCTACACATACTTGTTGAATGTTTATTGGGCAAATCATTATTTACATTTATTCCAAATACATAAAAATGTCATTTGTTTTATGTATACACTGTGCTGGCTTGTGGTATGATTTTTTTCTTTTCGATTAAGAAGTTTTTCTTCACATGTCCTACACAGACCTTGGATATTTGAGACATGCTTGTCCAATGTATGTGCCATGTTAATATAATGCAGTATTAATAGGATGCAGTATTTGAGTTTGTAGTATTGAAATAGTTCCAGCAAACAATATCTCAGCCTGAAATAGATAATTTACAAATTATTAGCTATTATTACATATTATATATAATTTTTCTGTGGTTACAAGCAATTTATTTCAATCATAATATATTCTATTATTTACTTTTATTTTTACTTATAACTCCCAATAGCATAATGTTACGAACTTACAGTCCCTAATTAGATCTCCAAAACATATTGTAATCCGTCGTTGGTAATATTCAGATAATGTAATAATGTCTTCTGTCGTCAATATATATGGATGATTGCATCTAGTCACATTTAGCTAGGAATTTATATCACTAAACTTGCTATTCGATACAAATAGCAACTAACCAGCAGAAATACAGCATAACAGAGTTTTGTAATTATGCTTAGAATTAGCGTTTATCGCTCTATAAATAACAACACTGTTGTTTACAAGAGTCGGAGTGAACATGACGTAGTAGTCGGTAAAAGTGACATCCAAACAAAACGGGGTCGTCAATCTAGCGATCAAAAGTTTGTAGCTTCAAGATAATGTGCACACACTAAAATTGAACAAAAGAGAGAGGAATCATTCATCATTTTGAAAATGTATGATTCAGTGACGTAATATATTTTAATCGTATGAAAATATGAAGTTTTGGAGCTGTAACTGTGCAAAAGTAGCGGTGTACAAAATTATTAGGTGACCCTTCGTAATTGTCTCATTATAGGTAGCTTTCCCTTACGAAATGTTTATAAAATTGTTTGGTAATATGGAATACTTTAAAGTTTATAATAAATTTCATATTTTCTAGAAAAATTGACATACAAGTATACTAACCTGATTTATTTCACACCAGTTTCACCGATTCACTAGAAATTCAAAATGGATACAAGTTATGAACTTTTTTAATTACCCAACATTCAACGCGCGAAGAATGTCTTGGAGGTTCCTTAAAGATCGGTATTTTAATACAAATAGGTCGCCGTGATCTACACGTTTAGGACACGTGCATCAAATTTCAACCAAACCTCCTTAGTCGCCTCTTACGACACGCATGGCAGGTAACAGTGGTTCTATTTTTACACCCCAAATTTGGGCCTCGGTAACCACTCGGGTGGTGTCATTATGTAAACATTGCAAGTATCGTTAGTTCGTTTTCTCTAATCTTTTTTGCCTCACAGAATCAGAATAAGAAGAGATTTCTAGAACATGCTTTTGTGTGCGCTTTGTAAATAGTGTTTTTCACCGCTTTTTATTTCGAAGGTTGGTCTTTTGCTTTGTATCAACTGTATCCAAGTAACATTGTTTTTTGAGGCCCACTGTCTGTTGGTAATCTGCTTATGTACCCGAGCAATTTAATTTGTTGCTTCTTGACGTTCAGTACTGATGTTGTTCCCACTTTTTCCTGATGTCTTCATTTCTAAACTGGTCTCTTCTTGTTACTCCCAGCATTCTACATAGACACCTCATATCTGTCTTGACTACCACTAAACATTTTTGATCCCAGTGAAACATAGATCACAACTGTCATTTTCCACCAAATTCTATTTTGGACAAACTTCAGCCCTGCCCATGAGAATCCAACCTCTGACCTTCTCTTCTACTGCTCTTTACCAGATATTATGTAGTCTCCCAACTCCCTCTCTTTCGTTGTGAGTTTCAGTCATTTGCATGTCTGACTATATTGTGTACTTGTTTCCTGAGGGTGTATCCTATTCATCACTATCTCTATTTTATATTCAAATGTATATCTTCCTGTCCTGTTCTCTGGTCAGTATTTGTTATAACTTTTGGTCATCTGATACAGAGTATAAGTAACCTTCTCTCATACCTCGAAGTATATTGAGTAATACAATGTTAGGCTCATATTTTTCTTTGACCGCCGGCACACGCCGGTCACCTTTACTTCCCACTGCTTTTCCTGGTACCCAATTGAGACTGGGTTGGCCTGAGAGCTGTTACAGTCTGAACAATAGTCCACACCCACTGTGGAATTGAACCAGCACCACTAGCCTAAAAAGCGAGTTCACTAACACCTGCGCTACTGCGGCTCTCTGATACAAAGTATGCTACATTACATAAAGTAGGATAAATTAAGATGTACACACATTTACAGTGGTACTTACATGCAACAATCACTGTCGTTATGTCTGATTGATTGATAGGACCATCATCATTGCACTTCGGTGAGTAACCATCTGCTCCGATCTCTTTCTTGCACAGGAAGATCTCAGATGCAGTCCACAAATTCTGTAGCACAGACGAGGATCCCTGATGTAATTTATAAGATGGAGACATAATATAGCCTTTTGTTTGGTCAGCGTCTTTCCAGCCTACTCTTCTCGACTTTGAACTGCCAAGGGTTCTTTTACATGCTCAACTTATCCTCAGGATCTACCTTTTATCGTCCGTCTTTGATAGGGTTAGGAACTCGATCTCACCACTGAGATCAAGGTTCTCTGGAAAAATATCCTGATAGCTCCATGAGGGAGCGAACTGAGTACCTTTAGGATGAGAGGCGAGCACCTAACAGAGACCCTCAAATGTCTTCATGTCATCGCTTCTATCAGGTACAACCGGTTAGGATACTTTACTAGACTATCACTTCGCCCGAGAGGTTGCCGGGGCCCAAATTGGGGTGTAAAGAATAGAACCACTGTTACCTGCCACGCATGTCGTAAGAGGCCACTAGGGGGTTTGGCTGAAATCAGATGCACGTGTCCTAAATGTGTATAAGTCTATGCGTTTAGGGCCTACCAAACCAATGTGCAACGTATACACATTCTTGGCAAAGATCAAACATATCACAAAGAGTGATTAAAATTGGTCGTAAAGAACGCACACAAAGAAGAAGAAGAAGACTATCACTTCAACCTGCCGCCCGAGTGGTTACGGGGCCCAAATTTGGAGTGTAAAGAATAGAACCACTGTTACCTGCCAAGCATGTCTTAAGAGGCGACTAAGGAGGTTTGGCTGAAATCAGATGCACGTGTCCTAAATGTGTATAAGTCTATGCGTTTAGGGCCTACCAAACCAATGTGCAACGTATACACGTTCTTGGCAAAGATCAAACATATCACAAAGAGTGATTAAAATTGGTCGTAAAGAACGCACACAAAGAAGAAGAAGAAGACTATCACTTCAACCTGCCGCCCGAGTGGTTACGGGGCCCAAATTTGGAGTGTAAAGAATAGAACCACTGTTACCTGCCAAGCATGTCTTAAGAGGCGACTAAGGAGGTTTGGCTGAAATCAGATGCGCATCTCCTAAATGTGTGTATAAGTCTATGCGTTTAGGGCCTACCAAACCAATTTGCAACGTATACACGTTCTTGGCAAAGATCAAACATCACAAAGAGTGATTAAAATTGGTTGTAAGAACGAACGCAAAGAAGAAGAAGACTTCAACCTGCTGCCTTGCAGGTTTGGCTGGGGACAGCAAAAGGCTAACGGAGAGTGAACCCAGTAAATGCCGGTTGAAATCGAACACACCACCGAAGGATAACCGCCAGAGCTCCAATTGGTACTGAAGATTGTGAACATATTCCCGTTCTTGGTATTAAAGCTGTTTATGTATCACATTTGAATGATAAAAACGACCTTAAGAACGATCGGGCGAAAGAGACTATCACCTGCACTTAGACACCACTATCAACTTTTTCGCGGTGATACGTTTGATAACCTAGCATGATCAATGTCCTGAACACAGAAGAAGAATACCTCTGAAGTTGGAGAAAGCACGCTTGTATGGCAGGGACACTGATAATGAAAGCATGCCTTCATGCAAAACTCAGAAGCGTCCATATTAGGCTCCCAGACTTCGCCTGTATTCATTGCGGGTGAACGCAAGAAGAAGAATATTGAATCGATGTCCCGTAACAAGCAACAGTAGAAAAAAAAAAGATTACGTTTCCTGAAATTACTATTTATCCATAATTTTTCACAGCTCCTCAAAGGACAGAGAGATCAATTGAGTCATATGCACCAGCAGAGCATGTTCATTCTACACACAATGAGGTAACTTTTATTTTATATTAGAAAAAAAACATAAACCAAGATACTTTGTTGCTTATAGATCAGATATAAATTTATTTAGTAAACTTCTTCTTTTGTTTTCTTCTTCGGAATGCAAGTCAAAGGGCGTAACCACTTAGCCTAAGAGACTCCCAAACTACTCTCTCTGTCCCTCAAGCATTCAGCTCTACCTGTACAATGTGTAATTCCAAACTCCTTAAATTGTTGGATTGATTCAACGTCAATTTTTGTTTCCTCATCCAACAGTAGGTCGCGAGGAGACCAAAGAACATCCCCCTTATCCATCCTAAACTCCCCAACAATTGGTTTAGTCAATGATACTTACTAAAAGATTGAATGTTGTATAATTAGAGCTGGATACTTGAGGGGCAGAGAGAGATGTGTGTTCAACCAGCTAGCCACAGAAACCCATCAGTATGTATACCCTTTTATATCTGTTGGGGGAGACTGAGCACTTATGGGTCTTCCGGGGGGGGTTGTGACATCAGTCAGTAACCTTCTTCTTTGAACGCTCCATATCGACCACTTGTTAACCACTCTTTGTGATTTGTATGTGATCCTAGCCTAAGAGCGATTGTACTTTGTGTCAGTGATCTGCCTACAAGTAGGCCAGCACATCCGATTTCAGCGATGCTTTTTATTTACTAGGATAGCTTCCCTAGGCCCCTACCTCCGTCGCCTCTTACGGCATGCCTTGTAGGTTACAGAGTTACTGTTCTTGCGAGCCCTGGCAACGCACTGGCGGTTTCAGTAACAAACTTAGGAAATTGACCATATATCTAGTTACAACAAATGTACTTTTTTCTCCCCCAGTGCCTTACAGTTAGTGAGATGTTGGATGCATTTCACCTGGCCGCATACATCCACCTAACCCCAGAACAGTTTTCTTACCTATGTCCTGCCCTTGTTTATCAGTTAGACATTGATGTATGTAAAAAACATAGTAGAAACCAACTTGCCAATTCAAGTGATGGCAACCTGGGCCAGATAAACCTGCCATACAACAGAGGAGATACAAATATGATGGATTCAGAAGTTGATATATCAAAGTTTGATGTCAGCGACATACCTGCTAAAGGTGAGAATAATATCTTGTCCTTAAATTGTGTAATCAAATCAATGCATGATTTAGAAATATACTGTTTAGTTTAGTCGTCATATCATCATCACTGCACATCAAACCAATTAGTCCATAAGTGCTCCAATCTTCTCCTCAGTATGTCTAACAACACCGGTTCTTTGTTGGTTTACTATTCTTCTTTGGCTACCAGCATAGTGTTCTTGTCTAGCTACACCACATTTGATTTGGAATCCTTGCAGTCTGGTTAGTGTTGTAGATTCACCACTATTACTTGAATCATGTACACAACCTCTCTCCCTTAGGGCATTTATAATATCAGCCTGGTCCATTGCTCGCCCATTTTTTACAACAGCCATACCTGCGTGTTAAATATACTGTTAGGGTACACAACTAGATCATCTCTGCTTAATTATAATTATATTTTTATAAGGAGGGTCTCTGTGGTGTAGGATTTTTTTATAATGGAGGTTTCTGTGGCGTAGAGGTTATGTGCTCGCCTTTCTTTCCAAAGGTACGCTGTTCGCTCACTCATGGAGCCATCAGGATATTTTTTCCAGAGATCCCTGATCTCAGTGTAGGTGAGATTGAGTTCTTAGTCCTATCGGAGACGGACAACAAAATGTAGGTCTCATGTTCAAGTTAAGCATGTAAAAGAACCATTGGTATTTCAAAGTTGAGAAGAGCAGGCTGGAAAGCCACTGCCCAGGCAAAATTCATTAGAAAGATTAAAAAATAACAATTCTTACAAAATATTGTTACCATCTTCTAAATTACATCTGGAACCCTCGCCGATGTAACACAGTTCATGCACTACCGCTGAGATCTTCCTGTGTAATAAAGAGATCGGAACACACATGGTTACTCACCGAAGTGCAATGATGATGGCACATCAGTCAATCAATCTGATTTTTATCCCTAAAGCATATGCCCTTAGTAGTTATGAATGTTGTGTATTAACTCTTTATGGTTCTTATAATTATTAGTATACGTCACCATAGTTCTCAAACGGAAATGATGACTAACTGTTACAGGATTGTCACAATTTATTTTTAGAGTTTCTTCTTCATCCTTCGCCCCTAGGGAGGCATAGGTCTTCAAGCCTGCCTATCCAAGGCCATCTTTTCCAGATCTCTCCACCGTATCCCCATTTTCTTGTATTCCGTCTCCAGGTGTACCTGGGTCTTCCCTTACCTCTATTGCATTTTTAGAGTTTAATTATAGGTAAACACGTAAAAACAAAGTACTACAGTTTTACAAAATACATAAACAGTGACGATAAACAGCAACGTTTCGACCAAAAGGCCTTTATCAAGCAAACAATACAACAAGAATGACAATTTCGAGGAACACTTAAATTTAATCATACTTCAGTTTGATTATACCACACAACACAAGAAAAGACAGAATTACCAACATCAGCATAAGAAAGAAAGTTGGCACAGAACCTTGCTTGAATTACATTGAGAAACAAAGAATGAAGTGGTTTGGCCACTTAATAAGAATGCATCCAAACTCCACAGTATACAGAATCTTCTACAACAGAACATCGGGAAAGAAGGCAAGAGGAAGACCACGGAAAAGATGGTTAGATGGCGTAGCAGAATCCTGTGAAAGAGCAAAGATAACAATCACACAAGCCACCAGAACAGCGCAAGACAAAAACAGAAAACCACGACACTGGGCAACAACCCGGTAGCAGTGTGACGACAAAAGAAGAAGAAGAAGAATTACACCAAATTACTAGTCACGACATAGATGAAGTGTATAGGCAGAATGGTGGGAATATCATGAAGAGACCGGTTGAGAAATGAAGACATCATGAAAAAAGTGGGTACAACATCAGTACTGAACTTCATCAAGAAACAACAAATTAAATGGTTCGACCACATAAGCAGATTACCAACAGTCCCAAAGAGCAATGTTATTACGTTACAGTGGATACAAACGTAAGGTAATCTACGCAAAAGGTGGATCTCAGAGATACAGAGGTGACGAAAACACTGTTTATGAAACTCGCACAACATCCTATTCTAGAAATATCTTCATATCCTGACGCTGTGAGGCAAAAAAGGATTAGATAATGAAGAAGAAGAATTACACCAAAATAATTGTTCTTATTTGTACCTGAAAATGTATGTACAAAGTGAGTTACAGTTTTCTTTGCCGTCAACAGATTCGAATGAACCATATCATGTATCGGTGATAAAGGTTTGCACCGTTGTTGAAGCAAGTCAAAATGGTGAAGTTTCATGGTGGTCTGAATGGCTCATATGTTTTTTAATGTTTTCAGTTGTAACTGCTTTTGCATATTCCTTTCTATGTCTTATTTTCTGTTTTGTTAACACTGGTTATCTTCGTTTTATGATGTTATAAAACACTTTAACTGATTTACTACAGAGTTTTTTTTTGGCCTCCGGACGCAATTATTTATTTAGTGGAAAAAAAATTACACCCGTAGTTTAGTAAAACTAAAATATTGTTACTAAATATGATTTACAATATGACTTATTATCTATCAAATTGAAAACAAATGGATGTGGTTTCACAAAGTACTTATGGTATTAGCAAATGTAATTCAGTGTTAACTATACAGGAAAAATATCATTTGTTAAAAATTGAAATTGGGAGAACAAAAATCCAACTTACCAAAGGTCTCGGTGAATAATAGATTGAATAAACAAGCCCGACTGCTTCTTTATATTGGTATGCCATTTATGAATATATAAACAAAATTGTGAATGAATGCATTGTTTATTGACTGTTCTCAAACTAGCATCATGACCATTCATGAAAAATCTTGTAGTATTTTTTAGTCACAGGGTATCCTAAAATGAATGGTAAACTCCGTTTCACTTCTATTTCTAGCATAATCCATGATGATTTGTAATTGTTTACATTTCACTTTTAAGTCACTTTCATTAACATAAAAGTCGAATAGGAACGGAAAGTAATGAAATATGTCCAATCTTTAAAGTGACGGCTCATACACAATCAGTTAATATTTTGCAAAGAAAGCAGTGGTCAGCATAACTTTTATTAATATCTCTATAGAGCTTGTCTTGAAATGGTACTTAAAGCTGCATGATAAACTTTCTCTGGTTCTGATATGCTTGAAACATTTGTAACAGATGTTGAGCTGTAATTTTATCAACGAAACAATTACACATATCAGAAGTTCCTTTCTTTAGCATGTTAAGCATGTATCAATCCCTTCTCCTTCGTTCACTCTAGTAGTGTTTTCCGTTTTTATACATTGAAGCGGCTCATCTTATTGATGCCTGTTCATATGTACGGTTCCAACTTCACTGCACTAATTCCAGAAGGAAACAGCTATACTGCCACAAAAAGTAACCTGCACCGCATAAATGCATATGGTCATCGCTATAAAGTGTCAACACAAAACTGTTCATCACTTGAATTGCAATTCCTGTCGAAGAGAACATCAATCACGACAAAATCCAGCTTTCTGCACACGCAATATCACTGCATATAACAGATTGATTCGGTTCGTCATAACTGTTGTCCGCCATTTTCTGAATAGCCACAACAAATGCACGGTTGACACAGCAAAAAGCATGTCATGTAACATTCATAGCTCACAGTGTTGCTCAAGCACTAACTCAGTAGCTTGGCAAACGAAACTGGAAAATACCAGACCAAACATGGTGGAAATGTGCTAGCAAAGTCGTGTCCAGAATCAAAATAGTTATTGATGCTTGTAGAGGTGCGGGTGTAATATTATCAATGAAACAATTACACATATCAGAAGTTCCTTTCTTTAGCATGTTAAGCATGTATCAATTCCTTCTTCTTCGTTCACTCTAGTAGTGTTTTCCAACTTTTTTATACATTAGGCTCTCTGGCGTAGAGGTTAGGTGCTCGCCTCTCGTCCAAAGGTACTTGGTTCGCTCCCTTGTAGAACCATCTGGATATTTTACCAGAGACTCCTGATCTCAGTGTAGGTGAGATCGAGTTACTAGTCCTATCGGAGACGGACGATAAAACCTAGGTTCTGTGTTCAAGTTAAACACGTAAAAGAACCTGTAGCAGTTTAAAAAAGAGAAGAGCAGGCTGGAAAGCCACTGCCCGGGGAAAATTAGTTGAAAAGATTAATAAATAAAATTCCTACAAAATATTTTCACCATCTACTTAATTACATTGAGGTCCCTCGCCGGTGCTACGGAGTTTGTGCACTGCCGCTGAGATCTTCCTGTGTAAGAAAGAGATCGGAGCACACATGGTTACTCACCAAAGTGCAATGATGATGGTCCTATCAATCAATCTATACATTGGGGCGAATCTTATTACTGACTGTAGAGATGTGGGTGGAAAGTGGCAATTGAAATAATAATACCAACAATAATAGAAATAATGAGTAGATATGAGTAAAATAATAAAAGTAAAATAGAGCCCTATAAATTTATAAGAGATGTTATAGTGGTTGGAACTCAGTTGTAACGTACTGACGAATATATTGAAGATAAGATTGGAGCACTTATGATAAATCAACACAAGTCCTCCCCAGGACTTCACACACACCAGAACACGATACTCAACAAACAGTCTTTTTTAGGACTAGTCAGGCCACATGATCACACCAAGAAAAAAAAGGTAATACGCTTTGATATAACACAAAAAAATCCTTCTTAATTTGAAAGGGCAAACCGCGACCACATAGAGGCATAATCCACCACTTAACTCTTCAACCAGGGCAAAAGCTACGATTTTACAAGGCATTTGTTTTTAGAATTAAAAAAGCCCTTTAGTGTGGTTCTGGTAAAAAGGAGCTCAAAGCCACGTAGTGTGGCGTTTGGTCCACAAAGAATTAACAAACAAACAATAACAAACAACAAGCACTTATGGACTTGTTCTGTGTGCATTGAGGATGATCTGATGACTTACTAACTAACCCACTGTTTTGTAGTCTTTCCTCCTTTAAACTTGCCGAGTGATTTGTCTCCTTTCAGTCTGGGGATACAGCACCATTGCAGTGATAGTAATCAGCTTGGTTGGCCTTCTAGGTGTGGCAGTGATCCCCATCATGCAGAAAGTGTTTTATAACCACCTTCTGCAGTTCCTAGTAGCTCTTGCTGTGGGAGCTTTAACAGGGGATGCATTGCTGCATTTATTACCACATGTGAGTATCGTTGCCTGCATTCACCTCTAGCTCATTTCATCATATCAGACAATCTTTCATCTCCACATCACATGTTAACTGTAAGTAAAAAAAAGTAAAGAACTTGTTTCATACCATCATGTCCCCCGCGTGGTGCCGGGGCCCGCAAGGGAAGCAAAGAATATTACCACTGCGACCTACAAAGCGTGTCGTAAGAAGCGACTAATGTAGGGCCTAGGGAAGCTGCCCTAGTAAATAAAAAAGCATCACATAAATCGAATTTGGTGGCCTACTTGTAAGCGCATAACTGGCACAGCCATACAATCGCTCTTAGACTCAGATCACCTGGGCAGATGACGCTCAACAACCCGGGAGGGTAGATTGTCTAAGGGTAGCTACCCTAAAAGAAAATATTAGTCTGCCGCCTTGCAGGTTGGAAAGCCGCTGGAAAGTTGCTGCCGGGTAAAATTCATTAGAAAAAGATTAAAATAAAACTCATACAAATTATATTCATCACTATAAATTACATTGGGAACCCTCGCAGGTGCTACAGAGTCTGTGCACTGCAGCTGAGATCTTCCTGTGTAAGAAAGAGATCGGGACACACATCATTACTCACCAAAGTGCAATGATGATGTTCCTATCAATAAATCTTATCAATCATAATTTTAACACTTTTTTCATTCTCATATCTTTGATACGTTTATCATGTTGATGCTGACCATATATATTACATTGTTTTCTGACTAGGCCATAATGACAACATCAGAGCATAAGCATGATCCAGAATCTACTTCAAAAGAAGAACATAATCACACCTCTGCTGCATGGAAAGGTTTGATAGCCCTTGCTGGGATTCTCTTCTTCTTTGTGGCAGAACGACTGCTCACCATCATCACTGTCATCAAGCAAAATAGAAATTCAAAGGTGAGGATTTTCAATTTTTAAACTCTTGCTTTTGCATCTGTAGAAATATATTATGGCTGCCAGACTCGAATGTTCTTCTCAATGTGCAGAAAATGGACTGAATCACTACAATCGTCAACAATTTGCAGAATTACGCTTCTCTTCATTCCAGGGCACATGGGTGTCGTTGGCAATGAGAGAGCAGACAGGCTGGCTGGCTCTGCCACCATATCAGCGAGCCAGCCAATGGATAGCTGATATTTTGAACGCCCTAATAGTGTGCGGCCGCAAAGAAGATATTCATTTAAACTAATCCACATCAACTACTAGTTTGCAGGAGAACAGCATAGCAGATATATGAGTAGGCTCATCAATCAAAATCGAACTGGTACGGTCAGTTGCTGGACACTGTTGGAGATATTGTGAAGATCGGAGCACCTATGGACATGTCCTGAGTGCAATGAAAATATTCCAGACTGAAATTTCTTCTCCATCTTAGAACTCTCCGTATCGACCACTTGTTAACCACTCTTTGTGATTTGTATGTGATCTGAGCATCAGAGCTATTGTACTTTGTGCTAGTTATGCGCCTACAAGTAGGCCAGACATCCAATTTCTGTACATACTTATCCATCCTAAACTCCCCAACAGTCGATGCTAATTAGCCGTTTATATTCACCAGAATCAAGTCAAGAAGAAAAGATGTGAAAAATTCTGTGATATTGAATCTAACGAGAAATCAGTTGGAGCCAGACTAAGTCACAAACACAGCGGTGAAGATGAGTGCGACAGAACTGTAATGCTTGTCCATCCCAACAAGGGTAAGTCACAGCATCTTACCACTAAATGTCTGACTGTCTATTTGTTGTTACTGTAGTGTCTAATTTGTGAGTTTGAGTTTACAAGAATAAAGAAGCTTCAGTGTACAACTGTTATTGTTCCAACTCGAAGGTATTTTAAATAGCATTAGTGGCTAAGTGGTTAAGCCTTTTCCGTGTGTTTCGAATTTCGTGGGTTTGAATCCGGACTATGCTATTCTGTTCACAATACATTCGCCTGTGTGTTGCCGGGACTCGCAAGGGGAACAAAGAATAGTAACATTGTGACCTACAGTGCATGTTGTAAGAGGCGACTGAGGTAGACGCCTAGTGAAGCTACCCTAGTAAATAAAAAGCGTTGCAGAAATCGGATGTGCTGGCCTACTTGTAGGCATAACTGGCACAACGTACAATCGCTCTTAGGCACAGTCAGATACAAATCACAAAGAATGGTTAACAAGTGGTCAATAGGGAGCGTTCGAAGAACAAGTACATTTATTCCAGAGACCTCTAGAATTGTTCCTAGAGCTACTGAGTTCTTGCTTTGTGCAATACTTTCGGCACTCAACTTCCATTCGGTCCACAGAGACGGACCAATCCATATGGGATCAAACTAGGTTCAATGACGTCGATAATTCGACGTTATCCCCCTTTTTTAAGTATTTTGAAAATTGCCATTTTTGTATATGAAGTGTTAGGGAGGTTGTTTAGTTTTATGCTGAGAATGCCCAACCTTTCCCTTGCTGGCTGTGCAATGCCATGAGACGTGAAGAGTACTACTACTTCAAAGTTGTCTAGTGTGTAACTGTCAAACACATACTTAAAACTGTTAACTCCATGAGGAACAGTTATGATGTGACCTTCCTTAACCTTTCTGATGGAGAAATTTTATGACAACAAGAGAAACTAGAGACAGACCGCCCACCACATTTATGGGAGAGCAAATGGTCTAAAGGCCAAGAATTGACTTCATTACACTGGCTTTTTCCATATGGCTCAGCCCACTGCTGGGAGTGTTGCACACAAAGAACAAATTCGGTAGTTCACGCAACAACCCTAGGGTTCTGTGTAAAAAAAAATGCACGTTTGAACTGAACAACGCGATCCGGATTCAAACTCACAACCTTTAAAATGCACAGCAAACATCAACCACTTTGCCACATAGATCCGATACCACACCCCCCTCCAGCGTTGACAATCAACACTGTTGTCAACGCTCTTACATGCCATGGTCTCAGGCCATTCAGTATCTTCTCTCTCTGTGTCTTTCTTTGTTGTAATTCTTCACACTGCTTTCTAACCCATTGCTATTACTGCCAAATTTATTAATTTTATTGCTTCTATATTATTTTTCAAAACGTTGCTGTGTATTGTTTTTGTATTTTGTAAAACTACAGTAATTTTGTTTTTATGTGTTTCACCATTGCTACATAGTTTTCTGCAGTCTTCCCTTATATCGATAATACTATATTTCAGACAATCTTCCATGACATTTGTTTTTGTTGAAATGTTCCCCATTAATTTGTATACACATATCATGAACCTAATTCCTTGCTTTCATATACATATACATATTTCATTTCCACATACATAATTCTACACCATATAGTTGTGAATATTTAAATAACTTATATTTGGTTTTGCGTTTGTATTATGTTTTGTGCTATCTGTCGTGGCATATTGGGCATTCCCATGCGTGCTCCGCGCAGCTGGCATTCCAAAGTCCACCTGCTCACCATACCTGTGAGAAGTTAATTAGTATATCTTCTCTATCTACCACGAAAACGGCACAGTCTGGCGTGTCCAAAGTTAACTCCTATCTCTCACAATATGTCCAGTGTCTGAGACTCGCCCATATCATATAGATGGGCGAGCACCACATTCATGATATCGACTCTGTCCATACTTCTGACAGCTTGAGCCGAAGCATTGTTTCCTAGAAAGTCAGCAAGTTTGTTGCCCTGCACTCCAGCATGTCCAGGTGTGTACAGCTAAGTGAAGAGTAAATTTACCAACCCTTGTCTATTCAAGAGGTCAAAACCCTTACACAGAGAAAATCTGTAGTAGACTGGAAGACAAACACTGGATATGATTATGGAAAAGACTTCCTCAAAGACCTAAGCAGAACAGACCAGGTCATTATATTTTGACTACGCACTGGACACTGCAGACTCAACAAACACTTATATAGACTAGGAATAAGTCAAACAGCTCTTTGCCAGTGTCAGCAGGCAGAACAGACACCTGAGCATATCCTGCAAGACTGTCCTCTCCTGGGGAGCTGAGAAGCAACATGTGGCCACACCCAGTCGACCTGAAAACTAAGCTTTGGGGAAACCTAACAGACCTGAAGCTGACCCGCCCAATTTATGGTCCACAGTAAATTAAGCGCATGACCAGAGATCGCTGAAGAAGAAGTACAAAATGAGATGTGACCTCCAAATACTCTCTACCCATTCCGTGCTCAGACTTCCAGTTATCTTAGTGTTGGTGTGTTTTACAATAAAATAAATATACATGTAGGAAAACAATGGGCATCAGCAGAAATATGGCCTATGAGAAACTATATGTACCATGGAAAAATAAGAAACCAAATGAGTTTATATTAAAGATTCTTGAACTCCAGACCCAGGAGATTGGTGACTTCTTGAACTTCAGACCCAGGAGATTGGTGACTTGTTGAACTCCAGACCCAGGAGATTGGTGAATTCTTGAACTTCAGACCCAGGAGATTGGCAACTTCTTGAACTCCAGACCCAGGAGATTGGTGACTTCTTGAACTCCAGACCCATGAGATTGGTGACTTCTTGGACTCCAGACCCAGGAGATTGGTGACTTCTTGAACTTCAGACCCTGGTGATTGGCAACTTCTTGAACTCCAGACCCAGGAGATTGGTGACTTCTTGAACTCCAGACCATGAGATTGGTGACTTCTTGGACTCCAGACCCAGGAGATTGGTGACTTCTTGAACTCCAGACCCTGGTGATTGGTGACTTCTTTGAACTCCAGACCCAGGAAATTGATGACTTCTTGAACTCAAGACCCGGACTTATTTCTTGGCATCTGAAAACATTTTCTCTGTTGTTAAATATGTTCTTGGTTGTTCCTATTCTCTTCCGTACTTCCTTTTCACATCTGCCGTCTTCTGTTTTTATATGTTCAAGATATACGTAACTTGACACATGATCATCTGAGACCTTATTCATAAAAAAGTATTACTGGTTACCTGGTGCAGGTTCACTGAGAGCCACAGTAACTTAGTGGTTAGTGCATTTGCTTCTTAGGCTTGGTGGTCTCAATTCCATCCCCAGTTGCAGTAAGACTTTTTCAACCGCAAACTGCTCTCATATCAGCCCATCTTCAATTGGGCACCAGAGAAACACTGGAAAGTAAATGCAGCCAATGTGATGTTGACAACATCCATCATGTGGTGTCAGCAAAAGAAAATTATGTCTTCTCCAATATACCACATGGTATGATAATGGGTTATCTATTTTTGCTGGTGCGTACAGGCTCATACATAATTGCTTAGTAAATGAAATGTGACTCCTCACATTTTCAATCAGGTGGGCATAGCACAGTGAACAAATATCGTTTTAAAGTACTTTTTTTTTTCAACTGAATATATATATATATATATTTATATAATATGCATGAAGGCTGTATTCTGCAGTACCAACTTTAAATATTGTTTTCAAGGGCTGTTATTATTTGTATATTGTGTTGCTAGCATGCTTGTAGTTTTTTCAGTTTGATTTCTTTACAGTTTATAACTTTAACGATGACTTTAACAGATGAACCTTAGTCTAGCTAAGACATTATACATTACATGCACTTTCATATCGGATATGGGAAAAATATCCAGAGATCTCAATGTAGGTTAGATCAAGTTCCTAGTCCTATTCAAGATGGATGATAAAACACAGGTCATGTTCAATGTGAACACGTAAAAAAACCGATGGCAGTTTACAATAGATAAGGTCGCTGAAAAACCGATGGCAGTTTACAATAGATAAGGGTCGGCTGAAAAACCGATGCCCAGACAAAATTCATTAAAAAGACATAAAATTCCTTTAAAGATATTTTGGGCATTACTCTGGGTACCTTGTCGTTGCTATAGAGTTTGTGCACTGTCTATTGAGATTTTCCTGTGTAAGAAAAAGATTGAAGCACACATGGTTAGTCACCGAAGTGCATTGATGCTGTTTCTAAAACTTGCTTACTTTTTATTTTATATTTAGTATCCCTGTATTTGGTATAGTATTTTATATGAATTTGAACAGTAGAGCAAGAACTGAAAAAAATGAATCATAGCTGGAACACAATACAGAGGCGGCAAGAATAGATAGAAAAGGTGTGCATTTGTTGCTGCCTTAATCACCAGGGTGCAGTAAGCTAGAGAGAGAGAGGGAATTTGTATGAACAATACATAGACAAATGGATACTCTTTTTTATGACTTTATTTCTGATATCTTTACCTGCTGTAGTTTTTTAAATTTTATTTTGCATATTTTGAAATTATGCTTAATTTTGTTTTGACCTTGTTTGACCACTTCGATGTTGTAGAGACTAAAAGTGTGGACTCAACAGATGGTATGCATGCAGTTGCTGTCTTTTTCTTTCCCCAATCCAAATATATCCTGCTTTTTAACCCTTTTTGCAGCTTTTTAAACCCCTATTTCAAATCTTGTTTAATCCCATAATTTTATTGAATTTTTAATGTTTTTTGAAAATGAAGAGTTTTATACAGGAAATGTTAGTCCAGAAAGGTAAGTGTGGCATAGCAATGATTCCGTCATTGTTGAAACTGCTTGTGTGTTTCTGGGGCAGCGTTATTTGAAGGATCTAATCTTCAAATACCTCAGAAGTCGGTGAAGACTCTGCCTACATGGCAGGGCACACCAGTCAAATGGTAGAAGCAGCCTTCAAAAATCAGTCAGAAGCTCCATACCAGGTGGCATGGCGTATTGCCTGAATTCACAATGGGCGCATGCAGAAGAAGAAGCTGGGGTCCCCAAGGGGAACAAAGAACACTGCGGCCTACAAGATATGTCGTAAGAGGCGACTGATGTTGGGGTCTAGGGAAGCTACCCTAGTAAATAAAAATCATAGCAAAAATTGGATGGTTGGCCTACTTGTAGGCACATAACTGGCACAATGTACAATCTCTCTTAGCATCACATCACTTACAAATCACACTGAGTGGTTAACAAGTGATCGATTTGGAGCGTTGTAAAAAGAAGAAACAAAGAACAGTAATCATAGTGTGGATAATTACATTGTTCTTATAATTCTTTAATACCATTGTTACTTGACTTTTGAAGTGTCGTTATTTAGATAGTCCGTGACAGTACGTTGAAAATTGTCAAAACAGGAGCGAAGAAATTATTGGACAGTGATTGTTTATTTGTGTGCATTTTATTTTCTTTATATCTTTTTAAAAAAACCAAATCTTTTCTCGTTTGCATAATTATCCTCTTTTGGTGGTTTAGCATGATTGATTAACAATTCCATTCTTGAATTTGTGACTCTCCTGGTCACATTTATTTTGTTATCACGATCCTAACCCGTGGTGTTGAATGACATGTATATTTTCTGTTAGGTTTCATTGATAGTGTTCAATATTATATACCAGATTGGACCTCTGAAGTCGGAGTAAAGCTTGCGTGAAGGATAAGGGACACTGGTGATAAGGAAAACGAGATTTCATGCAAAAATCAGTCAGAGACACCATGGATACACTTGAATTTATAGTGGGTGAATCCCGTGTGTTGCCAGGGCTTGCAAGGGGGTAAAGATTAGAAATGTTGCAACCTACAAGGCATGTCATAAGAGGTGACTGAGGTAGGGGCCTAGGGAAGCTACCTTAGTAAATAAAAACGTTGCAGAAATTGAGTGTGCTGGCCTTCTTGTGGGCGCATAACTGGCACATCGTGTAATCGCTCTTAGGCTCAGATCCCATACAAATCATAAAGAGCAGTTAACAAGTGGCCGATATGGAGTGTTCGACAAAGAAGAAGAATAGTGGCCAAACGAAAACAAATATCAAACTGTTAGATAAAGAAAACTCAGACCTCCATTGCATCGCAACCATATATCTGGGATCAGATCACATCCATAGTTGGGCCCAAAGATATAGTGAATGAGATGATGTTGTTTGTTTGCTTATGTTTGTTCTTATCAATGACATTCTTAACACATTGAGTCTTTCCGAACAAATATGCAAAAAGATTGATTAATTAACATCAAACTGGCATGTTGGGACACTGGGCACTGCTATTTTTGTTGTGGCAGAGATCAGAGCACCTATGGAGATGTCCGGAGTGCTATGATGATAGTTATTATCAACCAAGTTAATTACTCCTAGCGATCTGTGTGGCATACCGGCAAAGAGAAGAAGAGGTAGACCACGGAGAAGATGTATTCAGGATGTAACTGATGGTTTGAACATGACGGCTGCAGAGGCAGGACATCTGACCTATGAGAGAGAAATTCTGGAGGACTGTTGGGGTGGGAAAGTTCCGCTCAGGACAAGCTATTTGATGATGATGATCTGTGTGGTTTTCTTAGAGAACGTGAGCACGTTGTGTCCCCATTATGCTCCTACGGAATGTAGGACAGGCACATCCAAATATTATTCCAAAGTGTATGCATATTATCCAACAGGAGACAAATTTCTTCTGGAGTTATATTGTAGCATGGTGTTCGATATGGTTGGTCATAGTGAGACTCCTGGAGTTATATTGTAGCATGGTGTTCGATATGGTTGGTCATAGTGAGGCTCCTGGAGTTATATTGTAACATGGTGTTCGATATGGTTGGTCATAGTGAGACTCCTGGAGTTATATTGTAGCATGGTGTCTGATATGGTTGGTCATAGTGAGGCTCCTGGAGTTATATTGTAGCGTGGTGTTCGATATGGTTGATCATAGTGAGACTCCTGGAGTTATATTGTAGCATGGTGTTCGATATGGTTGATCATAGTGAGGCTCCTGGAGTTATATTGTAGCGTGGTGTTCGATATGGTTGGTCATAGTGAGGCCATCAAATTGTATATTTCTAAAGTAGTTAGCAGTCTTCTTCTTTAGTGTTCTTTACCACAAATTTTAATCACTATTTGTGATATGTTTGATCTTTGCCAAGAGTGTGTATACATTGGTTTGGTAGGCCCCTAAACGCATAGACTTCTACATGTTTAGACACGTGCATCCGATTTCAGCCAATATCAGTTAGCAATCAATTGTAACCTATGTACATATCCATATAGCTTGACTTGGTTGACGTGTGGGTTGGACCTGTGTGTTTCCTCTCTTAATTGTATGTTGGACACTCTTGCATGACTTGTCGTATGAGTGCTCATTAAAACTAATATTTGTCGTAGAGGTTAGGTGCTCATTTCTTGTTCCAAAGGTACTGGTTCGCTCCTCGGGAGCTGTCAGGATATTTTCCCAGAGAATTCTGATCTCAGTGTAGGTGAGATCTAGTTCCTAGTCCTATCAGAGACGGATGCTCAAACATAGGTTCATGTTGAGTACGTAAAAGAACCCATGGCAGTTCAAAATCGTGAAAAGCAGTTGCGATAGCAGAATTCATTAGAAAGAATACAAAATAAAATTACTGCAAAATATTTTTATCTCTTCTAAATTTTATTGGGGACCCTGACTGGTACAACGTAATTTGTGCACTGCCACTAAGATCTTCCTGTGTTATAAAGATATCGGAGCACACATGGTTACTCACCGAAGTGCAATGATGATGGTCCAATTCAATCACACTAATATTGATAATATTAGAGCAGAACATTTTACTTCAGTAATATTTCTGTCTATCTGGGTTATCTATGCTTTGTATGAAATTAAAAATATGTCTGCAGGATGATAACTTTATCTTGCGGCGTGAATAGGTTAACCCAACGGGACTGCAGAGCCGATATATCGGTTCAGAGTAATGTTCATGATGTCGCAGAACCGATATATCGGCTTTTGGATGTCTGTTCACGGAAACGAATGTATCTTCACAACCCTTTACTAAAGTTAAAAATCTTCAGAAACGGAAAGTACATATATGTAGGTACATTACTATCTCCATTTAACAAAGATCTGAAAGAGGGAAAGTAGTGTATTATTGTGTTTAAGTCGAGATTTCTTTTTTAAATGTTAATGTTTCCGATGATGTTTACAGTGTAATCTTGAGTACTGTTAGATCAAATTATAACTTGTGATAGTAATAAAGAAGATTTAAGTGATGGTAATAATGACATTTGATTGTTTATGAAATGCAGTATCGATAGTTGTAAGTCTAATGTAATAATTGCATCTAAAGAATGGGCTGCTCCACATTCCATTTATTGACGTGTCCGCACTAAAAAGTGAATGTTATAAAAACTACTGCACCTAGTTAGATGAAACTTATAGAATATGTTCCCACATGGATTATCTTCATTTAAATACTACTTTTGGAAACATCTATGAATATTAAGATGTAATACAAACTGGAAAGTAACAATATTTTTTATGATTTTTGTTTTTTCAAAATAGTCATGCTACAATAATCTAATTTTCTCAAACGTTTATCACCTGATGTAAAATATTATTATATTAATGTATTTTACATCCAATTAGCAATAATTTAATATATAATATGTCATACTTTAGAGAAACAGTACAGGAGTTATAAAGGATTAAACTAATTGACATTGAATGTTAAATTTTGATCGCAAAATAAATGCGTCCCGAGGTCAAAATAATACAGGGCGAAAGGGTTAATTCTGCATCTCCAATTAGTAGTTTCTCGGAATTTGGAATATTTTTCCACTGTGTGATTGGGAGTGGTGTTTAAAGGTGTATATTTTGTTTTGTTACATCTGTGTGCATATTTTTATTTCAGGTAAATAAACTTGAAAAACTAAAATTCTACATTTCCAATGTTTGAATCGGTGTCCCGTCTGTGTGGTGCCAGAGCCCGCAAGGAAAGCAAAGAATAGTACCACTGCAACATACAAGGCATGTCGTAAGAGACGACTGATGTAGGACCTAAGGAAGCTACCCTAGTAAATAAAAAGCAATGCAGAAATCGGATGGGCTGGCCTACTTGTAGGCACATAACTGGCACAACGTACAATCGCTGTTAGGCTCAGATCACATACAAATCACACAGAGGGGTAAACAAGTTGTCGATATGGACGTTTAATTGAGCGAAGAAAATCAACTACTAATTTATTTACTTCTTCTTCTTTGCGTTCGTTTCTTTCGACCAATTTGAATCACTCTGGGATATGTTTGATCTTTGCCAAGAACGTGTATACGTTGCACATTGGTTTGGTAGGCCCCTAAACGCATAGACTTCTACACGTTTAGGACACATGCATCCGATTTCAGCCAAACCTCCTTAGTCGCCTTACGACATGCATGGCAGGTAACAGTGGTTCTATTCTTTACACCCCAAATTTGGGCCCGTAACCACTCGGGCGATTTATTTACTGTAACTTGACTTCTTTCTTTGTTTTGTGCAATAGTAACACAGCACTGGATTTTACACTCTTAGTCTAAATATATGATCAACAGATGATCAACATTATTTTCATACGATGGAGAAGACCATCGTGGAAGCAGGCATACTGGCAAAGAAGAAGAGGAAGACCACAGAGAAGATGGATTCAGGATGTAACTGATGGTTTGAACATGACAGCTGCAGAGGCAGGACATCTCGCCATGAGAGAGAAATTCAAGGACTGTTGGGGTGGCAAAGTTCTGTTGAGGACAATCTATTTGATGATAAATCAACAAACAAACATTTATTCTTGTTTCAGTGTTGTTTTTTTATGCGATAGAAAATTATAGCAACAATAAGTTTGTTAACAAATTCAATCCAATAAAAAGTAAATTACATTAGAAGAAGAAGATGATAATAAATTGAATGTGAAAATGTGATTAAAAATCTAACTTTAAGAAAATGATGCAGTAAATTATAGACAATTTGATTCGAAGAAATAAATAAGAATTCCACGAAGAAAGTTAAAGTAGATTCTATGTAAAGAAAATTATATCTCTCTCTGTCGTTTTTGGGCCATTTTGATCATTCTTATTGTGATATAAACGGCCAATGCCAAGAACGTTTTTTTACATCACAATCTTCAGTACTATTTGAAGGTCTGGTGCTTGTCCTTCGGCGATGTGTCTGATTTCAACCAGTGTTTACTTAGAAAATTATATGATTTCGATTTTGAAAAAATTATAATATTTCCATTTGAAAAAAATCGCCTGTGTGCTGCCGGGGCCCGCAAGGGGAGCAAAGAGTAGCAGCACTGCGACCTACAAGGCATGTCGTAAGAGGCGACTAAGGTGGGTTTGGCGTAGGGCTGGCTACCCTATCCAGTAGAAAATTTTAGCCACAAAATCCAACCAACCATGAACAAGTACTGTATGGGTCAGAAACATGGAGAACAACTAAAACAATAGCGCATAAATTGCAAACATTCATCAACTGGTGTCTGCGCAGAATAGAGGGAATAAGATGGTATGATAGGGTCACAAATGAGGAACTTATGGAGAGAACAAGACA
Source organism: Arion vulgaris (assembly GCA_020796225.1). Lineage (NCBI taxonomy): Eukaryota > Metazoa > Mollusca > Gastropoda > Stylommatophora > Arionidae > Arion > Arion vulgaris. The sequence continues at coordinate 11,994,863 of CM036772.1, forward strand.
GATTCCAGTGAACGAACAGGTTAAAAAGACGCTGGCGCTGGATAGGACACACTTTGCGAAACCGGAGGGGAATATAACAAGAAGGGTCCTTGCCTGGAACCGCAGGGACAGCGAAAGAAGGGAGGCCGAGAAATACATGGAGACGAGATTTGGAGGCTGAGATCAACAATATAAAGAAGAGCTGGAGGGAGCTGCAGGAGATAGCTAGAGATAGGAAGACTTGGCATGAGTTGGTTGAGGGCCTATGCCCCAACCCGGGTAAAAAGGCAAAGAGAGAGATTTGAAAAAATATATGAATTCCATTTGAAAAAAATATATCATTTCCATTTGAAAAAATATATGAATTCCATTTGAAAAAAATATGTGATTTCCATTTGAAAAAATATATATGATTTCCATTTGAAAAAAAATATGTTTTCCATTTGGAAAAAATATATGAAACCATTTGAAAAAAATATATGATTTCCATTTGAAAAAATATATGAATTCCATTTGAAAAAAATATGTGATTTCCATTTGAAAAAAATATATGAATTCCATTTGAAAAAAATATATGATTTCCATTTGGAAAAAAAAATTATGATTTCCATTGAAGAAAATTAGATGATTTCCATTGAAGAAAATTATGATTTCTAATTATGAAAAAGTACCTCATACATATGAAGATTACTTAGATTTGAAGATAATGAATGGAAATTCCATATAAAGAAAATTATGAAAAATTACATTAAAAAATGATAAGAAATTACCCTAGAAGAAAATGATAAATTCTAATAGAAGAAAATGATAAATTCTAATAGAAGAAAATGATAAATTCTAATAGAAGAAAATGATCATTTCTAATAGAAGAAAATGATCATTTCTAATAGAAGAAAATGATAAATTCTAATAGAAGAAAATGATCAATTCTAATAGAGGAAAATGATCAATTCTAATAGAGGAAAATGATCAATTCTAATAGAAGAAAATGATCAATTCTAATAGAAGAAAATGATCAATTCTAATAGAAGAAAATGATCAATTCTAATAGAAGAAAATGATCAATTCTAATAGAAGAAAATGATAGAAGATTCCGCTCGACAGAATAGATTTCAGTTTGAAGAAAATGTAAATAAATTACATTATGTAACTAATGATAGATAATAATTTATCGGATTGATATTATCGTTGATAAATTTGTTTTCATTTTATAGTTACTTGTGGTGAAATGAAGGATAGAGACTTTTATATAAAGATAAAATTATCTTGTTGTTTCTTCTGGGGTCCATGTGAGAGTTTTGGTGATGTTACTGGGATCTTTGTAAGGAACAAGCTGATTCTTTTTCAGTTTGCTGTTGGTTTAATGTGCATGACATCTTAATTGCTTTTAGAAAACTATTTGTAGTTGGCTTTAAAGTTGGATGAAATCTTATGAATGTGTGAAAAGTGGACAATTTCATATGCAGTTCAATAATTTATAAGTACATTAACTACAAGCGTTACAGGCTGAGCTCATTTGTGTATCACGTTTGGTCGTGAGTAATGGACTGCACCAAGATTTGTTTAATTGTCAAGTTAGCTCTAAATTTACTTTACTGTATTCTGATAGGGATGGTTCTTAATTTATTATTTAACATTCTGTTAGTTTGTGTTGTGATAAAAAATGTTTTCATTTATCTACAAAATAACATATTTATCAAATTTCGTAAAATAATAACACTGCAGCTTGTAGAGAGCCGCAGTAGCGTAGTTTGTTAGTGAACTTGTTTCTTGGTCGCATGGTAATGGTTCAATTCCACAGTGGGCATGGAATATTTTTCAGACCTAACAGCTCTCAGTTTGACCCAGTCTCAATTTAATACGTGAAAAGTGGTCGAAGTAAAGTCGGCAGACAGTCAATCAAAAATACAGACCTAACACCATTTCCCCCTATATACCTCTAGGGATGATGAAAAAAGGTTCCTTTTTATTTTGTATATTATTCCTTGAGGAAAAAAAGTGAACAAGAATGAATTTGACTACAGTGTCATTTTTTAGTGTAGTAATTAATTTATTGTTATTTCTGTTTCTTCCTTAATCTAGCATTGAAAAGTTATGCTGATGCTGCACATGAAGAGTTTATGCATCAATGTGATGATGATTTCAACAGCATGAAATCAGATGATGTCAAACTCCAGGGAGTTACAAATGACCCAGAAATGGAACTGATGGAAGCATCAAGAAATAAAGGCTCGAGTGGTTTTGGACATTCGCATGGTTCACACGGTCATGCTCATACTGTACCGAATTCTGTTGCTGCTGTTGCATGGATGGTTATTCTGGGTGAGTGTTGTGTTTGTAGTTAAATGTCTGCTCATCATTATCAGATAGTTTATCCTGAGCAGAAATTTGTCACCTCAACAGTCCTTCAGAATTTCTCTCTATGCAAGATGTCCTGCCTCTGCAGTGGTCATGCTCAAACCATCAGTTACATCCTGAATCATCTTCTCTGGTTTTTCCCCTTCATTGATAGATGCCTCCTTCCATGGTGGTCTTCTCCATCCCTCTTGTCTTTTATATGTCCAAAATACCTCAATTTTCTTTTTCTTATTCGTAGCATCAGACAGTTTTCTTTGATTTTGAGTTCTTTCTGGATAGATCTTTTTGTTCTGTTCTCTGTCCATGATATATGGAGGCCTCTTCTGTAACACTTATATTCAAAAGCACATATATGTGTTTCCACTGCCTTGTAAAATGTCCATGCTTCACACCCATATGTTGCCATTGTCTGCTAGCAGAGTGTATTAGCTTCTTTGTCTCTTCCACCGTTTACTTCTTTGTAGAAGTGTTAGGGGGAAATGTAGTGATCTTGTGTGTGCTTGTTCTAAGGCACTTTGTAAGCTATTATTCATTTTCTTAAGGCTGTTCTTGATGCAGTCCTCCATCTTTGCGTGATCTTCCTCTTGCTCTATACTCATTATACTTTTTCAGTGTGGCACACTGGTAGTCAATTCCAGGGCATTTTTCTCAGTTGTCCAAACCATTTATTCTGTCATTCTTTTATGAATTGCATGACCAGTTTAACATCCAGTCTTCTTCTGATTTCTTAATTTCTAATTTTGTCTCTTATTGTCACCCCTGTACTCGTTATACCTATTGAGTGTTGCTCTCTGTGGTAGGCGATACCAGGGCATTCTTGTCTGGTGTCCAAACCATTTATTCTGTTGCTCTTTTATGGATTGCATGACTGGTTTCACATTCAATCTTCTTCTGATTTCTTCATTTCTAATTTTGTCTCTTATTGTACACCGCCGCTCTTCTAAGACACCTCATCTCCGTCTTTATGATTTTCCGCTCATTAGTTGCTGTTATTGGCCATGTTTGACACTGGTAACACAGTGTATTAACTAATATAGGTAAATGTCTGCTAGCAGAGTGTACTAGCTAACATATTCAGTCAGATGTTGATTTGATGGCTTGAAACATTAGCAGGTGACTTTATACCTGAGCAGGTGAATTTACATCTGAGCAGGTAAATTACTTTTACCAGGTCACTTGACAATTGAGAAGGTAAATTTACACCTGAGCAGGTGACTTGATACATGAGTAGGTGATTTTTACACCTGGGCAGTTTACCTACATCTATGAAAGTGAATTTACATTGAGCAGATCATGTCCTTGGATTTGATTTACACTGAGTTGTTATTCATCTGAACTAGTTACTGCACTTGTGCAGTGATTTTACACCTGAGTTGTTTACTTTTCATCTGAACTAGTTACCTGACACTTGTGCAGGTGATTTTTACACCTGAGTAATTTACTTTTCATCTGAGCTAGTTACCTGACTTGAACAAGTAACTTTATGTCTAAGCAGGTGACTTTGCATCCAAGCAGGTGATTTACTACCTGCTTAAGTGGCAAAACTAAAAGTTTTCAAAGAAAGATGAATAGTCCATGTTATTGTAAATTTTGGTTTGTAGCTCTAGGTAAGAGAGAGAAGATTATGCTAATTTTTATTGATCTAAAAATGGTCCAACAGCGAAGGATTGATTTCATTGCACAGGAAGATTCCCATATGCCCTCCCTATCTGAGGACCTTTACTGTGCTACAGATCTCATGCACTGCAGCTGAGATCTTCTTTGTAAGAAAGAGATTGGACCACACATGGTTACTCAATCAAATGCAATGATGATGGTCCTACAAAACAATCATATCCACAAAGCGTGTCCGCCATTGACTGGTTTATCAATCCGTGACCAAAAAACCGAAGCGTGTAAACGTTTTTTCTTAAAGGAAACCTGTCAAAGAGGTTAATTGGTTAACAGAACTACTTCTTCTTCTTTGCGTTCATTCTTTACGACCAATTTTAATCACTTTGTGATATGTTTGATCTTTGCTAAGAACATGTATCGTTGCACATTGGTTTGGTAGGCCCCTAACGCATAGACTTCTAAATGTTTAGGACATGTGCATCCGATTTCAGCCAAACCTCCTTAGTCAGCTCTTACGACATGCGTGGTAGGTAACAGTGGTTCTATTCTTTACACCCCAAATTTAGGCCCGGTAACCACTGGGCGATTAATAGAACTGATTTCGGTACATCTGGGCAGACCTGTAGGTGCTCAACTTCTTTCAGAAACATAACAAAAGAGTATCCATACTGATGGTTTCTGTGACTCACTAGTAACGCTATTCCCATCTTGCATCGCAGAGTGCCTTATGTGCTTATGAAAACAAAACGGTGGGTAGATCAATCTGTTAAAGACGTAACACTTAATGTCTTAATAATGTATTACAATGGAGTGCCTGGCTGAATGGATTAGAGCGTAGGATCCCACTCGGAGACCTGAGTTCAATCCCAGGTAAGGCAGGGAGTATTTTTTTGTCGGGCATAAAGAAAAAATCAACCTGAACAGTTTCACAGCGTTTGCGCTAGCCATGCAGTCATAAACTCTTAGTGGACCAGGGCACATTTATTTTAGAATAAAAAACGCTCTTTAGTGCGGTGTTAGTCCACACCACTCTAAAAAGCGGTATTACAGGCAGTAACAACAATCTTAATGTCTTGTACACATCATATATACATGTATGCTGACTAAATTTTCTTGGTTATCTCGTATTTCTGAAATGAAGGTGATGGTATCCACAACTTCAGTGATGGCTTGGCTATTGGTGCTGCCTTTGCCAACAGCATCACAGGTGGTTTTAGCACATCTATTGCAGTGTTTTGCCATGAGCTGCCTCATGAAATTGGTAAGTATCTATCTAGCTTAATTTCTGCAATAAAGTCCATCCTAGGACTTAAGGTTTGAAAAATTAAAAGACAAAGTAAGATAAGATAAGACACCACACAATTTTATGTTTCTGTTTTTTCTTTGTTCACAATATTATTTTCGACTTCTCTTCCTCCATTGTACCTCAGTGGCGTGTTGGGAGATGTAAGGAGATTCTGTACACCTTTTTTAATGTTCTTCTACTTCTCTTCCTTCATTGTACCTCTGTGATGTGTTGGGAGATGTAAGGAGATTCTGTACACCTTTTTTAATGTTCTTCTACTTCTCTTCCTTCATTGTACCTCTGTGATGTGTTGGGAGATGTAAGGAGATTCTGTACACCTTTTTTAATGTTCTTCTACTTCTCTTCCTTCATTGTACCTCTGTGATGTGTTGGGAGATGTAAGGAGATTCTGTACACCTTTTTTAATGTTCTTCTACTTCTCTTCCTTCATTGTACCTCTGTGATGTGTTGGGAAATGTAAGGATCTTCTATGGGTCTGCCCGGAGTGCAATGACGTCAGTTTAGTAACCAATAAGGATCTTCTGTAGATCTTGTCTAATGCTCTTCTTTTACTCTTCCTCCATTGTACCTCTGTGAGGTGTTGGGAAATGTAAGGATCTTCTGTTAGCTGAAATCGATGCATGTGTCTAACGTGGGAGTCTATGCGTTTAGGGCCTAAACACTCACGTATACGTTCTGGCAAGATCAAACATTTCACAAGAGTGATTAAATTGGTGTAAGACGAGAAAGAAGAAGAAGGATCTTCTGTGCACCATATCTAATGTACTTTGTAAGTTAGTCTTAATTTCACTAAAGTTGTTCTTGATGCTGTCACTCCATCTTTTGTGTGGTCTTCTTCTGTATTCATGATATTTTTCAATGTGACTGTCTGTGGTAGACAATAGCAGGGAATTCTTGTCAGGTGACCAAACGATGTCATCTTTGTTTTTTTATAAACTGTATGGCTGGTTTCATTCATAGTTATCTTCTAATTTCTTCATTTTTTATTTTATCTTTCATTGCTACTACTCCTGCAGCAATCTCATCTCTGTTATGATTTTCTACTCATTAGCTGCAGTGAGGCACCATGTTTGACATTTATAGTATAATGTTAGATAAGAAATAATTCTTGCGATATTTGCATCAGTATTCATATGTATCTCTTTATGTGTCAGGAGTGGTGTTAGTTGTCCCAGAACTTGGTTTGCCTTTGCAAACCTTATGTTGATTTTCCTATTTTTCAATTTGAAGTGAAAATTTCCTATAGTTATTTGAACTCACTTGTTTGTGTAATGATGATTTTCTTTAGTTTAATTGAAAGGGTTTCTGTTTGAAGCATTGACATAGTCTGTTATACTTGGAACAAACAAGCTGGCTACTGAGAAACTGTTAAACACCAAGCTTGGTCCACCTACAACTTATGGTATTTTTGACAGATGTAAAATGAGCAATCCAAGCATTTCAGTCCAGAAAATTGCCAGATCTACAGGCCCTACTGTTTGAACTGTGCATCAATCGCACGGTCGTCAAGCAGGAACTATCTAAAAAAAAAATTCAACAAACTTATCTTGTACTAAGCTTGGTGCCAATTATTTTAATTTATAAATGAATACTATTCTTTTTTTTTCCAAAGGTGATTTTGCTGTTTTGTTAAGAGCGGGCATGCCAGCCAAACAAGCAATCCTCTACAATTTGCTGTCATCATTACTGTGTTTCGTCGGCATGTTGATTGGTGTTGCAATTGGTAATATTTCCTCGGCTTCATTGTGGATCTTCGCAGCTGTTGGTGGCATGTTCTTATACATTGCACTTGTTGATATGGTAAGTAAGGAATAGTTTTTTAACATTGAGAATATTGTTGACATATTTTGATGCTGTTTCAGACATCATCCTTATCTAACCACACATCAAACCACCAGTGGTGGAACATAAATGATCGTGGATGGGCATGTAGGTGTTGTTTTGTCTTTTCTGGCAACTAGTTTTTTTTCTGTGTCTTATTAGTACAACGATTTTCAGCTACACATCAGTTCCTCATGGGATGTTGCAAATGACACATTTGTTGATCTTCATGAGGGATTTCCAGCATGTGGTATCCATATCAAAGCTTTTTATAAAGATTCAAACTACAAGAAGTGAAATCACATGTCTGATCACTCCCATTTCATATTGGGTAATCAGATATCTTATGTCTCAGAGCACACTTCTATAGAGTCGGTCTCAAATACTCAGCTGTCTGCACCAGTGGAGCACCAAAACAGTTCCTAGAGCACATCCTGCAAAACTGCCCCAGTCTGAGCAGCGTGAGAATGGACATCTGGCGAACAGGAATGCTTCAAAACAAACTATGGGGGGGGCCGGTGAAGACCTCAAGTGCACACCGCCTTGTTTATGTCACATACCGGAGTACTAGCACAGCAGAAGTTGAAGATGTTTTATGCCCTTAATGAAGTGTTTATGCCTGGCAGCTCTCGGTTTCACTCCCATTTCCATTACTCTCACCAATGGTGTAGATTCACACATTTAAAAACATAATTTATTCAAATTACTTCTCTCATGGCATAACCGTATGAATTTTCATAAATGGCCCATGCAGGCTTTTCAGGACAAACTATCCGATCCATCCATGTAGATTGCAACATTCCTTCACTACAGTTTTAATTAATGATGGCATTGATGTCTGCATCCACCGCCATAGATGTTTAGTTTAGTCGTCGGATCACCATCACTGCACATCAAACAAATTAGTCCATAAGTGTTCCGATCTCTCCCTCAGTGTGTCCCTCAGTGTGTGGCACTAGCTAAACCGGTTCTTTGTTGGTTTACAATTCTTCTTTATCTGCCACCATAGCGTTCTTGTCGAACTACACCACACTTGATTTGATCTTGCAGTCTGGTTAGTGTTGTAGATTCACCGCTATTACGGGAATCATGTACACATCCTCTCATCCTTAGAATTTATAATATCAGCCTGGTCCATTGCTCGCTGCTTTGTACACAGCCAGTCAGCCACCCAGCACGTTCATTCCCCTTACACCTGCTTTTAAAAATAAAAGTGATATTTGGCAGCTTAGACCTCTCCAGTGACTCCATCCAATGTCTCCTAGCCCATCCTGTCTCAATCTTCCTGAGCATACTCATGGATGTTTATAACTAAAGAACGTCTTAAGCTTGCATGACTCAGACACATGAACAGAAATGACTCCCTCTCAAAAACAATTCTTCAGGGGACAGTTGAGGTTGGCAGGAGGAAAGGAAGGCAAAGAAAAAACATTGGCTGATAACAGCTAGGATTGGTCAAAAAAAATTTTTTACACACTCGTCACAGAGGAGATATTTGGAGAGATTTATGTGTTGGTGATTGCATTGAAACACACCTAAGACCTTAATGGATTATGTACTTTATGATTGTTATACTGTTTATATCTTATGATGGCTAAGATCTATGGTGAAGTGGTTAGGCATTTGCCTGTCATTCTGAAAGGTTGTGGGTTCGAATCCGAACAAACCACAGATACATTTTAAAATGAGATCCCTAGGATTGTTGCTGAAGCTACAGAGTTCGTGCTCTGTACAACACTTTCGGCAGATAGCATGCCATTGCTGCAGACAGGGTTGGAACCATATGGGAAAATCTGGTGCAGGGGCAATACTTTGCCTTTAGACACCTTTTTTATATCTATGATCGCCCATGTGGTGCCGGGTCCCAAGGAAGCAAAGAATAGTACCACTGCGACCTACAAGGCATGTTGTAAGAGGCGATAATGTAGGAACTAGGAAGCTACCCTAGTAAATAAAAAGCATCGCAGAAATCGGATGTGCTGGCCTATTTGTAGGTGCATAACTGAAAGTAAATCACTCTTAGGCTCAGATCACATACAAATCATTACAGTGGTTGATATGGAGCAGAAGAAGAAGAAGATATCTTATAATCTAATGGTTGTGAAGCGGATTAGCTTAAGCGTTTGCCTATCGACTCGGACACAAGATAGTTGTGGGTTCAATCCACACTCAACGTCCACGTGTGAGGAAAGGAATTGGCCATCATACCTCCTGCATACTTGGCTCTAGACAGTGAAGTGACTTCATACCATAAGATCTGAACAGGCTGTGATATATTTTATTTTATATAATGAAATCATCATTATCTTTTCTTTTCCTTCTTACTCAGTTACCAGAAATGAGCTCCATTGATCCTAAGAAGGGAGAGAACCCATTTCTACATCTTCTGCTGCAAGTGGTTGGAATACTGTTGGGCAGCGGTATAATGTTGATCATTGCCCTATTTGAACATGACATCAAACAAGCATTAGGATAAAAGATGTGATTATTAAAAAAATTATCCTTGTTTTGTACATTATAAAAAACACTAGAATCTTTCAATTTTGCCCATCTTCATTTCCATCATCTTTCTTCAATGAGATTTGTACATCCAGGGACATGACATCTTCTCAAAAGAAATTTGAGCAGAAACATGTAATGGATATATTTTTATATGTTAATAAGAAGCGTCTGGCCAAATGGATTAAAGCGTGGCTCCTATGCAGGAGACCCGTGTTCAATCCACGGTAAGGCCCAGAATTTTTTTCTGTCTGCATAAAGAAAAATTATATCCTGAACAGTTCAACGGCGACTGCACTAACCATGCAGCCATTAAATCCTCGCACTCGTCCCCTGTCCAACACTGCCCTAAAAGCGGTACTACAGACAGTAACAGCAGTTTTTGTAATGTCTTGATGAAAAGATACAATGAAGGAAGAGAAGAAAAAGTTCTCTGGATGAGCATATCTTTTTTATTACTGTTCCAGATTTGTTTTCAAAATATATTTCAGAGTAGAACTGTGTTTACATTTCATTGTTTGTTATTAATACAAACTGTAACTTTTGAGCTCGTTGCTAACTTTTACTACCAATATCAAGAAGTATTTGATATTGTGTAAATCTACAGTTGTTTTAGTTTTAAAATTGATTGATTGGTAGGATCATCATCATTGTAAAGATTATTAAAATTTCGTCCGTGTGGTGCTAGGGCCCGTAATGGAAGCAAAGAATAGTACAACTGCGACCTACAGAGCATGTCGTAAGAGGCCACTGATGTAGGACCTAAGGAAGCTACCCTAGTAAATAAAAAGCATTGCAAAAATTGTATGTGCTGGCCTACTTGTTGGCGCATAACTGGCACAACATACAATCACTCTTAGGCTCAGATGACATACAAATCACAGAGAGCGGTTAACAAGTGGTCGATGTGAAGCATTCAAAGAAGAAGAAGATACAAATTCCTACAAAATATTTTCACCATCTTCTAAATGACATCAGGTAACCTCGTCTGTGCTACAGAGTTCGTGCACTGCTGCTGAGATCTTCCTGTGTAAGAAAAAGATTGAAGTACACATGATTACTAATGAAATTTCAATGATAATGGTCCAATCAATCAATGTATCTTGTAGGTATCTTGCTTTGTGCTTTTATCTTCAACATCATACTCTCTGTGGGGCCCTTCCTGTTCTAGAACGGGTTCAAACTTTTGAACTATTTTGACATTTTTTGTAGCAAGGATTTTTATTACCAGATGGGAGAGCTGAACTTTCCTCTTATTCTCGTCCAGACTTAGGACAAGCCATGATGGGGCTTTAACTCTCCCTACCTATTATCAATATAAGGGAAACTGCAGTAAAACTATGGAGAAACATATAAAAACAAAGTACTGTAGTTTTACAAGTACAAAAACAATACACAACAGCGTTTTGAAAAATCTTTACCAAGAAAAGGATAAACCAGAAGAGAAGAAATTCACTTTTTAAATGGTAGACACAACTACAATTAGACAATGAATCTCTAACTGCCCTAAAATAAAACATGTAACTAAAACCAAAATAAATGTGAAAAACATAGAGCATATTGCGTGATTTAGCTGATGACATTGCTTGCTTTTTTTTCCCTTTTTGTTGTATTCGGTTTGATTCTTCCATCTGCCGATATCATGCTTCCCAAATACGTCAAGTCTTTCACTTGTCTTAGTTCTTTCATACCCTCATCCACATCCAGCGTGTTTGTATCATGTTGGACGATGGATGACAAGCTCGCTATGAGTACAGTTCAACTCTGCTGGCTGGCAGAAAAGCCATAGGTTCTCCAGATTTTACTGTTCAAGAAGGAAACCAGAAGAGACATTCACTTTTAAATGTAGACACAACACAATTAGACTGATCGCTCAATGCTTCTAGATCGGAAAAAAATGTGTTTGTATACAGATGGGTTTACTAAGAAGATGTTAGACAATATATTCAATAAAAGGAATCTAAAAGCGGAGGATTCACTTCATTGCACAGGGATTCACTTCATTGCACAGGGATTCACTTCATTGCACAGGGATTCCCTTCATTGCACAGGGATTCCCTTCATCGCACAGGTTCCCTTTATGACTAGGTCACTCTTCATAAAAGAGGCAAGCTACCTGCTGAGAGTATTGCACAAACTCTGTAGCAACAATCCTGGGGGATCTCCATAAAAATGTGTGTGTGAACCGAACGGCGCTTGGATCCTCCTTCGGCAAGGAAATCATCCAAGCAAAAACCCCACTTTATCATACCACATCCACTGAACTATACTATAGCATGGTGTCAAATATCATTGGTCATAACAAAGGCTGTCATAGTTTGCATCATTTATTCCGTTAATTAATTTTAATTTCTGCATTGTCTTTAAACTATTCTATAACTGATTATGTACACCATTTTCATTAAAACTGCAAAAATTTGGTATTATTTGTTTCTTAAATTTGACGACATATTTTTTTATTTCTTTGCTGTTGATGTTATAAAAATATTTGCGAATGTACAGAAATGTTCTGTTTTAGAGTTGGTCATTTGGGCATTATCTCGTTACGCGAGTGAGGTATGTTTGTATATTATTAGTCATACCAAAACCGTCATAGTTTGCACCATTTCTTCCATTAAGTAATTGTAATTTCTACATTGTCTCTCAACTGTTATACAGGGTGTTCAAGATAAATGTAGCTTCTTCAAGGGAGCCAATCTGGCACATGTTTATTAAATTGAGAAAGTTCAATTATGAACTAGTATAGGTCAAGTGAGCAAGTCTTTTTGTAATGGTGTGTAATTATGGTTCGGGAAGGGGCGATGAACAAATGTGACGAAAAGACGAGCTAGTCAGAACCGGCTTAAATAGTAAATAGACCGCCCGAGTGGTTACCGGGCCCAAATTTGGGGTGTAAAGAATAGAACCACTTACCTGCCACACATGTCGTAAGAGGCGACTAAGGAGGTTTGGCTGAAATCGGATGCATGTGTCCTAAACGTGTAGAAGTCTATGCGTTTAGAGGCCTACCAAACCAATGTGCAACGTATACACGTTCTTGGCAAAGATCAAACATATCATAAAGAGGATTAAAATTGGTCGTAAAGAACGAACGCAAAGAAGAAGAAGAGTAAATAGACAAACCGCAATGCATACATGGCAACTTTTGATTTGTCAATTGGGCTACTTTTATCTTGAACACACTGTAAAACTCATTTATGTATTACATTTTCATAAAATTGTAAGAATTTTTCCTCTTTAAATTTTGATGATATATATTTGTGGTTTCCTTCCTGTTGATGTTATAAAAATATTTGCGGATGTACATAAATGTTCTGCTTTAGCGTGGTGATTTGGGCATTATCTCGTTACATGACACTATGAAGGTATGCTTGCATATCAGGCAATAGCATACTCCTCTGTCACTGTTTATCCCATGTCTTTGAAACAATGTTTTGGGACCAATATATTATAGAATTTGCTACAATGTTGCATATATAAATATATATATATATATATATATATATATATATATATATATATATATATATATATATATATCTCATACCGTTAAACATGACATTGAGCCTGCAATTAATTTATCCATATCGCTCTGTCTTGGGCAATTCGTTTAATCTCTTCTATGGAATTGAGTCTGATATATCTACATTATTGCATGCTTAACATAAATGTAATTATACTTATACTAACATTGTACATATCCTCGTATTTGTGTAAATTGCAGACATATTGGAATAAGCAGAGTACGATATCACTTGTTATATTTTGTACATGTATGGGACAGAAAAGCACAACATGTACGTTTGCTTTCTGAATCGAGCAAAAAAAAAATTGTTTTCTCACTACCAATGTTTCACAAGTGAGTATAGGAACTGACCCGCCTACTCAGATTTAGAAGTTGGAAGTGACAGGCATTTTTCAGCCTATGGTTTGCAAAGGCTACAGCATACTTTCAGATATATATAACTTATAGAAGACTGGACTGCTATATCCATCTCCAATACACTTTTCAGGACATGCTCTTTGAAAATGTTGATAACCCAAAGCTGTGACTGCTTTCTATGAACATATTTAAGTTGACTTGGTTACGCTATTGTTTTACGTTTCAAAGGTCATGGATTTAAATCCAAACTACTGCATTCTGTTTGCAATTGCATTTTTTCAGGAGATCCCTAAGATTGTTGCAGGAGCTACAAAGTTTGTGCTTTGTGTAATACTCTATGCAGGTGGTGTGTCATTTTTGTGAAGGACTGAGCCATGTGGGGTAAAACCCGATGCAATGAAGTCAATCCATTTTTTTAAAACAGTGTGATCGCTGCAATGTGAAGCACTTTTGTGTGCTTAGTGTGACACTGGGAACTGTGAATTTAATTCAGAATGCATTGTGTTTATGTCCACGGTAGTTGCGTTGTCAGCTCTGGTTATATATGTTTCACTAAAAAATGAGCGATGGCTAATCTAATGGCTGCTATATGCAATTATGCTTGTGCAGACTGTCAATTTTTGTCATGGCGGTCGTTTCAGCATGAATTTGCAAGTTTAAGTGATGGTCAGTAGTGTTGGCACTCTGGTGACTACTTTAGACATTTAATGCATGTGTATGCAGGTGGTATGTGTCAGGACTTCCGTTTCCTTTGTGAGTTCAATTTAGTCAATGATAAATATTTTGAGTAGTTTTTTTCTGGCACAGGAACGGAGCAATTATGGTGCAACCTGTGTTGTGAAGTTGGAGCCATGACTAACCTGTAATGTGAGTGTGATAGTGTTGTTTATATAAGGTGGAATTGTTATTGTTGTTAAGATTCAGCAGTGTTATGTAACTTTTACCTCACATGCTCAATGCAATAATTAGTGGGAGGCTCTTGCTCACTCGGGTTTCTTTTCCAACTACAGAGGGTGAATATAGTTAATATGTTATTACTTAGGGAAGATTTTGTCAAAATTATTTTTTTCATGCCAGTATCTTTACAGATATGGTCTCAACAGTTGTCCCCTACTTTTCCTAGTCTTTGACCGTTTACTTTATGGTTTCCTAGCATAGTCTGACACCCTTCAGCTCCACAAGAAGACTCTGCCACCAGATCTGTTTAGGAAGTCCTGTTTCCATTTCCTAGTGTGTTCCACACAAGTGCTTGTCTAGTCACACTTGACTGTGTCTTCCTTATGTTAACTAACACAACCAAATATACATGTTATTCCATAGATGTTATGAAGTCATTTCTGTATCCATGGATACCAAATTTTCTGGTTGTTTACCATGACTACAGATACCTATTTTAGTTTATTATGTGCAAGGATTGATACATTTTTGTATATTTTTTTCAATGTAATTGATTATCAGTGTTTTATTTATTCTATGTGTTCATGACTTTAACTCTTTAGTGGACCAGGACAAAAGCCATGTTTTTACAAGCCATTTGTTTTTAGAATACAAAATGCCCTTTAGTGTGACTTCTGGTAAAAAGACGCCCAACCTAAAGCCATGTAGTGTGGCGTTTGGTCCACAAAGAGTTAATAAATTTAATTATAATTTGTTTCTCTTATTTATTATCTTATGCTGTTCTTTTGCAGCCATTATCAAGTTTAGGAATCTGTATTTGACAACTATTGAGCGGTATAATAAACAGTGTTTGTTATTGTTAGTAACTTACATATCTCTGTGCATAATTTTGAAATAATAGATTGTTTCTTGGTTTGTTTTTATGTAGTTAACAATCAAATGTTTAACACTTTCGCTGCCACCCATTTTTCAACCAAATCTGGCTCACTGCCACACAATTTTTTAGGCATGATCAGTTTTCAGGGTGATAATTTCAAAAATCGTAAAAATAAACTTAGTACTTTGAGACTATGTAATAATGTTCATATATGAATGAGCTACTGACCTGTCTTATATATACAATATATTGTTCATAATCCACAAGCTATTGCTGCAACTGCTGTTAGCATCGCTCCCCATAGCTATCCACAGTATGATACATCCCGTTTTGAGGTAGGTGTCCATCACCTTCTACTGTACCCCTGGGAATATCTACTATTGATCTATAAACATTATCACTTGAATCAAAGTTCAAATTTGTATCACATTCAGAGCCAGTTTTATCACTAGCTAAGAAGTCCAAACCAGTCATTTTGGACCTGACTATCATCAGCTACATCGCCCATTTTGAAAATCTCTGTTTACTTACGAAAAATCGTTAAGATTAGTTCAAAATAGGACTTATTGTACTTTTAACACATGTATGCCAGATCCGCCATTTTGGAGAGCTCTTCTTAACAAAGTAGTGTGTAATGTTATACCGGTGTACGGTCAGCGAAACTCACCATGGTCAGCGAAACTCTCCATGAAAAAAAGACGTACCACTGACGACAAAAGTCACCATGGTAGTGAAAGGAGTTTATGTTTCGACTTTTGTCGCAGTAGCAGCGAAAGTGTTAACAATAGTATGCTTCATGTTCAATATGGGTGACTGCACCATTGACAGAGGAACATCTGATCAAATGGATTAGAGTGTGGGCTCTCATTCTGCAGACCAGGTTCAATCTCCGTAAGACTAAGCTTTTTCTCAAATAGAAATTTGGATCCAATACAGCAAAGGTCCTCCACCCAAAAGGTGGCCACAGAAATAACAGGAGTGAAAAAACAGTGTTTATGAAGCGCACTCAAAAGCTTGTTCTAGAAATCTCTTATCCTGATGCTTTGAAGAAAAGCAGGATCAGAGAAAAGAAGAAGAAGAACACGAGCTATGGAGTTGTCCGTCATCTGCCTTTTTGTTTTAGAAAACGTGATGACATTTATATGTTTGCTCTAAATACATTTTTGCTCTAAATACATTATTGCTCTAAATACATTTTTGTTCTAAATACAGTAGCATTGACTCAGATTACTGTTAACCTTTGACCTGTATCGGCCTTCCACATGTCCTTGTTAACAAAGAATTGTAATGAAATAATCCATTTTATTTGTCATTGTATTGAATTGTTGATTGAGAATTATGAATGTTTTAGCTTAAATATTATTCTCTAGTTTTTTTTTTTTTTTTGGTTATCCATAAAAACATTGGGATATCATTTCAGGTGTGTATGACTCAACATGTTTGGGACGGATTAACATAATTCCCACATGTTCTCTTAACGGTTGAATCCCACACTTGATGTTATAGACACGCAAGGAAAGGAATTGGCCCTCCTACTTTCTGCACACTAGGGTCTAGAGATGTGAAATAATTCAGACTTTAGGCTACTAAAATTTGTTTTATCTTTTATGCCGCTACAGCCATTTAAAAGATGTATTTTGTGCTTGACTGTCAAAGCAATTTGTTTTGAGTGTCTGGCTGAATAGATTAGAGCGCTGCTCTCATGCAGGAGACCTGTGTTTAATTCATATAAAGTCCAGGATTTTGTTCAGTTGGGGACATAAATGAAAATTTAACCTGAACAGCTTCAGGGTGATGTAACTGGCCATGTGGCCATTAACTTCCTCTCAGGCTCTTGTCCCATCTGTGTCCTACACTGCCCTAAAAAGCGATACTACAGGCAGTAAGGACAGTTTTTAAATATTTTTTAAAACTGGTAAATAATGAAATTAAGAACGAAAATCTAGTCCTTCGAAACTAAATGCTACAGAAAGATCCTACGAATACCATGGACAGAAAAGAAAGAACACTGATGTCCTGAAAGAACTAAATGTTAAAGAGAATTGGCTGATAAACAACATACTATACAGAAAAATGACATACTTTGGTCACATCAAGCATCACGATGGCTTGGAAAGAACAATACTAGAGGGCATGGTCCCAGGACGCAGAGGCAGACCAAAAAGAAGATGGCTTCTTCTTCTTCTTTTGTCGTCACACTGCTACCGGGTTGTTGCCCAGTGTCGTGGTTTTCTGTTTTTGTCTTGCGCTGTTCTGGTGGCTTGTGTGATTGTTATCTTTGCTCTTTCACAGGATTCTGCTACGCCATCTAACCATCTTTTCCGTGGTCTTCCTCTTGCCTTCTTTCCCGATGTTCTGTTGTAGAAGACTCTGTATACTGTGGAGTTTGGGTGCATTCTTATTAAGTGGCCAAACCACTTCATTCTTTGTTTATCTATATAATTCAAGCACGGTTTTGTGCCAACTTTCTTCTTATGCTGATGTTGGTGATTCTGTCTTTTCTTGTGTTGTTGGTAACTTTCTCAGGCAACTGATTTCACATGTAGTTATTTTTTGTGACTGCGCTTTGCTCAATGTCCATGTTTGGCTCTGTAACACAAAGTAGGTATAAAATGCTGTTGATCATTTGTTTCTTAGCTGCCTGTGAAATTTTTGGGTGCCTTAACAATGGGGCTAGCTGGTAGGTTACAGCATTTGCTTTTGTACTCTAGCCTCTATCTCTCTATCTAGTTTTCCGTCTTCTGTGAATATGCTTCCTAAGTATTTGAATTCTTTCACTTGGTTTATTTTAGTGCAATTGACATGGATGTCTAGATTATTATGTTTTCTTCCCATATTCATTATTTCTGTTTTAGTGTTGTTGATTTTCATGTCATGTTTCACACAATTATTGTTCAAAGTGTCAATATGATGTTGTAGATCGTGTTCATTTTGATGTATCAGGCACTGATCATCTGCAAAAGCAGTTCATTTATTTCATCATTATCTGAATTCGACTCTTGAGTTATTTTATCCATATATGCGATAAAGAGTAGTGGTGAAAGGACACAACCTTGTCTAACACCTGATGTAATGGAGAACCAGTCGGTCATTCCTTCTGTAGTTCTTACTGTACTCTGGCTATCTTGATATAAGGCCATGATGTTACCTAATAGTTGTCCTTGGACGCCATATTCTTCAAGGATCTTCCATAGTTTGCACCTGTTTACTCTATCAAATGCCTTTTCTTGGTCTATAAATATAAGCTGTTTACTTTGATTGTATTCAATTGTTTGTTCGCAGATCTGTCTTAGTGTAAATATTGGCTGTGCAGCTCGTACTCTCCTAAACCCAAACTGGCTATTGCTTAACTGGGGCTCTAATATATGTCTTGCTCTTCGCTCCAATTTTTTTGCAAACATTTTTCCTATTTGGCTCAAAAGAGATACCCCTGTATGTTTCACATTCTCTTTTGTCTCCTTTGTTCTTCCATATTGGGACTATAATAGCTCTCTGCCAGTCATCTGGAACCTCTTGTGCCTCCCAGGCTATGTTAAAATTCTGGTCAGCCATGTTATTGCTGTTGTCTTACACGCAAGTAACATTTCTGTTGTTATACCATCTATCCCTGCTGCCTTCCTTCTTTTGCTTTGATTTAGTGCCATTTCAACTTCGGATTCTAAGATATTCAATTGTTGGTATTTTCCATGTTTCAATTGAAATGTTTCTGTACCTTGTGTTTCGAAGTTTAACAGTTCCGTAAAATATTCTTTCCATCTGTCTTTAATATCTTTGCTGTTGGTAAGAGGTTTCTTAGACTTGTTATTTATAATGGTGACTGGATTGAATTGTTCTTCTCTAAGCCTCATTGCCTTGATGCTTCTGTAAAATTTTCTTGGTGCCTTAGTGCATAGTTCAGCTAAATGTTCTCCATATTTTGCCCAAGATTCTGATTTTGATGACTTTACTTTATTTTTACTATACATTCTTGCTGTTCTGTATTTGGTTTTAAAGAAGATGGCTACAAGATATTAAAGAAACCATGAATATGACCATCGACAAAGGGGGTGAACTGGCTAGAGACAGGGTGAATTTCAGATGTGCTACAAAGAGAGCAACGTCCTATAAAGGATACGCACCTTGATGATGGTAAATAATGATTGATTTAAGAAAATATGTGAGCTCTAATTTTAGGAGAATGTGATCTACCATCTGAAAAAATCTGCTGACATGGGACTGCGTCCATTAAGTATCCCTCATTATAGGGAAGTTGATTCTAATCCACTGTTCTTTTTGTTGTAAAGTTCTTGTTGCTTTGATTATGTACACATTAAACAGCATTATATTTATATTATATTGTTTAGAGAAGTGTCTGGTCGAATGGATTAGATCGCGGGTTCCCATTCGGGAGACCCGGGTTCAATCCTCGGTAAGGCCAAGGAGTATTTTTGTGTTGCGGCATAAAGAAAAAAATCCTAACCTGAATAGTCTAACAGCAACTGCACTAGCCGTGCTGTAAATAAATTCCTCCGGTCTGTGTGTGTGTGTCGCCGTGTGTCTCTTCTCCCTCCCCTCTCCTCCTTATGCTACCTAAAAGCAGTATTACAGGCAGTGAAGACTTTTAAAAAATGTTTATGTTTAATAATAGTTGGCACTTCTTCTTCAAACGCTCCATATCGACCACTTGTCAACCACTCTGTGCGATTTGTATGTGATCTGAGACTAAGAGCGATTGTACTTTGTGCCAGTTATGCGCCTACAAGTAGGCCAGTACTACATCCGATTTCTGCGCTGCTTTTTATTTACTAGGATAGCATCCCCAGGGCCTAAATCAGTCGCCTCTTATGACATGCATTGTAGGTTAGAGTGATACTATTCTTTGCTTCCCTTTCGGGACCCGGCACCACACGGGCGAGAAATATTGGGGACAAATTTAATTGATGAGAACAATAAGATTGCGGAAATTGAAGTATTTTGGACACATAAAGATATATGAAGGTTTAAAAAAGACTATTTAAGGAGCACATATGTTAGATTTCCAATTCAGTGTTCATAATTTATTTTTACGCTCGGCTGCAATGAATTCAGCCTAATATGGCATCTCTGGTTGATTTTTGGAAGGCTTGCTTTATTATCACCAGTATCCCTTGCCGTTCAGGCGAGATCTACTCCGACTTCAGAGGTACTTGCAATTTGTATAAGTACTCTTATTGCCTGCAATGCCACTTGTGCAGCACGTGAATGAATGTCACTTTTGTTAATTTTTTTTTAATGTGTAAACTATATATGAGTACACTACTCGAGCCAATTACCAGCTTGCAGAATATCCATGTATATAATGTAATGTATATTTAGTAACAGCCACTACTTCCGCTAAGAAAGTTCACAAGACAATGGTTCATTATAACGGTGCGCTATTCACATCTGTCTGATATTTCTGGAACCAGCAAAGCACAGTTTGAAAGCCCCAAAACTGAGAATTTTCTTCCAAAAGATTATGCAAATTTGCAAAGAGTATGACAGTAGTAATCGTATAAATTAGTTCATTTTATGAATTCATGTAATAACTTGTCTGATTGCATATTTTATAGGAGGCATTGTTTTATAATAGAACAACAACTTGCCTGATAATAATATATTGTTGTCTGTAGGTTAAGCGGTAGTGAACTTGATCACCACCCAAGCTTACCTGGTTCAAACTTAGTGGCAGGCAGTTTGGAAGCAAATTCGTGCCCGTGAATTACTGTAAAAATAGTCCCCAGCGTTCAGAAAGCAATGGCAAACTACTGAACGTATAAGTCATGCCTAGAAAATTGACTACTCATTTACTGTGGTCAACATCCTGCACATTTGATGGCGACATCCTGCAAACGATATGCCACGATTTTCATGATAAAATACATAATTAATATATCTCTGTCTTTCCTCTGCAAATTGGTCTTCACATTATGATATGCTTCAGTCTGTCATCCAGACATTGCTGTGTTGTTGTTAAGATATACCTTAACGCATTGCGAGAGTCTTTCAAATCAGAGTTGTGAATCCCAGTCGCTGACCGGATTGAGAGAGATGGGTGTCAATATTGGTTCAGACAGAAAAGAACGACATACCAAATATACTAAAAGATTGATTAAGCCACATCGAACTGGCGTGGTGGGCCTTTGGTTGCTATTTGATTTGTTGAGGCGGAGTTCGGAGCACCTATGGACATGTCCGAGTGCTATGATGATAGTCCTCATATAACTGATAAAAACATGTCTTGATCTATCATCCACTTATTACTGTCTTATATTAAGATGTGTCTCAGTGTATCCTCCACAAATTGTTGGTCTCGTCGGTAAGACATGTCTCGATCTATCATCCACAAATTGTTGGTCTCCTCAGTAAGACATATCTCGATCTATCATCCACATATAATTATCTTATAAGATGTGCTTAGTGTATCCTCCACAAATTGTTGGTCTCTTCAGTAAGACATGTCTCGATCTATCATCCACATATGTCTTATAATAAGATGTGCTTAGTGTATCCTCCACAAATTGTTGGTCTCCTCAGTAAGACATGTCTCGATCTATCATCCACATATTACTGTCTTATAATAAGATGTGTCTCAGTGTATCCTCCACAAATTGTTGTCATAAGACATATATATATTTCTCTAGTACTGTTATATGTTACATATGGCCTGCAAGTAATTTATACATACCGCTCTGTCCTAAGTAACTAGCTCAATCTCTTCCATGAAATTGAGTCCGATATTTCTTGCCTCTCTCAGCAAAGTTTGTTTCAGGGTCCCCAGTTTCCTCTCCTTCTTGAACCCTTTGCTTCCCACTTCAGTGTCTGTTTTGGTATCCTTTCTTCTCAGAGTATACCCAACATATCTCCACCTTCTCTTTCTTATAACAGTTGTTATTAGTGGTTGACCAGTCATTTCTCTGATTTCATCACTCCTGAATCCATCCCATTTCAAATGCATTATTTTTCGATACATCTATTGTAAAATACATTCAACTCACTTTCTATATCTTTAGTAATTTTCCAACTCTCACTGGCCAATGTTAGGATTGATACAACGTTTGAATTAAACATTCTTAATTTATCATTAGGACATGCCTTGGTATATTCTCCATATATTTTGCTTACTGTTTCTTCATTAAGATTGTCTTCCTCTATCCTCCACAAATTGCACTGTCTCTTCATTTTTTAGCTGTGTATTTTATTATTGATAGAATATGACCATTTATTTATGTCAAGAAATATATAATTTTATTTTACTATATAATATAAATAACTAACATATTTCTTTTCACGTCTTTTTTGTTATATATAACATAACTCTTTCGCTCTACTAAGCCGATATACAGGCTCACATTATTTGTTATCTCCAAGTGGACCAGGGCAAAAGCATGTTTTTACAAGCCATTTGTTTTTAGAATAAAAAACGTCCTTTAGTGTGGTTCCTGATAAAGGTTTCCAACCCAAAGCCAAGCAGTGTGGTGATGGTTCACAAAGCCAAGCAGTGTGTGGTGTATGTTCAAAAGCCAAGCAGTGTGTGGTGTATGGTTCCAAAGCCAAGCAGTGTGTGGTGTATGGTTACAAAGCCAAGCAGTGTGGTGTATGGTTCACAAAGCAAGCAGTGTGGTGTATGTTCACAAAGCCAAGCAGTGTGTGTGTATGGTTCACAAGAGTTAAGATGACAAAAGACATATTACTGGTATGATAATTTGGTATACGTTGTAATATAAATGTGTCCTGAGGTTAAATATAATGCGGAGAGAAAGGATTGAGTCAGACTATTTTAGCATGTTTTTTTGTAATCATAAACAAGGCCAGTTTTTTTTATCTAGATATTTCTGATTGTATTTATATATAATGGATTGGCGGGTGGCTGAATGGTTAGGACAAGTCATGAAAATTCTTGTTCAAACCTTCGAAACACGCTATTAATGAAGCGCGCATGAAAGCTTGTTCTAGATATCTCTTATCCTGACGCTGTGAGACAAAACAGGATTAGAGGAAAGAGAAGGAAGAAAGACCTCTGGTAAGGTTTGGGTTTTATTTTCGGTACATTTTCACACTAATAATCCTAATCTGCGCACACTGTATGTACGGTGACTGCCACTGTAAGCATTTGTTAATTCTTAGATTTAAAATGTCCTCTTGCAACACACGCTCCCCAACCTCCGGACAATCGACAACTTAATCCTGATTAAGTTGGTTGGATGTTGCCGAGGCTCGCAAGGAGAGCCAAGAATATTAACACTTCAACCTACAAGGCATGTTGTAAAAGGCGACTGAAGTAGGGTCTAAGAAAGCTACCCTAGTAATAAGCATCACAGAAATCGGATGTGCGGGCCAACTTGTTGACGCATAAACAGCACAACACACACTCTCCCTTAGTCTTGGATCACATAGAGTGGTTTAACATGTGGTCGATATGGAGCATTCGAAGAAGAAATGATAGGTTTTCAAGACAACCACCCAAAGTTTCTCTCTGATGTCCATCATTTAAAGCTAATTCTGACCTTAGTTTATCTTCAGTATTAATTATTGTTTCCTTTTGTTGGAAAAATGTACATATTATTCAGATAGTAGTCTAAGCAAAATAATCATTTACAATTTCTTGTTTTTTTGTGTGTTTGTTAAGAAATGTTTATAAATGATTAACTCTGAATTTGTATGAATGGATCAGCTGTGACAATGTACAATTCTGGAGCAAATGGTTTAAACTGAGAAAAATGTATTCTTCCATTTTGTGCCTGAACATGAAACCCAACTCTTCTACTTCTGCGATCAACTTCTGCTATCGACTACTTGGTATGTGTCATAAACAGGACGGTGCGCTGAAGTCTTCACCAGTACCCCATAGTTTGTTTTGAAGGGTTGTTCCTATTGGCCAGATTTCCATTCTCACGCAGCTCAGGCTTGGACAGTCTTGCAGGATGTGTTCTGGGGACTGTTTTAGTGCTCCACAAGTGCAAGCAGCCGAGTTCCTTCCTGAGACCCATTCTATAAAGGTGTGCTCTGAGACTGTAGTGTCCCGTTCTAAGTCTGAAGACTACTTTTCTATGAAACCCACAATAATGGGGAACGTCTTTTAACAAAGTGGGGGTAAATAAATTAAGAATAATGTAGATATGTGCTGATTAAAATAGATGGCGAACTAGATAAATTAACTTGTGTCTTCTTGCATGATTATTTTTTTGATATATGAAAGAGATAGCTTCTTCTACTTCGAACACACCATATCGTTCCACTTGTTAAACCACTCTTCCTGTGTAAGAAAGAGATCGGAGCACATATGGTAACTTACCGAAGTGCAATGATGATAGTCCTATCAATCAATAAACCACTCTTTGTGATTTGTATGTGATCTGAGCATAAGTGACTGTATGTTGTGCCAGTTATGCGACTACTAGTAGGCCAGCACATCTGACTTCTGCTACGCTTTTTATTTACTAGGGTAGCCATCCTGTGCCCTTAACCTCAGTCGCCTCTTACGAAATACCTTGTAGGTTGCAATGCTACTATTTTTTGCTACCCTTGCAAACCCTGGAAACACACGGGTGGCAAGAGATAGCAAAATATAGGATGTGAGGGCCTGTGCTGCAGCCGGGGTTAAAAAGACAAGTTAGCAAGACTAAGAATTTGTCACCCATCCTCCAAATTCTATGATCCATCACTGTGAGATCTCTATTACATCATATCACTAGTGCAGTATGTGCTATAGAAGATTACATTTACAATGTATTTGACCCAACAAAGAAATTTCAGATATCTAAAATAAAAACTTTCTTTAGCGTGTTATGACTTGATTAAAATTTGCTGTTTAAAATCCACTTTTACAAATTGTAACAGCTTAAACGGAAGTCAGAAATGAAATGCTTCGAGTCAATTGTATATTTTTGTACAAATTTATCTTTCTCAGGTCTGGGATTTACATGGTCACTGCTTCATATTTACTTCTATGTATCATTCATAAATTCAATAATAAAATTGAGCTGTTGATGAAGTCATTGTTGTTATCATTGAGTTTTATTGTTTGTTTTTAATGATTTGATTGATTGATAGGACCATCATCAATGCACTTTGTTGATTAATAGTACCATTAAACTTGGGTGATTATGGTGACAAACTCACCATGTGACCTCCAATCTCTTTCTTACATAGGAAGATCTCAGTGCATAAACTTTGTAGAACTGTCTAGGGTCCCCCATGTAACTTTGAAGATGGTTAAAAAAATTGTTAGAATTTAATTTGTAAAATTTATCTCATTAATTTTTCCCGGACAGAGACTTTGTAGCCTAATCTTCTGTGTTTTGAACTGTTACTGGTTCTTTCGCAAGCTCAACTTGAACACATGACCTATTTTTTATCGTCTGTCTCTGATAGGACTAGGAACTTCATCTCACCTACACTGGGATCACGGGTCTTTGGAAAACGCCTCTACAAGGATCAGAAATCTTTGGAAAAATAGCTCCATGAGGGAGCAGATCGAGTACCTTTTAACGAGCTACGCCACTGAAATCTGTTTGTTTAAAAATAATTCATCCTTGAATCAAGTAATTTATTAACTCTTTAAGCACCAGTCTGGCCGAATGCGGTATTCAGGCTAATCATCAACCGAATCGAATGTTTGACAGAAAGCAGCCCTGCAATTTAGTGTTACCAAATAAAGATGAAGGTGCGTCATGAAGTGTGTGGGAAACCGGTAGTGGCTGTCCCCTCCTGTAAAGTCAACTTCTGTAAGGAAGCTTGTATTGCAACATTTCACTTGGACACTTATTATCAGTGGGGGTCTCTGTGGCTGAGTGGTTAAGCCCTTTGCCTTGTGAGTCGAAGGTCGTGGGTTCGAATCCGGACCGCGCAGTTCTGTTCACGAGTGCAGTTTTTCCAGAGACCCCTAGGATTGTTGCTGGAGCTACGGAGTTCGTGCAATACTCTCGGCAGTTGGCTTGCCATTTCTGCGAGAGGACCGAACCATATGGGGTAAAACCGGTGCAATGAAGTCAATCCTTCGGCTTTAAAACCCTTTAAACTTATTATCAGTAAAATCCTGGTCTATATGGTGTAGAGGTTAGCTACTCGCCTCTTGTTCCAAAGATATTTGGTTCGCTTTCTCGTGGAGCCATCGGGGTATTTTTCCAGAGATCCTTGATCTCAGTGTAGAGTGAGATCAGTTCTTAGTCCTATCGGAATCGGACGATAAAACGTAAGATTTCATGTTCAAGTTGAGAATGTAACACAACCCTTGGTAGTTCAAAACCGAGAAGAGTAACCTGGAAAGTCGATGCCCGGGCAAAATCCATTAGAAAGATTACAAAATAAAATTTCGACAAAATATGTTCACCATCATCTAAATTACATCGGGGATCTTCGCCGGTGCTACAGAGTCCGTGCACTGCCGCTGCGATCTTCCTGTGTAAGAAAGAGATCGGAGTACATATGGTTGTTCGCCGAAGTGCAATGATGATGGTCCTATCCAGTAATCAAATCATTCATGTTAATTAACTTGCGAAGGAACTTTGAATTCCTCAAAAGCTTCCAGACGAAGTGAATGTCTTAATAATATATGTGTACACGTGTGTATGATTTTACGTGTCTATCTATGCATACCCAGGACACGAATCGTCCATTTGTACTGTTCCTCGAAATTCGTCATTCTTGTTGTATTGTTTGCTTGCTAAAGGCCTTTTGGTCGAAACGTTGCTGTTTATCGTCACTGTCTCTGTATTTTGTAAAACTATAGTACTTTGTTTTACGTGTTTAGCTGTAACTATCTCCTAGTTAGTTAGAGAAGGTCATGTCCAGGACACATTTCAAACACGTCACAAATTGTGAGTAGTTTGCGGAAGTGATGTTATTTGAAATTTCAATAAGCCCTTCATAAGATATATTTCGCTGTCTTATACCATATCTTTGTATCTCTATTGGCGTTCCCCATGAGGATGATGAGTTAGGGGCCATCCATAAATTACGTCAACAAAATAGGGGTGTCTGGAAAAGTTTGACAATTGTTGACATGGGGAGGAGGCAAGATAAATTGACGTCAACAATGTCATTTTTATTTTAACCGGATTGAGCTCTTTCCAAGGAAGTTATAGTCTTTTGACATCAATGCATCATATTATTATGTGTTTATCTTCAATGTAGACTGCTGACAGATTAACCACATATGGTATTAATCTGAATATGTTTAACGGATGACTGCATGGTCTTCTATTATTAATAATGCTATTATATATTTAATAGAAGTCCATGGAATGCTGACACTATAAATTCACAGACTACTCTAAGCCACAGACAGATTACTGAGTCTATGAAACTTGAGAGCTCTTTAATATAAGACATGTGTAAGATTTTACTATGTATGATACTAAGAGTATGTATGCTATGCCTTAAAGACGCATGCCTATATATAATGATGCACACTCAAAGCACATTGATGGAAGATTTTGTACGGCTACTCTGAATCACCTTGAAGAAGTTGCCTCTATGTTGGGACAGGGAGAAGTATGCTTCATCAGCCAAGATGACAAAGCCAGAGTCCTTATTGGATTGACAGCAGCTAACAAGCAGGCTCCACTTTTAATGCATGTCGAATACCGCGTAACCTTGCCAGACCATGACTGGGTTGTAGCAGCCAAACACAAACTCATCCCATCTGTTTATGCTGGCATTGAAATCCAAAAAGATGGTTTGGGCAAACCTGAAGCTGTAACTTATTCAGGCCCTACATACATAGCCATTAGGTCAGGCAAGCATTGCTCATCGTCAGCCTATGCTCATGGGCTGGACTATGAAAGGCTGCTTGAATTGGAAGAGTTTGACATTATAACTAAAGATCAAAGCAACAAGTTGGTCAAACCTGTTCTCATGTTGTCTGTTGATGGTGGACCGGATGAAAATCCAAGGTATAAAAAGTCATCGATGTGGCAATTCATCATTTTCTGAAGCAGAACCTTGATGCATTGTTCGTTGCAACGAATGCACCTGGCAGAAGTGCATTTAATCGAGTAGAAAGGCGGATGGCTCCTTTGAGCCGAGAACTGTCAGGCCTAATTCTGCCACATGAGCATTTTGGAAGCCACCTTGACTCACAAGGTAGAACAATTGATGAGGTGGAAAATCAAATTTCAAATATGCTGGTGAAACATTGTCAGAAGTGTGGACACAAGTCACTCTGGACAATTTTCCAACAGTCTAGAATATATTGTGCCTGAAGTGTCTGAATTTGAGACAGAAAGTTTGCTAACTAAAGATCAAGATTGGTACAAAAACCATGTAAGAACAAGTCAATACTTTTTGCAAATTGTGAAATGCCATAATGAAAATTGTTGCCAGCCAATTCGAAGCTCATATTTTGATATTGTTGCCGATAGATTCCTTCCACCACCAATTCCAGTCTGCCAGACTACTGGAGGCCTTAAAGCACCTGATGCATCTGAGAGCGACTTGCACAGATTTCCTTCTCTTTTCTTCAACCAGTCTTTGAAACTTGATAACATGTTACCTCGATCTGCAAAGGCATTCAAAATTCTTCCATATGATCTATATTGTCCTTCCATTCAGTCGTCGTTGGTTGAACGAATTTGCAAAATCTGTCACCTCTATGTTGCTTCACAAGTCATATTGAAGAAGCATGTTCAACTGCACCGACAACGTGATCTTGGACCTGGGCAATTAGCACATGGACCTCCTCAACCACAACGTATTCGGCCAGTGCAAGTGGCTGCAAAAGGGCACATAGAACTGATGGCATTTATTGCTCATAGAGAGATGTTAAGCGCAGAATGGTTGGACGAAGATGATGTAGACTTGTCTGATATGTTGGTTCCAGAAGGTGACATCAATGATAAATCAGCGACAATGCCCATTGTAACAATAGAGGAACATTTGGCTTCTCCGTGGGAAGATGATAGAAAAATTTGAAAAACTGACGGCAAAATAGGCCTATAAAGTAGTCTGTTTATAAATTCAAAGTTTAGTCAATTTGAAATATGTTAAACAATGTAAAAAGTGTAATATAATTAATTAATAATTTGTGTAGACCTTTATTTGATTTCTGCATTAATATTTAAGTACTAAGCGAGTCGTATAAAATACGGTTCGTCTGTTTGGGTCAAATATTGCCTAAAAGTTGTTGACATAATTTATGGATGGCCTTAGTTGTCCACTCTTGCCGTTAAGCGTAGTGGTGGGAGCTTTAATTTGCGTTCCATAGCCAGATGAGTCGCCCTTGTATTATATCCGTGTTTGTTTAGTGTAGTCTTGATATTGTCTTCCATCTGTTTCTCTGTCTTCCCTTGGTTCTATAACCTGATTTTTTATTGTATGCTGTTATTGGTGATTGCTTACATTCCATTCTCATTAAATGTCCGAACCACTGTATTTGTTATTTTTCAATGAATTCGGTGTATGAAGTTATGCCCACTCTGCTTCTGGTGTCCTCGTTTCGTAGTCTATCTTTCCTTGTAACTCCCACCGCCTTCCGAAAGTATTTCATTTCACATGTGGTGAGCTTTCTGTGGAGTGTTGCTGTAAGCGACGAAGTTTGACACTTTGTATGGCACTAGCGACAAAATGGCGTAAATCAAGAATGACAACTCCTACAACAATAGTAACAATAATTGTGACGGCAATAATTCCAGCATGAACAGACGAATTTCGATGATCCTGAGCGCTTTGCTTTTTTCTGACATTTCGCGAAATTTTGGAGTGATCCAATTTTAACAGCACTTTGATATCATGATCATAATTTGTTTTGAAGATAACCTCGTCTCCGACATGTTTATGTCCGTTAGAGCAACCACAATGGCAGTAACAAAGTTTAGTGTTTTTCATCGAGAAACACGTGACATTTAAATATTTAAGTCCAGATATTTCAGAGCGTGTAAAGCTTGTTGAAAACCCTTGATTAGTCGATGCTAATGTAGGTTCGATGCTATAATGTGCAGTAGGTAATGTCGAATTGTCTTCATATACTTTGCTTGTTGTTTCGATGTGTGGTGAAATAATAAGTGTCGAAAATTGGGAAGTTTGTTTTGTGTATATGGGAACTGTTGTAACTTTGTGGGTATCTACAGAGCTTGCAGTAGATTCAATTGTGCTAGAGAGCCTAGTGTCATCTTTAGTGACAGAACTTAATAAAGTTGAATTGTAGCATTCATCTGAAGATCTGACAGTCTTATCATAAGAAAGATAATCGCATGGACTTCTTTCAGTAGAAGTAAAAAACGTCTCGGTGGGATTATTTTCTTGTGTACTATTAAAAAACAAGGATGTGTACTTTTCGGTAGCAGTGGGATCTGTGGAAATGTAATCCAGTGTTGTTTCGTTTCTTCTGGTAATAGTGTTGAATGAAGTCGTTGTCTCACTTGTGCTACTAATGCTTGATCTCTCCGTACAGTCTACACTTAATGACATGTATCTTTTATGGCTGTTGTCGTAGATAACAGCGACCAGAAACTCGATCAATTCAGGACAAACCTGCGCTGACATTAGATCGTCCTTCGTATGTGGAATCCACTTCTGGAAACCGTTTAACAAAACTAGAGAAGAAGTGAAGTTAACCGATTCTAGTTTGGTCTGGAGTTCCGCTACAGTTAAGTTAACTGTGCTGGAAATGCTTTTGGATGTTGGGCAGGCTGGAATATCGCATAATTCAGATGACCCATTTTTGTTAAAGTAGCACCAAGGCTTAGACTGAGATGATGCCGGATTTCTACAATAGTTATGCTGACTTGGAATATTAGTTTGCCAGTCAGGAAAATCTTGCCAAAATGTAAAATCTCTGTGATCATTTACATCTTCTTTTGTTCCGTTTGGCCAGTTGAGACAATGTTGATTGTTTTTGGTGCGATCGGTGTAACCTGCATAAAAAACGAATCAATTAAAAATGCTTAGAAAAATATTATTTCAATACCTGCATGCAATATAATCACACGCGTCATTAAATGGAACACACAGTGAAAGAAGTTGGAATGCCTAAAATACTTGGTAAAGAATTGGATGCAACAGATGATCAACAGCATTTTCATACCTACTCTGTGTTACCATAGCCAAACATGGAAAATGAGCAAAGTGCAGTCACACAAAAAAACTACATGTGAAATGCGCTGCCTGCAAAAAGTTACTAACAACACCAGAAAAGACAGCCACCAACATCAACAATAGAAAGAAAGTTGGCACAGAACCTGCTTGAATTACATTGAGAAACAAAGAATGAAGTGGTTTGGCCACTTAATAGAATGCATCCAAACTCCACAGTATACAGAGTCTTCTACAACAGAACATGGGAAAGAAGGCGAGAGGAAGATCACGAAAAAAGGGTTAAATGGCATATCAGAATCCTGTCAAATAGCAAAAATAACAATCACCCAATCCACCAGAATAACACAAGACAAAAACAGAAAACCACGACACTGGGCAACAACCCGGTAGCAGTTTGACGACAAAAGAAGAAGAAGAAAGAATAGTTAAAATAGTAGGTCATAGATAACAGTGTTTCACGGAAAGATTTTAACCCATTCGCCCTACTCAGTCGATATACTGGCTAGAGGCATTGGCCGCCCGTGATCATTTTCGTTCTTGGGGCCAGACATTTTTTCCGGATAAATCATGGTTTTGGTTGCTATATTTTAATTTATAAAATAATAAATACACGTTATACATTATTTTTGGTGGGTCCGGCCCCACTGGCCCTTAATGACGAGCCACCACTGGCTAGAGGTATTTTTTCAGATGGCGCATTAAGCTTAAATTTATCCGATACGTCTGATCTGCATTTGTAGACGTATATAAAATGAAGCGCAACGTATTCTGGTTCTCGGAAGAAACCATACAGATAATAAAGAGTGACTGACTTGGCTATTAAGAACGAGCGCAAAGAAGAAGAAGGCACAACGCTGCAATGATGATTGTCATATCAATCAATCAACCAATCAAATCTTCATTCCTAATTTGTCTAGAAATTATTTTGTGTATTTTTTTCTTTCCACAAGACGCGACATATTCTTCTGCATATCAACATCTCATGTCATTTTTTTGTCTTTATAGATGGACAAATGGCAAGCGTTTTACTGTGACAATTTCTGTGTTTGCGATTGTCTCTCTTATTTTTCAGTTCTTCACTGATGCCTTGCATACATCCTTATATCTGAGCAGTGGTCTGCGTTGAAACTTTTTCCCTTCTGAATGTTTACAGAACAACGCTTATTGGGGTATGTGGCTATTATCCACTCATCTCTCACCTCACATGCCCTAGCTATCTTCTTATTTTTTCTTCTTTGGTCGTCACACTGCCATCGGGTTGTTGCACAGTGTCTTGGTTTTCTGTTTTTGTCTTTCGCTGTTCTAGTGGCTTGGGTGAAAATTATTTGTGCTCTTTGACAGGATTCTGCTATACTATTTTTTCGGTGGTTTTCCTGTCGTCTTCTTTCCTGGTGTTATTTTATAGAAGACTCTGTATACTGTAGAGTTTGGATGCATTCTTATTAGTGGCAAACTACTGCATTATTTGTTTCTCAATGTAATCCAGCAAGGTTCTATGTCAAATTTCTTTCTAAGGTTGATGTTGGTGACTGTATTTTCTGTTGTTGTTGGTAACTTTTCGTAGGCATCACATTTCACATGTATTTCTTTGTGTGTGACTATGCTTAGCTCATTGTCCATGTTCGGCTCTGGTAACACAGAGTAGGCATGAAAATGCTGTTGATCATCTGTTTACATGTCCTAGCCATCTTAAGTATTACCAAATGTATTAACATAAATAATAAACAATATTCCCCATACCTGCATAGTCTGCACCATCACCTCTTAATGCACATAGTTCATGGCACATCGGAACTGCACATTCTTCAAAAATCACTGAAGAATTTGTTGTGAAGCACCAAGGTCTTCTAGCCTTTACGTTTCCTGTTCCGTTTTCCTTCACAGGGTATCTACGATATCAATGATTCAGTGAACACAAAAATAAATCTTGCGTTATTCAAGAACGAAACGTAAGAACAAACATAAGTAAAATGACAATTTTGCTAAGACTTCCAAATAATCTATATGAATGTGTAATTGATATAATTGATTGATTGCTTCATAAGACCAGGGCCGTGGGGTATATTTTCTCATTATGATGCAAGTCTTCGAAATGCCGCCCCTTAATAAATGTTTTTTCTTTAAAATTACCTTGAATTGGGATTTTGATTTTGCTGCTTAAGCCGCCCCCTTACGATCCGCCTGATGCGACCGCCTCTCTGTATCATAGCACGGCACGGCTCTGGATAAGACCATCATCATAGCACTTTGGTGAGTAACAATTTGTCCTCCGATCTCTTTCTTACACAGGAAGATATCAGAGAGAGAGAGCACGAACTCTGTAGCACCGAAAAGGGTCCCTGATGTAATTTAGAAGATGGAGAGAATATTTTTTTGCTGGAATTTTATTCTAAATTGTTTTATAATGAAATTAGTCCGGGAAACGGCTTTTCAGCCTGCTCGTCTCGGTTTTTAATTGCCAAGGGTTCTTTTACGTGCACAACTTGATTACGGGACCTACGTTTTATTGTCCGTCTCCGATAGGACTAAGAACTAGGTCTCACCAGGAATCTATGAAAAAATTAGCATGAATGCTTCGAGTGGCGGCTCGTCATTAAGGGCCACTGGGCCGGACCCACAAAAATAATGTGTAACGTGTATTTATTGTTATTTCATAAATTAAAATATAACAACTCAAAGCCATAATTTTTCCGATAATTGTTGTCTGGCCCCACCAACAAAAATGATCACGAGCCGCCACTGAATGCTTCACAAGTAAGCGAACCGAGTACCTTTGAAACGAGAGGTGAGCACATAACCTCTACGCCACAGAGACCCCCGAGATATCATCGGCCGCGGTATGCGATCACTGTTGTTATTACTACACTACCGATATGATGTCTTCAACAAGAGGCAATAAAAGAGACACTCGAGATATCATCGGTATGCGATCACTGTTATTATTACTACACTACCGATATGTCTTCAACAAGAGGCAATAAAACATACACAAAAGCCGAGGTCTCTGTGGCGAAATGGTCAAGCCGGTTGCCTTGCGCTCTGAAGATCATGGGATCGAAACTGGATAGCGTCGCTCAGTTCGTGGGTACTTTTTTTTCCGGAGATCCTTAGTATTATTGCTAAGAGTTCGTGATTTGAGCAATACTTTCGGCAGATGTGGTGATTCTGCAAAGATGGACCAGGTCATATCATGAAAAACCTGGGGCAGTTATCTCAATTTTTCACGATTAATCATTTTCTGTTTTTTTTTAAAACAGGCCCGCAAAACTTGATAGACATTTATTTGAGTTTTTATATTTGATTATTGAACGTTTACAAGAATTGATTTATTCATGCTAGTTTTAACAAACACCATACAATTTTAAAAAGCATCAATCTATATGACTATAAGACAACGAAATAAGGGAACAAGACAACACCAAAGTCAGTGAGTTGACACTAACTAAAACCCTATCCCAACTTCACGTTGTGGCCTTAGAAACAGATTGCTCCACCACATTGCTCTATAGAGAAGGCCGTGGCTCCACTGTAGTCTGACAAAGCAGGTAGGGATCGAAAGGGGAGCTACCATAGGATTAGGTAGTAGTGTAAGCACAGCTGCGAGTGGTATGAGATTTGTTCGCACAACAGACGAGAAGTATCTCAATGTGACTGTGCCTACACGAATCTTCTAACCGACATCTAGAGAATGATAACCAGCACAGAAGCGTGAAAATGACTTGGTTGTAGAAGAAAATTGCCCGGTTCTTGCAAATCTTTGACTGGTGTTCATGTTCAGCACCAACTTAAGAAAAACAGTGAAAATTAACGATACCGCCTACTTGCTAAACTTATAAATACGACTGATAAAAACATATATATGTCCGGTGTCCAACTCTTTCTTTACCATAAAAGAGAAATATAGAATGAAAACTTTGAATTCCTTAGAAGTTATAAAAATTATACGTGTTTTAAAACGGTTGAAAATTATCCTTATCCGAGACGATCGATTAAAAAAAAGTGGCAAAACATAAACATGCTCTTTGGCTCAGATCATTCACAAGCTGTAATGAGTGGTACGCTTGGGTTGTGATCGAGTTCTTTACCGCTTAATCTACAGAAGCCCACGCACGATATAGCTAGACATGTGCTTGACTGAAACTGACAAGGAAAGACAATAAGAAGGTAATAAAGGGAATTAAACACGAAATAAAATATTTCGGACACATAAAGTGAAATGATACATTGATCAATTGAAGGGGAGTGTTGAAGGTGGAGAACAAGAGAAAGAGCAAGGTACAAGTAGCAGGTAAACATCAAAATTTGGATACATTATAGCCTAGCGAAGTGCAACATCACATCAAGAGACAAGGGGTGTCAGAGTTCTATTGTAGTCGACCTTCAAGGCGGAGACGGAAACTAATGACGATGATGACCAACGATGACCCGACGAACAACAGTATAAAAAGATCAGAGCCTCTTATGCAGACATGAAGAAGACTGCCCGTAGAAGCGTTTGGTCTAGCTTTGAAGTTGGAGAAAGCACGCCTGTTTGACGGGGGACACTGATAAAAACAGAATGCAGGCATTCACGCAAAAGTCAGTTAGAAGCGCTATACCAGGTGCCCTCACTACGTCTGAATTCATAGCGGGCGAACACAAAAAGAAGCAGACGAAGAGCTTGGTAGAGAGCAACATATGATGCCATATGTTCTACTGGAAACATACATAAGAGAGAGTTTGACAGTAATAGCAATAGTATCTAGACGTACCTGCAATAGTTTACACTGGACGAAATGATTTTCTCGTCCGGAAAGAACTCATTTTTATTGTAATCGTTCTTGTGTGGATAATTATTACTCCATGATTGACATGTCTTCCCGCTGATAGTGCTGTTTAGCTTTCCCTTGTAATCCATGCCAAGCGGATGACGGTAGCATTCTAGATTTGAATCTTCGCCCACAGATTCACGCCCAAAGACTTTAATTTCGCATAAAGTGCAAATCGTGTTAGACTGTTTGACGTCAAATTCTTTAGGAACGGTAAAATGTATAGTAACTTGATTGTTTTTCGGGCGGGTTTGAAAGGAAAACGTAGTCGTCTGCTCATCAACAATTTCGGGTACAACGCAGTTTTTGTTGCCAATAGCAACACTGCTGTTAATTTTCGAGAAGGATTTGTCTTTGTGTGTTAATACAACTGTTTCAATTTCTAAAGTCGAGTTCATAAATATTATCTGACTGTTAGAGTTGACGCAGGCGAAGATTGTCTCACAGGTTCTGTCATTGCCATCTGTAATGTTATCGTTAATCGCAGATATACCCATATAACATTTTCCTGCTACAGCGATTTGATCAGTGCAATGAAGAGTTGGAACCGTCCATACTCGGTCAATGTTGCAATAAATGAGACCGCTTCCTCGTAATGCTTGAAAATTTGGTAAGCACTTATAATTTGCTTTTGTCTGTAGGTATAGTTCCAGTGTCATTCCATGAATCTGCGGAGGACTCGAACAGGTAAGAATGTAAGATCTTCCTCGAACAGCGACTTCTTGCAAATTAACAGGGGTATCTGAATACATTCGAACCATCAAACCCGTCGGAAATAACTCGTTTATCATAGAGCAACTAATATTTAGATTTCTCACAATCATTTCTTTAGTACTTGACAATTTTCCACATAAATGTTCTTGTTTGTTTTCGTCAACAATTGTGAAGTTGGCAGCCTCAACTACTGCTGATATGTAAATATCAGTGACTTCCGTTTTATTATATGGGTTAAATTTACATTCCCAAATAGGGCTACCAGGTGATGGGGTACGTTTAGTTGAAGATGATAACCCTTTAGCAAACACGCATTCGCTGACGAAATTCACATCTTGAAGATAACAACCTATTGGGGACCTTCTGTACATCTGTGTTGCCCTATCACAGATAGGCTGATTGTATGGGGATTTCAATCGTTCAGTCGGAGCAGTAAAATTTTTAACACATTCATAGTAATCAGTGTAGATGTCTACAGAACTCCCTGATGTGGTAACATAGCTCCGAACGGTTGCCCTTGTCGCACCAGAATCTAGTGGGAAAACGTTGCCACACTTGTCTGTGCAAAACCGAAAGTCTTCTACATTGTAACTGCTAGCGCATGCTCTGATTTGCTTAACGTCCTCCATTCCTCTGCAAAAGTATGTGAAGTTGCTTCCAGAATAAAATCGGTAAGAGTTTCGTACCGGTGGAGGTTCAACAGCACACTCGTCTAGAAATATATATTTTGTAAAAGATTTAGTAACATTGTATCTATTGTATATTTAATTTACACTTAGTAATTATTGCACTTCTTCTTTTGCTGTCATACTGTTACTGGGTTTTGCACATATTGTCGTGGTTTTCTGTTTTTGTCTTGAGCTGCTCTAGTGGCTTGAGCGATATTAATTTTTGCTTTATGACAGAATTCTGCTATGCCAACTAACCATCTTTTTCGTGATCTTCATCTCGTTTTCTTACCTGGTGTTCTGTTGTAGAAGACGCTGTATCATGTGGAGTTTGGTTGCATAATTAAGTGCCCAAACTGAAACCACTTCATTCTTTGTTTCTCAATGTAATTCAACAAGGTTAAGCCCCAACTTTCTTTCTTATGCTGATGACCCTTTTCTGGTATTGTTGGTAACTTTTCGTAGGCATCTCATTTCACATGTAGTTATTTTTGCGTTTGTGCTTTGCTCATTGTCCATGTTTGGCTCTGGTAACACTAATTACGCATCAAAATGCTGCTGATCATCTGTTGTTTAGATTTCAGTGAGATGTTTGGGTGATTAACAATGGGGGATAGTTGGTAGGTTATAGCATTTGCTTTTTGCCCTCCTTCTTCTCTTCCGCCATTTACTTCTTTATAGAAGTGTTGGGATGAAATGTAGTGATCATGTATGCACTTGTTCTAATGCACTTTGTAAGCTGTTATTTATTTTCTAGAGGCTGTTCTTGATGCCATCGCTCCGTCTTTTGCGTGATTTTCCTCTTGCTCTGTACTCGTTATACTTTTTCAGTGGGGCTGTCTTTGGTAGACGATGCCAGGGAATTCTTGTCAGGTGTCCAAATAATTTAATCTGTGTTCTTTTATGAATTGCATGACTGGTTTCACATCTAGTTTTCTTCTGATTTCTCCAGAGGTACCTGATTGGAATTTAGATCCCCAAGTAAAGGATCAGGGAACCTGTATTTCAACCACGTAACGTGTGCACACCGAACATTGTTTGCCCAAGTTGGCCTCGGACCTAGGAATTACTACTGCTTGTTATCGACTTAGCTATCGCTGTCAACGTCGTGGAATAGAAACGGGTGTTTTTTTAATTACAAAGAAAGTAAAAGCTATCACAAATACAACAAGACCAATTGAAATGAGCACTGCTTTGATATTTAACATTAAACAAAAACAATACTTCTTAATAAAAAAAAGGGTGACTTCATTCATTTAATCAAAAGCACGAACATATCATAAAACAAGCGAGATTGTTTCAGTCATACCTTGGATTTGGTTTTGCGTGAACACTTCTAGAATGATGCAGGATACAATAAAACCAACTGGGACTACGAACTCCTTCATGACTGCTGTAACTTCCACTTGACTAAATTCAGAAATAAAAAATATAATGACAAGTATCACCGTTTAATAACAGGAAAAGTGATGAAATCAGAGACATGTCTGGCCAACCACTAGTGACAACTGTTATAAGAAAGAGAAGATGGAGATATGTTGGGGACACCTTGAGGAGAAATGATCAACGAATATCAAAGCAGGCATTGAAGTGGGATGCAAAGGGTTCAAGAAAGAGAGGTCGACCTAAGGAGACCATGAAACGAACTTTACTGAGAGAGGCAGGAAATATCGGTCTCAGTTCCATGGAGGAGATTAAGCGAGTTGCTCAGGATAGAGCGGTATGGAGAAATTACTTGCAGGCCCTATGTAACGTATAACGGTACGAGAGGAATTATTATTATCACAGTTTAATGCAGTTTTTATACTCTGTACTTTTTAAGACATTAGGTAATCACTCAATTTATCGCTTTCATTTGACAAACAGACGTGCAAGGAGATTGGACTCGATATGGGTTTAACTCAGAATTGTCCGGACTTAAAATACCTTACACAAATGCGCGCTGGACGGCAAACTCGCGGTGGGTGACATAAAATGATATCAGAAATTATTATGGCTTGCCACGCAACAGTTTACACATTTTTCACTAATAACAGCTTAATCTGTTTTCTTCATCTTTCGTTTCTCTAATCCTGTTTTGCCTTACAGCGTCAGGATAAGAAGAGGTTTATAGAACGGGCTTTTGAAGCGCTTCATAAATAGTGTTTTTCGCCGTCTCTGTTATCTCTGAGGTCCACATGTACAGCTCAATGAGACCACAGTATATTTGTGATAATCTTCTGCTTCTTCTTCTTCTGTTTTCACTGTAAAATAAGGACGTTAGAAAAACCTCTTCCGGATTTTGTAATGTTAGCAAATGAACGCAATTTATTTTCAATTGTGTTTAGTGTTCAGAAAACATTTTTATTTACCAAAACGAGGTTGAACTTCGCCTCTGACAGGGTTAAACTCATATTGACTTTTCATCCACATGGCTATGACAGCTCTCAGTTGAACAGCGGATGGGAAAAGAAGGGATAGGAGTCAAAAGGAAACATTGAGAAGAGTTGTGGAGTTGAAAGATTTTGGCCTGGCATGGGAAATAATAGTATAAATGGGACAAAACGGCAGCACTCATAATCTCTTGTGGAGGCAGTATGGGTCAAATGTGACAAAAAGAGGATAAAGATTGGGTGGGTGGCCGCTTTATATTTTCAAAATCTGCTCACCTTACTTTTGGTAGAAAGTAAACGTAATATTTCTAAATTTTGAGCTTGTGTCAGTCATAGCGTCTGTCAGCGAGAGTTGGAAATTGATTAAAGATATAGAAAGTAAGTTGAATGCATTTGAAAATAGATGTCTGCGAAAAATAATGGACATAATTGTTCGGCTGGAGGCAGAGATTAACGATATACAGAAGAGCAGGAAGAGATTTCAAGAGATAGCTGAAGATATTGGTGGAAGTCGTATAAATTGTAGTGCAGGTAGCATTGAATGTACGAGCTAGTTGAGGTTGTATTGTATGTCGTGTAATCTATTGTTTATTGTCTATTCCCAGGTGGAAGATGTAGTTGGCTGTCCACTTTTGCCGTTAAGCGTAGGGATGGGAGCTTTAACTTGCGTTCTAGGGCTAGATGAGTCACCCTTGTTGTGTTGTATCCGTGTTTATGTATGTGGTCTTGATATTGTCTATCCATCTTTTTCTTGGTCTTCCTTAGCTCTAGTACCCGATCTCTTTTATTGTATGCTGTTATTAGTGGTTGGTTGTATTTTATTCTCATTAAAAGTCCAAACCACTGCATTTGTTATCTTTCGATGTATTCGGTACATGAAGTTGTGCCCACTCTGCTTCCGATGTCCTCATTTCGTAGTCTGTCTTTCCTGGTGACTCCCATTGCCTTTCTCAAGCATTTCATTTCACACCTGGTGAGCTTTCTGTGTAATCAACATTAAATGTAGTAAATCTAGAATTGATTGCTGCTAATGTTGTATTTGATTGATTTCTAGGGCATCAGGGATCTCTGACAAAATATCCAGATTGAAGAAATCGTGAAAGACGAACACCTGGCTTCTACACCCCAGAGACCCCAAAATGTTGTATTTATTTATTGCAGTGAATTTCACGTTTACTATAGTCAACCTTTCTTTCTTTGATTCATGTTTGTTGCCCGCCTGCCCAGCGTGTTCGTAGCAGGTTGACGACGGTGACAAACCCAAGTGAGTGCGGTTCAATTCCGCGGGATGGCAGAAAAGTCACAGGTTCTCCAGATTTACCGTGTTCGTGGCACCGAACCGAAAAGTTACGATGTCCATGGTACTGAGCCGAAGAGCTGAAAGCTCAAGTGCTTCTGGATAAAAGAAAAAAGATTCATGATAGGACCATCGTCATTGCATTTCGATGAATAACCATGTGTGCTCCGATCTCTTTGTTACACATGAAGATTCAGCGACACAACTTCTCGTAGCACTGGAGAGGGTCCCTGATGTAATTTTTAAGATGGTTGAAATTTTGAAGGAATTTTATTTTAATCGTTTTTAAAAAATTAATTTTGCTGGGACAGTTGCTTTGCACCATACTCTTATCAAATTTCAACTGCCAAAGATTCTTTTAAGTGCTGAACTTGAACATGGGACTACCGATGTATCGTCCGTCTCTGATATGACTAGGAACTCGATCTCACCTACATTAAGATAGATCAGTAATCTCTGGAAAAAATATTCCGATAGCTCTACGTGGGAAACGAAACGAGTACCTTTGGACCAAGAGGCGAGCACCTTACCTATACGGCACAGTTTTTCATAACCCTGTATTGCTTCACAGCGTCAAGAAGGTATTTATAGAACGAGCTTTTGTGTGCGCTTCGCTTTTGCTGTCTCCTGCGGGTTTTTTCCGTGGACTAACTTGTATGTGGACGATCTTTTACCTTGTATCCATTGTATCTGAATAGAATTGATCTTTGAGGTGCACTATCTGTTGGTAATCTGCTTATGTGGCTGAACCATTTATTGTGTTGTTTCTTGTTGAAGTTTAATACTGATTTCTTCATTTCTAAACCGGTCTCTTCTTGATACTACGAACACTGCGTTGACACTTTATCTTTGTCCTGACTTTAACTCTCTGTATACGCACAATTGAACCACGTTTTTGCACACCTTTTTTTTAGATTAAAATATTTATAGAGTTGCTGAATAAAAATCTTTTGATCAGAATGTACATAGTTGAAAGCTCGATTTCATAAATTCACTTGCTGTTTTCTACAAACAATTATACTTAAATAACATAAATTG
The DNA here is from genome assembly GCA_020796225.1 of Arion vulgaris. Classification (NCBI taxonomy): domain Eukaryota; kingdom Metazoa; phylum Mollusca; class Gastropoda; order Stylommatophora; family Arionidae; genus Arion; species Arion vulgaris. The sequence continues at coordinate 12,037,026 of CM036772.1, forward strand.
GATCGTATGAACAATTTTGTTTCTATTTAATATTGAGGTTTTGAGGTGGCTTTTCGGATAACTGGTACTGCTAGAATGGTTTGCCAGGTGGCTTGTTTTATTGTTGGAGTTAATGAAGCAGGTGCATGATCGCTACGTGCATAATCATAGTTATATTTATTGTTTTTGTCACGGTCGTTATGTTTTGATAACTGTTTCTTTAATAATCTAATTGGGTGTCTAATTTTCAATTTTAAAATGCTATCTACTACAACGGAATGACTAATGAAGGCAAACTAAAACTGAACACATAAGTGACTGTTTGCTCATTAGAATCGTGTGTTATATTATCCGTAAACCAAAATATCGATAATATTGAAATAAATTGATTCACGCGAATACGATAACAGAATGAGATATAGCACACGAGATAATGTGAAAAGGATTCGGCAAGGGTTATTTGCTCATTGAAAAAAAAAGAATGTTTGTTTTGTTCTCAAATGTGTCAGTGGATACGTGTGTGTATATAATATATATGGCGCCTGCCCAGTGTGTTCATAGCACGTTGGGCGGCAAGCTTCCTGGGAGCGCGGTTCAATTCCGCGGGCTGACAGAAAAGTCACAGGTTCTGAAGATTGACGGTGTTCGTGGCACCGAACCGAAGGGTTACGATGTCCATGTCACTGAGCCGAAGAACTAAAGCTCAAGTGCTTCTGGATGGGAAAAAAAAATAGATATATTTGTTTCCTACAGAAATTTTATTTCAAACCCAATGGCTATCAGGTTGATCCAGCTTCAATTGGGTACTAGAAAAAGCACTGGATAGTAAAAGCGGTCTGGGTGATATCAGCCATTGTGACATCGTGTGCCGATGGTCAATGAAAAATACGAACCAAACATCGTATTCTCCAATATACTCCATGGTAGTTGCGGCTCGTCATTAAGGGCCAGTGGGGATGGGCGCCACCAAAAATATTTGCAACGTGTGTTAATTATTTGATAAATTATTTGTTCATAATTATTACTTTTAACATGATACTGATTAGCTTTGAAAGTTGAATATATAAGTCTAAAATAATATATATAGTCTGAATTTCAGCGTCTTTCTTCCCTAATTACTATATTTCATGCATTTCCAGCGCACTAGTTTTTTAGTTCTGAGAAATGGGGCATATTTAGACCATCTGTTAATTTAGCGATCTCTGATATTCCTCTTTTGACTGGTTTTTTTGGAACGGACAAAAATGTAATTTTCATTCATTCAGTAGAGAAATTCTTAGGAGTTTCTAATGGCCAAGCCAGAGCACAGTTAAATAGTGTTATTTCGCTAAAAATTAGTCTGGGTGCGTACATACGGAATGATATATAAAAATAATAGAAATAGTTAACTAACCATCATAGAATAGTTTACGGTAACCGTCTGTTTCATCAATATGCATCTGTAAACGACAATGTAAGGTTAGGCAAGTTGACGAGTTGTGACCTACATATTCTAGTAAAGGGGATAACTTCCGAAAAAGACAAATAATAGTAAATACTAAAATATAACCTAACCCAGAATCATGATTTTCCTGACAATTTTGCCTGGCCACCAACAAAAATGATCTCGCCGCCACTGGTTATACTATGAAAAAATAGTATAGATGGAAACGTAATCATTGTTAAACTTTTAATTAAAAAAAAATTACTTATATATCATCATTAAATAAATTGTCCTGAGCAGAACTTTGTCACCCAAACGGTTCTTCTGAATTTCTTTCTCTCATAGGCCAGATGTCTCGCCTTTACATCCTTCATGCTGAAATCATTAGTTACATACAGAATCCATCTTCTCGTATTCCTCTTCTATTCTTTGTTGGGATGCTTCCTTCCATAATAGTCTTCAACTATTCATGTCTTTTTCATCATCATCAGGTGCTGTCTCCACATCGAAGGTTGGCTGCAATGAATCTCCAGCATCCTCTGTCTTTCGCCTTGGTGTTGCACTCTGTCAGACTGTAACCTGTCCATTTCTTAAAGTTTCCCCTTCCACTTATCTCTCGGTCTTCCTCTTGCTCTTCCCCTCAACTTTCCCCTCTAGTAAATGTTTATCATGGTGTCATGTCTTTTATGTGCCCAAAATACTTTACTTGTCTGAATTTTATTTCTCTTAACATGTCTTTTTGCATGTCCAAAATACTTCATTCTTATTGACACTATTGGTGCATTGTAAAAGTGTGATTTTTTTTGCATGATTTTCCCTTCCTCATTCTTCTTTTCTGGTTGCTAATTTGATGATTATACCATCAGACGCTTCTTATGAAGCAGTCGACTGTTGTCTTGAGCTCATCTCTGGTGCCATGTAGTTTTAATGTAGTGTTGTGTTGTAGGACAAGCATTCCTTTCTAGGGAGGACAGTCTTGCAGGACATGTTCTGTTTGGATCAACGCATGGCACATTGGCATTCCATTCGTGCTCGTCCTCCGCTGCAGTAGCTATCCCAAAGTCCATTTGCTCACCGTACCCATGAGAAGTTGATTTGTATATCTTTTCTCTCTACCATGAAGACAACACTGTCTGGCATGTCCAAACTTAATGTCTAATTCTCAAACATGTTTCAGTGTATGAAACTCGCCCATGTCACATAATTGAGAGTGTACCGCATTGATATCGACTCTGTCCATTCTTCTGCCCGCTTGAGTTGAGGCATTGTTTGCAAGAAAGTCAGCACACTAGTAACCCTGAACTCCAGCATGTCAAGGTATTTGTGCAGTCTGTTATCTCCTATCCCAAGTAGGAGGATGCTAATCTATCCTTGTCTGTCGAATATTTTCCTTTCCTAAAACTTGCTTGTTCTTTCCAAATTATGTGATTCAAAGCTATTTTCATTCTTTGAAAGATCACTTTACTAAATACTTAACTTGTTAATGATAACAGGGTTATTTCACTTCAGTTTTATCCTTTCCTAACCCTCCCACCCTTTCTTTGGATAACAGAGCCTATTCTTCATTCTTCTGGAATTTATTTTTTATTCAATACATTCTTCGCTCGTGTATTTAGTTTAAATCTAGTTGTAATGTTCAACACTTTTAAAGTTAAATTTCCTATACTTTTCCGCTGATCTTCCAAGTTGTTCCTCTTTAGTTTCCTCATCAATCGCCTTTACACTCCTACGACGCTTATAGTCAAGCCTAAAAACTAATCTTTCCCTCTCTGTCTCAATGTTACTGGCGTTCATTTTTCTTTTCTTATCATTCTACAACCACATATCTCTAACTTCATTAGTTTAGATAGATCTACGAAATTGTATAATTTCTGTAATTTTTAATTTTCAAATGGTGCGAGACTGAGCATATTAAAGAAACAAGCCCCATCCCCTTAAAATTGGTTGCTTTCCCATTAATAACAATACGTTTTCTCTCCATGTTTGGTGTGAAAACTTTGATCGGTTGACCACATAAGATTAAAATGTCCCTGATTCCAATATCATGTAGAGTTTTGCATAGGAGTATTAGTTTAAGTTATTGGTTACTGAGCTGACATCACAGCACTCCGGGCTGAACCATACGTGCTCAGTCTCCTCCAACAGATGTCCAGGGTTATGTATAGTGATGGTTTCTGTAACTCGCTGGTCAAACACATGTCTCTCACTGCCCCTCAAGCATCCATCACTATTTGTACATGTAATTCCAAACTCCCAAAATCGCTTTATTAATTCAACATAAATTTTAGTGTCATCATCCAAAAATAGTAGGTCGCCGTGGACCGAAGAACATCCTCATTATCCATCCTCCACTCCCCAACAATCAATGCAAGCTTGTCGACTCTCCTGTTGTCGTGAATACCTGCATCACCAGGACAGTAGATCCATGTTAGTCTCTGGAGGTTGGAAACCTCTATAGACAACATTCACTCATTGATTCAAATGGTACATGACATATGTCAAATGATGATGGGTTAATGTTCCACAATCAAAAACGGAACAACAATTATTATTATCATAATAATTATATTTTATAATTGCACATGACTTGTACAAATCAATTTTCAAAAGAACAATTTATCAATCAATATTTTCGGTATTAGCAAATGAATAAAGCTGACATTCTATGTGTCCTTTTAGAGTGTAGCTTCAAAGAAAGCATTTCGTTAAACCAATCCACATCAATGGCTAGATTGCAAGAACTCGGATTTTAGATTGGAGTGGCCAGCAAAGAGTAGTACAACAGATGCAAGAGTAGACTCATCATTCAACTGGTACGGTAAGCTGCTGTTTGCTGTTGAAGATATTGCGGAGGCGATTAAAGCACCTATGGACATGTCTGGAGTGCTATGAAGATATTGGAGCGATAGAGCACCTATGACATGTCTGGAGGCTGAAGATATTGCAGAGGTGATTAGAGCACCTATGGACATGTCTGGAGTGCTATGAAGATATTGTGGAGGCGATTAGAGCATCTATGGACATGTCTGGAGTGCTATGAAGATATTGCGGAGATGATTAGAGCACCTATGGACATGTTTGGAATGCTATGAGGAAAACCTAAACTGAAAAATAAACAGTAAAACTGCTAAGGTGAAAGATCAATACACAATTTCAAAGCATGCATACTGATGCAGACAGTTTTCAGGAAATCATGGTAAGCTGAACAGTTGCAAGGAATATCAGAAGCAAAGACTTCTGAAACAATCCAGAAAAATTATGTGGTGAAAAACAAACGAAGGATACAACCCAAGGCATGATAGTATAAATACACTAAACAGAAAAGTACAAACCACAGTCTTCAGACTTAAAACGGGAAACCGCAATCTCAGAGCACACCTCCATAGAATGGATCTCAGGGACTTGGCTGCCTGCACCTGTGGAGCACATAAGCAGTCCCCAGAGCATATCCTGCAAGACTGCCCCAGCCTGAGCAGTGTGAGAATTGAAATCAGGCCAACAGAAACAACCCTATAAAACAAACTATGAGGGACCAGTGAAGACCCCAAGCGCACTGCCCTGTTTATGACACATACCGGAGTAGTCCATAACAGAAGTTGATCACAGAAGAAGAAGAAGCCAGGAAGACATGTTAGGGTAAACACTTGTAAAGAAGGAAGCCGAGATACTGTAAACACTTGTAAAGAAGGAAGCCGAGATACTATAAACACTTGTAAAGAAGGAAGCCGAGATACTGTAAACACTTGTAAAGAAGGAAGCCAAGATACTGTAAACACTTGTAAAGAAGGAAGCCAAGATACTGTAAACACTTGTAAAGAAGGAAGCCAAGATACTGTAAACACTTGAAAGAAGGAAGCCAAGATACTATAAACACTTGTAAAGAAGGAAGCCAAGATACTGTAAACACTTGTAAAGAAGGAAGCCAAGATACTGTAAACACTTGTAAAGAAGGAAGTCAAGATACTGTAAACACTTGTAAAGAAGGAAGCCAAGATACTGTAAACACTTGTAAAGAAGGAAGCCAAGATACTGTAAACACTTGTAACGAAGGAAGCCAGGATACTGTAAACACTTGTAACGAAGGAAGCCAAGATACTGTAAACATTTGTAAAGAAGGAAGCCAAGATACTGTAAACACTTGTAAAGAAAGAAGCCACGATACTGAAAACAATTGTAAAAAAGATTTGATATGGTAAATATTGGTAAAGAATGAATGGTTGCCAATAGTGAAATGGATACCACTCTGTGTAAGTGATCATGTGCTGTAGAAATTCAGAGGTTCAAGGCCAGCTTGAACAACAACAAATCTCTCAGCGTGCACATGGTGCACGATTGGACTACAGGAGGTTCTGATCTTTTACTTAGGGGTCTAAATTACAGTATCTCTCGCCGAGTGGTTACCGGGCCCAAATTTGGGGTGTAAAGAATAGAACCACTGTTACCTGCCACACATGTCGTAAGAGGCGACTAAGGAGGTTTGGCTGAAATCGGATACATATGTCCTAAACGTGTAGAAGTCAATGCGTTTAGGGGCCTACCAAACCAATGTGCAACGTATCCACGTTCTTGGCAGAGATCAAACATATCACAAAGAGTGATTAAAATTGATCATAAAGATCGAACGCAAAGAAGAAGAAGAACAAGTATCTTTAAAGTCAGAGAAAAGCTTGCCTAAATGGTAAAGAACTCTGCTGATACAGAAAGCTAGCCTTCACACAAAAATTAGTCAGAGGTGCTATGACTATGCCTGAATTCATAGCAATCCAAAAAAAAAAAATGTTAGGTCAGCATGTTGAAAGAAAGACATGGTAGAATTACAAATTGTAAGATCTTTTTTCTCTCACAATATTGATTTAGTCTGTTGTACTTTGAAAAACTACCACTGCTTTGTATCTTGACCTTTCACCTTTGGCATGTAACAAAATTCTATCAATAACTAAAAAACCATAATAATTTGTATGTAAATAGTATATGTTAGTAGGAATGATCAATAGAATTATTATAATTATAAACAACACTGCATGTTTAGATGTATGGATGTATAATATACAATAGATATATATGAGTATATAAAAATATAATATGTGGATCTCCATATAAACACAACACAAAATAGTTAATAAATAAATAAATAAAAAACACTTTTGTATAGATTTATCTTCTTACAGTGCGGCTACAAGGCTATTTTAAACTGAATATTAGAGTATTCATGTCCGAACTGTTACCAGTTAGTGTGTAGGTTATATATTTTATTGTACTCCTAATGTCTTGTAAAAATGAGTGCTGCGCATTTCTTCTTCTTCAGCGATCTCTTCTGGTCACGCACTTAATCCATTGTGGATCAATTGGGAAGTCAGTTTTAGGTCTGTCAGGTTTCCCTAAAGATTAGTTTTAGGTTGAATGGTCATTGCCCCATCTTGCTTCTCAGCTCCCCCAAGAAGGAATGTCTTGCAGGATGTGTTCCGGCATCTGTTTCTCCTGTTGACACTGGCAGAAAACTGTTCTACTTAATTTTAGTCGTTGAGTTTGCAGTGTCTGGTACACGAGCAAAATTTAATGACCTGGTCTGTTTTGCTGAGGTCTTTGAGGAAGTCTTTTCCATAATGATACAAAGTGTTTGTCTTCCAACTTACTGCAGATATTCTCTATATGAGGGTTTTGACCTCGTGAAAAGACAACATTTTAGATGTGTTCTTTGGCACTGCCTTCCTTAGCCAAGACATCAGCACTTTTATTGCCGTCAATACTACAAGGAGATAGATTTCAATACTGGTGAAATTGTCTTTTTTTATAGCCGAGCAAGTTCTCTGATCTGAAAATCCTATCTGAACTGCACCATTAAAGTTTAATAAAAATAAATAAAATATCATGTAAAATGGGAAAAACCTCACACTACACTCCAGAAATCACATACATCATGCATTCACATTTCACACACTAATTTTGATTATTTTTTTCTGGTATTTCATCAACAAAATGATCCCTGCTGTTAAATACATTGTTATATAGCAACAGTTATTTACAATGAAACATTTCAATTGTTAACAAGACTGGAGTGTTTCTGGCAAGTTCTACACTTATATACATATGTGCCACATCTCACATACACAAGTAGTGCCAGATTAAGCCAGCGCAGGGTGTGTAGCAAATGTTACCAAGAGGTCCCAGGTTTTGTGTTTAACCCCTTGTTTACCTGAGGTTATAGGTCGAACCGCACAGAGCATCCCAAGCATTTTTCTGCATTTCTACCAATTTATTTGAAAATGTAATAAATCTGTTATTTTTTGGAATATTTGTTTGAAATATCGTATTTTGAAATAAAATATGTATGTGTATGTTTTGATAATAAAAATTTGTTTTTGTACTGCTCTATGTACTAGTAGTACTTGATATTTGCTCAGTACTAGTACTTGCGACAGGGTCAGTTCTAGAACGCTTGCTTGGACGTAAATCACATTCTCGTCAGTATCACTATTTTCGTCATCAGTGTCTCTCACCTGTACAGAATTTTCAGAATCTGAGTGAACAGATTCACTTAATGAGAATATATCATCATCTCCGCTATCTTCATTGTTAAATATGTCGTCAGCACCATATGACAACAACGCCAAAGCTTTTTCTGTTGGTGTAATCGTTCTGAAAGATTTTCTACACGCCATTTTACTTGAACAATTTTTGACAAAGAGAAACACTCTTTCAAAGATATAAATAACCTTCAGTGAGGGCGCGAAAAATGGACCAATGACAATGTTTTATATAAGGGAAGATGTCCCCAATGCTATAGATAGTCTATTGTAGAGGTGGTTCCCGTTTACTACACATATTTTGCTGATGAGTTTACTACGTGAATGTCTCGTAGTTGGGATACAGCAGACGCCCACCTACTACGTCACCCTCACGTAGTTGGTAAACAAGAGGTTAAAAATATATTTAAACCGCAATTGTCCAAGCTAAACATTTACTGCTCTAGGTGCAGGGACTCCAGAAACGTGGGGCCTGTAGCATTTGCTACTTCTGCCATATGACTAAATCTGGCACTATAAACACACCACAAATATGTACACACAAAAATAATATGTATGCATATAAGTAACCTCGTGCATGCCCTGTAAAAAAAATTACTACCGCAGCCATTTCAGACCTTAGGATATGAAGTCACTTCACATTTCTTAATCCTAGTGTGCAGGAAATAGGAAGGCTAATTCCTTTTCTCCTGCATGGGACGTCAAGTGTGGGGTTGAACACACAACCCTCTTGTTTCCGATGCGAAAGGCAAACATTTATGTATCATGCTAATCTATCAAGTAGCATACATATATAAAGTAACAGTAATCTCATAGCGTATAGCGGATTAGTTATTTGAAGTATAAGAGACTTCACAGAACTAGTTTTAAGTATCTGTAATTAAGATCATCAATTTCATTCCCGACTACCATTCCCCCCCATCTCTAACTCGGCACGCTCAGTACCCATTTGTTTAGATGGGTCAACTGAAGCCGGTATTGGTCTGAGAAAAGTACCAATTTGTTGGCTGGGTCAACTGGAGCAAGTTTGAGAAAGGTACCAGTTTGTTTATTTGGATTGACTAAAGCAAGTCTGAGTAAGGTACTCATTTGTTCAGATTGGCCTAGAGCAAGTCTGAGTAAGGTACCCATTTGTTCAGATTGACCAACTAGAGCAAGTCTGAGTAAGGTACCCATTTGTTCAGATTGACCAACTAGAGCAAGTCTGAGTAAGGTACTCATTTGTTCAGATTGGCCAACTAGAGCAAGTCGGAGTAAGGTACTCATTTGTTCATATTGACAAACTAGAGCAGGTCTGAGTAAGGTACTCATTTGTTCAGATTGACCAACTAGAGCAAGTCTGAGTAAGGTACTCATTTGTTCATATTGACAAACTAGAGCAGGTCTGAGTACGGTACTCATTTGTTCAGATTGGCCAACTAGAGCAAGTCGGAGTAAGGTACTCATTTGTTCAGATTGACCAACTAGAGCAAGTCTGAGTACGGTACTCATTTGTTCAGATTGACAAACTAGAGCAGGTCTGAGTAAGGTACTCATTTGTTCAGATTGGCCAACTAGAGCAAGTCTGAGTAAGGTACCCATTTGTTCAGATTGGTAGACTGGAGCAAGTTTGAGAAAAGTACTAATTTGTTTAGTTGGATCGACTAAAGCAGGTCTCCGTAAGGTACCCATTCATTTAGATTGGTTAACTGGAGCAGGTCAGAAAATGGAAGCAAATTTGATCTCTTTCGATTATGAAGCAAGCTCTCATACATGTGTATAAGGCCTAACAAGTAGTTAATGGCAGAAGTCATGTCAGGATTGTCGAACCAGAATTGACCAAGTCCAGGAAGACAATGCTTATAGTCTGCATCATTGTAGTCTAGATAAGCAAGTAGGAAACAATAAGGGTAGGCACCATACAGTATTCCAGAACATTCTTCAAAACTTCTTTGTCATAAAAACCTTATCGAAATATGAACTAATTATCGGTGTTGCCACTGGTTCATAGTATAATAATATTTTATACAGCATAATTTAAATATATGAACAAAATGATATCTTGTAGAAGGGTTAATATGAATATAAGACAATATTATGAATTTCTGCCCTTCATAACTACAGCTGTTGGGACCATTGATTTAAGTTTTTAAAAAAATTAATACAAAAATAATTGTGAAACAGTGGTTATCAACTTTTAGTAAGTATGACGATCTTAAGATACATAAAATGCATGCATGATTTCTGAAGATTTACTAACAACAACAACAGCAGCAACAATAATTTAACAATCGAATCAACGTAAGTGTTGTGTTCATCAACATTGGTTTGAAAATCACCTGAGGTGTTTACCGTAGGCTCCTTGTTAGAAACCTTGGTTTTAAACTATACAAAACACAAAAATTGAACCAGCAATTTTTGGAATGCGCTATTTTCAAACCAAGAAGCATGGTGTCCTACAGTGATGAACTGTAAACACACACAAAAAAAAGCCACAAAAAAACCACACATCAATACAGCATCTTTTGTCCAGACTTTCTCTCCTACAATTATTATCTTTCTCCATTTTCTTTATATCATCTTTACAACTTTCAAACATGTGGTTTTGTAGGGTGTCATAATGTGTGATGTGTTGAGATTCTTTTTCTTCTTATTATTTTGTTGTCACACTGCTACCGGTTGTTGCCCAGTGTCATGGTTTTCTGTTTTTGTCTTGCGCTGTTCTGGTGACTTGGGTGATTGTTATTCCTGCTATTTGACAGGATTCTGCTATGCTATCTAACCATCTTTTTTATGGTCTTCCTCTCGCCTTTTTTCCTGATGTTCTGTTGTAGAAGACTCTGTATCTTCTTTTCATCCTTTAACATGGATGTGGTAGGGGCCACTAGTGAGGATAGCCTTCCTGTTGGGACTGTTTATTATAGACATTCTTCTTCTTGATTCTTCTTGCCAGTGGTCATTAGATAAGTAGATCTAATTTGCCCATGTGTTACCAGGGTCTGCAAGGAGAGCAAAGAATAGTAACATTTCGACCTACAAGGCATGTCGTAAGAGCCAGCTGAGGTAGGGCACATAGTGAAGCTACACTAGTAAATAAAAAAGCACAGCAGAAATTGGATGTGCTGATCTACTTGTAGGTGCATAACTGGCGCAACGATCAATCACTCTTAGGCTTAGATCACATACAAATCACAAATAGTGGTTAACAATTGGTTGATATGGAGCGCTCGAATAAGAAGATTGTCTTGATACATGTATTTGTTTTCAAACAGAAGAGTTTCAGGGCTATGAATCCCACTCGCTGACCGGATTGAGAGAGATGGGTGTCAATATTGGTGCAGCCTGAAAAGAACGACATACTAAATATGCAAAGAGATTGATTAATCAACATTGAACTGGCGTGTTGGGCCGCTGGATGCTGCTAGATTTGTTGAGGCAGAGATCAGAGCCCCTATGGACATGTCCAGAGTGCTATGATGATAATTCTCATATAACTGATGTAGTCGTACTGAGATCATCCAGAACATTGACAACATCACAACATTTTCATCGTTATGCTTATTCAGAATTTCAACATATTGAGACAATAAATATTTTCATGAACAAATTCTTGAGAAACTTGTGAATGATAACAAATGATGATAATGAGCTTGAGCATACAAGACTTGTTCAAAAGTTGATTGTAGATGTTTGCAACAATTTTCCTGAAGGATGAGAACTTCCCAAATTTACGCTGCTGAATCTGGTGTTGTGCTTGTGGACTGGGAAGTATAAAACAAGGAGTAAATAAAATTATTGTATACTAAATAACAGAATATACAACATATTTTTTGTGTGTTCAGTTTGTCGGCTATGTATTCAGGCGTAGTCATGGCTTCTAATATGGTACCTATACTGATTTTTGCGGGAAAGCTTGCTTTTTTATTGCCAGCGTTCCTTGCTATTCAAGCAAGCCTTACTCCGAGCATTTTGATCAGGACAGGCTATTTGATAATGATGAGAGTTATACTGTAACATGGCACCAGATCTGAATGACCATAGGGGAGACCGTCAGATAAAACTCATGCCTAATAAATGTGATAAGTAATGATAAGGTGATGAATAAGTCAACAAATCAGTGTAGAAATCATTGCACAGAATAAAAATAATACTCACTTCAAATGTAGGGTTTGGTGAAGTTTCATAAAATGGTCTTTGTATTTCAAACTGAAAAAAAAATACAGACACACCATTATTCAGGGAAGCAATATTACAAACCAAATTTAGGGAGTCAGTATATAATATTATCAATGAGCTGGTCTACAATGTGTGTTCTGTGCCTAACTCTGCATCCAGCAGAGTTGGGGTAGGTTAGTTTCTCTTAGAAAAGGTGTAAAATGAAAATTAGAAGACCGCTGATTCCTTGTAGAAAACATAAGTCACCTGCAGTTCCTAGTGGTGTAGATCAGGTAACTTTGACAGCAATGTCTAAGGCTAACAGGGCTCTGGCTCACTTAGGAACATGAACTCCTCTAGGTCAGGTTTTGCTTTTGGTTCTCAACCCACAACTTAGTTTAGCTAGTTTGCTCCTTTCGTGCCAAAGGCAGCACATAAGGTTTTAGAGCTCCATGTGATGCGGCTTGTTGCTGGCAGTTGGAGATCTTGTATGGTTTTACATCCCAATAGTTTACTTTCTTGTAGGATTGTTCTTTGAAGAGTGGTCTTAGGTCTTCCGCGTTTCCTTTTCCCAACTGGTGATCACACAAGGACTTGTTGATTTAGTCTCTTTTCGTCTGATCTAAGAACATGACCTAAATATTTCCACCTTCGTTTCCTTCTAATATTTGATATGGGTTGGTGCTGTGTTCTATTCCTCACTGCGTTGTTCGAAACAAAATCATTCCATTTTATTTTTAATAATTTTCGGAGACATTTATTCTCAAAGCTGTTCAGTTTCTTTCAATTTTGTTTGTTGATTTCCAAATTTCACAACTGTAGGTCAATACAGGAATCACACAGGACCTAAACAATTTAACTTTTGTACATATACTAAGGTCTTGAGATTGCCAGATATTTGTTAATTTAATGAAGGCACTAGCTGCTATAGCAGTACGGGAGTTTGTTTCTTTCATCGTGTCTCCGTTGTTTGACACTTTACTACCCAAATATGTCAAATGTTTAACTTTCTCCAGTGTTTGGCCATTTATTACGATGTTGTTTGTCGAGTTTGTGAGGTCCATAATTTTGGTCTTGGCAGAATAAATCTGGAGACCAGCCTGTTCTGCAAGTGTGCAAAGATTGCTCGTCTTTTTATGGGTTGCTTGTGTGGTTGAATCCCATAACTTAGGGAGACAAAACTTAAATAAAGGTATGCAGAAACTGGATTTGCAGACCTACATATCTGTATGGCCTATGTGGCACATGGAATTCACACTTTATGGTGCAAATTGCATACAGACCACAATAGGGGTTTAGCAAGTGGCTGATATAGAGGAAATGAAGAAGAAAGGAGTAAGCTGAGTTCAAACATCAGTGTATGGTTCTTATTTTCTGGCACAGTCAATTTTCATGAAACCATTGATTGAGCCTTTTCCTTTTTTAGATAGAAATGTTAAAATAAGAATACAGAAGGCAAGAGGAGCTTTCATTGCACTGGGAAACATTTGGAAATCTAAAGAAATCAAATCTAGAACAAAAAATTGGATATTTAACTCTAATGTTAAAGCAGTTCTACTATATGGGTCAGAAACATGGAGAACAACTAAAACAATAGCGCATAAATTGCAAACATACATCAACTGGTGTCTGAGCAGAATAGAGGGAATAAGATGGTATGATAGGGTTACAAATGAGGAACTTATGGAGAGAACAAGACAGATTCCAGTGAACGAACAGGTTAAAAAAGACGCTGGTGCTGGATAGGACACACTTTGCGAAAACTGGAGGGGAATATAACAAGAAGGGTCCTTGCCTGGAACCCGCAGGGACAGCGAAGGAAGGGGAGGCTGAGAAATACATGGAGACGAGATTTGGAGGCGGAGATCAACAATATAAAGAAGAGCTGGAGGGAGCTGCAGGAGATAGCTAGAGATAGGAAGACTTGGCATAAGTTGGTTGAGGGCCTATCCCCCAATCCGGGGTAAAAAGGCAAAGAGAGAGAGAGAGAGATTGATTGAGCAACCATGCAAATGTTCTGATGTTGACACTTGAGCCCAATTAAAGGGTCTGATCCCTATGGGGATGTCCTGAGTTATAAAGATGTCAATTCTGTTGAAGTTAAAATCATTTATATTTTGTTGCTATGCATTGAAATTTCCTGTGTGTTTGCCTATGTACCTATCAATCTGTTTGCCCCTCGTCATACTAATATCTTCATGGATGGTCTTTCATTTAATATAATTTGTAAGAACAAAGGACTATATCTTTTTTTTAGTAGCTTCTTATGCACTTCCCTTTGACACGACTGGATTTACAAAACAATAGAGCTTTGCTCCTTACTTCCATTGCAAATAATTCAATACCTCTAAAAGAAAACACTTCTATGTACTTACATCTTTGTGAGGTTCCAATAGTCTGAACATATATTCCCAAGAGAAGTTGGAGGTTGGTTTTACAAGATCCATGGAAGCTGTAGAAAAGAAAAGATGTTTGTAAATGGGACTTGCTGAAAAGATAAGTTACTGAGGGTTTTAATGTGACAGAAGTTCATCATCACCCTTACACTTGTCACCCATGCCTCCACCCTTACACTTGCCACCCATGTCTCCACCCTTACACTTGCCACCCACGTCTCCACCCTTACACTTGCCACCCATGTCTCCACCCTTACACTTGTCATTCATACTCCATTTATCCAGCCATCAATTATCTACACACAAATTAGTCCTTCATCTCTAATTCCACACAAGTAAATTAATTACTCTACCCACACACCAGTAGTATCCATTACCCTACCCACACACCAGTGATATCCATTATCCTACCCATACACCAGTGGTATCCATTACCCTACCCACACACTAATGATATCCTTTACCCTACCCACACATCAGTGATATCCTTTACCCTACCCACACACTAATGATATCCTTTACCCTACCCAAACACCAGTGGTATCCATTACCCTACCCACACACCAGTGATATCCATTACCCTACCCACACACTAATGATATCCATTACCCTACCCACACACCAATGATATCCATTACCCTACCCACACACCAGTGGTATCCTTTACCCTACCCACACACCAGTGATATTCATTACCCTACCCACACACTAATGATATCCATTACCCTGCCCACACACCAGTGATATCCATTACCCAACCCACACACTAATGATATCCATTACCCTACCCACACACCAATGATATCCATTACCCTACCCACACACTAATGGTATCAATTACTCTAAAAACACACCAACAATATTCATTACTCTACCCCTACACCAGTCATTCACTAGTTACCAAAACATCAGTCAGCCATTCACACATCAGTCATCAATTGACATATCAATCAGCAATTCATATATCAGTCAGCCATTCACACATCATCCATACACATAACCATCTTCCATCCCCAGACTCATTACCCTACCCAAACATTAATCCACATATCCATTCACTGACTTACTTTCTTTGCTGTTTGCAGCACCAGAAGGTGTAGCAACATTGTTGTCATACCATGCTGAGTCCTGGAAGTCAGAGCGTTCCGTCTGTTTGGACCCACCCAAATCTCCTATTCTACTCCCATTTGTGCCAGCCTCCGAGAAAGCATAAGGGGAAAACATATCTCGGGAGTTCCCATGATCCTACTGTAGATGCTCGAGTTGGAAATTTATTTCTAAATGGTGCTTGGCTGAAGAAAAAAAATCATATGTATTTAAATAAACAATAGAATTAATGCAAGTCACAGAAGTGTTATTTTACAAATTTTAACCCTTTAGCTAAGGATGTGTATAGACGTTTTCCCCATTCAAAAGTTTTAATGAATGGAAATGGAAACAAGGCGAGGTCATGCATTCCACAAAGTTCGTGGGGTCGGATCTGGACCACACCATTCTTTTCACAATTACATCTTTTCCAGAGACCCATAGGATTGTTGCCATAGCTATGGAGTTTGTGCTTTGTGTAATACTTGCGGCAGGTGATGTGCCATTTTTATGGCGAGGGAACGAGCCACATGGGGTAAATCCTGGTGCAATGAAGTCCATCCTTTGGCTTTAGACCATGTTAGTCAAGTTAAGTCTGAAAATCTGCCGAGTGGTTACCGGGTCCCACATTAGGGGTGTAAAGAATTGAACCACTGTTACCTACCACGCATGTCATAAGTAGTGACTAATGAGGTTGGGTGTAGAGGCTAGCTACTCTACCCCGTAAAAAAACGATAGCTACAGAAACCACAACCAGAGAAATTCATAGCTCGCTACCAGAAGAAGAAGGAGTTGGAAGATGGAATGCAAGAAAATGAGAAGAGTGGAGAGATCTGGAAAAGATGGACTTGGATGGGAGAGCTTAGAAGACCTTGGTTACAGACCTATGCCTTTCTATGGGTGAAGAATGAAGAAGTCTTAAAATGAACACAACAGAGGACAAATTATGAATGTAATTGCAGGTATGTTTGTGTTACAGCTCAGAACTAGAAGTTGTTGAGTAGGATAATTTTTTTTTTTTTTGGTGATCCAGAATCACTTGAGCTTTCAGCTCTTTGGCTCGGTGCCATGGACATCATAACCCTTTGAGTCGGTGCCACGAATACCATAAATCTGGAGAACCTTTGGCTTTTCTGCCAGCCCATGGAATTTAACGGCACTCACAGGGGGCTTGTCACCCGCCGCCCAAAGAGCTACAAACACGCTGGGCAGGTGGGCGAGTAGGATGATAACTCGGAAGAGAAAAAATAAATGAAGTACATACTGATCAATGGATTGGCTGCTTGAATCTTGTTCCCTTGTTCTCTTTCTCCTGACGTAGAGACAAGCAAGTATAATCACAGCAATGACGAGTAAGACAAACAGAGATAATCCCACAGCCAAGCCAATGATGAGGTCTGTGTTACTTGATGCTGTTGCAAGCAAGAGGTTCAATTAAAAGAGCAATCAAAATAAATGACACATAAGATTGACATCTATATAAGTACGTATATACACAGACATCTATAAATACTACACTAATTGAACATGAAAATTGTGGCATATCCTTTACAGGACGTCGTCATCAACCACAGTAAATGAGTCGTTGATTTTCTAGGTACCACTTATACATTCAGTAGTTTGCCATTGCTTTCTGAATGGTGAGGTCTATTTTTACCATTTGTAAAAATCCAAGGGGACAAATTTACTTTCAAACTGCCAGCCTCGGGGTTTGAACCACATACTCTTGGATTGTGATCAAGCTCACTACTTCTTAAGCTACAGACGCTCACTAATTAGTTAGTTAGTTTGTTCCTTTCGTGCCAAAGGCGGTACATAGAGCAGAGGTTTTAGATCTCCATGTAATGTGGTTCGTTGCTGGCAGTTGGGAGATCTCGTATGGTTTTACATCCCAATAGTTTACTTTCTTGAAGGATTGTTCTTCAAAGAGTGGTCTTAGGTCTTCCACGTTTTCTTTTCCTAACTGGTGACCACATAAGGACTTGTTGATGTAGTCTCTTTTCGTCTGATCTAAGAACATGACCTAAATATTTCCACCTTCGTTTCCTTCTAATATTTGATACAGGCTGTTGCTGTGTTCTATTTCTCACTGCGTTGTTCGAAACAAAATCATTCCATTTTATTTTAAATAATTTTCAGAGACATTTATTCTCAAAGCTGACCAGTTTCTTACTGCTCATTAATTAGTTCATACATATCACACTCATTCACTAATCCATACATGCCTACTCACTAATCCATGCACCATACATCATTTAATCTATGCAGACTACACACTAAGCCATGCAGGCCACACTCACTAGTCCATCCTGGCCACACAAAACTATTCCACACAAGCCCCACTCACTAATCCATGCATCATACATTCATTAATCCATACATGCCATATACACTAAACCATGCAGGCCATACACACTAATTCTTACATGCCACACACACTAAGCCATGCAGGCCACACTCACTAGTCCATCCTGGCCACACAAAACTATTCTACACAAGCCCCACTCACTAATCCATGCACCATACATTCGTTAATCCATACATGCCATATACACTAAACCATGCAGGCCATACACACGAAACCATGCAGGCTACAGGATGGATAAGGGGATGTTCTTTGGTCTCTTGGTGACCTTTTGTTGAATGAGGACATTAAAATTGATGCTGAATCAATCCAGCAATTTAGGGAGTTTGGAATTACACAATGTACAAGTAGAGATGTATGCTTGAGGGGCAGAGAGAGAAGTGTGTTTAACCAGCAAAGCTATAGGAACCATCAGTATGCATACCCTTCAACATCTGTTGGGGAGACTGAGCACCTATGGGTTTACCTGGAGTGCTGTGACGTCAGATCAGTAACCAATAACCAATAAATTGTTTTCTAAATAATCCATGCCTCAAAGCCACAATTGCTATGGAAAAAATACATTATCCTAAAATGTTTTATCTTTTTCATAGGTTCTTTTCCTTAGGTTTTGTAGTTCTTTTAAATTTTACAGGGTTATAAAAATCTTCTTTGTGAGGTAGCCGATGGCGAAGTTGATATGATGCTGTGATAGTGATCCCTGCCATGGAAATTCTAGAATTTGAGGTCAGCTAAGGCCAAAAACTCTCTTTGTGTGCACATTATATGGTTTGACTACTTGAGACCCTGATACTTAATTTGGGGATCAAAATTACAAATACTTCTGAAGTCGGAGCAAGGCTTGACTGAATGGTGAGGGACAGTGGTGATAAAAAAGTAAGCCTTCACACAAAAATCAATCATCATCATCAAGGTGTGTGTCCTTCATAGGACATTACTCTTTTTGCAGTGCATCTGAAACTCACTCTGTCTCTAGACTGAATTCTCAGCGTCTGAATGAGAAAATATCCTTTATAACATTTTGTTGCTTGTTAGCATATAACCTAAATATTCAAAACTATCAACTGTTTACGTTCTTTGATATATATATCAGCTGTTATATCATATAAACACATACATCTCTTAATTTTATTTGTTTCTATAGATACTTTAACTAAGTAAAAATAAGAAAAAAGAAAACTATAGAAAATATAGCTCTTTATTGTGTGTTCCTACCGTTAGGTTTATCCTCCACGCATGCAGCTTCGTTATTCCCATCAATGACACACATTTGATTAGAATCACAGACACCCAACTTGTTGAAAATCTCACATTGAGTTGTTGAGTTTGTCACTATTTTGTTTAGGAAAGAAAAAACTTGAATTACATTTAGAAACAAACAAATCTTGCTTTTTTAGTATATATATATATTGATTTGCTCATTTCAAACAAGAACTAGAGCAAGGTGCTAAATTTAACTAACTTTTTTGTTCCCTGTATAAATCTGAATGTCAGATAGGAAGTTATGAAGACAGATATTCCTGATTAAGTTTGTCTTGTCTAGTTCTTGAACCAGCATGGTTTATTATCCTGTCTTTTTTGTATCTATGTTGAATTAGGGTATCTGTCCGCTAACCATGAGTTAAAATAGTAGCATGTCCCTTGTGGAACGTCACTTTCATCACAGCCAATCTGAAAAAACTCTTGGTCTCTAGCAACTTCTTCAAACTCTTCCAGCGCCATGTTCAAGGTTTCTTTGATGTCCTGTTGTCACCTCACCTTTGCCTTGGTCATTTCCTGTCTTGTGCCCCAGGAACCATGCATTCCATTACCGTTCTCTCCAAACCACTGTGACGTTTAACATGTCCAAAATATTTCATCTTCTGAGACATGATGTTATTAATGAGCCAATGCTCCTCGATATGCAGGTCTTGTAGGATGTTTTTTTCTCTTCTCTATCCAGGATGTTCTAAGAACATTTCTGTAACACCTTGTTTCAAAAGCTTCAATTTTGTTCTGTAATGTTTGTTTTATGGATTCATATCCATATGTTGTCACAGGGAATATGCATGTTCTCAGAAGTCTTACTTGTGTTTCCTTGCTTGTGTCATGCCATAGTTTCGCCATACTGGCTGCTCTCTGGAGTGCCATGGCTAGTATTCTTTCTTCTAATTTCTTTTGTGCAATCTCCATTGTTGTTAATTATAGAGCCAAGACATTACAAAACCATGGATATGTGAAAAAAAACTTGTCCATCACACGAAGGGATGAGGGAATCTACCAATATCACCTCAAGATACCATCACCAAGATAAATTATACACTGCTTACTACCTGTCACCACACCCATGTGTTGCCGGGCTCACAAGGGGAACAAAGAATAGTAGCACTGCAACCTATAAGGCATGTTGTAAGAGGCGAGTGATGTAGGGGCCTAGGGAAGCTGCCCTAGTTAAATAAAAATGTAGCAGAAATCAGATGTGCTGGCCTACTTGTAGCCACATAACTGGCACAATGTATAATCGCTCTTAGACTCAGATCACATATAAATCACAAAGAGTGGTTTAACTAGTTGTTGATATGGAGTGTAAGAAGAAGAAGTAGACTACCTGTCCCCAAATATCTCCTGGTCACATCAAGCTCTTCTGTGTTCTAGGGTTGTGTCTGGAGTCACTGAACCTCTCTAATGGTTCTGGTCATCAGAGATCAGTGAATTAGGGTTCACTCTCTTATGTTCTGCTCAGTATCATTCTGATTCAATCCCAACCCAATGGTTGCATAAGATGTTAAAATATCTGATTTATTACACAAATAATTAATCCTCTACTAGATCCATTGTGCTTTGCCTGAAACTTGTCCCCCTCTGTTACTGGTTTCACACCAAGTACAATAAACTTTGATATGAAAGGTTTATAAAAAGTGCCTTAATTCATCATCATCAAATAGCTTGTCCTGAACAGAAATATGCAACCCCAACATTCCTCTAGAACTTCTCTTAGCCAGATGTCCTGCCTCTGCAGCCGTCATGTTCAGACCATCAGTTACATCCTGAATCCATCTTCTCCGTGGTCTTCCTCTTTTTATCTTTGCTGGTATGCCTCCTTCCATGATGATCTTCTCCAGCCCTTCATGTCTTTTGATATGTCCAAGATATCTCAATTTTCTCTTTCGTATTTGTATCATCTGCAAGTTTTCTTTGATTCTGAGTTCTTTCTGGATAGATCTATTTGTTCTCTTCTCTGTCCAAGATAGCCTTAATTACTGTTTGATAAAAAAAAAAAAACTCAACCCCAAGATTATATTTGAATATATAATGGTATAAGCCACATTTGGTTTGGACATGTCAGACAGTGTTGTCTTCGTGGTAGAGAGAGAAAATTTAGTAATCAACTTCTCATGGGTACTGTGAGCAAATTGACTTTGGGATGGCTGCTACAACAGAGGACAGAGCACGAATGGAATGCCCAATGTGCCATGACGTTGATCGCATAACATAACATAAGCCACATTTAAAAATAGTAGATTAGAACAATTAACCAAAACATTGATGCACTAATAAGAGACATAACTGGTATAAAGAAAGCCTAGATAGTGTCGTAGCTAGTCCACTTGCTTTGTATGTATGTGATTCCATGATCAAATTCCACAATAGGAGTGGGAATTTTTTCTACTTTTCTACAGTAATGGCTCTCAGGTCTATATGGTCTCTAAGTATTAAACAAAAACACTTGGAAATACAGGTGACCAACATCATGTTGACCCCATTGTGTTCCAGTGGCCAAAGCAAAATACAGAACTAACACTCATAATCAAAAGCTTGTCCTGAAAGAAATTTGTCACCCTAACAGTTCTTTGGAATTTCTCTCGGAAGGAAAACAGGCGTTAAAAAATCAGTAAAAGCTCATACAAGGTGCTATGACTACGCTTGAATTCCTAGTGGGTGAACACAGAAGAAGAAAAAGATAAGGTAGTACTGTGAGCTTGAAAACGTATGATAATTACAGTATAACTTATACATAAATCTACAGAATGAAAATATGAACCAAAATTAATTCAGCCACATTGCATTTTTCAATTTGGTTGGGAATGTGTTAACATCTCCATGCATTGCAAACCAGACTGACAAAACATTTTTGAGATTAATATATTCCCATGACAACAAATGTACTCACACTTTTCATCTCCAACATAAATATCCCCCAAGGCTACATCTGTACCATTAATGGTCAGTTTGTTTGTATTTACAAGTCGATGTATCAGTTTTGATGCATCTAGTGGAGGATTTTTGGATTCGCTTAAGTTAATATAGACGTCTGTGTCTGCAATTATTGACCCATTGCTGAAAAAAAAAATGTAAAATTACAATTCATAGTTATTGGTTAACTGACGTCACAACATTCCATGAAGACCCATAGTTAAGTGTATGATTTAAAATTCTTAGAACACACTTTACAAATAAAAGGAGAGATATAGATATCCAAAAAGGGTCTAAAGGAAAATGAGTGACTCTGTTGTAATGGGTTTTCCTATATGGCTTCATCCCTGTTGGCAGAAATGGCTCACTTCTATTCTATTCTATTATACACATGCAACAGAAATATTGTTTTTAACTATGTCATCGTCATCTCAGGAGACATTGGGTTATGTGTCATGTAGTGTGTTCTATGCTGAGTCACATCATCTGTTGTGGTCTATTTTGGAGTAGAAATCTTGCTCAGGTGAAACTGGTGATTGGAACTGATGTGAAGATGGTCTCCATGCACTCTCTTTGCCTCGATATCAATCTCCTTTGCCGCTTCCATTCTTGCCTGAATTTGGCAAACTACTCCCAATATACATTTAACTATCATTATCATCATCAGCATCATCATCAGGTCCTGCAAGCTGGCATAGGCAATAATGGATCTCCACAAATCTCTTGTCAAACTGCAGACCTTGTAAATGGATGTTTATGTAGGATAGAGGATTGAGATGGTATGATAAGATTACAAATGAGGAACTCAGGGAGAGAACAAAGCAGATACCAGTGGAGAGAGGCTCAGGAAGAGACTGGCAATGGATGACTACATTGAGAAGACCGACCGGAAGCATGTCCATGACAGGTCATTGTTTGGAACCCAGGAAGAGGAGTAGGGAAGGCCTAGGCAGACCTGGAGAAGAGAGCTGGAGCGATATAAGAGGATAGGCAAAACATGGATAGAATTGGAAGGGATGGCAAGAAGAAAGATGGAGAAGTTTTTGAAGACCTTCTCCAGGGAGTTGAAAGGTGATGATGATGATGATGTACAAATCTCTTGTCGCTGATGTTTGATATCATCTCAGATATTGATGCTCTTCCATGCCATGAAGTCAGGCTATCCAAAATTCTCTTTCTATGTCTTTCTCTTCCTTTCTCTGTCTCCATCTACCCTTGATTTGACGTTGTTACAATTGTTATAAACCCCCATCCTGGTCACAAGTCCGAAAAATGATGGCTGCCTCTTTCTTATATTGATGATAAGCTTTCTTTGTGTCTTGACCTCATTCAACACCTCCACATTAGTTATTTTAGCAGCCCATGAGATTCTCATCATTCTTCTGTAAAACCACATCTCTGTGGCCCTCAGAGATGTTTGTTTGTTTATTGTCCATGACTCGCATCCGTGTGTCAGTATTGGTTCTATGTAACACTGTATAACTCTCATTCTGATCTCAATTGACAATGACTTGTTGCATATAATGCTTTTCATTTTCTGGAACAAAACATTTAACTATACATGTAAACAAAAGATAGACCAGATTACTAAATAGTTATATTGGCAAGATTTTCTGATGGAAACATCCTGTGTTTGACCACTCAGTAGTGTAAACGTTTTTTCTGTTAGGAGACAATCTTCTTCTTCTTTCATTCGTTCTTTACGACCAATTTTAATCACTCTTTGTGATATGTTTGATCTTTGCCAAGAACATGTATATGTTGCACATTGGTTTGGTAGGCCCCTAAATCGCATGACTTCTACAGCTTAGGATACATGCATCCGATTTCAGTCAAACCTCTTTAGTCGCCTCTTACGACATGCGGGGTAGGTAACAGTGGTTCTATTCTTTACACCCCAAATTTGGGCCCAGGTAACCACTCGGCGTAGGAGACAATAAAACAAATGACATCACATTCACGGCAACAGAATTGGGCAAGCAGCCTTAATTCCTGTCCTATAGAATCCCCATACACTCCTTAGAAAAGAGAGACAAAAGGTGTCGTAGAGCAAATTTCTTTTTATATTTATATGCAAGACAAATATCAAAAGGAAAAGTGTAATGAGCTAATGATTAGCACTAAAATAGTAAAAAGTAATTAGGTTTGGCCTTCATGGTTTCCAAAAAAGGTTGACTGGCAAGAAGGGAGGCAGGTGCATCCCTTTTGCAGCAAAATGGCAAAATTTTTGATAATAACACTGTATCAGATCCGTTTTAATCTGCTCTTCTCCATTTATGCGTAATAAAATACCAATTAACATTTGTAAAATTCATATTGCCCCTCCTGGAAAAATATCTGTGGATGCCCATGGTCGATTTAATAATTAAAAGATACTAAGAAAAATTGTCTGTTCAGACATGCTTCATTCAATTCAACTGCACTTGGATACATGAGAGGAAAAGTCAGCAAGTAATGGAATTGGTCACTTTACCTTCAATTGTAAAGACCTAGTTCTGTTAGTTAAAGACTCATCATATTCCTACTTCACTACATGATACAAGATTACTTTGATCGTTTTCATGAATTTAACAATTACATATTATATAACTATCATCATATGCTGTGATGGTCAGAAATGTGAACATTCACTTTAAACATCATCTATCATTAGTACTGATCATCAGTTCCGATGATGACATCAAGCCATGAAGTAAAGCTGTCAATGATCTGGTGAGGGTAGAATAAAATTGTGTGTCTTTGGGTGGTGAAGGTGAGGTGCTTGCCTCTTCCTCTAAAGCATAGATTCCCAAACTTTTTGGTCATCGCCACTTTGCACACATAAAATTTGTAATGCTCCCCCTCCCCATTATAACAGTTTGCCAACGCCCCCTCCCCACACACACATATATACATGCTCTATTTTCACTTTGACATAGAAAATTGATATATAGTTCTGTCATATATGGTCATTTTTCAAATGATTATATAAAATAGAAAATTGATGAAAAAATGGATCGTGTAAGATGGGTATAAGATTAATTAAAATGCAGAATTCAAATTTTTAATGATTATTCAATCGCAAAATCACGAAAAATAACTCCCCCAACTCTCGGAAGGCTTCAGCGCCACAGAGGGGAAAGGTACCGCCCACTTTGGGAAACACTGCTCTAAAGGATCCAATAGAGAAATCAGGATATTTTCCCAGAGATCTTTGATCATAATGTTAGTAAGACATGAGTTCATAATCCTTTTGGAAACTTACAATAAAACTTAGGTCATGTGATAGAGTTGAACATGTAAAAGAACTCCTGGCAGTAGAAAATCGATAAAAGCAGACTTTAAAGCCAATGTCCAGGCACAATTCATTGTAAAGATTCAAACAAAATTCTTGCAAACAATTTTCACCATCTTCAAAATTACATTGAGGACTCTCACATGTGTTACAGATGTGTGCTGGACGCTGTTGGAGATATTGCGAAGGAGATCGGAGCACCTATGGACATGTCCGAGTGCAATGAAGATATTCCAAACTGAAACATGTGTTACAGAGTTTGTACATTGTAATTGAGCTCTTTATTGTAAGGAAGAGATTAGAGCATAGATGGTTATTCATTGAGATGGTGGTCCTATTAATCAATCAATCAATCAATTGATTGATCAATGCCTAGGATCTTCTTCCTCCGATGTTGACTCTAATTTTGTCTACGTTTGCTATATATTTAAATTCACTGCAAAGAACTTACCGGAAGCTCGTTACCTTCACATTCTGTAAGGATTTGTTTATGACAGTTTCACCATACTCAAACAGCTGTGAAAAGAAAACATGAAAAAGAATTAACACAAAAAATAAAACAGGTGCAAGGAAGTCAACAAATAAAAACAGGTGCAAAGAAATAAACAAACAAAATGTGGCAAATATCTGATCTGCCCATTAAAAAATTATTTTATTAAAGAAATTCAAATTATTTTGCTGCCTTCATTTTTTTCTGTTTTCTATTGTGCTCATTTCTCCCTTCTTTCTCTTGCCCTCTCTCTCTCTTGTACCTTTTAAATCCCGGTTGGGGCAAAGGTGCTTAACCAATTCATGTCCAATCTTCCTATCTCTTGAGCTTCTTCCATCTGTAATTTCACGGCAGCAAAAAAAAACACCAAACAAACACAGTAGCAAATGAAATGAAGACATTGATACTCACACTCGCTTCAACTGGTTTAGCCAGGTTTTTAAAATCTTCAGTGTCGTTATGCCATATATCCCCAAATTGTTTGATCTGGTTAGAATCATACATAAGGGTTACCTGCACTCTGTACATATTTGCTGAGGAAGAGAAAATTAAACATACATTTCAAACAATGCCATTACCTCTGTGTCTATATTTGCTCTATAACTTGGCTTGCTTAAGAGCCAGGACAAAAACGATGGAAATTCTTCTCAAGGACCTCCTTTTCACTGACGATGCTGCTTTAGTCGCCCACAGTGAGACTACACTGCAATGCCTAATCAATAATTTGTCCAAGGGATTTTCTCTATTTTCTCTGACTATAAGTGTCTCCAAAACAGCTGTTTTATGGCAGGGAGGTAACACAAGAAATATCATTTTAAATGGTAACCATCTAACACCAGTTCAAAAGTTTTGCTATCTTGGGTCCATGATCACTACCAGCTTTTCTCTTGATGAAGAGATCAATGCTCGAATAGGGAGTGCGGCTACTACATTCGGCAAAATATCCAAGCAAGTGTGGGACAACACAAAACTAACATTGCAGATGAAGATTCAAATATATCGAGCCTGTGTAATTAGTTCTTTACTATATGACTCAGAAACATGGACAGCCTACTCAAGACCAGACTTAACATCTTTCACCTTCGATGTCTTCACAAGATTATGAATAAAGAATGCAGGCAACACAACCCACTTGTCGTGGAGGCAGAGGTTCAGGCATTAATTTCTGAGAACGCATCTGAGCATGATGTAATCATTTATATGGATGGTTCGGTGATTCGACTTGTGCGGAGCTCATGGGCTTTCACTGCTCAGGTCGGAGGTGATGTTGTGAAGGAAGACAGTGGTGGTTTTGCCGTGACTACGAGCAGTCTCACTATGGAAATCATGGCGGTTACCAAAGCGATGATTTGGCTAGAATCACAGACTTTTATCCATGCATGTTTTCTCAGTGACTCAATGAGTATGCTCAGGAAGATTGAAACAGGATGGGCTAGGAGACATTGGATAGAATCGCTGGGAAGGTCTAAGCTGACAAAGATCAGCTTTATTTTTGTGCCAGGGCATGCAGGTGTAAGGGGGAATGAACGTGCGGATCGGCTTGCAGGTATGGCTGCTGTCCAAAGCGACGAGCAATGGACCAGGCTGATATTATAAATTCCTTAAGGGAGAGAGGCGTGTACATGATTCACGTAATAGCGGTGAATCCACAACACTAACCAGACTGCAAGAACTCAAAGTTAAGTGTGGTGTAGCTCGACAAGAACGCTATGCTGGCAGACAAAGAAGAATTGTAAACCAACAAAGAACCGGTGTCATTAGTCGCCACACGCTGATGGACATACTGAGGAGGAGATCGGAGCACTTTTGGACTAATTTGTTCGACGTGCAGTGATGGTGATCCGACGACTAAACTAAACAAGATTATGAACATCAGGTGGTATGACAAGATAACAACCAACTCTGAAGTGCTGCATCGTGCAAACCTACCTTCCAACATGGGCATGCTCAACAGTAGATGACTAAGATGGTTGGGGCATGTGAGAAGAAGGAATCTTGCTGCATACCAAAACAAATGTTGTTCTGTGAACTTTCAGAGGGAAGAGGCACCAGGACAGACCACTGCTCAGATATAAAGATCTCTGCTCTGCAAGACCTCAATGAAAAACTTTTCTATAGCTCTCAGCACATGAGAAAGACTAGCTGATAATAGAGTTGTGTAGTAAAGAATGGCGCAGAGTCTTTGAGAAGACGTATGTATGAGCTGAAAGACAAGAGAGAAAATCGAAAACTCAGAAGTTGTCACAGTAAAACACTTGCCAATTGATCGTCTGTAAAGACGAAAAAGCCATATATAAATATATATTTGCTCATTGATTAAGAACTTCTTTCTCTCATAGGCTAAACTTCTGCAGAGTAAATCAGTTACACCCTGAATCCACCATTTCCATGGTCTAGCTCTTTTCCTTCACGGTGGAATTCTTCCTTGTAATAGTGTTCGTGGTTGAGCAGGACAAAAATGTATCAAATTCCAATAGGCCACAGAAAAACAAGTCAAAAGTTCAAAAGTTTAATTAAGTAGGCGACCAGAAGCTGTTTAAAAATGCAACGGCTAGGTTTCCCAAAATAAATTAGGCAGACGAAGCCATTATGGAAATACTACATGAATTTCCGAAAGATAAGTAGGATGACCTCATTTGTTAAAGACTGAGATTGGAAATTTAAGCAGGGATGCCGGACAGATTTATGGACGATTTCTCAGGAAGATAGACACCGGTAGAGTCAGTAATCATTAGTATGATAATGAAACGAAATGGAGATATTTTGGGGCAAGACAAAGGTGGGTTTTTAGTCCCATATAAATAGACGGTGACGGAAATTCAGCAGGGTAGAGGAAGAGAAGAGACGTGCAGAACGTAGAGAAATTTGCAGAGCTCGCAAAGGGCAGACGGAATGGCCCAGTGTGCTGCGTTGAAGAGACCGGAATTGAGTTCGAATATGTTAGTATGGCTAGACACTCCGACAGCCGATAGGACACATAGAGAGAGAAACAACTTAGCAGTAGCAACTTAGCAGAAGAGACTTAGCAGAAAGACTTTTAGAACTCGGATAGAGATTTGCCGAACATGGAGAGAGTCTTGCAAAACTCCCAAAAGGGCAGACGGAATGGCCCAGTGTGCTGAGTTGAAGAGACGACCAACGCTGACTTCGGATATGTGAGTATAACTAGACATGTGTAGTGTGGACAGCAGATTCATAAATAGATCCACACAGCAGAGTAGCCACGATCAGACCTATAGACAAATCTGATAGAGAATAGAAGTAGCATCTTATAGAGACAGACAGCACTAGAGAAAGCCTTACCTGTTCAACTGGAAATATATATCTTCTAAATTGCCATTTGTAGAAAAGTGACCAAGTTATCAGAGCCTCGTTTTACAGATATGATCTTAATGTATAAAAGCAAACTTTCATCAAGAGACAGAAAATAGACACTTTGAAGAAATATATCTTTGAAGTCACAAGTAACAGACCCATGGAACACTCAACCGAACAGCTGTTCCACAGAAAACTATTAACATTTTAAAATAGACAGGCATTCTAAGGACTTCAGACTAACCTGTACAATACAATTATGTGATGAACTTGTATTAGATATTCAATAGAGTGTAGGACTTGAATAGTGAAGATTTGTGCTTATATAATCAAGTGGTTATAGTTTAGCATTTTATATTGTAAGGTGATATATCATTTTCAGAGTGAGGTAATCATGTTGGGACTATATTGTATGTTATATATATATGTATGAATATGATATAAGTGTTGTAGATGTAAAGGTGCTATATAGGTGAAATATATGCATATAATAAAGATTGAAATACAGAATTGGGTTTCATATATTTATATGAAAGGTTAATTACGGCGTGATTAAAATATAGCGGACAGAGAGAGATCGCCCACATCCTTCCATAATGGTATTTTTCCATCTTTGGCCTTTTTTATATGTTCAAATACTTTAATTTTCCCATTCTTTTTTCTACCACTTACTTCCTTGTCCCTTATGCTGTATGAGCTTGCAAATAAGGCTCATTAAGTATGCAGTTGTGCTAGATCTTCAGGTCTGTTACTGGGGCAAAGTCCAATATCTCTTCCAGGTCAAGTATATAGATCTATTCTCACATCTATTCTCTATATAGAGATTTTTTCTCACACATCCATTTTTCGTCTATAGTTATGTTAGATCTTCAGGTCTGTCAGTAGAGCAAATTCAAAGCTTTTCACGTGAATGTAGCAACATCTGCAGTTTGGATTGAAACCTTTTGAAGAAAGAGACCAGACTACTCTATCTTGATTGTGACAATGATTAAAATTTAGAATGGCACATCTTTTTTCTTCATTCTTAATGTGAGAAAATAAATTTATAGCATGGACATGTACAATGAGCATTTAACAAGGCAGTGGAAAAGCATAGATGTGCTGTTGACTATAAGTGTTACAGAAGAGTCCTCCTTATAACATGAACAGAGAAGAGAACAAATAGATCTATCCGGAAGGAGCTAAAAATCAAATAAAACTGGCTGATGCTACAAATAAGAATTAGAAAATTGAAGTATTTTGGGTCTCCTCTGAAGTCGGAGAAGGCCCGCCTGTGTTTCCAGGAAACCACTAAACTGGTAAAAAGCAGGCTTTCATGCAAAAATCAGTCAGAAGCGACATGTCATGGCTACGTCTGAATTCATAGTGGGCGAACGTAGAAGAAGTCTCCGTCCGTGTGTTGCTGGAGCCCTCTAGGGAAGCAAAGAATAGTAACACTGAGACCTACAAGGCGTGTTGTAAGAGGGACTGAGGTATGGGTCTAGGGAAGCTACCTAGTAAATAAAAAGTGTAGCAGAAATCGGATGTACTGGCCTACTTGTAGGTGCATAACTAGCACAACTTACACTTTTAGGTTTGGATCACATACAAATCACAAAGAGTGTTAACGAGTGGTCGATATAGAGCGTTCGAAGAAGAAGTATTTTGCAATTATAAAAAGACACAAAGGGTTGAAAGAGACCAATATGGAAGGAAGTATTCTGGCATGGAGGAAAAGAGGATGGAAGATGGATTCAGTATGTAACTTATGATTTATTCTGTAGAGGCCTTTCTGTCTGGTCTATGAGAGAAAGAAATTCAAAACATCTGTTAGGGTGGCAAAGTTCTGCTAAGGACAGTCTATTTGATGATGATTGTCTATTTTTAGTTAGTTAGTCGGGGTCTTTAGGGCAAAGTGGTTAGGTGCTTGTTTCTCATGTCAAAGGTACCAGGTTCTCTCCCTCATTGAGCTATCTGGATATTTTTTCTATAGATCCCTGATCTTAGTGTAGGTGAGATCGAGATCCTAGTCCTATTGGAAACAGGCGATAAAACATAGGTCCCATGTTCAATTTGAGCATGTAAAAGAACCCTTGGCAGTTCAAAATCGAGAAAAGCAGGCTAGAAAGCCGCTGCCACAGCAAAATTCATCAGGAAAGATTAAAAATAAAATTCCTACAAAAATACAATATCTTCAAAATTACATCGGGACCATTGCGGTGCTATGGAGTTCGTGCACTGCAGCTGAGATCTTCCTGTGTAAGAAAGTGATCGGAGCACAAATGGTTACTGACCAAAGTGCAATGAAGATGGTCCTAATCAATCAATCAATCAATCAATCAATCAATCAATCAATCAATCAGTTAGCTCATAACTTTCAAATTCACAAAAAAACCTCTTTTAAACCAAAAGGTTTTGTTGCAGATAATAAAGAAGATAAAAATTAAAAAATTAACTTCATACATAAGCAAGGGGACACTTTATTGTATTGAGTAAGACGTGGGAGTAAGACGTGGAAGTCAAAGATCAAAACCAAAACAAAGCTGAGAATATTTCAATCAAATGTGAAGTCAGTGCTGTTCTATGGCTAAGAAACATGGAAGACAACAAAAGAAACCACCAGAAAACTACAGACCTTCATAAATGGATATATACGTAGAATAGAGTAACTGAGATGGTATGATAAGATTATGAACGAGGAACTCAGAGAAAGAACTACACAGATACCAGTGGAGAAAGAGCTACGGAAGAGACACTGACGATGGATAGGACATACATTTAGAAGACCGACCCTGAAGCATTGCAAGACAGGTACTGTTTTGGACAAGCACAAGAGAAAGAACTACGCAGATACCAGTGGAGAATGAGCTATGGAAGAGGTGCTGACGATGGATAGGACATACATTTAGAAATCTGACCCTGAAGCATTGCAAGACAGGTACTGTTTTGGAACCCGCAGGAAAAGAGGAGTAGGGGAAGGCCTAGACAGACCTGAAGAAAAGTGCTGGATGCTGATATCAAAAGGATAGGTAAAACATGGAAAGAATTGGAAGGGATGGCAATAGAGAGGAAGAGCTGGAAGAAGTTTGTTGAAGATCTGTGCTCCATTGGAAGTTGAAAGGTGAAGAAGAAGAACTTTATGCATACAAGATAAAAGTGAGTGCAAATTTACACAAATTTGCTTGCCTTCATAAATCACAAAGAATGTTTTTTATCAATATAAGAAAGAGGTAATCATCATTTTTTGGACATGTAATGAGAAAGGGAGGCTTAGAACACATTGTGACAACCTGTAAAATCAAGGGGACAGACAGAGAGAATTTTGGACAACCTGACTGCATGGCACTGAAGTGTGTCAACATCTGAGATGATATCAAAAACCTGGGACAGAGATTTTGTAGAGATCCATGATCATCTCCACGATCCAGCATGGAACTTGATGAGGATGATGATGATTTTCCTTCAACTTCTCTCAAAATATTTTTACCATATTCACAAAAAAATGTATGATCTGAAAGGTTGAGGCTGGTTCAGTGCACAGGCAATGGACTGAACCACTACAAGTTCAACAATTTGCAGAACTACACCCATGTCAGAACTACGCACATGGGTGTCGATGGCAATGAAAGAGCAGACAGGCTTGCTGGCTCTGCCACTATATCAGGGGGTCAGCCAATGGATAGAGCTGACATTCTAAGCACCCTCATAGAGTGTGGCCACAAAGAGTATTTTCATTTAGGCCAATCCAGGTCAAGTGCTAGATTGCAAGAGCTGGGATTGAAGATTGGAGTGGCAAGAAAAGAAAAGCAGAACAGGTATATGGGTAGGCTCATCAATCAAAATCTAACTGGTACGGTCAGTTGCTGGACACTGTTGGAGATATTGCGAAGGAGATTGGAGCACCTATGGACATGTCCGAAGTGCAATGAAGATATTCCAAACTGAAACTGAACTTAAAACAATAATCAAAATATAAAAGGAAATCATTTTTTTAGCAATTCTACAACAGTAGAAGAGAATAAATGAGATGATGATGTTGAAAACTAGAGCTGCTGAACTTGCCACTGTTTCACAATCAATGTCATGTTGAGGATATTACACATGTTTTGCAGATGTTGGGTGCTACTGTAAATGATTTTTGTAATTGTTTAGTTACACTTTAATAGATTTATTTTGTTCCATGGTGAATAACGAGCATGTGAGAAGAACATGTGTTGTCATTTCAAATGGAACGCCCGAGTGGTTACCGGGCCCAAATTTGGGACGTAAAGAATAGAACCACTGTTACCTGCCACGCATGTCGAAGAGGCGACTAAGGAGGTTTGGTTGAAATCGGATGCATGTGTCCGCTAGGAATGCTAACCCGAAACAAATGCTTGCAGAAAACGGATGCACCAGGCCGTAAGGCGCATAACATGGTGCAACGACCCTCACAATGCGGAATGGGATAACGGATTCTATGGTCGCCAATCTGCCTCTGAGATTTTGCCACGCGGTAAGAATGTCAGACCCACCATCACGAGGGTGGCCAAAACATACTGCAGGAAGAGGTCGGCACAAACGGGAAGCAGAAATCATAGGAATTATATCCTACAGAACTGCCTCCAGTATGCAGACTTGAGAAGAAAGAGGTGGCCCACTTACACTAGTGTCCAAGACAAACTGTATGGTGTGGCTGATAATCTGAGACAGACGACTGCCTTTATTAGAGAATCCGAAATACCAATCTAGTGAAAATGCAGAAGAAGAAGATTTCAAATGGAAAAGTGCAACTGCAACAGAATTGCTAGCACAAGGATTTAAATGTGATAAAATAGTTAACCACTTAGAAAATGATCACATTTACTGACATAATATGAGAAAATTAAACAAAAATAAAATAGATACCTTGACAGACATCACCAGGATTGCGTTTATAATAGCCCTTGTTGCACCTGCATTCTGCTGACCCATTTAGGTTAAAACATGTGCTATTAGAATCACTACAGAAGCTAGGGTTTACTTTGCATTCATCAACATCCACATTACAGTTGGTGCCCTCCCAACCTGAGTTACAGGTGCACAATCCATTAACATTATTACAGTCCAGGGTATTTGCTTTAATACAGAAGCAATTGCTGAGGCAGTCTTGGCCATATGTTGTGTCATTACAAACTGTGGATAAAGTATGGAGAAACTTATGTCCCAAATACATTAACTACCAGGAGCAGTTTAGAGTATGACATAATTTATCTAATTTGGCCATTGGTCAACTAGTTGTTATTCTTCTTCTTCTTCACCAACCCAGCGATGCTTGGGTTCTTGTACTTTGGCCTAATGCCATGTAGTGTACATAGCATTGAAGAACTGAGATGCATGTGGATTTCAAACAGGAACCAGAAGGGGATTGGTTATTGGTTACTGACTTGACATCACACTCCAGGCAGATCCGTCGCTTTTCTTTTTTTTTTTTCCCCGATCCAGAAGCACTTGAGCTTTTCAGCTCTTCGGCTCGGTGCCATGGACATCGTAACCCTTCGGTTTGGTGCCACAAACACCATAAATCTGGGGAATCTGTGGCTTTTCTGCCATCCCGTGGAATTGAACCCGCACACACAGAGGGATAGTCACCCGTAGTCCAACGCGCTACGAACACGCTGGGCAGACGGGCATCCGTTGCTTTAAGAACCGTCGCTTTAAAGATTCACAAGGCATATTGCAGGCATGTATCATTGTTTGAAAGATTGAAAATATTTAGTTGCTTTTCCATTACTTTCTGTTCCTATTTAACTTTTATATTAACTGAAAGCTACTTAAAATTGAAGTATAAATAATAACGAATACATATCATCATGGCTTATGCTAGAAATGAAAGTTAAACGAAGCTTACCATTCATTCTATGATACCCTATGACCAAAAAAAAAACTTAAGATTTTTCATGAATGGTCATGATGATAGTTTGTGACCAGTTCATAAACAATGCATCCATTCACAATTTTCTTAATGTTTATCTATTCATAAATGGATTACCAATATATAGAGAGTAGTCAGACTTGTTTATTCAACCTATTGCTCATCAAGACTCTTGGTAAGTAGGATTTTTGTTTTCCTAATTTCTATTTTTATTTTTTATTGAATACTAATATGTTGCCTGCATAGTTAACACTTCATTATATTTGCTTATACAGTAACTATATTGGGAAACTTTAATGAACAAAATAGAATAGCTAGTTTTGTGTAATCTTATATTAGAGTGAAATAAATAAAGGACATTTAACAATAAAATATAATACTTATCATCATTATCATGTGCCATACATCTTCTTCTTCACCTTTCAACTTCCAACGAAGCACAGGTCTTCAACAAACTTCTTCCAGCTATTCCTCTCTTTTGCCATCCCTTCCAATTCTTTCTATCTGTTACCTATCCTTTTCATATCCCTCTCCAGCTCTCGTCTCCAGGTCTGTCTAGGCCTTCTCCTACTCTCTTTCCCAGTGGGTTCCTAAACATTGCCTGTCTTGCAATGCTTCAGGGAATGTTCTCAATGTGTGTCCTATCTATCGCCAGCGCCTCTTCCTTATCTCTTTCTCTACTGGTATCTGTTTAGTTCTCTCTCTGAGTTCCTTGTTTGTAATCTTATCATACCATCTCAGTACCTCTATTCTACGTAAGCTTCCATTTATGAAGGTCTGTAGTTTTCTGGTGGTTCAAATGAAAAAGTGCAACTGTAAAAATATTGCTAGCACAAAGGATTAAATGTGATAAAATAGCTAAGCACTTAGAAAATGATCACATTTACTGACATAATATGAAAATAAAAAAATAAAATATATACCTTGACAGACATCACCAGGGTTGGTTTTACTATAGCCATTGTTGCACCTGCATTCTGCTGACCCATTTAGGTTAAAGCATGTGCTATTAGAATCATTACAGAAGCTAGAGTTTACTTTGCATTCATCAACATCTACATCACAGTTGGTGCCCTCCCAACCTGAGTTACATGTACATGATCCATTAACATTATTACAGTCCAGGGTGTTTTCTTTAATACAGCTACAATTGCTGCTGCAGTCTTGGCCATAAGTTGTGTCATTACAAACTGTGGATAAAGTATGAAGAAACTTATGTCCCAAATACATTTACTACCAGGAGCAGTTCAGAGTATGACATAATTTATCTAATTTGGCCATTGGTCAACTAGTTGTTGTCCTTCTTCTTCTTCACCAAAGCTTCCCAAGGCATATCGCAGGCATGTATCATTGTTTGAAAGATTGGAAATATTTAGTTGCTTTTCCATTACTTTCTAATCCTATTTAACTTTATATTTAAAAAGGGTTTAAAAGCCGAAGGATTGACTTCATTGCACTGGGTTTTACCCCATGTGGCTTGGTCCCTTTCCGCAGAAATGGCACACCAACTGCTGAGAGTATTGCACAAAGCACGAACTCCGTAGCTCCGAGAAAAATCCGAGGGGTCTCTGGATAAAACTGCACTTGTGAACAGAAGGCCGCGGTTCCAATTCGCACCCATGACCGAATCGCAAGGCAAAGGGCTTAACCACTCGACCACTTTTATATTAACTGAAATGTTATGTCTAGACCTTCACCTACTCCTCTTTCCCAGCGGGTTTCAAAACATTGCCTGTCTTGTAATGCTTCCGGTAGCTCTAAATGTGTGTCCTATCTATCACCAGCATCTCTTCCTTAGCTTTCTCTTCACTGGTATCTGTTTAGTTCTGTCTCTGAGTTCCTTGTTTGTAATCTTATCATACCATCTCAGTCCCTCTATTCTACGTAAGCATACATTTATGAAGGTGTGTAGTTTTCTGGTGGTTCAAATGGAAAAGTGCAACTGAAACAATATTACCAGCACAAGAAATTAAATGTGATAAAATAGCTAACAATTTAGAAAATGATTACAATTACTGACATGACAAAATAAAAATAGATACCTTGACAGACATCACCAGGGTTGGTTTTACTATAGCCACCGTTGCACCTGCATTCTGCTGACCCATTTAGGTTAAAGCATGTGCTATTAGAATCATTACAGAAGCTAGGGTTTACTTTGCATTCATCAACATCTACATCACAGTTGGTGCCCTCCCAATGTGAGTTACAGGTACATGATCCATTAACATCATTACAGTCCAAGGTGTTTTCTTTAATACAGCTGCAATTGCTGAGGCAATCTGGACCATATGTTGTGTCATTACAAACTGTGGATAAAGTATGAAGAAACTTATGTTCTAACATTAACTACCAGGAACAGTTCAAAGCATAATAGAATTTATCTAATTAAGCCATGGTGCATCTGTTTTGTTACATAGTAAAGATATTGTAGTTAATTATCAACAAAAGACAATTCAGTTAGTTTAGGTAACAAAGAAAGAAGAATAAGAATGTATAAAAATATTATACAGGGTGTTCAAGATAAAAGTAGCCCGATTGACAAATCAAAAGTTGCCAGTTACGCATTGTGTTTTGTCTATTTACTATTTAAACTGGTTCTGACTAGCGCATCCATTGGTTCATCTCCTCTTCCTGCACCATAATTAAACACCATCACAAAAATACTGCGTCTTGACCTATACTATGTCATAATTTAACCATGTCATAATTTAACCTTCTCATTTTCTTAAAATTAATCATATTGGCTCCCTTAACAAGCTGCTTTTGTCTTGAACACCCTGTCTTTTGATAAGCTGACATTTTTTGATAAAGTTGTTAACTAATGTCTTTATGTTTAAATTATTTTAAATATCTACTATAAATGTACATTTATAATTCTTCACATAACATTCAAAACATGTTGAAAAAGTAAGGCTGTCACTGACTCTAACTTTAAATAATAAATAGAGGAACACTTGTAGAAAGATAACATAAATCTAGTGAATAAAATTGAAATAAACTGTGCATGTCAAATATTGTAATTCATTTTATGTTGAAAATTCTGATGATGACATACTTAATGTGCACTGGCCATTGACTTCATGGTAGTCTTGCTTGCAGACACAATCATAACTACCATCTGTATTGTTACATACTCTGGAAGCTGTACAATTATGGTTGTTGATTGGATCTGTGCACTCATCGATATCTGAGAAAATATGAGTGTGTCAAACAGTGAGTATGTACAGAGAAACTTGTATTAGATCAAACTGCAGTTTATAAATATTTAAGTAAATATTGGTTCAGAAACGGAATAAAAATAAAGACCAAGGCACAGCAGAATTTAACAAAATGTGGCAGAAAAAAGGATTCTATACATTAAATTTAAATAGCAGTAGTCAATTCCTTCAAATTTTCTTGCTAAATATTATAGTAAATTAAGAGCTTTTAAAGCACACAAACTGTGCATTATTTGAGACCATCATTAAAAGATTATGAAGTTGGAGATAGATTGGACATGCATGTTGTATGCTAGTTAGGGATATTGACTAGGACAGCTCTCTGATGTACAGTGTATGGGGAAAAAAATTGGATGGCTAAAGAAAACATGGACAAAATTGGGAAAAGAAAGTTGAAAGATTGTGATCTGATGATAACAATTGATAGCAAGACAGCATAGCACCAAAGTGGACATATCTTGTTGTAGCATTATGTGTCAAAATGGGGGTCTCTGTGGTTAAACCCTTTGTCTTGTGAGTCAAAGGTCGTGGGTTCGAATCCAGACCGCGTTATTCTGTTCATGAGTGCAGTTTGTTTCCAGAGACCCCTAGGATTGTTGCTGGAGCTACGGAGTTCGTGCTTGTGCAATACTCTCTGCAGGTGGCGTGCCATTTCTGCGAAGAGGGACCAAGCCATATAGGGTAAAACCCGGTGCAATGAAGTCAATCCTTCAGCTTAAAACCCATTATGTGTCAAATGGAACACAAAGAGGATATAGATAGAATAGTAGACAATGGTTAGTAGTCTGATTATGTTGAATAATAATATTTAGGATGCTCTATATACTTTTTGAAAATAAATGTCAAGAAATTTTGTTTTATTTAACAAGAAAACAATTTTATGAAATTCTACCAACACGTAGAACAGAATAAATTAGATGTTTAAAAATTAAGTTGCTGAACTAGCTACTGCTTCACACGTTCATGAAATTACATATCTCATAGGTGTTGGGTGCTACTGTATAAGATGTTTGTGATTGTTTTAAAGCACTTTAATAGATTTATTTTGTTCCATGGTGAGTAATGAGCATGTGAGAACGTGTTGCCATTTCAAATGGAAAAGTGCAACTGCAAATATTTTACTGGTTAGTTAATTGCATATCCTTTACAGGACTTTGCAAATCAACCCCAGCTTTTAACGCTGTTTGTGATTTTTCTAGGCATTATTACGTTTAGTAGTTTGCCATTGCTTTCTGAACGGTGGTGTCATCGTCCTTTTGTAAAAATCCATGCGCAACAATTTGCAACCAAACTGTCTGCAGTGTGATTCGAACTTAGAACGTCAGGGTTAATAGACCGAGTCACTATCCCCTAAGCCACAGATGCCACATTTTACAGGTACACTGGATTAAATGTGATAAAATAGCTATCCATTTAGAAAATGATCACAATTACTGACATGAGAGAATATATTAGAAAATAAAATAGATACCTTGACAGGCATCACCAGGGTTGGTGTTATTATAGCCCTTGTTGCATCTGCATTCTGCTGACCCATTTAGGTTAAAGCATGTGCTATGAGAATCATTACAGAACCTAGTGTTTACTTTGCATTCATCAACATCTACATCACAGTTGGTGCCCTCCCAATGTGAGTTACAGGTACATGATCCATTAACATCATTACAGTCCAGGGTGTTTTCTTTAATACAGCTGCAATTGCTGAGGCAGTCTGAGCCATATGTTGTGTCACTACAAACTGTGGATGGAGAATGAAGAAACTTATGTTCCTAATATAGGGTGTTCAAGATAAATGCAGCCCCATTGAGAAATCGAAAGTTGCCAGTTATACAGTGAGTGGTGTTTATTTACTATTTAAACCGGTTCTGACTAGCTCGTCCTACGTCACATTTGTTTATCGCTCCTTCCCTTCACAATTACATACCGTCACACAACCTTAATAATAATATTGAACAGCTTCAAGAACACATAAACTTACTCAACAATAGCTGCCTCAAATACAACATGAAGATCAATATTCAAAAGACAGAAGTCATGACTATAAGCAGAGAACATAAAGATATCAACATAAAAATAAATGACCAACGCTAACGCAGGTGAGAGAATTCAAATACCTTGGAAGTATCTTCACATCTGATAGTAGACTGGACAGAGAGATCGAAACTAGAATCCAGCAAGCCAACAACATTACATACCAGCTTACCCCAATTTTGAAACACCCAGCTATTCCAGTAGTGACTAAAGGACAAATTATAAATTCAATCTTTATACCAACACTGTGCTACCAGAGCCAAACATGGGCACTGACAAAAGAACGAGAAAGGAAAATTACCACATGCGAAATGAGATGCCTGAGGAAAGCAGTAAATAAAACAAGAAGAGACCATATAAGAAATGAGGAAATTAGAAGAACAGTCGAACAACACCTGCTATTAGATTCATTGAAAAACAGAGACTCAAATAGTTTGGCCACTTGGTCAGAATGAACCCGAATACACCAGTTGCAAGAGCGTACAACCTGAAAATGGAATCATCAAGAGGAAAGGGCAGACCAAGAAAAAGATGGGTTGATGGAGTTACAGACATCTTAAAACTCCACAATACCACATCATATCAAGCGACCGGCGTGCATTATCTCGAAACCGATCATCAGTTAAACCTGCTACGTCTAGCGGCAAAAAAGCAGAGAAGGACAAAAGAAAGAAAAGAAAGTAACAACAACGGGCTATACTACGTCATAACTGAACCTTCTCATTTTCATAAATATATGTCAGATTAGCTCCATTCACAGGCTGCTTTTATCTTGAACACCCTGTATAAAAATTACTAAATTCAGAGTACCCCAAAAGTTAAACAAA
This sequence comes from Arion vulgaris, assembly GCA_020796225.1. NCBI lineage: Eukaryota > Metazoa > Mollusca > Gastropoda > Stylommatophora > Arionidae > Arion > Arion vulgaris. The sequence goes on from CM036772.1 coordinate 12,078,136, forward strand.
TTTAGTAAAAGTTAAAATGGTAAACTCTGATTTGTGTTGCATAGTAAAGATAGTATAGGGAGTTATACATTTATAGCAATGGTTCGGACTCAGCAACAATTTGTATTTTCCCATATAAAAATGATATGCTCTCTCCAGGGATTGATATCTAGTTGTTCTTCAAACTACAAGGAAGTAGTAGTTCTCTGCGAGGGGAAACAGGGTTATTGTTTTCTGGAAGGAAACCCCATCTTCAAGGCTCGCCACTGTTTTTTCCACCTCACAATAAGAATCTAACTTTAAAAATAATTTAAAAATGAACACTCACAGAAAGATAACATAAATCTAGTGAATAAAATTGAAGTAAACTGTGCATGTCAAATTTTGTAAATCATGTAATGTTGAAAAATATGATGAAGACATACTTAATGTGCACTGGCCATTGACTTCATGGTAGCCTTGCTTGCAGACACAATCATAACTACCATCTGTATTGTTACATACTCTGGCAGCTGTACAATTATGTTTGTTGATTGGATCTGTGCACTCATCGATATCTGAAAAAATGACAATGTTTAAAACGCTATGTATCTACCAAATATATTTATATGTTTATATTGTCTAATCATCAAGTTGCATGTCCCTTGCGGAATGTCGTTTTCATTACAGCCTACCTGAAAAACTCTCTGCATCGAGCAAGTTCTCATGCCTCTTTCAGTGCCATGTTCAAGTTCTTTTTCTTCTTCTTCTTCTTCTTCTTCAGCGATCTCTGGTCATGCGCTTAATTTACTGTGGACCACAAACTGGGCAGACAGCTTCAGGTCTGTCAGGTTTCCCCAAGCTTAGTTTTCAGGTCGACTGGGTGTGGCCACATGTTGCTTCTCAGCTCACACAGAAGAGGACAGTCTTGCAGGATATGCTCTGGTGTCTGTTCTGCCTGCTGACACTGGCAGAGAGCTGTTTGACTTATTCCTAGTCTGTATAAGTGTTTGTTGAGTCTGCAGTGTCCGGTGCGTAGTCGAAATATAATGACCTGGTCTGTTCTGCTTAGGTCTTTGAGGGAGTCTTTTCCATAATCATATCCAGTGTTTGTCTTCCAGTCTACTGCAGATTTTCTCTGTATGAGGGTTTTGACCTCTTGAAAGACAAGGGTTGGTAAATTTGCTCTTTGGCACTGCCCTCCTTAGCTAAGACATCAGCACTCTCATTGCCTGCAATGCCACAGTGAGATGGAATCCACTGCAAGTGAATTTCTGCCTTTTCTGAAAGCTGAGCAAGTTCTCTTTGTAGTTTTTGTACTGTGCTGTCAGTGGATTTAGCCTCCAGGGCTTGTATAGCTGACAATGAGTCTGTAAGAAATACAAGTTCTTTTTGATGTCCTGCTGCCACCTTTGTCTTGGTTGTCCCCTGCCTCGTACTCTAGGAACCATGCCTTCCATTACCATTCTCTCCTATCCACAGTGTTGTTTAATGTGGTCTAAATATTTAATCTTTCGGGACATGATGCTATTTATGAGCCAATGCTCCTCGATATGCAGGTCTTGTAGGATATCTGTTTTTTCTCTTCTTTGTCCAGGATTTCTAATAACTTTTTTGTAACACCTTGTTTCAAAAGTTTCAATTTCATTCTTTAATGTTTGTGTTATGGTCTATGATTCACATCCATATGTTACCACAGGGAATATGTATGTTCTCAGAATTCTTACATTTGTTTCTTTGCTTGTGTTGTGCCATAGTTTCTTCATGATGATATTGTCTAATAATTTGTTCAAATCTTATTTCATACAACATGTATTCTTATCAATATTACATATGATGTGGTAAATCAGGATGGCATAGTGGTAGTATCAATCTATCAAGTGTCAAGCCTGCCAGCGTAGGCGATCATGTCTCTCCACAACTCTCTCTCCTTGGTGCAGGTAATCAGTTCTGATGTCGATCTTGTGTCAAACCATGATGTCAGGCTATCTAACACTTTCTCCCTCTGTCTTCCACAACCTCTCCTTCCCTGAATTTTACCTGTTGTCACCAAATGTTCAAATAGTATACTGGATTCAATTTCTAATATATATTGGTTCAACTCCGTTAATTTGATTGTCATCTCACACATTGGACAAGTACACAAGCTCTTGTCAACAGTTCTGTATTTGTCACTCTTTTATACCATTCATTTATAGATCCATGATCACAGATACCAGTTGACATTGCTCATGATGATGATGATTAAATACTGTTATATACCAATATTTTAGACTTCAGGATCTTTTTTCAATGTTTTAAAAAATGTACAACAACACATCACTTGTCTCTCTTACCTGTACATTGACCATTGACTTCCGTATATCCTTTCTTACAGACACACTCAAAGCTACCATCTGTGTTATTGCATACTCTGAGCCCTGTACAATTTTGAATTGTGGGTAACAAGCATTCATTGATATCTGTAGAAAGATGAGCATATTGCCAAACATGTGCAGCAGAATATTATAATACATGCAATGTAACTCTTCTTTTTCTCATATTTATCATGTTCCCAATGGAATATAAGGTTGCAAATTACCACAACCATTTATATTTGTTTTTTGATTCAGTGCTTCTAATGAAAAAATATTAAATAGATGTTGGATTGAGGGTTTTGATATGTGATCCTAGTCTCATGTCTCAAATGTACTTTGTTTACATCCTGTATGAAGCGATCAGGTAATTTCACAGAGATCTCTGACCTAAATGTCTGTAAGATCAAGTTCCAAATCCTATTGAAGATCAACAATAAAATGTAGACCCTGTGCTTAAGTTAAGCCAATACATTAATCCGTGGCAGCTGAAACTCGATAAGAATATGCTGGACAACTGGCGCCTAAGCTAAAAATAAATTGATACTAATTAAAAACAAAAAATTTTCATCACCCTCAAAATTATATTGGCGAAACATGTAATAATAAATTACTGTAGTTTTAGAAAATACAAAAACAATGACAATATGCAGCAACGTTTTGACCAAAAGGCCTTTATCAAGCAAACAATACAACAGGAGTGACGAATTTCACAGCATACTACATTTAGACTACAACAGAGATTCCAACGGGCATAAAATGAAAATCTGTGACTAAAAATGAATGAAATAAATGCAAAAAAATTAGAAGTGGAAATAGATGAGAAACAATAAAAAATCAAGTAAATATATAACTTATATACATTTAACCCTCCCCATGAGGCCATTACCTTGTAGTGGTGGGGAGGCTTGCATGCTCCAATGATACAGTGAGCTAGGACGGCGGGAACTTATGTTCCCGGAAGGGTTACAAGCCGGAAAGGTCACTGAAGAGGGACAGACGAAGCATGGTCTCCTGGTCCTCCAGGTTGGGGGTTGGACTTGGGACTAACAATCCCATCCTTTAAAAAAAATTAAAGTTACAGAAACAACAACAAACATACAACCTACGGGCATGAAGGGCTACCAGAGTCATTGACTCACATAACTGGAAGTGGTGAAAGCCGAAAGGAAGTTACTTTCATGAGGACGGAAGTCCTGAATAACGATAGAGCAAGAGCTGAAGGAAATGAATCATAGCTGGAACACAATACAGAGGAAGGCCATGAACAGGGAAAAATGGTGTACGTTTGTTGCTGCCATAAACGCCAAGGGCGTAACAGGCTAAAGAGAGAGAGAGAGGATACATTTAACATATACACATATAGAATATAGAGCATGAGAAGAGAAAGTACTAAGAAGCGTAGGAATGTAATTACAAGATCCAATGTGCTATTATGTTGCATTGTATATATAGACAATGAACAAATATTGGGGGCTTCCTGAAACAAATAAATTACCAAGCATTGGATTAGAACCACAAACCCTTATTTCTTACAGAATCCACTGCCTAGCTCTACAATACAAGCACTTTTAAGAACACAACCAGCTAGTTCTCAATAAAGACTTTTACTGAGAAGTGTCTTTCATAAAACGTCACTAGTTGAACACAGAATAATCAGGTCAGTGTATCACATGAACAGTATATAGCAGACACGCAAGAAAACTAAGCCACTTTCACAGAAGCTGTCTACGCAGACTATTAAAAATAAACTGACGGAACAAAATTCCAGATACTGAAGTCCTCATAAGAGCAAAGATCCCAAGAGTCAACACCCTGTTGCAGAAGGCCCAATTGAAATGGGCCGGTCAGACTTCTTGGATGCCTTATAAAAACATCACAAAAAACAGTTGATGTATGACAAGCTTGAAGGGGCAGAAGTTCAGCTGGTGGACAGAAAAAACACTTTAAATACACTCTTAAAGTGTTTCTGAAATGCTTCGATATAGACACCACATGCTGGGAATCCCTGGCGCAAGATTTCCAAATGTGGCGCTGTAACAACACAAGTGGAACTCACATAGCTGAGAATCGTCGTGCTGTTGAGGCACAGAGAAAACGAGATGGCAAAAGACAGAACACTCAACACCCACATGACTAACCTTGATCATGTATGCCCCCAACTGTAGTAGGGGATTATGTTCTAGGATTGGACTCTACAATCACCTCCGCACACACCAGAGAAGCCAGTGAATATGATCAATAAATAGAAAATAAACAAGTATTGAGGGCTTCAGGAAAATTTTTACCAAACACCAGATATAATACATAATACACAGCAAACCAAATTTTATCAACAGTTTTTTGACCTCTTGATATTATTTACATAGCATGAGAGACTATTCTAAAATAAATACCTTGACAAGCACCAACATTGTTGGGTCTACTATAGCCATCCTCACACTTGCATTCAGCAGATCCAATTAGGTTAAAACATTTGTCATGAGGATCAGGACAATAGTCTACTGTTTTATTGCATTCATTAATGTCCACATTACAGTTGGTGCCCTCCCAAAATGGGTTACAGGTGCATAATCCATTAACATCATTACAGTCCAGGGTGTTTGTCATAGCACAGCTGCAATTGTTGAGACAGTCTTGGCCATACTTTGTGGTATCACAAGCTATGGATAGATATTAAACAAACATGCACTCATAAAATAGAAAAAGTTCATGTAGACACAATTATTTCTGTTTCAATTTCAGTTTGGAATATCTTCATTGCACTCTGGACATGTCCATAGGTGCCATGATCGTCTTTGTTATTGGTTATTGGTTACTAAACTGACGTCATTGCACTCCAGGCAGACCCATAGGTGCTCAGTCTCCCCAACAGATATCGAAGAGTATGCATACTGATGGCTCCTGTGGCTCGCTGATTAAACACACCTCTCACTCTGCCTCTCAGGCATCCAGTTCGACTTGAACAACGGGTAACTCCAAACTGCTTAAATTGCTTGATCGATTCAACATCGATTTTAGTGTCCTCATCCAACAGAGAGTCGTGAAGAGACCGAAGAATATCCCCTTATCCATCTTCAACTCCCCAACAATCGATGCTGTTGATGCAAGCCTATCCGCTCTCTCATTACCGTAAACACCCGCATGCCCAGGACAGTATATCCACGTAAGCCGCTGGAGGTTAGAAACTTCTATAGACGACATCCACTCATCGAAACCTGCCCTTCTGGATCTTGTGAAGCATCGACTGAGAGTCAGATACAACAACTGCCCCAGTAAATGAAGTCCCAGAGATCCAATGGAGGGCAGCAGTAAGGCCTCAACCTCCATCCTCCTACTAGAAGTAGTTGTCCTGTATGCCCCACTTAGCTCTGCAACAACCCTACCAAGCGCATTAGCCAAGAAACCCCAGCCGGATTTCTCACCACGTTGAACCGACCCATCGGTATATACAACAACATCATCATCATCCCTTGCATTATCTTCTATCAGCTGCTTAACTGCGAGATCAGCCTTCATGTTGCCCCAATCTCTACATTCTCTTCCAAGAGTAATGATAACATTGAGATAGTTGGTCATGCTACCATCTGTTGGGATCCATTCTTCCCTTTGGTAGGGTCACAACCTTAGTCTTTGTAATATCTCCAACAGCTTCCAGCAACTGACTGTACCAATTCAATTTTGATTGATGAGCCTACTCATATACCTGTTGTGTTGTTCTTTTCTGGCCACTCCAATCTTCAATTTCAGATCTTGTAGTCTAGCAGTTGACATGGATTGGTTTAAATGAAAATCCTCTTTGCAGCCATACTCTGTTTAGTTTAGTCGTCGGATCACCATCACTGCACGTCGAACAAATTAGTCCATAAGTGCTCGATCTCTCCCTCAGTATGTCCATCAGCGTGTGGCGACTAACGACACGGTTCTTTGTTGGTTTACAATTCTTCTTTGTCTGCCAGCATAGCGTTCTTGTCGAGCTACACCACACTTAACTTTGAGGTCTTGCAGTCTGGTTAGTGTTGTGGATTCACTGCTATCACCTGAATCATGTACACGCCCTCTCTCCTTAAGGAATTTATAATATCAGCCTGGTCCATTGCTCGTCCGCTTTGGACAGCAGCCATACCTGCAAGCCTATCCGCACGCTCATTCCCCTTTACACCTGCATGCCCTGGCACAAAAATAAAACTGATCCTTGTCAGCTTAGACCTCCCCAGCGATTCTATCCAATGTCTCCTAGCCCATCCTGTTTCAATCTTCCTGAGCATACTCATTGAGTCACTGAGAAAACATGCATGGATAAAAGTCTGTGATTCTAGCCAAATCATCGCTTTGGTAACCGCCATGATTTCCATAGTGAGACTGCTTGTAGTCACGGCAAAACCACCACTGTCTTCCTTCACAACATCACCTCCGACCTGAGCAGTGAAAGCCCACGAGCTCCGCACATGTCGAATCACCGAACCATCCGTATAAAGTAAGTGCAGTATTTGAGAATAAAGTAATACAAAACATTATTTATGGTATCAACTCACGTATACACTCCCCATTTGCTGTGCGGAAAAATCCAATTTGGCACACGCATTTGAATGTGCCAGGCATATTTTCACAGCGACCATTTTTCCATACTCTGTAAGAGCGTTCAAGATGTCAGCCTTCTATTCCTACCAGGAAACTTTCAGCATAGTTATTCCAAGTTATACAAAGCAAAAGATCATCCATGCAAAAGGTGGACCACAGAAATAACAAAGGCAGGGAAGAACACTATTAGTGAAGCTCACACACTAGTCTGCTTTAGAAATCTCTTACTTATCCTGATACTGTGAGACAAAACAGGATAAGAGAAAAGAAAGAAAGAAGACACGTACACAAGTTGTCTCATTTCTTCATGGAGTGGATAGTACACTTGGTTTATAGATAAAAAGTCACAAGATCAAATTTCACAGTAGGAGTGGAATTTTTTCAACTATAGACTGTCAGGCCAGCCCATCCTCAATTCTGCATCCGAAAAACACTTGAAAACATGATGTTAACCACATCACCCATCGTGTGTCTGGTTGAAAATAATATGTGGGCTAACATTGTGTTTTACAAAAATACCCCATGGTTTGAAAATGGGTCCTTTACAATTTTACTTTTTCATGAATTTTGATCGTGTCTACATCTTGGTTAACTTGCATTGGTAGACAACATTTCTTTTCATTTTTCTCTTTTCCATCATGTTTTGTATTTCATTTGAACTTTGTGTTTGTATGAAGAGAATTCAGGATAAAAATTATGGCAGCTGTAATGAGTCAGTATAGGGAAAGTCACCCTGTGATAACAACCCAAAAGGCCCAATCAACTCTCTCCCACGAAAGCAACAAATCTCCATATTCAGACTGAATGGATCACAACCATTTCTGGAGCCTCCTGTATAGAAAGTTCACAATCTGTGAGTCTGAGGTCTCCTTCATTCGACTGTGTATTTATGTCTTTAAGCATTTCAAAATACTCGTCATTCTAAAGAAGAAGGGTTTACTTCACTGCACCGGGATTTTACCTAATATACTCAGTCCCTCTTCAGAGAAATGGCATGTTCCCTGCCATGAGTATTGCACATACTCTGTAGCTCTGACAAAAATCTTATACATCTTCAGAAAAAATACACTTGTAAACAGAACATCAAAGTCCAGATTTAAGTCCAGATTCGAACTCATGACCTTTGTAATGTAAGGCAATGACTCAACCACTTAGCCACAGAAACCACCGCTCAGTATTACAATCATGCCCTATGCATACAACATTGAAGAACCAAATGGAGATTGGTTTAGGTAAGGATCACCACAACAGTCTTATGGGACATATGCCATTGAGGGCATGGTCGCAGAACGCTATCTGAGGTACATGTTTTAAATAAAATTCTGTTGAAAGGCATCAAGCAGTGATAGATTAACTCTGAATACAGTGATGCCGGTTTTGGTGATGTTAAACTCTTAAAATGCAGTATTTGAGAATAAAGTAATACAAAACATTATTTATGGTATCAACTCACGTATACACTCCCCATTTGCTGTGCGGAAAAATCCAATTTGGCACACGCATTTGAATGTGCCAGGCATATTTTCACAGCGACCATTTTTCCCACAGTCATTCTTAGTAGGGTCATAACACTCATCTATGTCTTCTGAGCAGGTTGTTCCATTCCATCCACTTCTGCACACACATGTACCATTAGTAGCTGTACATTTATCTGTATTGGCCATATTGCATTGACATGTGCTCTTACAGTTTGGCCCAAATGTCCACGCCTCACATTCTGAAAAAAGAAAGAAAAGAGTATATTTTAACCCTCTCACGCATAGTGTACCACTATTTGCTCGTTTCATAGCTATACATGTGTGTTTCGAGACTTCTGACTCATAAAGTCTACTGCTAAGCTCTAGCTGCGGATGGTGTATTTATTTGCCAGAGTGGCAAATTACCTTGTACTTCTACTGTGTAGTCAAGATGGAAGATGAGACAATATCCATTCAGAAAATTCATGCAGGAAAGAGTTGATATGCATCCCAATATGCTAGTCAGTATAATCAATTACTTAAAAGTGATTGTTTCCCGCAGAGTGTTTGCTTCAGCAGATGCATGAGATGTGCATGCTGGTTATACATGCACTTAAACCACCAAATCTTATGGCCCTCCCTGCTTGTCCCATGTCTCTTCATTCTTATCATCACTGATTTATCCTTTATGGTATTATTCTCCCCTATATGTCTCCCCTGTCCATACTCTATGTCCATTTTACAGATGTTCTCAATGCTAGCATATATTCTCTTCTTCTTCTTCTTTAACTCCCATTGAAGCATAAAGCATCAACAAATTTCCTTCAGCCAGATCTATCTTAAGCAAACCTACTTACTTCATTCCAATTCATTCTCGCCTTTTATCTTTCTATGTCTACAGTTTGTCTCCATGTCCTTCTAGGTCTTCCACTACCCCTCTTTCTGCTCAGATTTAATTTAAGAGCCACGTGTGGGTGTCTGGTCTTCTGCATTCTTAATGTTAGCACATTTGTTTCCTGATAACATAAACGCACTAATCTAAACAGAGATGAAGTGTCTACGGAGAATGCTGGGAGTATCAAGAAGAGACCGGGTTAGAATTGAAGACATCAGGAAAAAAGTGGGAACAACAGCAGTACTGAACTTCATAAAAAAACAGCAAATTCAATATTTCCGCCACATAAGCAGATTACCTACAGACAGTGCGCCTCACAGAGCAATGTTACTCCGATACAGTGGATACAAAACAAATGGCAGTCCACACAAAAAAGGTGGACCTCAGAGATAGCAGGGTGACGAAAACGCTGTTTATGAAGCGCACACAAAAACCTGTTCTAGAAATCTATTCTTATCCTGATGCTGTGAGGCAAAACAGGATTCAAGTAAAGAAAAGAAGACTAATGAAAACTTGCAAACACAAAAGATGAGCTTGCCATTCAAGCTATTTATTTATTTTCATTTTAATTCATCATAATCTTGATTGTCTGTACTATCAACAAAAACATCAAATTTATAATTAATTAAACCGTACCTTTACAAATCACTCCATCGGCACTTAATTTAAAACCAGTTTCACAAGTGCAGAAAAATGTCCCATTTGTGTCTGTGCAGGTGCCGTTAATGCATGGATTACGTTCACATTCATTGACATCTATGGACAACACAAGCAACGGTATATTACTGTTTTGCACATTTGTAAGTTTTACCAGTTAACCATATTAAATGACAAGTAAAAATATCACATAAAATAATTAATGGAAAGAAACTGAAGCAAGCAAGTAAAAGGTTTCTTTCATCTTGGATATGCAATTGTAGTCACCAGGGGCTCACTCTCTTTATCTCCCTCTTTCTCTCTCATATATATATATTATATATATATATATAAATAATTTCGTTAGGATGTTTGATAGATTGAAAAAAACTATCATTATTGCACTTCAATGAATATCTACCTGTGCTCCAACCTCTTTCTTATACAGGAAAGTTTCAAAAACACATTTCCCAAACTCTGTAGAACCAATGAGTATCTCTGAGGTAATTTTGATAATAATGATTTTGACCCACATTTTCAAACTAACAATTTTTACATAAGTCAATTTCCTGTAATTAAGAGTTCTAAGACATAAGAAGAAGCACAGAGGACAGAGAATATGATTATTAAGTAATTAAACAAATGAGCTAATACACACTTATATGTTGGTCCTGAAGGACACACATACCTAACACAAAAGACATGGTAAGCGAAATCTCTTTGCTTTGAGAGCTCAACTGGTTGTTGTCTCTAAAATGCTTGTCTTCATAATAATAATTCCTCTCGTATCGTTATACGTTACATAGGGTCTGCAAGTAATTTCTCCATACAGCTCTATCCTGGGCAACTTGCTCAATCTTTTCCATGGAACTGAGATCGATATTTCTTGCCTCTCTCAGCAAAAATTGTTTTTCAGGGTCTCCTTAGGTTGTCCTCTCTTTCTTGAACCATTTGCATCCCACATCAATGTCTGCTTCGAAATTCGTTGATCATTTCTACTCAAGGTATGTCCAGCATATCTCCATCTTCTCTTTCTTATAACAGTTGTCACTAGTGGTTGACCAGACATTTCTCTGATTTCATCACTTCTGAATTCGGTCCATTTTATATTCATTAGTTTTTGCAGACATCTATTTTCAAATGCATTCAACTTGCTTCGTCTTCATAGCTAGGTCTTTATGCCAAAATGAATAAGTGTGCGTTTGGCATTCATGTTGAACATGTACTCACGCTGAGAGTCTCATATCGTCTTCTTCTTCAAACCCCAGGAATTATGATTTTTCACTCTTTTTCCTATAGTGCAATGGGGAGTACCGACTTTCTTTAAAACTCAGAAACCTTCAACAGCTTCAGGTATGTAGTGCTATGCTTAGTGCTGTGGTGACTTCTACTCAGGTAGGGTTTGAGAGCCTCATATTGCTGTGTAGTATTATCTTGTTTGTTTGACTACTTAGCTTCTGCTTCTTATTTTCTCTAATCCTGTCACAGCGTCAGGATAAGAAGAGATTTATAGAACAATCCTTTATGTACGCTTCCTACATGGTGTCTTTCACTACCTCTGTTACTTCTGTGGTCCACCTTTTGCGTGAACGACCTCTTGCTTTGTATCCACTGTATCGGAGTAGTATTGTCCTTTGAAGTGCACCGTCTGTTGGTAATGTGCTTATGTGTCAAAACAATTTCATTTGTTGTTTCTTGAAGTTCAGCATTGATGTTTTACCAATGTTTTGCTTTATATCTCTTCATTACTAAACTAGTCTCTTCTTCATACTCCCAGCATTCTGCGCAGACACTTCATTTCTGTTGTGACTAATTTTCTTCTATCCTTTGATGTAAATGTCCAAGTTTGGCACTGATAGCATAATGAGGGAAGAAAGATTGTGTTGAACATTGCTCTTTTTGTGTTTATGGTGACATGTCTGCATTTCAAAATTGGGGTCTTTTGTCAACATTTCATGCAATAAAGCAAATCAAATATTTAGACAAATGACTTCTTGTTATTGGAATTAATGTCCATATACTCAGGAAGACCCTTAAAGGTATTCCTGTTTAGATGACATTGGCAATGCAGTTATGTAGCAGTTAGGGATGATTCCACAATTTTCCCAAACAAAGAATTTCCAGATACCTTTTTCATCTGAATTACTAGAGAAAAGTATATATTGAGATTTGAACTCCAACCAATGATGTGCAGATCCAGCTCACTACTGCCCGGGTTACATGGAATCTCGCACCATTGGTATAAATTTACAAAGCAAAATACTGAATTAATAAAATTGCTACAATTCTTAGAGCGTGACACTGTGGTCTCAGAGTACACCTCCATAGAATGGGTCTCAGGAACTCAGCTGCCTGCACATGTGGAGCACCAAAGCAGTCCCCAGAGCACATCATACAAGACTGCCCAAGCCTAAGCAGTGTGAGAATGGAAATCTGGCCAACAGAAATAACCCTACAAAACAAACTATGAGGGAACCGGTGAAGACCTCAAGCGCACCACCCTGTATATGACACATAACAGAGTAGTCGCATAGCAAAAGTTAATCGTAGAAGAAGCTACAACTCCAACTTGAGTGTCTGATATGCAACTTACTTAGACAACTAATTTGATCTAGCGCCAACATATATCCTGGCATGCAGTGGCAAATCTCTTTTCCATTCTCAAATGCACAAATTTCAGTACATTTTTCAGCAATGCCACAGGTCTTGGCAAGAGGATCACCTGTGGTGGAAGAAACAGAAGTAAAATTTGATAATTTAGTTTTTGTTTAGATTAAAATTTACAAATTTTGCATAAAAAAGAATTGCATTTATTTCCAGAGATATCTAGGGTGGTTGCCAGAGCTATGGAGCGGATGATTTGTGCAATATTTTCTGCATCTGGCAAATGTCTACACTAACTCATTTGAGTAATTAAATTATGCCTGTGTGTTGGTATTGGTATATTGTTAGGCAGTGGTGGCTTGTCATTAAGGGCAAGTTGGGACAGGCCCCCAAAAAATAATGTGTAACGTGTATTTATTATTTTATAAATTATTTGCTCATAATTATTACTTTTAACATAATACTGATTAGCTTTGAAAGTTGAATATATAAGTCTAAAATATCATATATAGTCTGAAATTATATGCATTTCCTCCCTAATTAGTATACTTCATGCATTTCCAGCGCACTATTTTTTAGAGCCAGTAGAATTGTCGTCTATTTAGACCGTGTGTGAACATATCGTCCTCTGACCTCTCTCACTCGACTGATTATTTAGCACAGACAAATATGTGATTTCCATTTATTCAGTAGGGAAATTCTTATGTGGCCAAGCCATCGCACAGTTAAACGGTGTTATGCTGCTGAAAATTAGTCCGGGTGCGTAACTACCAAGTTATATATTTAAAAATAGAAAATAATTGAAATAATTAACTAACAACCATAGAATAGTTTAAAGTAATCGTCCATTCCATCAATATACATCTGTGTACGACAATGTACATTAGACAAATTGATTTGAGTTGTGACCAAAATAAAGTGATAAAACATGATTTTTCCAAAATGTTTTGCCTATCCCACCAACAAAAATGATCTTGAGCCACCACTGCTGCTAAGATCAATAGACAAAATATTTCCATCGAAAGATATTGTATAAATAGCTTCTTGCTTTGGATGTATTTCAGAGGGATGCCTGAGTTTAGCTCTACCAGTTGTCAGATAAAATTGCGTCCTTATTAAGGCATACTGAGAGGTTTATCTGGCCGAATAGATTACAGCGTGGCTTCCATGAGGGAGACCTGGGTTCAATTCATGGTAAGGCAAAGGAGTTTTTCTGTTGAGGCATAAAGAAAACATCCTAATCTGAACACTACACTAGCCATGCGTGCATTAAGTTCCACAGTCTCATGTCCGTTCTGTTCCTACACCGCCCAAAAAGCAGTATTACAGGCAGTAATGACAGTAGCAACTAAGAGGTTATACTTACGGAAACAAGTATTTCTGTTGGTGGTATTAAGGACATAGCCCTCAAAACATTCACAAGCAAAGCCACCTTGAGTGTTCCTACAGGTCTGATCACAGTTACTTAGATCTGGTTTGGTACACTCATTAATGTCTGTAAAGCAAAGATAGATATTGCTACAGCACGAACAAAACAAAATCAGGAGGAAAAGAAGTTCTGACACACAAAAGTTAAGAGACATGTAAGTTAGAAGTAAGGAATATGTAGAAACAAATATTGGATTAAACATGTGCCTCTAATAAATCTTGTACCAATAATGAATTCTAGACTTACAATGAATTCTAGACCCATGATGACTTCTAGACACATGATGAATTCTAGAGAGAAAATAAATTCTAGATTCACGATGAATTCTAGATTCACGATGAATTCTAGATGCACAATGAATTATAGACCCATGATGACTTCTAGACAGAAAATTAATTCTAGACGTATAAGTGAATTCTAGATGTTTTTATTATTGTTTTGTTACTAAACTGATTCAACTCAGGCATTTCATGTCTGCAAACTGATTTTTCCATGTAAAATCCGTTTTCCAATTTCTTACAATGGCAGCAGCGTGCACATTGTAAATTACTTTACACTGGCAGCCGTGTGCTCAATGTACTCGTAATTAGTATTCCTCGCCATACAGGCAGATTTTCTCCGACTTCAGAGGTACTCACGTTATCGTCCTGAGTAAGACCAGGGGACTCGAACAAATGCCGGACAGTAGGTTCGAACCCGAGCTATGAGGCGTCTCACAGCTAGCAGGCCGAGCTACTATCAACTACTCTAGGCAGTCCCCCAATTCTAGATGTGAAAGTGAATTCTAGTTATTGGTTGTTGGTTACTAAACTGATGTCATTGTACTCCGGGGTTCATATCCTATGGTCTGCAAAAGCTAAAAGATATTTTCACTTCATTTGTAATGAAATGGCTGCTGTTATAAAGCAAGACAGATGGGCTCTGATAGCAAAATTGAAAACACTGCACTAGTGGGCAGTGAAAATTCTGAGGTTCAAGGCCAGCTTGGTCGAAATCTCTCAGTGTATATGCAATATGAGATTGTACTACAGGAGACCTTGATTTTTTTCTTAGAGATCTAAACTACGAGTACCCATGAAGTCGAAGTAAGACTCGCCTGAATTGCAAGGGACACTGGTGATAAGAAAAGCATTAATTTGAGCAAAATTCAGTCAGAGGTGCCATATTAACCACCATGATTACACCTGAATTCAGGGTCCTGTGGCGTAGAGGTTAGTCGCTCGCCTCTCGTTCCAAAGGTACTCAGTTCGCTCCCCTGTGGAGCCATCAGGATATTTTTTCAGAGATCCCTGATCTCAGTGTAGGTGAAATCAAAATCCTAGTTCTTTCGGAGACAGAAGATAAAATGTAGGTTTCATGTTCAATTTGAGCATGTTAAAAAAGCCATTGGCAGATCAAAACTAAGAAAAGCAGGCTGGAAAGTCACTGCACGGGAGAAATTCATTAGCAAGATTAAAAAATTCCTATAAAATATTTTTACCATCTTCAAAATTACACCGGAACCTCACCAGTGCTACAGAGTTTGTGCACTGTTGTTGAGGTCTTTATGTGTAAGAAAGATCAGAGCACACATAGTTACTCACCAAAGTGCAATGATGATGATCTTATCAATCAATCAATCAATAAATTAGGAGAGAGTAAAGGAAAACCGTTGCCTCTGATAACATATGGTCGGCAGGTACAAATTCTAGGAAATAAGACCACAACTGTGCATGATTCTCGCAATCCAGTGTTGTTGTATATAACTAATTCATTTTAAAAAACAACATGCTAAATCAAGGTTATATGATGTTACAAGTTAAGTTTAAAGTTAAGTTTAAAGCTAAGGAATATCAGTATTATTAACATTTTTCATCAATAATTAACCATGGGCACATAGAATTGAGTAAAATTGCACAAAAAAGTGTACTGTGTTCTATCAAACATATACAAAAACCAGCCCTAATTAAATAGTTTACAATTTCCCATCTGAACTAGTTGGACTTATGTTGCCGGGGGCCACAAAAAAAACATACCTAAACATTTATCTCCAGCAACTGTGAATCCTTTGAAGCAGGAACATATGTAGCCTCCAACTGTGTTGTTACATATGTGATCACAAGTACTGTTTTCACACTCATCTATGTCTGTGAATAAAGTTTAAATAAATACAACATTTATGTATGTGAACAGTTATAGTAAGTGCAAGAATGATTTATTTTAACATTGTTATTGCAGAGGAACGTCTGGCCAAATGGATTAGAGCATGGCTACCATGCAGGAGACCCTTGTTCAATTCATGGTAAGGCCAGGGGTTTTTTCTGTTGTGAGCATAAAGAAAAATCCTAACCTGAACATCTTCGCGGTGACTGAAATAGTCATGCTGCCATTAAATTCCTTAGGCTCGTGTCCACACGCCATAAAAAGCAGTACTACAGGCAGTAACAACAGTTTTAAAAAAAAAAATGTTTAATGGTTACTGACCAATGTCACATCACTTTGGCCAGACCCATAGGTGTTCAATCTCCCCAAACAGATGTCAAAGTGTATGCATACTGATAATTCCTATAGCTTGCTGGTTAAACACACTCTTCGCTCACCCCCTCAGTCATCCAGTTTTACTTGTACAATGTTGTGTAATTCTAAATTGCTTAAATCACAAGATAGATTCAACATTAATCTGAATGTCCTTATCCAATGGGAGGTTGCCAAGTGACTGAAGAACATCTCCTAATCAATCTTAAACTACCAGACAATCGATGCTGTCAATGCAAGCATGTCCTCCTTCTCATTGCCGCGAATACCTTCAAGTCCATGTGACCCTCTGGCTGGAAATCTCTATAAACTATATCCACTAATACCGCAACCTACCATTCTGGATTTTTTAAAGCATTAAATGAGAGTCAGATACAACAATAACCCCAGTAAGCAAAGTCCCAGAGAGCCACTGTAGGTCAGTAGCAGCTGCCTCAACCTCCATCCTTATACTGGAAGTAGTTGACCTATATGCTTCTGTTTGCTCTGTAATGACCCTACCACACATTCTAGCAAAGAAACACCAGTCTGACTTCTTATCATGATGCCCAGACCCATCAGTATAAACAACAACATCATCATCTCTTGCATTATCTGCTATCAGATGCTTAATTTCGAGTTCAGGCTGCATGTTGTTCTAATCACTACTGATAACATTGCTGAAGTTGGCCATGCTAACATAAATGAGATAGAAAGAAATCTGACCTGTGCAGTTCATGCTACTATCCAGCTGCAAGCCACTGTTACACTGGCACATATATGATCCATGTGTGTTGACGCATGTTGCAAACTCAGGACACACTGTTTGGTTCTGGAAACATTCATTCTTATCCTCATGACAAGTAGGTCCACCAAAACCTGCCTTACACTCACACCCAGAAACTGGGTCACATTTTGATGTGGCAATTGGATCACAAGCACAGTCTTTATTGCAGTTTGGTCCCCAATGGAAGCCATCACAAACTAAAATGGAAAATGTTAGAAATATAATATAAATGTTATCTACTCAAACGTATCAAATTTTAGAAGTTAGGATATGATTGCAATCTATCTTCTTTTTCTGCGTTCTCACTAGATTGGAATTCCGGATTCTTTAACAAAATCCGCCATCTGCCTCAGAGTGTCAGCATCGCCAAACAGTTTCTCTTAAAAATGAAAAAAAAAAAAGAATGCGGCCCCATATTTTTTTTTTCAATACAGTAGTGAGTATGTTAAGACTGTACAGACAAAAATAGGAGAGATGAGGACAGAGAATAGTAAAGAAAGACAAGGACAAATAATATGGAAAAAAACACTGACAGGAAAGTAAGGAAAGATAGGGGTAGGAAAAAAAAAAGGACAAACAGAAGTAAGGAAAGACAAGGACAGAGAGAATGGAATAATGGAAACAGAAAGACTGCAAAGAAAATTCAATAAATATCATTATGAAGCTAAACAAAAAATATTTCCGCTTTACCAGCACAACTTCTTGAATCATTTAAAAGTTGATTTCCATCATCACAAGAACAGTTGTAAGAGCCTACGGTATTGATACAGTTTCCTGTACACTTGCTCCCGCCACTGGAGCATTCATTTATGTCTGAAATGTTAGAAATTATTTGTTAACAGTTTCAACTTCATTGCAATCTTAACAGACACATACAAGCAAAATCTTCTTAACTCTTAGTCTATTCACAGTAAAGCCAAATTTTTACATGCTCTTTTAAAAATAAAATTGATTAAGGAAAGTGTTCTATAAAGTCACCTGCAGTATTCTACAAAGAATTATATATAAATATAATTATTATATAGTAGTGGTCTCTGTGGCTAAATTGTTAAGAATTTGCCGTGCGCTCCGAAGGCTGGGGGTTCAAATCCGGACTACGCCGTTCTTTCACAAGTGAAATTTTGTGTGTGCAATACTCTCAGCAGGTGGCGTGTCATTTCTGCGTGAGGGTAGAGCCATATGAGGTAAAATCCGGTGCAATGAAGTAAATCCTTTGGTTTTTAACCAGTTCAACACTTTTTATCTTATTTTTAAAAGGTGACACTTTGCTAAAATTAAGGACCAGAATGTGCTGAGAAAGATCAATGTACAAAGGAACTAATCAATTAGATCAGGAGAAGTCTGCAGAACTTGGACATGACATGAGAGCAAGAGGGTTAAATCACAATAAATAGTATTAAAAGGGGCATATTTGTTAAGAGAGAAGATATAAGATATTCTAACCTCGTGGCATTGAAGAAAGTCAACAACAGAACTGGTTAATAGCATTAGGGATATGACACTGTTGAGATTCATAATTTCCTTAACCATCTAGTATGTCACGTGACAGTTCTTTGGTCTCTTGGCAACCTACTGTTGGATGAGGACACTAAAATAGACGTTGAATCAATCCAGTGATTTAAGGAGTTTGGAATTACTTGTTGTACAAGTACAAGTTGGATGCTTGAGGTGCAGAGAGAGCAGTGTGTTTAACCAGCAAGCCACAGGAACCATCAGTATGCATACCCACTGACATCTGTTGGGGGACACTGAGCACCTATGGTTCTGCCCAGAGTGCTTTGATGTCAGTTCAGTAACCAATAACTAATAACATGATAATAGATACAGACACTTTGCTAAAAACCTGCAGAACTAGAATGTTCTTACCATTGCATGTCTTGTTATCAGCTCCAAGTACATAGCCAATCTGACAGTAACACTCTGGTAAGTCCCTCACGATATCACAAGCATACTCACAAGTCACATTAAAGTCTTTGCATGGATCTAGATCTGAATGAATAAATTTGTCATTCTTATGTTTGTGACTTTATGTGCATGTTATATATAAGTGAGAAAGATCCTACAAATACTATGGAAGGACATGCACCTTGATGATGATATATAAATGAATTGTGTAAAGGAAATTATTCTACAAATTATTATACAATGATTAATTGAAGAGCAAAATGGAGCATTCAGGACAATTGCTTTCAGTAGGAGAATGGAGTTAGAGATCATTACTGCTGTACGTATACATGTTCTTGGCAAAGATCAAATATATCACAAAGAGTGGTTAAAATTGATCGTAAAGAACAAACGCAAAGAAGAAGAAGATTACTGCTGTAATTCAGTGGCTCTCCTGGACTCTGTTTACTCAGCCGGTATTGTATCTGACTCAGTCTATGTTTCAGAGATTCAAAATGGCAGGTTGCAGTATGAGTGGATGCCATCTATAATTTCCAACCTACAGAGGCTTACATGGACCTACTGTCCCGGACATGTGGGTGTTGACAGCAATGAAAGAGTGAACAGGCTTGCATTGATAGGATCGATTATCAGAGTTAGGATAGTTAATGGAAATTTCTACGGTCTCTTGGGGATTTCCTGTTGGATGAGGACACTAAAATTGATGTTGAATCTATCCAGAGATTTAAAGGGTTTGAATTTACATGTTGTACAAGTACAACTGGATGCTTGATGTGCAGGGAGGAGTGGATTTATTCAGCACCCCGCAGGAACTATCAATATGCATACTCTTAAACATCTGTTGGCAAAGACTGAGCACCTATGGATCTATATAAAGTGCTATTATATCAGTTCAGTAACCAATAACCTACTTACTTATTCCACTCCGCTTCTCATGGAGCATAGGGCCTCAACAGTTGTTCGCCACTCTTCTCGGTCTCTGGCTGTCCTCTTAACGGTCTTCCAGGACAGTTCAGCACTCTTTAGTTCCTCAAGAAAACTGTGTCTCCAGGTCTGTTTAGGGTGTCCTCTTTTTCATTTTCCTTGCGGGTTCCACTCAAGTGCTTGTCTAGTGACACTCAACTGTGTCTTCCGTAGGGTATGCCCGACCCATCGCCATTTTCTCCTTTTGACCTGGGTCATCATGGGTTCCTGTCCAGTTCTTATCCATGAGTCTGTGTTTGTAACTCTATCATACCATCTCAGTCTGAGAATCTGCCAAAGATATCCGTTGATAAAGGTCTGAATCTTATTTGTATTTAACTTGGTGACTCCACATTTCTGAGCTATACAGAAACACAGATTTCACATTTGAGCTGAATATCTTGAGCTTTGTTTTTGTGGAGATAACCAATTAATTGAACATTATCACAATACCTTTCTGGCATTTTTTCCTGTCATCTCCAAGATAGAAGCCTAAACGGCACCTGCAGTTATAGCTTCCTTCCATATTCTCACATCCCTGATCACACTCTGATGTGCCCAGTGTACATTCATCTATATCTGAAAACAAGAACAAAGAGTAGAATGTAATATAGTGAAACACGTACAAACAAAGTACTATAGTTTTACAAAATACATAAACAGTGACGATAAACAGCAACGTTTGACCAACAAGGCCTTTATCAACAAACGAACAAACAGGAGTGACAAATTAAAATGAAACACAAATGGACGACCAAATACCAACGTATCTAAGGAAAATCTGGAATAAAAACGAATAACGAAATAAATGTAACACAAAAACACACATAAAAACTAGAAATAGAAAAGAAACAATGAAACATCTAGTAAATATATAACTTGAATACATGCAACATATACCCATATAGATTATAAAGCATGGGAAGAGAAAGTACTAAGAAGCATAAG
This sequence comes from Arion vulgaris, assembly GCA_020796225.1. Lineage (NCBI taxonomy): Eukaryota > Metazoa > Mollusca > Gastropoda > Stylommatophora > Arionidae > Arion > Arion vulgaris. Next base: position 12,099,146 of record CM036772.1, read on the forward strand.
AATGTAATACATTCAACATATACCCATAGAGATTACAAAGCATGGGAAGAGAAAGTACTAAGAAGCATAAGAATGTAATACGTTGAGCCGCGTGGTCGCAAGGTACCATACAAAGAAATCAACCGATTCTCCAGAGCAAATCGACTACGATCATCAGAGGAACATGATCGGATGGCTGTGACCTGGACATCGCAAGCTCCTGAATGGCCAGTATCATTGAAATGGGTAGCTACAGGGGTCACAGAGCATTGGCGTATATCGCGCAAGTGTTGGGCGAATCGGTCACTGAGTCTCCTGCCGGTTTCCCAATATAGGCCTTGTTGCACCGCTTGCAGATAATGGCATAGATAATATTACGGACTCGCACGTGAAACTGTCTTCAACAACCAACGTGGCTTTTGGAAAAGACACCGTGCGGGTCTGTATTACATAAGCACAAGTGTTACAGCGCCGACGGCCACACTGGATGGTGCCAAAATGACTCTGGATGTTAGGCTTGAGGCGACTGTGAACTAACATATCCTTAAGGCTTCTGTCCCGTCTGTACGCCACCAAAGGATAGTGTTGGAAGATTGAACGTGTATCAGGATCAGACTGAAGAATGGAGAGATGACGGAATAAGACTTTCTTCACAAGGGAACTATGAGGGTGGAAAGTTAAGACAAGTTTCACCCTGTCAGAATTGGAAGTTCTATGCTGGTTAGAGAGAGCCTCCTGGCAAGAAATTTGCTGAACGCGCCGCATAGCAGAAGCAAGCACCTTATCCGGGTATAAGCGCTTACGAAAGAAATCCAGCATCTCGTGAGCTCTATCGAGGAAATCGTCGTCCTCGCTACAGAGGCGACAAAGGCGCAAGAGTTGAGAGAATGGTAAAGAATCACGACAAGCCTGGGAATGGGAAGAGGTATAAAGAAGAAAACTATGTGCATCAGTAGGCTTGTAGTATACTGATTTAGTGATGGTGGATAGGCTGATAGTGATAGTGATGTCAAGAAAGTTGACACAAGAGGTAGAGATGTGAGATGTAAACCGAATAGCCGGATTGAAGACATAATGTAATATACAACAGTTGTAGGAAGCGCAGAAACAGAAAAAGTACCTGATTTAATACAGTAACTACCACATTGGAAAATGGGGATGTGACCAACTTAGTAGTTGTCTCTCATTTTTCATCCTGTTGGTGTATGTACAAACTAAGCAATATGTTTCTTATTTTTTTAACAAACTTTGATGAATACCATATAATTTTGTAGATAAATGAAGGTAATTTTATCATAAACAGACTTCATTTTATAAAAGGATTAAAATAAAATTCAAATAAAATTTCCACCATCTTCAAAATGACATCGGGAACCCTCACCGGTGCTACAGATCTCATGCACTGCTGATGAGATTCCTCTATTCATTGTAAGCTGGATAGTCTTGCAGGATGTGTGTATCTGTCATCATGCTGGTATCACATGCGCATATGTCAGTAGGGCCTATCTTGTACTTGTTGAACAGATGTTACTTCAGCCTACTGTGCCTACTTCAGCCTACTTTGTAGTTGGAATTTGACAAACTGTTTAGTAGTAGACATTGTTGACCTGGGTGACCTCTTGAACATTTGTTCCTCTATCTCTTGCCTTTTAGACCCCAGATTTAGGCCCTCAAGTAGTTTGTGTTCACAATTAGTTGGATTTTAAAGTATTTTTACCGGATGGGGTAGCCAGCCACAGACTAAACCTGTAGAGTACGGAAGAATACTGGTTATATCAACCAGGCAATCCTTCAGTGACCCTCTACCATTTCTACAAGATTGTGGAAGTCGGCCATGGGATAAGTGTAGATGCTACCACTCAGAGATATTGACCATCTGATATGCAGAAATTCTCTTATTATGCAAAGGAACATTTACATTACCACATTAGCTCTTATAAGCCATTTTCATCCGTGCTTTTGCATTCTCATATGTCATACTGGTATCTGCACACATCTGTCTTTTTCATTATCACACTTCTATCAGGAATCAGACCACAGTAACAGAAGTTTTAAACAAACTGTAAGACCTCTCTTCAAATCCCCCATAGAGTTTCTGAGAATACAAAGCATGACTGTCTTGGTAAGCTATAATTTTTTCCTTTTCTCTGCAGAACCAATGAACACTTCCAGGGTGTGTTTTCCAGTTTTCAAGCTTAATCCACAAGTCTTTTAATCAAGTAGTAGCATGTCCCATGTCACTTTCATCACAGTCCCCTTTAAAAACTCTCTTATCTCTAGCAAGTTCTCCTGCCTCTTCCAACATCATGTTCAAGTTTTCTTTGATGCCCTGCTGCCACCTTCGTCTTGGTCATCCCCTACCTCGTACTCCAGGAACCATGCATTCCATTACCGTTCTCTCTAAACCACTGTGATGTTTAACATGGCCAAAATATTTCATCTTCCGAGATATGATGTTATTTATGAGCCAATGCTCCTTGATATGCAGGTCTTGTTGGATGTTTTGTTTTTTCTCTTCTCTGTCCATGATGTACTTAGAACTTTTCTGTAACAACTTGTTTCAAAAGCATAAATTTTCTTCTTTAATGTTTGTGTAATGGTCCAAATGTTGCCACAGGGAATATGCATGTTCTCAGAAGTCTTACTTTTGCTTCTTTGCTTATGTTGTGCCATAGCTTTTTCATGCTGTCTTTTAATACTAATTTTTAAGTTTTCTGTGCCACTCAGTCTACTCAATTCTGTTCAAAGTTGGAATAAATTGTCTCTTCTTTGGTTTACAAATGGTGGTAGGGTTCTTAGTGGTCTGCAGGTGATAGCTAAAACGATCGTCTCCTTTTCAAAGTTTTTTAATTTATTCATTTTATCATATTGTGTGTGACATGATACTGTTATAAAAAAGAGAAGATGGAGATATGTTGGACACACCTTGAGGAGAAATGATCAACAAATAACAAAGCAGGCACTGAAGTGGGATGCAAAGGGTTCAAGAAAGAGAGGATGACCTAAGGTGACCCTGAAACGAACTTTGTTGAGAGAGGCAAGAAATATCGGTCTCAGTTCCATGGAGGAGATTGAGCGAGTTGCCCAGGATAGAGCGGTATGGATAAATTGCTTGCAGGCCCTATGTAGCGTATAACGGTACAAGAGGAATTATTATTATATTATGTGACATGATACAGTGCAGATGAGAGATAAGTAGTTTTCTGTCCCTAAAATGTGTGTTGCTTGAGTCAAGAGTAATTTTAAAATTTATTTAGCATCTCTTCCAATCCATCTAACCAACTTGTTATAGATGATCCTCTACTTTGTATCCAGATGTTTTAATAAAGTGTGCTTGTGGTACAGGTTGGTCAGTGTCTATGCTAACAAAATTACCAAACCATTTAAATCTTTATTGTTCTAAAGAATTGTGGATTGATGTTGCCACTACACTTGTTTCATCATTTAATTTCTTAATCTACTCTTTCTTGTTTTGCTTGCATAATTTTGAAAATATCTCACATGATAAAGTTTTGAGTTTGTGACTTTTAAGGAATGTTTATGTCTGACGTTGGTTGCATAGCATAGGAACAAACATACCTCTATCAGATTCCTTCCCGTCATATACTTTTTTAGTGTTTCAAAGTATTGAAAATGACCAGGCTGATATTATAAATTCCTTAAGGGAGAGAGGACGTGTACATGATTCACGTAATAGCGGTGAATCTACAACACTAACCAGACTGCAAGAACTCCAAGTTAGGTGTGGTGTAGCTCGACAAGAACGCTATGCTGGCAGACAAAGAAGAATTGTAAACCAACAAAGAACTGGTGTCGTTAGTCGCCACACGCTGATGGACATACTGAGGGAGAGATCGGAGCACTTATGGACTAATTTGTTCAACATGCAGTGATGGTGATCCGCGCTACTAAACTAAAACTAAATTGAAAATGAAAATTGTGGTATATGCTTTACAGGACATCACCATCAACCAGAATAAACGAGTTGTTGATTTTCTAAGCACCACTTATATGTTCAGTAGTTTTCCATTGCTTTCTGAATGGTGAGGTCTGTATTTATCGTTCATAAAAGTCCATACAGACAAATTTGCTTACAAACTGCCTGCGGCAGAGTTTGAACCAGGTACGCTTGGGTTGTGATCAAACTCACTACCACTTAAACTGCAGACGCCCACAAAGTATTACCAAATGTTTACCAAGAGTGCAAATGTGGAATACCTCAAGGATCAAAAATAAAACAGTACCAACTTTTTGAGGCATGAATTAAGAGCAATATCTCTACAGGGTGAAAATGTAATCTACCTTCACAGATATTGTTCCGATAGGTGTAACCTTGACGGCAGGTACAAGTAAATGATCCTATGCTGTCTACACATCCATGTTGACATTTGTGGACTTCTGGGAAATCACATTCATTCATATCTGCATGAAAAATAATAAATAATTGATTGGAATAGTGCATGAGATATGATTAATGTATGGAACATTGATATGGATATACTGTTTATAGCTTCAAACAACTACAGAAGGGCCTAGAAACAGACATATATATCGAGGAAGTCAATAAGCCACAAATGGCTGTAGAAAAATAACTAAACATGATAACAACTTGAAACCAGTTTATTTTTATACATACATTGTTCCTTTATTTCTCAACATAATTTCCACCAACATTGATGCACTTATCCCATCGTTTTATCAGTCCTCCCAAACTGGCTGCATAGAACTGCAGGCTCTGTTTTCTAAACCACGTTTTCTCTTCACATTCAACTTCGGCGTCATTCACGAAATGTCTCCCGCCAAGGTGGGTTTTCAGTGGACCAAAGAGGTGGAAATCGCTAGGGCTAAGTCGGGACTGTAAGGTGGATGTTCCAGAACTTCCCACCTTAGTTGGTTAATTTTCTCCTGAGTTAATCGAGCCGTATGTGGTCTGGCATTTGTATGAAGAAGCAACACTCCTCTAGTCAGCAACCCTGGACGTTTTTTCGAATTGCATCATGAAGCATCGATAGAACTTCACAGTACGCTTCGGAATTCACATTGTCACCTTTCTTCATGAAATTTTTTTAAAAGCACTCCCTGATAATCCCAGAACACTGTCAACATAACCTTCCCTGCTGATGGCGTAACCTTGAATTTTTGGACACAAGGCGAAGAAGGATGTTTCCACTGCATTGAAGCACGCTTTCATTCGGGCTGGTAGTGATGCCCCAATGATTCATCCCCAGTAACAATCCTGTTCAGCATCTCTTCTCCTTCATCTTCGTATTGACAGAGATGATGCAAGGACAGGCCAAATCGATTCATTTTGTGTTCCTCTTTCAATTGTCTGGGTACCCACCTTGAGCACACTTTCTTAAATTTCAATTGATCATGCATTATGCTGTATGCTGAACCATGTGAGCACCCTATTGTAGATGCTACAGAGTCTATCGTTACTCGTCTGTCACCTCTAATCATTTCCTCCACCAGCTGCACTGATGCTTCTGTTGCAATCTCAACAGGACGACCAGATCGGATTTCATCAACAATTTTAGAGTGTCCTGGAGAAAATTTTTCTACCCAACTATGCACCGTTTTACGGGACAAACATTTGTCAGCATAAACAGGAAGTATTTCCTTATGAATGTCCTTTGCAGGCAGTCTTTTGCCACAAAAACGCACAACAGCACGTTGCTCTTTGGTTGTACTCTCCGTAAGTACAGTCGCCATTTTGTTTCTGCGCTGCGCATGCGCATGAGACACATAGTGCCACCTGGCGAATGGGAATATAAAGTTGGATGTTGCTGTCACCTAATGACACTTTTAGAAAACACCAACTACATTTACCTACCATCTCACATAACTTTGTGGCTTACTTATTGACTTCCCTCATATTTAAGTAAGCTATGCATTGTTTTAGACCCTTACTGTGTCTTGTACTTCTTCATTATCATCATCAAATAGCTTGTCCTGAGCAGAACTTTGCCACCTTCATAATTTCTCTCTCTTGTAGGCCAGATGTCCTGACTCTGCAGTTATTATGCTCAAACCATCAGTTACATCCTGAATCCATCTTCTCCGTGGTCTTCCTCTTTCCTCTTTGCCAGGATGCCTTCTTCCATAATGGTCTTCTCCAGCCCTTCATGTATCTTTATGTCCAAAATACTTCAATTTTCTCATTCTCATTTGTAGCATCAGCCAGTTTTCTTGATTTTGAGTTCTTTCTGGATAGATCTATTTGTTCTCTTCTCTGTTCATGATATACAGAGACTTCTGTAACACTTATATTCAAAAGAAGATATATGTTTTTTCACCATCTTGTTAAATGTCCATGCTTCCCACCCATACGTTGCCACTGGGAATATGCATGCTCTTAGTAATCTGATCTTTGTTTTCAGGTCAGTCCCATTCCATACTGTTTTTAATTGCTTAATTTTTTTGTAAACCATCTTTGCTCTTCTTTAAATTTCCTGCATCCCATTTTTATCTGTTGTTAGCAGTGAACCGAGATATTCTCAAAACTGTTCACATTTTTTTTTGACTTCTCACTTGATAAATATCTTTTAGTTCACACACTGATTTTGTCTGTTGTAGTTTTTATAAAACAATCTTATTTTATGTGTTGATGTTAAGCTTATGTAGTTTTTATGTACATGATAAAATATATTTTTATCAATGGAGAAAAAATACACTATAAAGGATATTTTCATCCACAGAGAAAAAATAGAAAATATGAAAGATTGTTTAAGAAAGATATTGGAGCCCACATAGTTATTCATTAAGTACAATGGTGACAGTTCTCTCAATCACAGTTACCTATAATTAGTGGATACAAAGTAAAAGGCTGTCCATGCAAGAAGTGGACATCAGAAATAACAGAAAACTGTCATTACTACCTGTGATACCACTTTTTTGGGCAGTGTAGGACAGGATGGACATGAACCTGTAGAATTTAATGGCCGCATGGCTAGTGCAGTTGCCGCAAAACTGTTCAAGTTCAGATTTTTTCTTTATGTCATCGACAGAAAAAAACTCCTTGAGCCTTACCGTGGATTGAACCCATTTCTCCTACATGGGAATTGAGCTCTAATTCATTTGGCCAGATGCTCCACAGAAATAATAGAGCCGGTGAAAAACACAAAACACTATTTATGAAGTGTACACCAAAGCCTGTTCTAGAAACCTCTCTTCATCGTGATGCTGTGAGGCAAAACAGGATTGGGAAAATTGAAATGAAACAAAACCTAGCTCTGAAGTTGGAGAAGACCCGCCTGCATGGCTAGGGACACCAATAAAATTGTAAGCAGACTTTCATGCAAAAAATCAATTAGAAGAGCCATATCAAGTGCCATGGTTATGCCTGAATACGCCCGAGTGGTTACCTGGGCCCAAATTTGGGGTGTAAAGAATAGAACCACTGTTGCCTGCCATGCATGTCTAAGAGGCGACTAAGGAGGTTTGGCTGAAATTGGATGCACATGTCCTAAACGTGTAGAAGTCTATGCGTTTAGGGGCCTACCAAACCAATGTGCGTTCTTGGCAAAGATCAAACATATCACAAAGAGTGATTAAAATTAGTTGTAAAGAAAGAACGCAAAGAAGAAGAAGATTCCTGAATTAATAGCGGGCGAGCGATGAAGAAGAAACAAAACCTATAATTTGATGGCTGGATAACCAATATCTTCTCTCTCTCGATCGTTCTTTTTCTGCCATTTTTATCATTCTTATTGCGATATATAAACAGCCTTTGCCAAGAACGATTGTGTTACATCACAATCTTCAGTACCATTTGGAGCTCTAGTGCTCGTCCTTTGGCGACGTGTCAGATTTCAACCAGCATTTACTGGGTTTGCTCTCCGTTAGCCTTTGACTGTCTCCAGTCAACCAACCTGCAAGGCAGCAGGTTACCAATATCTTATCAATCATCAACATGCCTCGTTATTTAGATGAATAGATTTATGTGAGTCATGACACACACAAACTAATGTTATTTTACAGAAGAGGTAAAAGACATACTTACTGAAACAGCTTCCGTTATTGTAAGTATCCTCATAGCCAGCAGGGCAGGTGCATATATAGGTTCCAATTGTATTATTACAAATTTGATCATTAGAACAAGGGTTTTTAGGTTGACTACACTCATCAACATCAATCTCACACTCATTGCCTGTCCAATTATCCATACAAATGCAACCTTTTACTCCATCACAGGCTGTAGATCGTCCCCGACAGCTGCAGCTACTGTTGCAGTTTACGCCATATTGGTTTGGAAGGCAAACTACAGAAAATTGAAAATAGGGATGATTATGGTGAAGGTAAATAACAGACTATCAATTAAACTCAACAGTTTGCACAAATAGCTAATAAATAATACAGATTTTCACACACACTGGTAAATTAAACAAAGGAATCTCTGAAACTCATGGTTAGGCTTTTCTAGTGCTTAACTCTTTGTGGACCAAATGCCAAACTACATGGCTTTGGGTTGGATGCCTTTTTACCAGGAGCCACACTAAAGGGCGTTTTTATTCTAAAACCAAATGGCTTGTAAAAACATGGCTTTTGCCCTGGTCTACTAAGAGTTAACACAGATTGCTCGACAGGAGTCATGGAAAAAGTAACTTCATAGATCACTTCCATTAAAAAAAAACCCATTACATACTAAAGCAACATTTGATATTAAAATTAACCCTAAGAATCTGTGATCCAGATATTTTGATATTGAATGTAAACAAAGCATATCTCGACGTCCTAAAATATCAGTCTCAAAGACTCCATTGTGATTTGTCGGTAATTAATGATAAATTGTATACAAATGTCACATCAAACACAACCCACATGTTCTACATGATTTAGCAAGATGGTGGCCGCTCTTTGGGGGCGTGACCCACATAATATATCAAGTAAATTAGTTTCTACAAATATATAATAAGAAGGAATAATGGAGATGATGGGGTAAATCAATAACAAATTATAGAGCACTTTATTGTGTTAAATTATCATGTTTTTAATATCATTCTGATATGTGTTGTTTTTTCTTAGGAGAAGGTTTTTTTAGGATAGAGATGAGCAGGGTTCAAAGGGTTAAGACCATCTTGTAGACAGCTTGATATCATACCACACTGAGATATTATTTCACCACAATACAGCGCTACACCAAATATCATCCTATCTAAAGACATCATACCACTATACACCAATGTTGCGTTTTCAAGATAGCAACATTGAGCATGACTATGGAGATCACCGCTGCCTCCAGGGCTCCCTCCTGGGTGGCTGAGCAGCAGGTAACCCATATGATTATCATATCAGACTCGATGAATATGCTTCAAAGGATTGAAGCTGGAAGTCATGTGTGGAATGGGTGGACAGCATTCAGAGGTCACATCTCAAGAAAATAACTTGGTTGTACACACCTGGATATGCTGGAGTGCAGGTTAACGAGCATCCTGACTTTCTTGCAAACAATGCCCTGGTTCAAGTGGGCAGAAGTATGGACAGAGTAGATGTCATCAATGCGGTATACTCTCATTTATGTGACATGGGTGAGTCTCAGATACTGGAACGAAAGTCGAATTAGGGTTAAGTTTGGACATGCCAGAGAGTGTCGTCTTCGTGGTAGAGAGAGAAGATATACTAATCAACTTCTCATGGAACGGTGATCAAATGGACTTTGGGATGACTGCTGCAGAGGAGGACAGAGAGTGCATGGAAATGCCCAATGTGCCATGACATCGATCACATAACATAACATCACTATGAGGAATACTCTCATGACAATACAGACATTTACCACATGACATCATACCATTATGAGATGACATAATAACATCTTTCTCATGGTAGATCTCAGGAATAACATGAGGCAGTAAAAAATAATATTTATAAAGCAAACACAAAAGACTATTCTAGAAATCTGTTCTTATCCCGATGCTGTGAAGCAAAACAGAGTTAGAGAAAAGAAGAAAGAGGATAGCATCCTACTACTGCACTGCTTCTCAAGCCAGTACTTCATTACAAGATGACACTCTATTTTAAGTCACTATAAAAATCATACAACAGTACGAAAATATCATATGACAAGACAGTCACCACAAGTAACAAAACCACCACAAGACACCACTCCTCCACAAGACATCCCTTTCCTACAAGACTGCACTCTACAAAAATACATCCCTCTTTACAAGACAACAATCAATCATAAGACATCACTTCTCAACACAACATCACATCCCAACAAGACATAAATTCACAACAATACATGTCTACCTCAAAATGCACGTCATGACAAGACACCACACATTGCACCCCATAATCACACTTCACCATAAGACAGTATTTCATCCCAAGACAGTACTCCACTACAAGACATCACACATTTCACAACATAATCCCACTTCACCGTAAGACATCACTTCACCAGAATACAATACTTCACTACAAGACAACTATACAACAGAACACCACTTGACCATGCAACATCATCTCACAACACGACAGTACTCCCCCACAAGACAGCACTTCTCCACAGCACAGTCAATCACTCCCAACTTACAATCACAAGAGAGTTTATCACCCGTCAGAATGAATCCGGCATGACATGAGCACATGTAGCTTCCAGCAAGGTTTAAACAGTTCTGTGAACAGAGATTCTGTTCACACTCATTAATATCTGAAGAGACATAAAAATCAAACAGTTTATTGGTTACTCAACTGACATCAGAGATCTTCATTTTTCTTTTCTCCATTCAAGTTTTGTCTAAGGATAAGAAGAGATTTTTAGAATGGGATTTTGTGTGCACTACATAAATAGTGTCTTTCGTCACCTCTGTTATCTCTGAGGTCCATATTTTGCGTGGCCAGCCTTTTGCTTTGTATTAATTGTATCAGAGCAACATTGCTCTTTCATGTGCACTGTCTGTTGGTAATCTGCTTATGTGGCCAAACCATTTAATTTGTTATTTCTTGATGAAGTTCAGTACTGATGTTGTATCCACTTTTTCTTGATATCACATTTCTCAACCGGTCTCTTCTTGTTACTCCAGCATTCTGCGTAGACACTTCATCTCTGTCGTGACTAGTTTTCTTCTATCATTTAATGTTAGAGTCCAGGTTTGGTACTGGTAGCATAATGTGGGGAGAAATATTGTGTTGAACATTGCTATTTTTGTGTTCATGATGACATGTTTGCATTTCAAAATTCTTCTCCTTCTGCATTCTCACTAGATTGGGATTTCGGATTCTTTAATTAAGGCAGCTGTCTGCCTCATATTATCAGCCACGCCATAAAGTTTGTCTTGGACGCTAGTGCAAGTGGGTCACCTCTTTCCTCAAGTCTGCATACTGGGGGCAGTTCTGTAGGATATAATTCCTATGATTTCTGCTTCTCTGTTTTTACCGACCTCTTCCCGCAGTAAGTTTTGGCCACCCTTGTGATGGTAGGTCTGACATTCTTACTGCATGACTAAATCTCCGAGGCAGATTGGCGGCCGTAGAATCCGTTATCCCATTCCTCATTGTGAGGGTCTTTGCACCATGTTATGCGCCTTATGGCCTAGTGCATCCGTTTTCTGCAAGCATTTGTTTCGGGTTAGCATTCCCTAGCATTTAAAAATCACAACTGACGTCAGAGATCAATACACAATAAAATGTATTCCTAAAACAGCGTGTAAAAATGTGGTACACTAAGAGTGAAAATACTAACCTCCACAACTTCTCCATAGGTCAGATCTATTTATTATTCCTAAATACTAAATTGTATAATATATGCAATGCTAAATGTAAGGTTCTTTATAGATCCTTTATAAAAATATGTGCATGAAGCTATTAAATAGTATAGATTGCTAGTACTACAGTTTTGAGCAGTAACAATCTCCAAGTATGATTTCATGACTTGTTAAATGATGCAAAACATTTCTGAAACTTTGTATCAATGTTTCGAGATCAAGAGTTCATCAAATTTTATTGCATTTATTTAATTGATTATCATATGACAGGCTTGCATTGAAAGCATCGGTGGTTGGGGAGTTTATGATGGATAACAGGGGTGTTCTTTGGTCTCTTGGCAACATACTGTTGGATGAGGACACTAAAATTGGTGCTGAATCAATCCAGAAATTTAAGGAGTTTGGAATTACACGTACAAGTGTGCCTAAGAGTGATTGTACATTGTGCCAGTTATGCGCCTACAAGTAGGCCAGCACGTCCAATTTCTGTGATGCTTTTTATTTACTAGGGTAGCTTCCTAGGTCCCTACCTCAATCACCTCTTACGACATGCCTTATAGGTCACAGTGTTACTATTCTTTGCTCCCCTTGCAAGCCCTGGCAACACACAGCAAACGGTTGTTTGATCTATTCATTTTGTTTAAATTCTCAACTTGAACACAGAATCTACACTTTATCATCTCTCTCCAATAGAGTAGACATTCAATCTCACCTACACTGAAGTCAGGACTGACCAGAGAATAGGCCGATCTCTCCACACGAGGTGCGAACCGAATCTTTTGGAGCATGACGTAAACAAAATACCTCAATACCACAGTGACCACAGAGCAGTAAATATTTAAAAAGTTTGTCAGTAAAACTATATACATACCGACACATGATAAACCATCATCTGCTAACTTGTAACCTGTGCTACAGAAACATTGTGCAATATCATTGATAACTTCACATCCGTATGAACAATTAATATGTGTCAAATTTTGGCATGGATCTGTCAAATAGAACATGAAAAATATGGAAACATTTAGATAAATACACTGGAAAACTGGTAAAAATTGACGTCACTGCACTATATGTGCTCTGTCACTTTTAGCAAGCTTAATTAGTTTAGGTGTGACCTCCGATAATATACGGCCGGCACGTTCAGGTAGAAATTCTAGGAAATAAGACCACAACCATCGCATGATCCTCATATTCCAGTATTGTTATATTAAGACTAATTCATGTTTTAAAACAACACAACATGCTAAATCAAGGTTATATTTTGTTACAAGTTCAGTTTAAAGTTAAGGAATATCAGTATTATTTACATTTGTCATCAATAAATAACAATGGGCTCATAGAATTGAGTAAAATTGCAAAAAAAGCTTACGGTGTTCTATCAAACATATATTAAAACCAGCCCCTATTAAACAGGTATTTTCAATTTTCTGCCTGTGCTAGTCAGCCTTCTGTTGCCATGGTTTAGATGTCATAGCACTTAAAAACAACATCTTCTTTTCTTCCACCATTTACTTCTTTATAGACGTGTTGGGGGAGGGTGTAGTGACCTAATGTGTGTTTGTTCTAAGGTACTTTGTAAGCCACTATTAATTTTCTTAAGGCTGTTCTTGATGCAGTCACTCCATCTTTTGCATGGTTTTCATCTTGCTCTGTGCTCGTTATACTTTTTCAGTGTGGCTCTCTGTAGTAGTTGATACAAGGGCATTCTTGTCAGGTGTCCAAACCATTTAGTCTCTTTTTCTTTTATTAATCGACTGCCTTTACTTCTCATCAACAAATAAACAATGTACAGATATTAAGAGCTTCCCAAAAAAACAAATAGACAAACACAGGATTCGAACCACTTACCCTCATTTATTACGACACCCATCGCCTAGCCTAGTAATGGCGTCATCGAACACAACCAGCGAGTCATTCTAAAAAAATGGCTCACTGAGGAGTGTCTTTCTCAAACGCTTTGTTATAACTAGACACAGAATAATCAGGTTTGTGTAAACATTGTTCAATTGAACATTATCTGATTATTCTGTCTCTAGTTATAATGAAGCGTTAAGAAAGACACTTCAGTGAGCCATTTTTTAGAATGGCTCGCTGGTTGAGTTCATAGGACGCTTGTATTACTAGGCTAGGCGATGGATGTTGTAAGAAATGAGGTAAGTGGTTCAAATCCTGTGTTTGTCTATTTGGTTTTTTCGAAGCTCTTAATACTTGTACATTGTTTATTTGTTGATCATATTCTTCGCTTCCGTTGCTTCCTCTGTGGTTCTTGCAAAAAAAACTCCTTGTCCTCATCTTTACTTCTCAGTGCTTCTCTGGTACCTGCCTGGAGGCTGGATTGACCTTAGAGAAATTACAGTCTGAAAACTTGTCAATCTAAGAGAATTTTACCCTGGGATCACATGACTATGAAGCAGGAGCTACACTAACACACTACACTAATGCAACTTTCAAGAGACAGTAAATACAGAATTAAAATATTTTCTGACATTACCTAAAGCATTTTTTTTGCATTTGTTTAGAATATCATATGTGTATCCTGGATGGCATGAACATTTAAAGGATCCTTCTATGTTGGTGCAGATTTGGTCACATTCATGCTGATTCTCAGAGCATTCATTGATGTCTAAGAGACAATAAAACAAACACAAAATTAATATAAATTTATAAGCAACAAGTCATTGTCACCAACATCAGCATAAGAAATAAAGTTGGCACACAACCGAGCTTGAATTACATAGATAAACAAAGAATGAAGTGGTTTGGCCATTTAATAAGAATGCATCCAAACTCCACAGTATACAGAGTCTTCTACAACAGAACATCGGGAAAGAAGGCAAGAGGAAGACCACGGAAAAGATGGTTAGATGGCTAGCAGAATCCTGTGAAAGAGCAAAGATAACAATCACACAAGCCACCAGAACAGCGCAAGACAAAAACAGAAAACTATGACACTGGGCAACAGCCCGGTAGCAGTGTGACGACAAAAGAAGAAGAAGAAGTCATTGTCAATTGAGATCAGAATGAGAGTTATGCAGTAATACTTCTGAAGTCGGAGGTCCACCTGCATTGCGAGGAAACCAATAAAGCGGTAAGCAGGCTTTCATGCAAAAATCAGTCAGAAGACTCACACCAGGCGCATGGCTATGCCTGAATTCATGGCAGGCGAATGCAGAAGAAGAAGAGTTAGCATGCTACATAGAACCAATACTGACATATGGATGCGAGTCATTGACAATAATGAAACAGATAAAAAAATCTCCAAGTGCCACAGAGATGTTTTACAGAAGACAGGAGAATCCCATGGACTGCTAAAATTAATATGGAGGCATTGAATGAAGTCAAGACAGAGAAAGCTTATCAATTTAAGAAAGAGGCAATTATCATTTTTCGGGCATGTGATGAGAAAGGGAGGTTTAGAACGCATTGTAACAACTGATAAAATCGAGGGTAGACAAGATTGAGGAAGAGAGTGAGAGACCACTCTCACTATTGGATAGCCTGACTTCATGGGACGGAAGAGTGTCAACATATGAGATGATAGTAGACACCAGAGAAAGAGATTTGTAGATATCCATGATTGCCTATGTTAGCTGGCATGGCACCTGATGACGATGAATGTAAATTTAATGACATTACAGTCAAAGACTACAGCAGACAAATAGGTAATTATACAATAACGCCATAATATCATATATTACAAAATAACAGAGTAATGTTCAACACAGTGTTTTTACCAACTCTGTGATATCAGTGTCAGACCTGGACACTGACAACTAATGAGAAAAGAAGAATCCAAACAACAGAGATGAAATATTTACGACAAATTCTAAATGTAACAAGAAGAGATAAAATCAGAAATGACAATCAGAAATAAAGTGGGAACCTTGCTGATGCTACAATATATTAAGAAACAACGCCCGAGTGGTTACCGGGCCCAAATTTGGGGTGTAAAGAATGGAACCACTGTTACCTGCCACGCATGTCGTAAGAGGCGACTAAGGAGGTTTGGCTGAAATCGGATGCACATGTCCTAAACGTGTAGAAGTCTATGCATTTAGGGGCCTACCAAACCAATGTGCAACATATACACGTTCTTGGCAAAGATCAAACATATCCCAAAGAGTGATTAAAATTGGTCGTAAAGAACGAACGCAAAGAAGAAGATTAAGAAACAACAGGTCAAATGGTTCTTACATGCATCAAGGTTGCAACATGACAGTCTCCCACAAAGAGCATTAGCGCTCAGATACAACGGCAACATACCCAGAGGACAACCCTGTAAATGATGGATCGACGGAATATCTGAGGCATAAATACACCTTGTACAAAGCGCATAAGGAAGCTCGCTCCAAGTCTTTTTTTTTTATCTAACTCTGAAAAGCAAAACAGGGATATAGGCCAGATAGATAATAAAGCACATAGCCAATTAGGGCTGAAAAGATGGAATAGTCAAAGCATTAGTCTCTCCAAAGATATCTTTGGTCTGTGAGTAGGATGTTTGCGAAAAAATTATTTCCTGATCAATCCTTGATTTTATCAGCCAATGTTTTTGTTTGCCTTCTTCTTCTTTTAATTCACCTAGCTATTCCCTGAAGTTATTTCTGAGAAGTAGTCATGTCTGTTGACATGTTGGAACCATGCAAACTTAAAACATTTAGGCACCGCTAGAATTGCTTTCTGCTGTCCTGTTAGTGTAGTTATTTTATTCTTTACAAGTTGTTTGTTTTCTTTCTTCTTTTTAAGAGATTCGCATCACTTCTCTATAACATGTATGTTCAAAATTCTCAAATTTTCTCTCCATATTTTTGTTTATTGTTCAGCTCTCATATCAAAACAAAAGAATTGATAGTCCTAACGATGTAGATAGATTGATTTTCATTGAAAAACTGATGTAACATTTCTCAACTACATTTAGTTTTAACATGGTAGCTACATCCAATTTACGTGTTGACTTAACTCTTTCCATGCTTTAAGCCGCACACTGCGTCACGGCGGAAGTCCGTTGCGCGCCATAAGCCACACACTGCGCCATAGAGTTGCTTCCCTTATAAAAAGTCTTTCTTGTATTACTTCTACCGTTTTACTTATACTACTTTTCAACCTTGTTATTCTATTGGGCTATCCAGTTTTCTTCAATTTAGTATATAATAATATATATATGTTTATTTATTGACGAGTAGTTGGATCGTTTTATTTTTTAAAAATTATTATATTTTACTTCCCTTGAATTAACTGCTTAAAAATTGAGGAAATAACTGTGCGTGGAAAGAGTTAATATCCACCCACCCATCCATTCACACATTCATCTACCCACCCACCATTCTTGTGCATTTCAGCATTCAGGGTATGTGAAGAGTTCTGGTAAGCGCACCTCGTATATTGTGTTTCCTACTGCTGCTCATATTTCTGAGGCCCATAGTTTGCATGGGTGACCTTGAAATGATTGTATCTGAATAGTAGCACTTGTTGTGGTGTACTGTTGGATGGTAATCATCTTAAATGGTCAAAGTATTTTTTTTTCTTTATATGCTCTAGCACTGGTGTTGCTCCTACAAAGTCTCTCTCTCTCGATCGTCTTTTCGGCCAATTTGATCAGTCTTAATGTGATATATAAACAGTCTTTGCCAAGAACGTTTGCTTTACGTCACATCTTCAGTACCATTTGGAGCTCTGGTGCTTGTCCTTTGGCGATGTGTCCTATTTCAACCAGCATTTACTTAGTTTGCTCTCTGTTAGCCTTTGACTGTCCCCAGCCGACATGCAAGGCAGCATGTTACAAAGTATCTAATAGTCTTGCTTTTGACCTTATCTCTCTTGTTACTTCCGTAATTTTTCTGCAGACACTTCATCTCTGTTGTTGCAATTTTTCTTTTCTGATTTATTTTATCCAACCTCTGTCTTTACAAAAAATCAAAACCCTCACAATGAGAAAATATGCAATATACTGGAAGACAAACAATTGATATGCTTATGAAAAAAGATTTCTTCAAATACTTCAGCAGACCAGAAAAGGTCATTATATTGTGAACAGGCAGAACAGACACAGGAGCATGTCTTTGAAGACTGCCCTCTTCTGGAGGACAGCTGAGGAGCAATATGTGGTCACACCCAGTTGACCTGAGAACTAAGCTTTCAAGAAACCTGACAGAACTCAAGCTAACTGTCCAGTATGTGGCCCATAGGGAACTAAGAGCATGACAAGACTGCCCTCTTCTGGGGGAGAGCTGAAAAGCAATGTGGTCACATCTAATCGTCCTGAGAATTAAGCTTTCAAGAAACCTGACAGAACTCAAACTAACTGTCCAGTATGTGACCCATAGGAAACTAAGAGCATGACAAGAGTTCACTAAAGAAGAAATTAAAGCTTTCACTTACCTATGCATCTGGTAGAACTTATTTGTCTGAATCCATCTCTACATTTACAGATGAAGCTTCCATATGTATTTTTACAATCAGCATTAATATCACAATAACGTGAACAATTTTGGGATTCATCAATGTCTGGAGAAAATGAAAAAAGCAAAATTTTGTCAATAATATAACATATAATGTAACAAGATGAACTTATGATCTTCTGATGAGGGCAACTAGGGCAATATAATCTCTATTTATTATTTTTCTAATGTATGTATAGCTCTCTTTGCAGCGCATCTGAAATTCACTCTGTCTCTAGCCAGTTCACCCACTTCGTCAATGGTCATATTCATGGTTTCTTTAATATCTTTCTTCCATAGTCCAATGGCAGGTCTTTCCGCAGTAAGACAGTCGGGCTTTTGGCCGCCATCACACTTACTTGTATTTGATTGCCATCTTTCTCTTCCCCAGTTCGCAGAATTGGTCTAATTGGTCTAGGGGGACACGCTATCAGATCTTTGAGTTTACGTTAATTTCATGTTCTGCATCAAGTTCTTGGCAACATACAGTAGTTTGCCATTGCTTTCTGATTGATTCTGGCCACTTAACCATGATGATCTCTGGTGTGCCCTGAGCCCGATAGCAGACTGTCATTATAATAGTCCAGTCCCGCCTTCAAAGCCGTTGTTGACATTGTCAATCTTCCACCTTTTCTGCCGACTGCCTTGTGTACTGTAGAAGGGAAACTTTCTTTGAATTTTGCTCTCGTATTTTTGCGGCTAGTCAAAGCCGTTGCCGGGGAGGGGGCCCGCTGCTGTACACAAGCAGACTCTAGGAGCCCCATACGTAACCTGGGCAGGAGTGGGGGAACCAAATAGGCTCCAGTCCGCCCTAAAAAGGGTGTGACTGATGAAAGAGAGCAAAGTCCTATAAAGGATACGTACCTTGATGATGATGTATAGCTACTTATATATATATATATATATATATATATACATATATATACACATATATATATATATCACATGCCTCCCATGAGGCCATTACCTTGTAGTGGTGGGGAGGCTTGCATGCTCCAATGATACAGTGAGCTATGACGGCGGGAACTTATGTTCCCGGAAGGGTTACCAAAGCCGGAAAGGTCACTGAGGAGGGGACAGACGAAGCATGGTCTCCTGGTCCTCCAGGTTGGGGTTGGGCTTGGGACTAACGATCCCATCCTTTAAAAAAATTAAAGTTACGTAAACAACAACAAACATACAACCTATCTACGGGCATGAAGGGCTACCAGAGTCATTGACTCACATGACTGGAAGTGGTGAAAGCCGAAAGGAAGCTACTTTCATGAGGACGGAAGTCCTGAATGAATCATAGCTGGAACACAATACAGAGGAAGGCCATGAACAGGGAAGAATGGTGTACGTTTGTTGCTGCCCTAAACGCCAGGGGCGTAACAGGCTAAAGAGAGAGATATACACATATATATACACATATATATACACATATATATACACATATATATACACATATATATACACATATATATACACATATATATACACATATATATACACATATATATATACACATATATATATATATATACACATATATATACACATATATATACACATATATATACATATATATACACATATATATACACATATATATACACATATATATATATATATATATATATATATATATATATATATATATATATATATATATATATATATATATATATATATATATATATATATATATATATATATGCACACACACACACACATATATAATGTATATATAGCTACTGCCAGTGGCTACTTATGGTTGTGAATCATGGACCATTACACAAACAACAAGAATGAAAATCCAGTCCTTCAAAACGAAATGCTACAGAAAGATCCTACGAATACCATGGACAGAAAAAAGGAAGAACACTGATGCCCTGAAAGAACTAAATGTTAAAGACAATTGGCTGATAAACAATACACTATACAGAAAAATTAAATACTTTGGTCACATTAAACGCCACGATGGCCTGGAGAGAACAATATTAGAGGGTAGGACCCCAGGATGCAGAGGTAGAGGCAGACCAAGAACAAGATGGCTACAAGATATTAAAGAAACCATGAATATGACCATTGATGAAGTGGGTGAACTGGCTAGAGATAGCAAATTTCAGACGGGCTGCAAAGGGAGCAGCATCCTATAAAGAGCACCTTGATGATGATGATGATGATATATAGCTACTTTGGCTGGCGAGTTGCTCAATTTTGAACTGTCAAAGGCTCGTTTACATGCTCAACTTGAACACAGGACCTATATTGTGTCATCTGTCTAGAATAGAACTAAGAATTTGATCCCACCTACACTGAGATTAGGGTTCTCTGGAAAAATATCTTGATGGCTCAACAAGGGAGCGAACCGGGTACTACTGGAACGAGAGGTGAGCATCTAGCCTCTAAGCCACAGACACCCCCTAAGAACAAGGTGATGATGATAATTATAGTCATGACCAAGGTGATGATGTTGATAAAGCTATGAGCAGGGTGATGATAATGATAATGAGAGAGTAGTGACCAAGGTGATGATGATGATAGAGTTGAACAAAATGATGATGATAATGAGAGAGTTATGGGTAGGGGATGGTGATGATAATGAGAGTTATGAGTAGGGGGATGATGATGATGATAATGGGAGAGTTATGAGTAGGGTGATGATGATGATGATGATAATGAGAAAGTTATGAGTAGGGTGATGATGATGATAATGAAAGAGTTATGAGTAGGGTGATGATGATGATGATAGTGGGAGAGTTATGAGTAGGGGGATGATAATGAGAGAGTTATGAGTAGGGTGATGATGATGAGAGAGTTATGAGTAGGGGGATGATAATGAGAGAGTTATGAGTAGGGGGATGATGATGATGATGAGAGAGTTATGAGTAGGGGGATGAAGATGATGATGATTAATGAGAGAGTTATGAGTAGGGGAGATGATGATGAGAGAGTTATGAGTAGGTTGATGATGATGATAATGAGAGAGTTATGAGTAGGGGGACGATGATGATAATGAGAGAGTTATGAGTTGGGGATGATGATAATGAGAGATGAGTAGGTTGATGATGATGATGATAATGAGAGAGTTATGAGTAGGGGGATGATAATGAGAGAGTTATGAGTAGGATGATGATGATGATGATAATGAGAGTTTGGGATGATAATGAGAGTTAAGAGTAAGGTGATGATAATGATAGAGTTGAACAAAGTGATGATGGTAATAAGAATAATAAAGTTAAGAGAAAAGTGGTAATGAAACAATGACCACAACCCATTGAAAAAACACCCCTGGTACTAGACAGTTAACATTATACGCTCCTGCTCACTTACCTTCACATTTGTCAAGACCCAAATAAAAACCCATAGGACAATCACTACAGTTAAAAGCCTTTTTGGTTTGAGCTTCTTCTGAAGCTGGGACATCAGTACAGTTAGTATTCAACGGACAGGGATTGTCATCACATCCATTCTTGTCATCTTGGCAGTCATCACCTGATGGTATTAATGTCATTATTAGAATAATACTTATATTGATATAAGAAAAGACTGCAATAAAGCTATGTAGCAATTGCAAAACGCATAAAAACAAAATACTGTAGTTTTACAAAATAAAAAAACAATACACATCAACATTTTGACCAAAAAGACTTTATCAAGCAAAGGATGCAAGAGAGGTGAAGAATTTCACTTCTCGCACAACACACAACAGGTAGAGTCAAGCAATAAGTTCCTAACGGTTCTAAAATCAATAATGTAGTGATGATGATGACATCTATGTTACCAATGTCAAACATGGACAATGAATAAGACACATGCACAGAAAATAGCAACATGCGAAATGAGATGTCTCCACAAAGTTACCAACAACACAAGAATCGACAGAGTCACGAATACCAGCATCAGAGAAAAGGTTGGAACAAGACCGTGCTTGAATTATATAGCAAAACAGAGAATGAAGTGGTTTGGCCACTTAGTAAGAATGCGAACAAACCAAACTGCCTATGAAGCTTTCCAAAACAGATTATCAGGAAGGAAGGTGAGAGGAAGACCAAGGAAAAGGTGGATAGATAATGTAGTTGAATTCTGCCAGGGGACGAAAAAAAACCATCACACAAGTCACCAGAGAAGTGCAAGACAAATACATAAAACCACGACACTGGGTTAACAGCCCGGTAACAGTGTGCTGACAAAAAAAGAAGATGATGACAATGAGATGAATATAAAGTAGTTGTTTTAGAGCCTTTCGGAACTTATTGTTTGACTTTACATGGTGTGTGCTGTGTGAGAAGTGAATTTCTGGGAAAAGTGGCCTACAACTGTTGAGGCCCTATGATTCATGAGGAGCATAGAAGAATAAGTCAAATCAGTAATGCATCTACCTGCTCACAACGCTTAAGCCACACAACAATGATTACAATGACAGGTTTAGTGACAGTGAGCTCGATCACAATCCAAGAAGTACCTGATTTTAAACTCTGCGGCGAGCAGTTTGGAAGCAAATTTGTCCTCATGGATTTTTATGAAGGGTAAAAATAGACCTCACCATTCAGAAAGCAGTGGCAAACTACTGAACATATAAGTAAGGAACTCTTTCATATCTTGTGGTATATAGGTCAATACAGTGTTAGGCCTGTATTTTCATTGACTGTCGGCGCACGATGGGTGATGTGGTCAGCATCACACCGGCCGCCTTACTTTCCCAGAGCATGTCTGGTACCCAATTGAGGCTGGGTCGACCTGAGAGCCGCCGTGGTCGGGAAAATTCCACGCGCATTGCGGGAGCTGAACCCAGACCACCAGCCGTGCGGAGCGAGTTCACTAACAACTACGCTACAGCGGCTCTCCAGAACATATAAGTGGTGTCTATAAAATCAACGACTTGTTTACTGTGGTCCTGTAAAGGATATGCCACGATTTTCATTCATACTAGAAAAAGCGAAGAAGAACAAATGGCTATAGAACTGACTTTACATTTTGTTTAAAAAAGCCACGGTTGATTTATTTGTTTAAGCAGATTTCAGCTGTTATACATGTACAGACAGAGAAAGAATGGACTAACCTGACCATGGTTCCTCACAGATACAAGTGGCCTCAGAAAAGTAGGGACTAGTGGTGTTTCTCAGCTCATCAAAACTGCAGTTTCCATGTTTGTTACAGCCACTGCAAGCCACTATGGATACTTCTCCAACTTCTGACTCAGATCCCTGACTGTCTTTAGCTGCAACTCTTGTTAATTAAAAATAAAGAAAAATTCATATTTAGATCAATTAGTACTTCCTTCTGTAATAGGGAAGACAGTAGTAATAAAAGTATATACCAAAGTTGAAATAACAAGACCTGAAATAAGGTAGATGTACAAAGTACAACAAAAGATTACATCAAAGTTTCTACTAAAAAGCCTGTATCAAGCTACAGTCCTTTTTTCCTTTTTCGAATGCTCCATATCAAACATTTGTTAACCACTCTTTGTGATCTGAACCTAAGAGCAAGTGTACACTGTGCCAGTTATGCGCCTACAAGTAGGCCAACACATCTGATTTCTGCCATACTTTTTATTTACTAGTGTAGCTTCCCTAGGCACCTACCTCAGCCACCTCTTACAACATGCCTTGTAGGTAGCAGTGTTACTATTCTTTGCTCCTTTGCGGACCCCGGCATCGCACGGGCAACCACAGCCCTCTAAAATATAAGCCATTCAGCTCAAGCGGAAATTTTTGAAAATCATTCTTCAAAAATGTCACCTGACCCTTAGATTCTAGTAATGTTAATAAACATTTATTTTAAGGCAGCGCAGTTACAGCGCCTGTATCCTATATTCATAGCATCCAAATTTACTCCGCTAACATTAGTGCTAATCTGATTTCAAGAAAACTAACTATATAGTGGACCAGGGCAAAAGCCATTATAGAGTAAAAACGGCACTTAGTGTGGCTCCTGGTCCACAATGAGTTAAAGTTCTTTCCTGCACTCACATAAACACAATTTTCCTGCTTTTGCAATCTTGTTTAATTGTGGAACCATTCTACTGTCCTCTAACCTCACCCTTTTCTTTTCACTGGAGAAAGTGTCTACATCTTAATTACTATTACTGTTGTTATTATTAGAAATAGTATTGCAATCATCACATAGCGCCTGCATCTTCACAACCATCAGTCAGATGTGCCCCCAACACCTTGGACAGCACTTCCCTAAGGAATATTAACACTTTTCATCAATAAATTAATAACTATAAACTCACAGAATTGTGTAAAATTGCAATAAAGTTTACAATGTTCTATCCACAGTTCTCTGTAGTTACATGTTACTGGGGCCGTGGTTCTATCAAACATATGTAAGTCAGCCCACTTAAACAGGAATTTCTGATATTAAGACTGAGCTGAGCAGCCATATGTTTCAGGGCAGAATACAGTAATGTTAAAAAATGAATAATTTGTCAAAGGCATGCAACCTATTTTCTCTGACTATAAGTGTCTCCAAAACAGTTGTACTATGTCAGGAAGGTAACACAACAAATATCACTTTACATGGTAACCATCTAACACCAGTTCAAAAATTTTGCTATCTCGGGTCCATGGTCACTGCCAGCCTTTCTCTTGATGAAGAAATCAACGCTCGTGTAGGGAGTGCGGCTACTACATTCGCAAACTATCAAAGCGAGCGTGGACAACACAAAACTGACATTGCAGACGAAGATTCAAATATATCGAGACTGTGTAATTAGTTCTTTACTATATGGCTCAAAAACATGGACAGCCTACTCAAGACACGAGAGGAGACTTAACATCTTTCACCTTCGATGTCTCCACAAGATTATGAACATCAGGTGGTATGACAAGATGACCAACTCTGAAGTACTGTAACGTGCAAACCTGCCTTCCATCATGGGCATGCTCAGTAGTAGACGACTAAGATGGTTGGGGCATGTGAGAAGAATGGAAACTTATCAGATACCAAAACAAATGTTGTTCTGTGAACTTTCGGAGGGGAAGACCACCACTCAGATATAAAGATGTCTGCAAAGCCTCAATGAAAAACTTTTCTATAGGTCCCAGCACATGGGAAGGACTAGCTGATCACAGAGTTGTGTGAAAAGCCAAATTACGAAAGGGCGCAGAGTCTTTTGAGAAGAGACTTATGTATGAGCTGAACGACAAGAGAGAAAAGTGAAAACTCAGAAGTTGTCACAGTAAAACACTTGCCAATTGACCTTCTGTAAAGATGAAAAGCCATATATAAAAATGATGGTGCTATACAAAAAAATAACACATTTAATGCTGTAGAAGTAAATATCCTCATGCTTCTTTGCATAAAATAAATTCCCGCTTACTTTTTATATCCAATTTTTTATTTCCTTTTATTTCGTTTGTTTTTGAGTCTCAACTGTTTAAGAGAGAGGTTCCCATACCCTTACATGTGTAATGCTTTTGTATATTATATATATTTCTTTCCTACTGCCAAACGTTACATATGGCCTGAAAACAATTTCTCCATACCGCTCTATCTTGGTCAAATTGTTCAATCTCTTCTATGAAATTGAGTGTAATTTTATCACCTCTTTCAATAAATGCCTTTGTATAGCATTAATATTTTTTGCCTAAAATGTGTCTTGTATCATTTGCTGGATAAAGACATTTTGGGTTAAATATCAATTTAGTCTGCTGTTGCACTTTGCAAAATTACCTTGCTTTGTCTTTTGATCAAATGACTTTTATATGAGAAAATTGTCATAGACCACTGTCTAGAGCCCTTTCTTTACAATACTAACTGATGGGCTCACTTTTCTGTTCAAGCAGACTACAGATGACCCAACAAACAAAAATATGTGCGTTAAGTCAGTTTGAAAGAGAGGAAGTGACTTAGCGAGAAAGATACTTCATCCCTCACCTCCA
The DNA here is from genome assembly GCA_020796225.1 of Arion vulgaris. Classification (NCBI taxonomy): domain Eukaryota; kingdom Metazoa; phylum Mollusca; class Gastropoda; order Stylommatophora; family Arionidae; genus Arion; species Arion vulgaris. The sequence continues at coordinate 12,125,147 of CM036772.1, forward strand.
AATACTAAAAACTAGTACTGTGAGGTATCTGAATAATTCACTATGGTTATTGGTCACTAAACTGACGTCATTGCACTCCGGACAGACCCATAGATGCTCAGTCTCCCCAACAGATATCGAAGAGTATGCATACTGATGGTTCCTGTGGCTCGCTGATTAAACACACTTCTCACTCTGCCCCTCAGGCATCCAGTTCTACTTGTACAATGGGTAACTCCAAACTGTCTAAATTCCTGGGTCGATTCAACATCTATTTTAGTGTCCTCATCCAACAGACAGTCGCGAAGAGACCAAAGAACATCCCCTTATCCATCTTCAACTCCCCAACAATTGAGGATGTTGATGCAAGCCTGCCCACTCTCTCATTACTGTAAACACCCCCATGCCCAGGACAGTATATCCGCATAATGGAGGTTAGAAACGTCTATTGACGACATCCACTCATACCAAAACCTGCCCTTCTGGATCTTGTGAAGCATCGACTGAGAATCAGATACAACAACGGCCCCAGTAAATGAAGTCCAGAGAGCCAATAGAGTGCAGCAGTAACGGCCTCAACCTCCATCCTCATACTAGATTTAGTTGTCCTGTACGCTTTCCTTCGCTCTGCAACAACCCTACCATGCGCATTAACCAAGAAACCCCGGCCTGACTTCTCACCACGATGAACCAAATATCTTCTATTAATTATGGTATTACATGTAAAGCAATTATTTTAAGCTAGTTTTATTACTATGGATATGCATTGCAGAAATGGCTCATGCTTTGTATGAGGGAGGAATCAAAGCCTCAAAAAATAATGGTCAAAGGGGTTGACCGAAAGCAAGTCGATAACTTGCTGTATATAGTGACCACATGCTATAGAAATTACGGGGTTTTAAATTCAGCTTGGGTTTTAAATTCTCGGTGTGCTACATGGTTGGACTACAGGAAACTTTCTTTATAGTATTTTCATACTAGATAAAAACTGAAATAATATTTATTCAATCAAAATTGTTATAATGTTTACCCGGCAAAGATGGAGATTAGGCTTACACAACAGGGACAAGTCTAATGTTTACCTGACAGAGATGGACATAATATTTACCCAACAGAGATGGACATAATATTTACCTGACAGAGATGGACATAATATTTACGGGACAGACACTGTCATAATATTTACCTGACAGACACTGTCATAATAGTTACCTGACAGAGATGGACATAATATTGACCTGACAGAGATGGACATAATATTGACCTGACAGAGACTGACATAATGTTTACCTGAGAGAGACTGACATAATGTTTACCTGACAAGAGATTAACATAATGTTTACCTGACAGGCACTGACATCATATTTACCTGGCAATGACAGACTTGAGATAATGTTTACTCAACATTGATATAATTCTTACCCAATAGATACCGGATCAAGGTTAGTTGGTGTGTAGCTAACTATGAAAGTGCCACTAATATTTTCAGCGTTGAATCCACTGCTGGGTTGTGACACAAGTATGTAGACAAAGGGGTCATTATCTAGGTCCTTGCCAGTTATGGTCAAAGATGCAGTCTCATGAACTGTTACATTTAGTTGCATATTTCCAGCGAGTGTTGGTGGCTCGTTGGCTGAGAAAAAAATATATGAGTTAAATCTACTTTAATTTTCAGCTTATTGATAGCATTCTTCTAGTTGGGGATGTAACGGCAAGGATGGAAGTTAATTTAGTTGTCCTTTTCTCTTGAAATGTTTCATAAAAGCAAGAAGCGATAGTCTAGTCACACCAGTTCTCATGACATTCATAGTTTAACCATTCTTGGTACTGTAGAAAGTGCAGTCATTTATGTGAGACAGTACAGCATGTCTAGTTTGAATGCCCTGGACTACATAAAGCTAAACAAGAACTCCCACTATACCCTTCTGTTCACAATACCCTTTACACTATTCTTCCACAATTACAGAACACATTCTACCATTTGGCATTGGCTGCCCAAGAGTGAAAACTCACAGCCCTTGTTAGAAGAAGCCATTCTTGGTTAGATCTTCAAAGTTTGGTGTACTTGCGTCCAACGTCTTTAAGTTTCATTTGCTGATGTTCTTGTAGCAAAGGAAGTCATCAACAGTTTCAGTTCCGTTTCAGTTTGGAATATCTTCATTGCGCTCCGGACATGTCCATAGGTGCTCCGATCTCCTTCGCAATGTCTCCAACAGTGTCTAGTGACTAACTGTACCAGTTCAATTTTGATTGATGAGCCTAATCACATACCTGTTGTGCTGTTCTTCTCTGGTGACTCCAATCTTCAATCCCAGCTCTAGCCATCTAGCAGTTGACGTGGATTAGTTTAAATGAAAATCTTCTTTGTGGTCACACTCTTTGAGGGCATAGGAAATGTCAGCTCTATCTATTGGTTGACCCCCTGATATGGTGGCAGAGCCAGTCAGCCTGTCTGTTCTCTCATTGCCAACAACACCCATGTGCCCCGGAACAAAGATAAGTGTAATTCTGTAAATTGTTGACACCTGTACTGATTCAGTACATTGGGGAGGGGGGGGCGGTGCACCCGCTTTGGGAAACGCTGGTGTAGGACAACAAAGATGACAAAAAAGAATTAACTCCTTGAGGACAATCCAAAATAGACAAGTTGACTCTGTAAAATATCCATTTCTGTGAAAAAAATAAAAATTCCACTATCTGTAAAGACTCCACTTTCTGTTTTTAAAGGGGTTTTAAAGCCTAAGGATTGACTTCATTGCACCTGATTTACTCCATATGGCTCTGTCCCTCTCCACAGAAATTGCACACCACCTGCTGAGAGTATTGCATAAAGCACGAACAATGTAGCTCTGGCAACAATCCTAGGGGTCTCTGGAAAAGAATGCACTTTCTAAAAAAGAGTCCACCAGTTTCATACTCCAACTTTAGTAAACAATTTCAGAATATATGAAAACATTTTTACTGAAAATAAAACATAACAGCTTATTACATACAAACAGAAAATGGTATATTTTAGAATCTATATGCTATTTCCTGATATCATCTTAAACTTACATTGTGTCTTTTCCTCTTTTTCAAATCCTGATATTGAATCTCTACTGCTCAGAGCTAGCATTTCATTCTTAGTAGCAAAATAATCATAGCGACAGGAAAAGTCTGTCCCACAAATGCGATTGGCATCTTCTAGGTCTGTTTCATTAACTTCATCCAAGAAGATGGGTACAAAATCTAGATCTAAGATGGCTGTTGTGTTTTCCCCAGGTACCGTAGGAAAAAGGCTCTGATTGACTGCCCCTGGAAGTTGAAATGTAAAAGTGAAGTGTTTATGAACATTTTTTATATGCAGCTCAATATATAGATTTGTGACATAGTTTTCAAACCTTTGCCATTCAGATCTGACAAACTTAGAAAACCTTTCATGATTATCATTGGCCTCTTTGTCTCAGGAGACAATATGTTTTGTGTCATTAGTTTTTCTGTGCTGAATTCCCTTGTCCGTTGTGGCTGTAATGATCTAATTTGGAGAAGCAATTTTTGCCACAGTTTTGTAGGTGAAACTGGATACTGAAGCTGATGCAGACGATGGCCTCACTAACCTCTGCGCACTCTTTTTCCTCCATATGTGATGGTGTTTCTCTTATTTTCTTTTGAGCGATCCTCACTGCTGCATGTCATTGGCCAACATCTCCCAATTTTCTTTGTCTGTGCTGCATGAAGTTAGGTCACTCTTGCAGGAGTCAATGAAGCATAGTAATGGGGGATCATGATGTGTCTAGTACCAGTTATGAGTTGGTCATACAGAATGTCCTTTAGAAATCTACCTTGCTGTGCAGCAAACAGGCCTCAGTCATCTTAGACGTCGCTGACTCAGCAAGGTGCTCAACATAAAAAACTTATGACAGATTTTGTTCGAGCATTTTCTAGGAACAATTTTATTCTGAAAAACAGCGTGCAAAAACTTGATTTTAGTGTGCATATTAATATTAATGAGTATTTTAATCCCAGCTAAGTTTAGAAACATTTTGGACATGTAATGAGACAAGATGGTGTTGAAAATAGTGAAATGAAAGATTGAGTACAAGTGTAAGAAAATATTAGAATGTAGTAGCTTCAAAATTTGAACCTATTTTTAAAAAAATATATGAATGAAACAATACTTACAGGTTTTGCCATACTCAAATATTTGCCGCTCAGATGCATTGAAGGACATGATTGTTCCATTAGGGAAAACAAAATCATCTGTACGATTCCCATTAAAATTTCCCAAAAGTCCCATTGTCATATTCATATATTTCTTATCAATTTCCACAGAGAAGTCCAAAAGATTATTAGTCAGACGTATGGAAAGTCCAATATCTGAAAATTTCAAATAAACATTAATTTTCATTGTTTTGAATAATAATAAAATTTAATTATATAAATGACTTTATTGACATGTCTTTGGTAGTTCTCAATGTTTTGATCTATTTATCTTTCTTTTGTTCTTTTTCTTTCTTCCTTAATCCTGTTTTGCCTCTCAGCATCAGGATAAGAAGATATTTCTATAACATGCTTTTGTGTTTGCTTCATAAACAGTGTTTTCTATCGACTCTGTTATCTCTGAGGTTCAACTTTTGCATGGACAGCCTTTTGCTTTGTATCCACTATATTGGAGTAACATTGCCATTTGAGGTAATCTGTTGTCTGTTGGTAATCTGCTGATGTGGCAGAAACCTTTAATTTGTTGTTTCTTGATGAAGTTCGGTACTGATGTTGCACCCATTTTTTCCTGATGTCTCCATTTCTAAACCAATCACTTCTTGATAATCCTAGCATTCTGCATTGACATTCTTGCAAACAATGCCCCGTCTCAAGTGGGCAGAAGTATGGACAGAGAAGATGTCATCAATGCGGTACATGCTCATTTATGTGATATGGACGAGTCTCAGACACTGGAACGAGTACGAGAATTAGGAGTTAAGTTTGGACATACAAGACAGTGTCATCTTCATGATAGAGAGAGAAGGTATACTAATCAACTCCTCATGGGTATGGTGACCAAATGGACTTTAGGATGCGCAGAGGACAGAGCACACATGTGCCATGACATCGATCGAATAACATAACACAACATTCTGATAAGACACCACATCTCTGTCATGACTAGTTTTCTTCTATCATTCGATGTCAGCATCCAGGTTTAGCACTGATAGCATAATGTTGGGAGAAAGATTGTGTTGAGCAATGCTCTTTTAGTGTTCATGGTGACATGTTTGCATGACATGGTGACATATTTCCGTGACATGTGAGATGATCTACATAGAGAGTAAAATGACAAATAGTAGCATGATGGAGCTAATATAAGTAATACTTTAACTATTTTGAGAAGTGTGAAGAGACAATATGAAGATGTTTAACCAATCACTACTGATGTCACTTGAATCAACAAGGGTTTTGTTTATAGTCTTAAATCTATCTTGGTTAACTTTGTTTCTGTCCCCCCCTGCCTCTATTTTCAGAGAAAGATATGAAAATTTCTAAAAGGATGATCAAAAGAGCTGAAGTGAAGATGATCTATGTCAGAGTCAATATCCATATAAAATACAGACATATCTTGAAGGTAAATATAGACAAATCTGGAAGATGGTAAATACAGACAACTCAGGAAGAAGGTCAATGTAGACAACTCAGGAAGATGGTAAATGCACACAAATATAGAAGAAATTAAAATGAAGGTCATCTTCATTAATTACAACATACATATTAGGCCTATAGAATAAAGAGAACAGGAAAGACCGTAAATGGAGATTAGTACATCCATGACATTGTGTAATAAAATGAAGATAAGTCTTAACTCTTGGTGGACCAGGGCAAAATCTATTATAGAGTAAAAACGCCCCTTAGAGTGGCTCCTGGTCCACAAGGAGTTAATATGTCACATGATTTGAAACTTACCATCTGGTGTTGACACATGCAGTGAATCATTCAGCCTCTGCATATAAATGCTTCCAATGAATGTACTGAAATTTGGTATGTCCCGAAAACGTGTAGTAAAATCTTGTTCATTTATGTATATGATCATATCTGTTAAGAGAGAAAAAAATAATAATAAAACACTTGTGGCTGTGGTACAAGATATTCTGTTGTAAAAGGGTAGCTAACAGCATAGTTGAAAACACTCTCCGTTAGTGACCACACGTCTTGGAAATTCCCATAGCCGTAGAATGCACCTTTATTTGGTTTCATTTTCAAATTAACTCTAGTTATTGGTTACTAAACAGACCTCACTAGGTGCTCAGTCTCCCTTAAAGATATAGAAGAGTATGCATACTGATTGTTCCTGGAGCTCGCTCTTAAACACACTCTCACTCTGCCCTCCAGTTAGACATAAAATAACTCTAAATTTATATTAATGTATTCTTTATCTTGGTTGTGCAAGTTATGTATACCGATAGGTGAAGCAAAAACGAGAAAAACCATAAGAAAAACCCCATTAGATACATTAATCAGCGCAGAACAGAAGTTGTTAGTCTAAACTCACAGAAAGACATGCTTAGGAGAAATTATGAACATATCCGATGGGCGATGAAGATGATCTTCAAATGAACAATTCACTGTTTTTCAGAGCAGTATGTAACTTTCGATGCTCCCATTTTTCAATCCTACTCTATGTATCCTGCAAAAGTGGTGCTTTCACTAAAATGTACAATTTTGTACATGTTTTCCTCTCATTTATATTACTGTTTTTTTTCTGTCTGCTCAATATAAACATTCCCCAGTATGTTTTTTTTTTTACAGTGTCATGCCTTTGTGTATAAAATTTCACATTTCTGTCCGTTTTATTTAGTTCAAAAGTTTTCTTTTCACTTCCAACTTTTTTTCTGAACTATCATTGCTTGTTTCTGTGTACCTGAAACATGCCCAAAATGATCTATAAATTCATATCATAAGTGATGAAATTTTGGTTTTTCATTAAGTCTAAAGATATTCATGTGATGAATGCCCTGGTATTGCCTACCACAGAGAGCCACACAAAATAAGTACGATGAGTACAAAGCAAGAGGAAGACCACGCAAAAGATGGAGCGACGGCATAAAGAACAGCCTTACGAAAATGAATATTAGCTTACAACGTGCTTTAAAACAAGCACATACAAGATCACTACGTTTCCCACCAACATTTCTATAAAGAAGCAAATGGTGGAAGAGATGAAGCAGAAGATGAATATTCTATGCATACAAGCATGAACTCACAATTGCCGGAGGAGTGTATTTCCACTCTGACTGATGTCCCATTTGAGTTCTGCACTGCAATGCCACAAAATACTGTGGCATCTGACAGACTTCCATTACTTGTTTTGGCACGACATGTTTTACCCTGAAACATAATAATTAGTACAATATTAGTAAAGATAATGGAAATATTTAGGTAATATTCTTAGATCAGACGAAAAGAGACTAAATCAACAAGTCCTTATGTGGTCACCAGTTGGGAAAAGAAAACGTGGAAGACCTAAGACCACTCTCTGAAGAACAATCCTACAAGAAAGTAAACTATTGGGATGTAAAACCATACAAGATCTCCAACTGCCAGCAACGAACCGCATCACATGGAGATCTAAAACCTCTGCCCTATGTGCCGCCTTTGGCACGAAAGGAACAAACTAAGTAAAGATAGTAAGGGCTGAGAGCCTCAGTAGTATAGTTGTTAGTGAACTCACTGCTTAGGATAGTGGATTGTGTTACTCCACAGTGGACCTGGAATATTTTTATGACCGTAACAACTCTCAGGTCGACCCAGTCTCAATTGAGTACCAGGAAAGGTACTGGGAGGTAAAGACGGCCGGAGTGATGTTGACCACATCACCCATTGTGTGCCGACAGTCAAATGAAAAATGTGGGCCTAACACCACATTACCCAATAAACCTCAAGGTACGAAAAGGTTTGTTTTTTTAAAGTAAGGGCTGTAGTTCCTGGATTATTGATACAGCTCGTCAATCCAGATACTTACCTTCATCTTTGTCCCGGGTCACGCTGGGGTGCAGGGCAATAAGGGAGCAGATGCACTGGCGGGCAATGCTACGATTGAGAATGGGTCTTCTATGGATAGAAACAACATCATCAACACTCTCAGAGAAAACATACGCTCTGAAGATTTCAACGACGCAGATAAAGGGTATTCTCTATCTCGTTGTGAAGTTGTGCATACCGATAGGTGCGGCAAGACAGGAAAACCACGAGAGAAAACTCATTAGATACATCAATCAACATAGAACGGGAGTCGTTAGCCTAAACACACTGAGATACATGCTTGGGAGGAGATCGGAGCAATTATGGACATGTCTGATGTGTGGTGAAGATGATCCTAAAATGAACAATGATACAACAGTTAAACAATAAATTAATGCATTACAATTGCAAGTGGTACAGAAGAATACTCAGAAAAACATGGATAGAATAAAGATCAAATATGTCCATTATACATCAGGGTAAAAGTGATAAGAAATGGTTGATGAAGAATATAAAACAAGAAAAATCAAATACTTTGGTTATATGTTTGTTTGTGTGCATTTGTTCTTATCAACCAGTTTAATCACTCTTTGTAATGTTTAGTTTATGTCAAGAATGACTAAACGTCATGCCTCGGTTCATAGGCTGCTACATGTGTAGGATAAGCGTATCTGAAATTTTCGACCTAGGGTAAATAATACTAAATGATTCTCTGGAGAAGATCATTCTGCAAAGAATGATACCTGAAAGACAAAGGCATGAAAGACCAAGGACATGATGGGTGCAAGATGTCGCAGATGAAAGACATTAGGAATTAGAAGTGCTGTTAAGGGAGCCACGTTCCGACAGGGATAATCTAGATGATGATGACAATGAGTAAAGGCTGCTAGATGTATGCTAAAACATGATAGATGACATGCTTTCTATGATTGTTTATTGATCAACAGAACTGACATTACAGCATTTTGGTCAGCCCTTTATGTGCCTAGTCTCTTAAGGAAGATATGAAAGCTGCTGCATGCTGATAAGGAAACTGAAAGAAGGAAACCAAGGACAAAAGCTTTTGCACAGATGAAAATAAATGTCTTTACTTATCTGTTTACACAAGCATTTCTTCACAAACAGCCATTCTAACTATCTGTGTGTAACTGTTGTTACTGTCTGTAATACCGCTTTTTAAGGAAATGTAGGAATGGGGGAAAATCTCTCGAATTTAATGGCTGCATGGCTAGTGCAGGTCCCCACGAAACTGTTCAGGTTAAGATTTTTCTTTATACCTCCTAAAAAAAATACTGTGGGGTTACTGGGGATTGAATCCGGGAAGTACTGGCAGTGACTAAGGCATTATTCTGGCTGGAATCACAAAATTACACGTATGCATGAATTCTGAGTAATTCATTGAGTGTGATCTTGAAGGTGGAGGCTGTTTCGGTGCACAGACAATGGACTGAATCACTATAAGAGTAAGCAATTTGCAGAGTTGCATTCATTTTTGTTTTGGGACACATAGACGTCGATGACATTTAGAGAGCAGACAAGCTGGCAGGCTCTGCCACCATATTTGGGGTTGGCCAATGGATAGAGCCGAAAAAATTAACCAATCTACATCAACTGCTAGATTGCAAGAGATGGAATAAAAAATTGAAGTTGCCAGAAAAAAGCAAAATAACAGGTATATAAATAGGCTCATCAATTAACCTTGAATTCGTATGATTGGTCATTGGACGCTTTGGAGATATTGCAACATGAACTCTTATGAACATGTCCAGGGAACAATAAAATATTACAAACTGAAACTGGCTTTCTGATTAAGCACACTCCTCATTCCTTCTGCTCATCAGGCATAAAGTTCTGCTTGCACAATGTGTAATTCCATATTCCTTATATCACTGGGCAGGTTCAATATCAATTTTGGTGGCATCATTCAACACCCGGTTATCAAAAAACCAATGGAGATCCCTTCTAGCCATCTACAATTTAGCATTTCCACCTTGTTTGGTTGGGTATTTTCAAGTTTCATTTGCCGAGCTACTGAGTTAGTGCTTGAGCAACGCTGTGAGCTATGAATGTTACATGGAATGCTTTTAGCTGTGTCAATTGTGCGTTTGTTGTGGGTATTCAGACAATGGTGGACAGTGGTTATGACGAGCTGACTCAATCTGCCGTTTGTAGTGATATTGCATGTGGAGAAAGCTGGATTTTGTCGTGATTGATGTTTCCTTCGATACGAATTGCAATTCAAGTTATGAATAGTTTTGTGTTGACACTTTAGCGACGGCATACGCATTTATGCGGTACAGGTTGCTTTTTGTGGCAGTACGGCTGTTACATTCTGGAATTAGTTCACACCACATGTGACAGTTGTTAGTATTTCGTGTGATTTGTAGTTGGCACAGGAACGGAACAATTATGGGTGACCCGTTGCAGTGAAGTTGGAACCGTACATATGAACTATGACAATATTCTGAACTGTCTTCTTCTACTACATCCTTTCTTCGGGGGTCCATTATCCCATAGTAAATGATAGTTTGAGAAAGATACACCCTATTATACTACACTCATGCGTGCATTCTGAGTGATTCAATGAGTATAATCCGAAAGGTGGAGGCAGGTTCGGTGCACAGGCAATGGACTGAATCACTACAATCATCAACAGTTTACAGAATTTCACTTATCTTTGTTCCGGGGCACATGGGTGGGTATTGTTGACAATGAGAGAGCAGACAGGCTGGCTGGCTCTGTCACCATATCAGGGGGTTAGCTAATGAATAGAGCTGACATTTTGAACACCCTCATAGAGTGTGACCGCAAAGAAGATTTTCATTTAAACCAATCCAAGTCAACTACTAGATTGCAGGAGCTGGCATTGAAGATTGGAGTAGCAAGAAAAGAACAGCACACCAGGTATATGAGTAGGCTCATCAATCAAAATCAAACTGGTAAGGTCAGTCGCTGTTGGAGATATTGCGAAGGAGATCAGAGCACCTATGGACAAGTCCGGAGAGCAATGAAGACATTTCAAACTGAAACACCCTCCTATATATTACCTGCAGTTTAAAATTAATAGCAATGTTGTCTGGTGTTGCTCCATCAATTTCAAGGAGAGTGAATGTACCAAGTCCATTGAAGGTAAAACTTTCCTTATCCAGTAGCACAATGTGAGGTTCCCCAAAGAAAAAACCTGGATAGATAAAGAAACATAAGGTTACTGTAGCTGTTTTAAGAAGATTCTTCTTCGAACGCTCCATAACGACCACTTGTTAACCACTCTTTATTTGTATGTGATCTGAGCCTAAGAGCAATTGTACGTTGTGCCAGTTATGTGCCCACAAGTAGGCCAGTACATCTGATTTCTGCGATGCTTTTTATTTACTTTGGTAGCTTCCCTAGACCCCTACCTCAGTCATCTCTTCCGACATGCCTTGTAGGTCGCAGTGCTACTATTCTTTCTTCCCTTGAGAGCCCTTGAAGCAAACGGGTGGTTTTAGAAATATCCCACTAAGAATTAGACTTACATTTAGTTTAGTCATGGATCATCATCACTGCATATAGAACCAATTAGTCCATAAGTGCTTCGATCTCCTCAGTATGTCTGTCAGCGTGTGCTGACTAACAACACCGGTTCTTTGTTGGCTTACTATTCTTCTTTGGCTACCAGTATAGTGCTCTTGTTTAGTTACACCACATTTGGCTTGGAATTCTTGCAGTCTGGTTAGTGTTGTAGATTTACGACTATTACCTGAATCATGTGCACATCCTCTATCCTTTCATCATCATCATCATCAGGTGCCGTCTCCACATCGAAGGTTGGCTGCAATGAATCTCCAGCATCCTCTGTCTTTCGCCTTGGTGTTGCACACTGCCAGACTGTAACCTGTCCATTTCTTAAAGTTTCCTCCCACTTATCTCCCTCTATCCTTTAGAGAATTTATAATATCAGCCTGGTCCATTGCTCGCCCGCTATTTACAGCAGCCATACCTGAAACCCTATTGGCGCATTTTGACTTGCATTCCTAGTGCTACTACTACGACTTCTTCTTCTTGTTTTTTCTTCCATGTTCAGGTCATGATCATTTTAGATCATTGTCACCAGAGTAAAATGATAAGTCCCCAAATTTTCAGGCTGCAGTCTCATCATCTTCTTCTTAACCAGACCTACAGCTGCATTTTTCTGTAGTCCAGATAGAATAATACAAGGTGTTTTGGATAGATGGTCAGGTTAGGAGGAGATCTAGTCTAGCTCACCAGAGTTCAGAACATATTAACAAGAAGTGTTATAATTTCTGATAACGCATTTAGGAAAAGTATGGCACCTAGAAAGGACAACCACATGTAAATACTACACTAATTAGTTCAAGTTAATATGGCACCTGTAGATAGGACAGAAAGTTAATTGCATATCCTTTACAGGACTTTGTGAATCAACCCCAGCTTTTAACGCTGTTTGTGATTTTTCTAGGCATTATTACGTTCAGTAGTTTACCATTGTTCTCTGAATGGGTGGTGCCATCGTCCTTTGTAAAAATAACCAAAACAATTTGCAACCAAACTGTCCGCAGCGTGATTCGAACTCAGAACGCCGTGGTTAATAGACCGAGTCACTATCCTCTAAGCCACAGACGCCACCAGATAGGACAGTCATATGTTAATACTACACTAATTAGTTCAAGTTAATATGGTCCTTGTAGATAGGACAGCCACATGTAAATACTACTCTAATTCATCATCATCATCATCAAATAGCTTGTCCTGAGCAGAACTTTGCCACCCCAACAGTTCTCCGAAATTTCTCTCTCTCATAGGCCAGATTTCCTGCCTCTGCAGCCGTCATGTTCAAACCATCAGCTATATCCTGAATCCATCTTCTCCGTGGTCTTCCTCTTCTTCTCTTTCCCGGTATGCCTCCTTCCATGATGGTCTTCTCAGCCCTTCATGTCTTTTTATATGTCTAAAATATCTCAATTTTCTATTTCTTATTTGTAGCATCAGCCAGTTGTCTTTGATTTTGAGTTCTTTCTGGATAGACATATTTGTTCTCTTCTCTGTCCAAGATATATGGAGATCCCTTCTGTAACACTTATATTCGAAAGCACAGATATGTTTTCGAATTAGTTCACTAATTAGTAACACTAATTAGTTCAAGTTAATATGGTCCCTGTAGATAGGACAGCCACATGTAAATACTATACTACTTAGTTCAAGTTAATCAACAGCACAATCTCAGTTACCTCTGAATGTATTCCTGGCCTGGCATTGGCGAACAGGTCTAAAAATATAATATAAGGAGCAGAGATTTGCTTCACAACACCATCGTTTAGGGGCAGCATCGGATATTTCATGAGCAGCCAGATTTCCAAAATAGGGAGTAGAAAGATGAAAGTTGCCAGCATCAGGTAATCTGTTCTCAAAGCCAAAGCTTCCATCCATTCTGTAGCAACATCTCTACAGAGTGTTATTCAACATTGTAAAAAACTTTATTACTAAAAGAAATAGCAAAAATAGAGCAAAGGTATTAATTTAATGCGAAGTCATTATACATTCACTTTTATGAACTCTTTAAATCAAAGAGTTGCTGGGAAGGGTATGTATCAGGTTTAGTGTTATGTCAATAACTGTTAGCAATGTCAATTTTGATTCATATACATTTTGTTATCAGTTACATGTGGACTATCATCATAGCACTGAGACCATATACATATGCTGCTCCAATCTCTGCCTCAACAAATGCAGCAGCGTCCAGCTCCTCAACACGCCAGTTCGATGTTGATTAATCAATCGTTTTGCATATTTGATATGTCGTTCATTTCAGGCTGTACCAGTATCGATACCCATCTCTTTTAATTTGGTCAGTAACTGGTATTCACAAACCTGAAACTCTCTGTTTGGAAAGGCTCTTTCAGTGTGTTAAGAATGTCATTTCGGTCCATTGCAGCTCCCTCTGATATTGTAGCTATGCCAGCTAATCTATCAGCTCATTCATTACCCCTGACTCCTAAACATTTTGTTTTCCATTTTTGCTTAAACAGTGTTTATTCATTTCAGTTTATCAAAACGAATTTTCTTCAATTTTGAGTTCTTTCTGGAAAAGATTTATTTATTTTATTTTCTGTTCATGATCTGCATGTATACATATTAATTGTTAGATAGTGGAAAATTTTAAAGTTCTTCATCTTTTGATACTCAAAGTATAAATTTAGTTCCTTCAGAACTGAAGTTATTATATCATTCTAAGATCACTTTGACATTCTTTCCTGGAAAAGCCTTCTGGAAAAACACTGGTGAAACAAAGTACTGTACTTTTACAAAATACAAAAACTATACACAGCAGCGTTTTGACCAAAAGGTCTATTTCAAGTAAAGGATACAATAGAAGTGACTTTATTCAATTTTTACATGGCACAAAACACATTGAAGAAGACAATAAATTCCTAATAACCCTAAAATGAAAATCTGTGACTAAAAACGAATAATGAACTAAATGCACAAAAAGTAGAAAAGCACTATACATTTGATGTTTAGATTCATCATGTCTAAAACACAGTGAATAAGATGACTAAAATCTAGTTCAGCTACCAGAGCTGTTTAAAGACTCTACTCCACCTTTAGTTGGTGGCTTCCAGCTGCAGCCTGTCTAACTGCAGTCTGGCTAAGTAGGTAGGGATCAAAGAGAGTAATCAAACCTGTTCCCAAAACTGTTTGCTTAAACAATCTATTTTTATTCTAGTCATCACATCAGCATCAGTGCACATCATATCAATTAGTCCATAAGTGCTCCAATATCTTACTCAGTATGTCGCTCAGTGTGTAGCAACTAACACTAGTTCTTCTTCTTCTTCTTTGCGTTCGTTCTTTAGGACCAACTTTAATCACTCTTTGTGATATGTTTGATCTTTGTCAAGAACGTGTATACGTTGCCATTGGTTTGGTAGGCCCCTAAACGCATAGACTTCTACACGTTTGGGACACATGCATCCAATTTCAGCCAAACCTCCTTAGTTGCCTCTTACGACATGTGTGGCAGGTAGCAGTGGTTCTATTCTTTGTATACCAAAATTTGGGCCCCGGTAACCACTCGGGCTACAAGTTCTTTGTTGGTTTACTATTCTTCTTTCGCTTTCAGTATAGTGCTCTTGTCTAGCAACACCACATTTGACTTGGTTTTCTTGCAGTCTGGTTAGGGCTGCAGATTCACCCATATTCATTGAATCGTTTACATGTCCTCTCTCTCTCCCTTAGTGAATTCAAAATATCAGTTTGGTCCATTGTTTTTCCCCCTTTCTACAGCAGCCATACTTGCAAGTCTATAAACACATTCATTCTCCTTTACACATGCATGCGCAGGAGAAGAATAAAACCAATTTTTATCAGTATAGACCTCTAGAGACTCTAACCAGTGTCTTTATGTTGAGCCTGTATCTTGAGCATACTCATTGAGTCACTAAGAAAACATGCATTGATAAATGTCTGAGACTCTAGCAATGAAATCAGGTTATTTTGTACTAAGGTATGGATATCACAGCCTTGCTGTAAACTGACACAATGTAACAAACTTCCGTTTCAGCACAAATGACAAAGAAGAAGATAACATTCCAATTAACCAGAGTTCAACATTTGATTTCATTTCACACATATATTAGGGAGGTCTCTGTGGCTGTGGCGTAGAGGTTAAGTTCTTGCCTCTCATTCCAAAGGTAGTCAGTTCACTCCCTTGTGGAGCCATGAGGATATTTTTCCAGAGACCCATGATCTCAGTGTAGGTGAGATCGAGTTCCTAGTCTTATTGAAGACAGACAATAAAATGTGAGTCCAGTGTTCAAGTGAGCACGTGAAACCAGTAAGTAAAAGTAAGTAAAGGAACCTTTCATACCTCATGTGTCATATAGGTAGATTCACAGTGTTAGGCCTGTATTTTTATTGACCGTCGGCACACGATGGGTGATGTGGTCAGCATCAACGCTAAGCCGCTTTACTTTCCCAGAGCATGTCTGGTACCCTGTTGAGGCTGGGCGACCTGAAACCGCAGGTGGAAAATTCCATGGGCATTGGGAGCTGAACCCAGACCACCAGCCTTGAGAAGCGAGTTCACTAACAACTACGCTACAGCTGCTCTCTATAAAAAAACCAGTGGCAGTTCAAAATCGAGAACAGCAGGCTGGAAAGCCGTTGCCCAGGTAAAATTCCTTAGAAAGATTAATTAACTAAATTCTTACATAATATGTTCATCATCTTCTAAATTACATCGAGGATCCTCACAGGTGCTATGGAATGTGTGCACTGCAGCTGAGATCTTCCTGTGTAAGAAAGAGATTGGAGCACACACCGAAGTGCAATGATGATGGTCCTATTAATCAATCAATCACATATATATTATAATATAAATGCAAACCATGCTTACCCTTCCAATTGAACCATACAAAGGGAATATATCATAGCAACCTTGCTGTAAGAACGAGGGAATCCAAAGGAAACTGACAGATGCTGTAAATTGATTACATGGGCATTGTGGAATAACTCTGTTCCAGAAATTGATGTCTGAAAAAAAAAACACAAGTGTGTCACTTTTATATAACGACACACTGTTATTAGAATTAATTATTGAATCAACCTCATAGCTAGTGAGGCAAACTCCTAGGTGCTTATTCTCCCCCAGAAAATGTTGATTGGTGTACAGGATGATTGTTCCTGTGCAAGCTGGTTGTTCCAATCTCTCACTTGTTAAACACACTTGTCATTCTGCACTAGAGTGCCCACTATGCTGATAGTCAAAGAAGAATAGTAAACCAACAAAGAACCTGTGTCGTTAGTCGCCACACCCACATGCTGAGAGACAAACTGAGGAGGAGATCGGATCACTTATGGACTAATTGGTCCGGCATGCAGTGATGATGATCCGACAACTAAACTAAACTGAACGAGAGTGCTCAGTTCTCATCATCATCATCATCAACGTGCATATCCTTAATAGGACGTTGCTCTCTTTGCAGCGCATCTGAAATTCGTTCTGTCTCTAGCAGTTCACCCACTTTGTCGATGGTCATATTCATGGTTTCTTTCATATCTTGTAGTCATCTTCATTTTTGGTCTGCCTCTGGGACCCCCTTCAATATTGTTCTCTCCAGACCATCGTGATGCTTGATGCGACCAAAGTATCTAATTTATTTTGTATAGTATGTTGTTTATCAGCCAATTGTCTTTAACATTCAGTTCTTTCAGGACATCAGTGTTCTTTCTTTTTTCTGTCCATGGTATTCGTAGGATCTTTCTGTAGCATTTAATTTTGAAGAACTGGATTTTCGTTCTTGTTGTTTGTGTAATGGTCCATGATTCAGTCCTACATGTATAAAAAGTAAGAGAAATATTCAGAAGGAGATCTCAGATCTTAAAATCGTGTCAAAAATGCAATGATGATGATCCTTCAATAAACAATGGTTTCAAATTCCTTGAACTTCAGTATCATCAGTTGCGGTTGCCGAGTGTTACCGGGGCCCAAATTTGGTTGTAAAGAATAGAGCTACTGTTTACCTGCCACGCATGTCGTAAAAGGCGACTAAGGAGGTTTGGCTGAAATTGGATGCATGTGTCCTAAACGTGTAGAAGTCTATGCGTTTAGGGGCCTACCAAACCAATGTGCAACGTATACACGTTCTTGGCAAAGATCAAACTTATCACAAAGAGTGATTAAAATTGGTCGTAAAAACGAACGCAAAGAAGAAGAAGAAGATCAGTTGCGGTGTACTCATATCGAGCCTAGCAGACCTAAAGATGTTAAGTCTCCCCCGCAGATATTGATTGGTATGCATGCTGACAGTTCCATTGGCTCACTTGATAAACACACACATTATTCTGTCTTCAAGTTTCCAGACCCCTTATACACAATTTCATTCCAAATTTCTTTCTTCTTCATCCTCCTCGAACACTCCATATCGACCACTTGTTAACCACTTTTTGTGATTTGTATGTGATCTGAGCCTAAGAGCGATTGTACATTGTGTTAGTTATGCGCCTACAAATAGGCTAGCACATCCAATGTCTGCCACGGTTTTTTATTTACTAGTGTGGCTTTCCTAGGCCCCTACCTCTGTCACTTCTTACGACATGCATTCTGAGTTGCAGTGATAATATTCTTTGCTCCCCTTGCTAGTCCCAGCAACACACAGGTGAGAATTACAATCAAAGAATAACAAGAAGTCAAATTTATCAACCTTGTAATAAGCAACAAAGCACAATATATATCTTACACTCTATGATTTGTGTATTTTGTTCCACCCATGCATAACACTTGCTTCTGCTACTTTGAACACGACCCACAGAGAAAAACCATTGTCCAAGGTTACCTATATAAAAAAAAAAATATTTATTGACCGTCAGAAGAAAGCTGACTTTATACAAATAAGAAAATTGTGATATATTTAGCTCACAAAAAGATATAAGGAGCCGAAAAAGATGTTTATGAAGGGAGGCCTTCCAGTAAATAAGAGAAAAGGAAGAACATGGTGAAGATGGATTCAAATAGTGATAAACAATCTGAACATGTCAGCAACAGAGAAGGACATCTGAGCTGTGTGAGAGATAAATTTGAAAAGACTAAGAACTGGAAAGTTCTGAAAGGGTCAAAAGCCTAAGGATTGACTTCATTGCACCGGGTTTTACCCCATATGGCTCAGTCCTTCTGTGTCTCAGTCTGCATAAATGGCACGCCACCTGCTAAGAGTATTGCACAAAGGACAAACTCTGTAACTCCTGCAACAATCCTAGAGGTCTCTGGAAAAATGCACTCACAAACAGAATGACAGTCCAGATTCAAACCCAGCTATTGGATCACAAGTGACTTCAAGATGTGTGAGGCGGATCTAAAAGAGAAATCTTTTCTTTTTTACATTTTGTAAGATTCTGATAAAAGTCATAAGAATCAGGTACTTTCCCAGGTATTTCATCTCTGCATATACTCTGAGGCCTTTGATCTAAGCTTCTCAGTCAAATAGTAATAAAAATAGAACATACCCTGAAATCATTGAAGGTTCTTTAAATATGCAGCGGTAAAAATAATATACCTTGGTTTTAGTTGTCTTAAGACATCATGAGTTGTGTACTTTCAGTACTTCTGTGTGTATCTTAAAACAGAAAATAATAATAATAATTCCTCTCGTATCGTTATACGTTACATAGGGCCTGCAAGCAATTTCTCCATACCGCTCTATCCTGGGCAAATTGCTCAATCCTCTCCATAGAACTGAGACCGATATTTCTTGCCTCTCTCAGCAAAGTTTATTTCAGGGTCTCCTTAGGTCATCCTCTCTTTCTTGAACCTGCTGCATCCCACTTCAATGCCTGCTTTAATATTCTTTGATCATTTCTTCTCAAGGTGTGTCCAACATATTTCCATCTTCTCTTTCATATAACAGTTGTCACTAGTGGTCGACCAGACATTTATCTGATGTCATCCCTTCTGAATTTGTTCCATTTTATATTCATTATTTTTGCAGACATCTATTTTCAAATGCATTCAACTTGCTTTCTATATCTTTAAAACAGAGAAGGAAACATCTAAACTATCACCATTTCATGAAGTTATCTTTATAAAAAAATTATAAGAATATTTTGGTTGGACAAAATCAGCTACCAAAAACTGCTCAAAAGTTGTAATCAGGAGGGACTATAAGCAGTAATAAAA
This sequence comes from Arion vulgaris, assembly GCA_020796225.1. Classification (NCBI taxonomy): domain Eukaryota; kingdom Metazoa; phylum Mollusca; class Gastropoda; order Stylommatophora; family Arionidae; genus Arion; species Arion vulgaris. Next base: position 12,144,786 of record CM036772.1, read on the forward strand.
GCAAGACAAGGTTGAATAGGACACATAGAAGCAATCCATAGACAATCCTGAGATCTGGTATGCAGTGGACCCCAGAAGGAAGAAAAATGAGAAGCAGACCAAAAACAACTTGGTGGAGAATAGTGGGAGAAGAGCTGCATAGTGTTGGTATGAAGATTGCATTTATAATCTGTCTTTTATTCTCTACTGGAATTGTTGGATGTTTCAAGATTGGGAAATATAAAAATGAAAAATATAACAACTAAACAATATCAGCAATCAGGATGTAATATAAAAAAAACACAAGCTCAGTAAATATCTCACCAGTATTCCCCACAACTTGGTCAAAAATGTAATAATTTTCTTTGGCGAGGTCAAGGTTTCTGTCATTCCCACATACACTAACATTTCGACCCAGGATTGGAAGAAAACGCATGGCTCTTTGTGCATATGTGTATATTGCAAAGGTTCTTTGTTGATTTGCAATGATTGTGCACTGAAATGTCACCCGCTGTTAAGAAAAAGAATTGTTACAAATCAGATAAATATAATAGAAGATTAGTATTAATAACACTCATCATCAAGATGCGTGTCCTTTATAGGACGTTGCTCTCTTTGCAGCACATCTGAAATTCACTCTGTCTCTAGCCAGTTCACCCACTTCACCGATTGTCATATTCATGGTTTCTTTACTATCTTGTAGCCATCTTCTTCTTGGTCTGCCTCTGCATCCTGGGACCCTGCCCTCTAATATTGTTCGCTCCAAGCCATCGTGATGCTTGATGTAACCAAAGTATCCAATTTTTCTGTATAGTATATTGTTTACTATCCAATTGTCTTTAACATTCTGTTCTTTCAGAACATCAGCGTTCTTCCTTTTTTTCCTGTCCATGGTATTTGTAGGATCTTTCTGTAGCATTTCGTTTTGAAGGACAAGATTTTCATTCTTGTTGTTTGTGTAATGGTTCATGATTCACAACCATAAGTAGCCACTGGAAAATGCATGTTCTCAGTATTTTTAATTTTAATATTTTGCTGGAGCTTTGCCACATGTTCTTCATAGTGTAAATAACACTAACTTTTACAATTTATATTAGATGAGAATAATAGAGATGTAGCAATACGATATGGCAAAGACCAGGAAAAATCAGGAGTTTGAAGAGAGGCCCATCCTGGATGGTTGACGCAGTGGATATTATTAAACAGGTCTGTATTCTAGATGAGCTGAAGCATGGGGAAGAATGGATGCCTGTATCAGAGGATATGATTGATTACACCAGGGTTGTCAGTACACTTAGATGCTGTAGGGAATGGGTCTCTGGCATCACCAATGAGGAGAATATGGCACTCGAGTATCAGTATATCCAGGTGATATCATTATTTACACTGATGGCTCTGCCAGACACGGAGCCAGATCAGTGTGGGCTTATTCAGCACAAGGAAATTTCACATGGAGTTATTTTTTGTGACTGCGCTTTGCTTGTTGTCCATGTTTGGCTCTGGTAACACAATGTAGGTATGAAAATGCTGTTGATCATCTGTTTTGCAGCTGTCAGTGAGATTTATGGGTGCCTTAACAATGGGGCTAGCTGGTAGATTACAGCATTTGCTTTTGGCACTTTAGTCTCTATCTCTCTGTCTAGTCTTCCATCTTCTGTGAATATGTTTCTTACGTATTTGTATTCTTGCACCAAATGTTCTCCTGAGGACAAAAAAGATTAGTACAAACAGTAACTACAAAGTGCACACTATTTGCTCACCTCCCTTTCAATAGATGGCGCAGAAAATGGTGACATTTCGTACCATGTTATTACAATAACCACATCTGGAACAAAACCTGCAATGCCAGATCTTAAAGCAACATCATTGCTGGCCCTATCCAGAATTCTTTGAGTTTTTGAATCTGTACGTGATGTCTTTATATACACCTTCAGAAAAAGAAAAAAATTTGAAAATATATATGAAATCAAGTAATATCATTTATTACTATAAAGCCAAATCACTATTGCTATATAGCTCTATATATATATATATATATATATATATATATATATATATATATATATATATATATATATATATATATATTAAGAAATTAAAAGAAGGCTGAGCATTGTTTTGCAAAAACTAAAAGAACTAACTAATCTATGGAAGGGAACTGACATAAGAACAAAAATCAATTGTTTAAGAGTCGTTTCCTTGGCAACATACGGTTGTGAGACATAGACCATTGACAAAGCGGCAGAAAAGATCATTAATGCATTTGAATACAAATTAGTTCCTCAAGAAAACTTCATCTCCAGGTTTGTTTATGGTGTCCTCTTTTTTGTTTTCTTTATGGGTTCCACGCAAGTGCTTGTCTAGTGACACTCGACTGTGTCTTCCATAGGGTATGCCAGACCCATCACCATTTTCTCCTCTTAACCTGGGTCATCATGGGTTCCTGTCTGATTCTTATCCACAGATCTGTATTTGCAACTCTGTTATACCATCTCAGTCTAAGAATCTGCACAAGACATCCGCTGACAAAGGTAAAGACTTTGACACTAGAGACAGTTAATTACTTGAAACTTACGTGGGTATATAATTTTCCTTTATCGTTTGGAATTAAGTCTAGGTCAGTCCAGTACACAAGCAGCAACTTTCTAATCTCACCATCAGAACTTCGAATCGGGCATCGTTCAGGGGAGTAACTGGTAAACCTCTTATCAAAAGATACTATACCATTTGGTGAGACCTGATATTGAAGAATAAAAAACAAAATATTTTAGTATATAATTGGTTAATGATCATAATAGTCTCAATCACATATGGGTGTGAAGTATGGACATTTAACAACGCAGTGGAAGAACATATGTGCTTTTCAATATAAGAGTTACAGATGAAACCTCCGTATACCATGGGCAGAATAGAGAACAAATAGATCTACCAAGAAAGAATTCAAAATCAAAGAAACTGATGTGCTACAAAACAAATGAGAAAATTGAAGTATTTTAGACATTTAAAGAGACATGAAGGATTGGAGAAGACCGTTATGGAAGGAGGCATCCTGGCAAAGATGAGAAGAGGAAGACCACGGATAAGATGGATTCAGGATGTAACATGATTTGAGCATGATGTTATGTTATGCGATCGACGTCATGGCACATTGGGCATTCCCATTCGTGCTCTGTCCTCCGTTGCAGCAGCCATCCCAAAGTCCATTTGCTCACAGTACCCATGAGAAGTTGATTACTATATCTTCTCTCTCTACCACGAAGACGACACTGTCTGGCATGTCCAAACTTAACGCCTAATTCTCGAACTCGTTCCAGTGTCTGAGACCCGCCCATGTCACATAATTGAGAGCGTACCGCATTGATGATATCGGCTCTATCCATGCTTCTGCCCACTTGAGTCGGGGCACTGTTTGCAAGAGAGTGAGCACGCTCGTTACCCCGCATGCAGAGGCATAGTATCATGCCTATGGGAGGGATACATTCTGAAAGACTGCTGAGGGAACAGTTTTGCTCAGGACAAGCTATTTGATGATGAGTGTGCAGAGGTAGGAATGTAAATTCGTTTCCTCATGTGTGGAACATCCAGTGTGGGATTGAACCCAGAACCCTCTTATGTCTGACTCAATAAGTGAAATGCTTACCATCTTATTTATTCTAAGAGTTTAAATCATATTTGCTTGATCATTAATTTTCAAAAATTTAGTACCATTTTGCCATCAGATCATAAATATTGTGCATGATTTTCAATGTAATAGTCACATTGTATTAGGCAACATTCATGCAAACATGTGCACTGAATTGCATCATCATTTGCATACCATGTTATTTCTATTTTTAGTAATTGGTTATTGGTTATTAAACTGATGTCATAGCACTCTGGACATACCCAGTTATGTTCAGTCCTCCCATCAGATGTCAATGGATATGTCTATGATGGTTCCTGTGGCTCGCTGGTTAAACACACGCCTCTCTCTGCATCTCAGGCGTCCAGTTCTATTTGTACAACTCGCAATTCCAAACATCTTAAATTGCTTAATAGATTCAACATAAATTTTAGTGTCCTCATCCAACAGGAGGGCGCAAATAGATCAATGAACATTCGCATTATCCATCCTAGACAATTAATGCAAGCCTGTCCGCTCTCTGATTGCTTCAAACACCTGCATGTCCAGGACAGTAGAACGACGTGTGCTGCTGGAGTTTTTTAAGTAACGCAACATGTTAATATACATATACATAAAATGGAAATAATTCTGGAGAAGTGATGAAAGCAGAGAAATGTCTGGTCAACCACTAGTAACAACTGTTATAAGAAGGGAAGATAGAGATATGTTGGACATACCTTAAGAAGAAATGATCAAAGAATATAAAAACAGTTATTGAAGTGGGATGCTAAGGTTTAAAGAAAGAGAGGATGACCTAAGGAGACCCTGAAACGAGCTTTGCTGAGAGTGGCAAGAAATAGTGACCTCAGTTCCATGGAGATTGAACAAGTTGCCCAGGATAGAGTGGTACGGTGACACTGCTTGCAGGCCATATGTAACGTATAACGGTACTAGTGGAATTATTATTATTATAACATATTATAAAATTTCAGACATGGAATTGACATGAATTAGATGTGTTAAATGAAACCTACATATATTTTGCTTGAAAGCTGGCTTCCAAAAGGTATTGGATAATTAAGAGTGATTTTTACTGTAGCAAACTCATCATAATTTTGAAGTGACTTGTCATTTTCATCTTCTCCAAATGGGTACAACTCTGGATTGCAAAATAAACTTTCTGCATGTATGTGCAAATATACATATGCATATAAAATATCAACCCAAATAACCATCAATAATGAAAACATTGAAATTGTTAAGTGGTTTTGAGTATTTTGGATCTGTAAATAACAACAATGGAGGTTGTTTAAAAAAACATCAGAAGGATACTAACTATGTCTATTCAGATGATGGATTTTTAATCAAGAAACTGCCCGTCTGCCCAGTGTGTTCGTAGCGCGTTGGACGACGGGTGACAAGCCCCTGTGAGTGCGGTTCAATTCCGCAGGCTGGTAAAACCACAGGTTCTCCAGATTTATGGTGTCCATGGCACCAAACCAAAGGGTTACGATGTCCATGGCACTCTAGCCAAAGAGCTTCAGCTCAAGTGCTTCTGGATCAGGAAAAAAAAATATTTTGGATCTGTAATTAACCCTTTAGCTGCTAAAGACGTATATATACGTTTTCCCATTCACTTCTAAAGACACATTAACACGTCTGTTATTATCTTCCTCTGTGGATAAAGATGGAACACGTTATACATTCTACTGTCATGCAAGGCGTACATTCACATTTGGACCTAGAACAAAGAGTAGCTCATTTTAGCGACCTTCAGAAAGTATGTGGACGAAGGTTAACAACAGTGGAGATTGTTTAAAAGAAACATCCAAAGGATATTAACTATGGCTTTTCAGACGATGGTTTTTTAGGAAGAAACTATGACTAACACAAGCAAGAAAACAAAAGTTAAAGGGGTCTACAGGCGAAGGATTGACCTCATTTCACAGGGTTTCCCCATATGGCTCCGTCCCTCTGTGCACGCAACCTGCCAAGAGTGTTGCATAAAGCACAAATTCCACAGCTCCAGCAACAATTCTAGTAATCTCCTGAAAAACTTGGCCCGGATTCGAACCCACAACCTTCAGATTGTAAGTTGATGCATTTAACTTACTTTCTATCTCCTTCTTCTTTGCGTTCGTTCTTTACGACCAATTTTAATCACTCTCTGTGATAAGTGTGATCTTTGCCAAGAACGTGTATACGTTGCACATTGGTTTAGTAGGCCCCTAAACGCATAGATTTCTACACGTTTAGGACACGTGCATCCAATTTCAGCCAAACCTCAGTTGCCTCTTACGACATGAGTAGCATGTAACAGTGGTTCCATTCTTTACACCCCAAATTTGGGCCCAGGTAACCACTCGGCTGACTTACTTTTTATATCTTTAGGGGCTCTCTGTGGCATAGAGGTTAGGTGCTCATCTCTTGTGCCAAAGGTACCAGGTTTGCTCCCACGTGAAGCCATCTGGATATTTTTCCAGAGATCCCTGATCTCAGTGTCGGTGAGATCGAGTTCCTAGTCTTATCAGAGACGGACGATAAAATGTATGTCCCGTGTTTATATTTGAGCATGTAAAAGAACCCTTGGCAGTTCAAAATTGAGAAGAGCAGGCTAGAAATTTACTGTCCAGGCAAAATTCATTAGTAACAGACTAAAAAATATTTCTACAAAAATATCTTCACCATCTTCAAAATTACACCTGGGACTCTCACCGGTGCTATCGAGTTGGTGCACTGCAGCGGAAACCTTCCTGAGTAAGAAAGAGATCGAAGCACACATGGCTACTCACCAAAGTGCAATGATGATGGTCCTGTCAATCAAACAATCTATATCTTTAGTAATTTTCCAACTCTCGCTGGCATATATTTTTTCTATGCATATTTGGAAACTATCATTTCTAAAAAAGGAAAAATGACACATAATATAAAACTCAAACATCAATACAAAAAACCAGACTTGAAATTTTAGCTAACACCCAGTTGTAAAAATGATTACACACATTCACAAATTAAAATATTAGCAAGTAACCAGAAAATAAAATCAAGAAATTTATCAACAGTTTGATACGATAAGTAATATTAAAAATCTATATATAAAATATATGTTTATTTTTAATTTTAATATTATTATTGCAAAGTATAATGAAGTTACATAAAGTATCAGTGCATATAAATTATTTCAGTTCAAAAATATCATGCAACTTTTGCATTATTTCGTTTAAAATGTTTGAAAGTTTTTAACTAACTGAATCATTGTGTCTATAAGTCTTTCATTAGCAGTATCAGAGTATGTGTACTTTGTGTTACCAGAACCAAACATGGACAATGAGCAAAGCGCAGTCACAAAACATAACTAGGCCTACACGTGAAATGAGGTGCCTGCAAAAAAGTTACCAACAGCACCAGAAAATCAAAATCACCAACATTAGCATAAGAAAGAAAGTTGGCACAGAACCTTGCTTGAATTACATTGAGAAACAAAGAATGAATTGGTTTGGCCACTTAATAAGAATGCATAAAAACTCAACGGTATACAGAGTCTTCTACAACAGAACATCAGGAAAGAAGGGGAGAGGAAGACCATGAAAAAGATGGTTAGATGGCAAGCAGAATCCTGTCAAAGAGCAAAAATAACAATCACCCAAGCCACCAGAACAGCACAAAACAGAAACAGAAAACCATGACACTGGGCAACAAAACCAGTAGCAGTGTGACGATAAAATAAGAAGACGAGTATGTGTAATTTCTACATTAACCATATCATTAAGTGCGTAAATTTTACATCGGCTATAGAACAGTGTATATAAGTTTTTACATTATGTTATGTTATGCATCGATCGTCACGGCACATTGGGCATTCCCATGTATGCTCTGTCCTCCGCTGCAGCCATCCCAAAGTCCATTTGCTCACCGTACCCATGAGAAGTTGATTACTATATCTTCTCTCTCTACCACGAAGACGACACTGTCTGGCATGTCCACACTTAACGCCTAATTCTCGAACTCGTTCCAGTGTCTGAGACATGCACATGTCACATAATTGAGTTTTTACATTAGCTGTAGTACATTGTGTATAAGTTTTATATTAGCAATAACACAGTGTGTGTAAGTTTAATATTAGCAATAGCACAGTGTATGTGTAAGTTTAATATTACTGAGTTACTCACGATGGTCATCGACTCTGTAGAAAGAAAGCAACAAATATATATCAGATCATGTTTTCAAATGTAAATGAGCTACAGCTTAAAAAAACTTTTTTCATACCATGTGGTATATTGGGGACTACAGTGACAAGCCATACATTTTCTTTGATCAGTGACGGTTGATGTATCCAACTTCCTTCCAGCCATCATATTACAGTATAGCTCAATCTTTGTCTTATTAAACACACTCTCCCTCACACTCTCACACTGATGTACAAAACTTTCCTCCCAAAAACCTTTCTTCAAGAAGCAGTTGAAGGTTGTAAAAGAGATGAGCAATGAAAAGCATGGCTGATAACATCTCGGATTGGTCAGGAAAGGACTTTTCAACACTCTTCCATCTCACAGAGAAAAGAAAACTCTTGAGGGACTTACATATTGGAGATCCCATCATAGCACCACTACAGTCCTAAAGGGCTCTCTAGTCTATATTATTACTATTATTAAAGAGTGTTTCTTCTGGTGGTCACTTGAGTGGGTAAATGTCCAAGATATTTTTTCTTAGATCCTGAGAATTACTGCGATTCAACGTGAAATGTGTAATTAAATGTTGCGTAGTCCTGTACTCTATAGAAGATTTTATATATAGTATAAGAGAAAGTAGGAACTCAGAGAAAGAACTAAGCAATACCAGGGAGAAAGAGCTATGGAAGAGATGCTGGCGATGGATAGGACACACATTGAGAACACAGACAGGAAGAATTGCAAGACAGGCACTGTTTTGGAACCCGCAGGGAAAGAGGAGTCTGGGAAGGCCTAGACTTACCTGAAGAAGAGAGCTAGAGGCTGATATTTGAGAGGACAGGTAAACATGGACAGAATTGGAAGAGATGGCAGGAGAGAGGAAGAGCTAGAAGAAGTTTGTTGAAGACCTGTGCTCCATTGGGAGTTGAAAGGTAAAGAAGAGGACGAAAAAGAGATATACCTATTTAAACCTTTGTCATTATCTTTCATATTACATCATCATCATCAAATAGCCCTGAGCAGAACTTTGCAACCCTAACGGTCCTTTGGAATTTCTCTCTCTCATAGTCTCACCTCTACAACCATCATGCTCAAACCAGCTTTTACCTATTTAATCCATTATCTCTGTGATCGTCTTATTCTCTTCTTTGCAGGGATGTCTTTTTCCATAACGGTCTTCTCCAACCATTTGTGTTTTTTTTATATGTCCAAAGGACTTCAATTTTTTCATTTTTATTTGTAGCATCAGCCAGTTTTCTTTGATTTTGAGTTCTTTCTGTATAGATTTACTTTTTCACCTCTCTGTTTATGATACATGGAGTACTCTTCTGTAACACTTATATTCAAAAGCACATATATGTTTTTAACTGCTTTGTTAAATGTTCATGCTTCACTCCCTTATGTCAATTTACCTGCAGTCCCATGTTCCGGTTACAATTTGACATGCCTGATAATCCAAACACAGGAAGCAAATTACTGCAACTAAAATGGAAAGAATAAATGGAGAAATTAGGCACAACAAAAATGCATGTAAACAATGCGAACTATATATACACATTATATAACTGAAATTGGAGATCAAAACAAACTCAAGCTAAGAATATTTCAATCAAATGTTAAGTCAGTACTGTTCCATGGCTTGGAAACATGGAAGACAACAAAAGGAACCACTAGAAAACTACAGACCTTCATAAATGGATGTTTACGTAGAATAGAGGGACTGAGATGGTATAAGATTACGAATGAGAAAGAACTAAGCAGATACCATGGAGAAAGAGCTACGGAAGAGATGCTGGCAATGGATTGGACACACATTGAGAAGACCAACCAGAAGCATTGCAAGACAGGCACTGTTTTGGAACCCGCATCGAAAGAGGAGCAGGCGAAGACCTAGACATACCTGGAGAAGAGAGCTAGAGCTGATATTAAAAGGATAGGTAAAAAATGGAAAGAATTGGAAGGGATGGCAAGGAATCCTACGAATGATATACTTCGATTTTCATTTTCAATGTTTATCAGAAGTGACTTTACTAGACTGTTTAAGCCCCTAGGTACACACATCTTTTTTTTTCAACAAATAGTCAAATTCATCATGTACGCCTGAGTGGTTACCGGAGCCTACATTTGGGGTGTAAAGAATAGAACCACTGTTACCTGCCACACTGTCTCGTTAGAGGCAACTAAGGGGGTTTGGCTGAAATCGGATGCACATGTCCTAAATGTGTAGAAGTCAACTGCCTTGCAGGTCGGCTGGGGACAGCCAAAGGCTAACGGAGAGCAAACCCAGTAAACGCTGGCTGAATCTGGACACATCACCAAAGGATAAGCACCAGAGCTCCAAATGGCGTTGAAGATGTGACAAAACCCACCCATGCTAAGGCTGCATGAATCAGATTTCCACATGAATGAACTTATGAAGAGATCTGGTACATCAGTCTTTTAGGTGATGCGAGAAGAGAGACTCATCACAAAAATTAAGTGTCTACAGAGTGCTTGGAGTATCAAGAAGAGACTGATTTAGAAATGAAGATAAGAAACACAATGGGTATAATATCAGTATTGAAACATGTAGAAACAAAGTCAAACTCAAGCGACAGAATGGCTAAGGAAGTCAGTGGTGCATGACAATGGAAGTACTGGTGGTGACTAAGACACTACTCTGGCTGGAGTCACAACACTACAGTAATGTAGTATGTAGTGATTGTACATTGTGCCAGTTATGTGCTTAGAAGTAGATCAGCACATCCGATTTCTGCGATGCTTTATATTTACTAGGGTAGTTGATCAAGTCTTCTACCTCAGTCGCCTCTTACGACACGCTTTATAGGTCACAGTGTTACTATTCATTGCTCTCCTTGAGACAGAATTAAGTCAGGGTCTGGTGTCCATCATAATTTTTTTTTAAAAACTCATTTCCATAACCTTTTCAGACTTCAGGGTATGAAGTGCCTGCCACTTCACTTTTCCCTAGCGTCTAGTTTGCAGGAGACAGGAGGGCCAATCAGTCATGTGGACAGACACCTAGACTTCAGAGCACATACTTCAAAACTGCCCTGAATATGATATACCAAGGCAAACTCACTGGCCTAGTGAAACAACACTGGAAAAAAACTGCACAGACCTCTCCGTGAGCTACAAAACAAAGTAAAGTTTATACAAGATACAACACTGAATATAAAAATAAAAAAGCATATTTCAAATGAAGTAGTCAAAATATACTTACTTAAAGAGTCGTTGTATTTTGACTGCAGTGTCTTGGATAACACTTTGTAGACTGTGGTGTCAATTGTTAAATTTTGTAAATTATATAAAGCTTCTGCCATACTTTTCCTCAGAACATAGTTTTCATTGTACGTCATTTCAAAGTAGACTCTGTCTCCACTAATGATGAGAAGAAAAGCATCAATCAAGAACACATGTACCATAGTTTACTCACTTTTTTTGTAAAATACTATCAGCAGTTGTAAACAATATCAGAACAACACCTACTATTAGATTCATTGAAAAACAGAGACTCAAATGGTTTGGCCACTTGGTGAGAATGAACCAGAATACACCAGTTGCAAGAACGTACAACCTGAAAATTGAATCATCAAGAGGAAGGGGCAGACTAAGAAAAGATGGATTGATGGAGTTACAGACATCTTAAAACTCCACAATACCACAGCAAATCAAGTGACCTCACTATCTAGGAAACCGATCATCAGTTAAATCTTCAACGCCTACAGAAAAAAAAGCAGAGAAGGATAAAAGAAGAAAGAAAGAGTAAATAATATAAATAATGATTAGCAAGAACAAAGAACTACATAAACTTGAGTATAGACTTTTGAAAATAGTCTTGAAATGTGGCGTCTTCAGAAAGTTAGCAACGCTACAAGAAGATACAGTCACAGACAACAGCATAAGAGAGAAAGTTGGACAGAATCGCAGCATCAAGAGACAAATGCAGTGATTAGGCCACATAATAAAAAAGCAACCTGACTTCACTGTAAACAGCATCTTCTACAACAGGAGATCAGGAAAGAAGGCGAGATGAAGACCAAGGAAAAGATGGATAGATGACATCACAGAATCCTGTCAGGAAGAAAAAATAAAAATCACCCAATCCACTAGAGCATCGCAAGATAAAAACAGAAAAACCGTGACACTGGGCAACAACCTGGTAACAGAGTGACTAGTAAAGAAAAGAAAAGAAAGAAAACAGTCTTAAGATGAATCTTTGACATAGCAAAGGTTTTAAACAGTGTGAAATGGAAAATGAGAAATAATAATTACATTTATAATTTGTTTAAATCACAAATACCATCATCAAGAAAACTTAGACCTAGAAATATTAGGAGGCAGCAGCTGGGAAAAGAAGGCTAAGAATAGAGAAGAATGGAGACAGATGATCTACAATAATGAACATCAAATGCTCGGAAGGCTGAAGAAGTAGACTACATAATATATATATATATATATATATATATATATATATATATATATATATATATATATATATATATATATATATATATTGTATGGCCTTTTTCGTCTTCACAGATGGTCATTTAAGCAAGGATGAAGTAACCTCTCTTTTATGCCTAACCTGGGCAGCGGATATGGGGAATGTGCCTTGCCCATTTTGCACAAACAACCTCTATACCCTACTATTTCATCCAAAGGAAAGACTAAGTTCATATGTTGGGAATCAAGCAGGGTTTGCAGGGGATGCCAGAAGAAGGAATGGAATACAGACATAACCATCAACTGCCTTACGGTCCCTTCCTCCAGATTTGTGATCAAGGTTTACTCCTCTAGCCTTCTACTTAACCATGCTTAACCACAAGGCAATGGGGATTTTCTATCAGGGTTTACTCCCCTAGTCTTTAGCCTCCCAAGCCTCCTCCACAAGGCAGTGAGTTTAACAGTTGCAAATTGTACCTTCAGTGTATATAAAGTGTATAAAAAGTGTAAATCCACTTACATGTATTAGTGTATTGGCTAAGAAAACTTACATTTGCTTAGCTCAACAGTCTTACAGTAAACCCTGAAGATGATTGAACACACTAACTTCAGACATTTTACTTCTCCAAAGAATTATTTTAACTCATTAATTTATCTGTTGGAGACGGATGATAAAACGTAGGTCCCGTTTTCCAGTAAAGCATGTAGAAGAATCCTTGGCTTTTGTCAACATTTTTAGGAGTAGGCTAAAAAACTGCAAGGGTATAATTGAAACTATATACAAAATAAACATGTAAATGTGTTCACATTTTATTGACATCATATTTGATAATTATTAAAAATAGTACTTACGTAACATTTGTGACCACAACGTCAATTTGAAAGTTTCTTCGAACACCAATGAAATATTTTAACAAGTACTGTTCCAACTGGACAATTGAGAGAAAACATAGTTAGAAATTGTACAACTAGTATAAGTGTTATATGATTAACAGAAAATAGACATATCAGTTCTTAAATAGTGCTTAAGAAAAAAAGTGTCTTGGAGAATGTAGTTTTAAAGAGAGAAAAAAGTTTCTTAAAATGGAAACTGCCCGACACGAATTCTTTGTTAGAGACACACTTTGTTAGAGACACGAGACATTTGATCAATCAACACATAACTGATTTGACTAATCCGCTAATCGTTCCGCTACAGGCCGGTAAATGTATTGGGGAGGAGATTGGAACACCTACTGACCTTCCAGGAGAGATGTGATGATGTACTGACTAATCACTGGTCGTTATTCACAAGTCGGTACCATTATCACAAATGGCCTACGTGTCTCAGAAGACAAAAGGTTTATAGTAGATTTTCATTTCAGTGTGTTTTATGCTGGTCACATCGTCTGCTGCTACGGTAGAGACATAGAGTAGCAGTTCTTGCCAATGTTGCTACAAGCACATCCGGTGACTAAAACTGGTGTATAAGAAGGTCTCTATGCTCTCTCGTTTGCTCAAAGTTCTATGGATTCTCTCGTCTATTTTAGCACCATCCATCACTGCCGAACGCCATGCCTGCCTGTCTCTGACCAACCGTTCCAATTATCGTTGTCTATGCCACTTAATGTTAGAGCATGCTTGGATGTGTTTGTGAAGGGTAGTAATGGACGCCCATGCTGTTTGTACGAGTTGGCCATATAGACAATCATTTGGAATTTTACCATCGTGTCCCAACCATCTCAAATACCGCGGGTTCATGAATGTATACATGCTTGGAATGGTAACACTGTCCATAACTTTTATATTAGTGATCTGATATAGTCATCTGATATTGTGTATTCGCATGAGACAGAGCATGCAGAAAGTGTTAAAGACTGTTTATTTCTGGCATATGGGTTCCACGTCTCACTAATGATGATTGCTGAATATATATGATTTATTGATAGGGTTGCCATTAGCGTACTGTATAGAGCGTTGGTTTATTGACTCGAACACCAGAGGGATGGGGTTCAGTCCCACACTCCTTGTTCTAGACGTGAGGAAAGGAATTAGTCCTCCTACACACTTGAATCTAGAAATGTCAAGTGACAGGCACTCATACTCAAGATCTGAAAATTATAATGGACGTTTTTTCACCGTCCCCCCATACCCTTCCCTGATCCAGAAGCACTTGAGATTTCGGCTCGATGACATGGACATCGTAACCCTTCGGTTCGGTGCCACCAAATACTAAGTAACTGGTAATAAGGAACGAGTATTTCATGTAAAAGTAACGCGGTGGAACTGTTTCTTGAAAGTAACTGAAACGCACTTCCTTAACATGAATCTCTAAGGCGACACATATACCTAACATTTTTGACATTTGTGTCCATTGGAAGTCTCATAAATCTGTCTACCTGTATATCATTAGTTTGTTCGACTACTTTTCTTCATGTTTGTTGTACTCGTGCATCATCTTGTGTTCTAAATCTCATAATTGTATGACTTTTTTCTTCTTTACAGACAATGGTAACTATGGCAAGTGTGTAACTATGACAGCTTCAGAGTTTATGATTGTTTCGCTTGCCTTCAAGCTCAACTCTAATTTTCTATTTGAAAGACTACACCTCTGTGTAATGTTGTTTATTATACAGCTTCGACATCAGCTAGTTGTTTCACATTTGTTGGGACTGATATAAAAGTTGTTCAATGAGGCATTGCAGACATTCTCATATATGTGCTGTAGTCTGCCATGGGTGTGACGGATTAGTGTAATGCATGGGGTGTTCGCCGATCAGTTCGGACTCAAGAGGGGGTGGGTTAGAAAGGAATTGGCCTTCCTCCTCCTGCATACTAGGTCCTAGAAACGTGAAGTAGCAAGTACCTCATACCATAAGGTCTGAAAAGGAGTGGGATCTGTTGTCTGCTGTGGATGCTCTTTCCTTTCCGAAAATTCATAGAACAGAACCTGTTGGGGTATTATCCATCTTCTCACAAGTCCCAGCCATCTTAGTCTTCTATTGCTGGATGGAAGCCAAATAAACATGTTGCAGTATTTCAAGTTGGTTATTTTGTCATACCATCTGATGTTCATAATCTAGCTGAGACATCGAAGGTGAAATATATAAATGCTAGTAGAATGTCTTAAGTACGATGTCCATGTTTCTAAGCCATATAGTAAAGAACTAATTACACAGTCTCAATAGATTTAAATCTTCGTCTGCAATGTTAAGTTTGTTGTCCCCGCTCTTTTGATAGTTTGCTTCACTACCGATTCGAGCGTTGATTTCTTTATCAAGAGAATGACTAACAGTGACTATGGACCCAAGATAACAAACTTGTTGAACTGGTGTTAGATGGTTACCGTTTAAAGTGATGTTTGATGATGTGTTACTTCCCTGACTTAAAACCATCTTCTTCTTCCTCTGCCGTCACATTGTTACCGAGTTGTTGCCCAGTGTCGTTGTTATCTGTTTTTTTCTTACGTTGCTTTAGTGGTTTGGGTGATAGATTTCTCTTTGACAGGATTGCTATGGTATCTAACCATCTATTTCATGGTCTTCTCTGGCTTCTTTCCTGGTGTTCTGTAGCAGAAGACATAGTAGTTTGGTTGAATTCGAATAAAGTGGTTGAACCACTTCATTCTGTTTCTCAATATAATTCAAACAAGGTTCTGTCCCACTTTTCTTTCTTATGCTGATGTTTGTGTCTGTCTTTTCTGGTGTTATTACAATTTCGTTAAGCATCGCATTTCACATGAAATTTTTTTTTGGCGACTGCACTTTGCTCATTGTCCATATCTGGCTCTGGTAACACATAGTAGGCATGAGAATGATGATCATCTGTTGTTTAGCTGTCAGTAAGATGTGTGGGTGCCTTAATAATGGGGCTTAGCTGGTAGGCTACAGGATTTGCGTTTTGCATTCTAGCCTCAATCTCTCTGTCTAGTCTCCCATGATTATGCTTCCTAAGTATTTGAGTTCGTTTACTTCGTTGATTTAGTGCCATTCTATTCTATATCCTCTTCGTTTCCCGATTTGACACATGAGGCTTCCACAAGAGACTTCCACTGTTGCCGTTCTACTACCTTTCTACCAAACGTCTCCCACGTCAGGCCACACTCCTCCAACTCTCTCTCCACCGTTATTCTCCATGTTTTCTTTTGACATCCAAGCCTTCTCTTTTTATCCGATGTCCATCTGAGAGCTGTCCTAGCCAATGACCCCACTGGCATACGACATACACGTCCAAACCACCCCCATCTACGTCTCTTAATGATGGTCTGGAAGGATGAATTAGCACCATTGACATGATTGGTTAGTTTATTATGTTTTTCTTCCTATATTCACATTTTCGGTTTTAATTAAAACCATATTTTCTAGTTACCTATAAGAGATTCAATCATTTGTGTAGGTATGCAACATCATCATATTTCATTGTATTGAAATCAAAATCTACTTACAGCTGTGCCTATTGACGTTTTATTGGAGGAAGTTACCTGTATTACTCCTGCTGCATATAATGCAATTAGAGACATTTCACATTTCACTGGAAAAAACAAAACAACAAAAATATATACGAGTGAAGACAAATGTTAGGAAGCCAAAACAAATGTTACGGAGTTCAGCATTTTGTGGAGCTGACAAATGGTAAAGTTTGCAAAGGTAAATGTTGCTAAGTTTAACCAAATGGTGTGGAGTTTAACTCTTAGTGGACCAGGGCAAAAGCAATTATAGAGTAAAAACGTCACTTAGTGTGGCTCCTGATCCACAAGGAGTTTAAGCACATGTTGTGGAGCTAAAATAAAGGATGCAGAACTAAAGCAAATGTTACAGAACTAAAGCAAGTGTTACAGAACTAAAGCAAATGTTACATAACTAAAGCAAGTGTTACAGAACTAAAGCAAATGTTACAGAACTAAAGCAAGTGTTACAGAACTAAAGCAAATGTTACAGAACTAAAGCAAATGTGGAGCAACAGAAACAAATGTGGAGCAACAGAAAGAAATGTGGAGCAACAGAAAGAAATGTAGTAGACGTGTTAGGAAGGTAAAAGGGGATTGCGAGAGAGAGAGAGAGAGAGAGCTCGCAAGGACTCTGCCTCAGTCGCCTCTTACGACATGTCTTGTAGGTCGCAGTGTTACTATTCTTTGCTCCTTGCGAGCCCCGGAAAGACACGGGCGATGTCAATTCAATAAGACATGATGATGTACGTGGTAATATTAAGTTATTGGTTTTTGTGTTTTTCCTGATCCAGAAGCACTTGAGCTTTCAGCTCTTCGGCTCGGTGCCATGGACATCGTAATCCTTCTTTTCGGTGCCACGAACACCGTGAATCTGGAGAACCTGTGGCTTTTCTGCCAGCCCGCGGAAATGAACCCGCACTCACAGGGAGCTTTAAGTTATTGGTTACTGAACAGACATCATAGCTCTCTGTGCAGACCTATAGGTGCTTAGTCTTCCCCAACAGATATTGAAGATATGCATACTGATGGCTCTCGTGTCTCGCTGCTTAACCCTTTCGCTGCTTACATACTTTCTGAAGGTTGAGCTAAAAATAGCTACTCTTTTTTCTAGGTCACAAACGTGAATGTACGCCCATAGCAGTGACAGTATCAATGTATAACGTGTTAACTCGTCTTTAGCCCACAGAGGAGAGATAATAACAGACGTGTTAATGCGTCTTTAGGAGTGAATGGGCAAAACGTATATATAAGTTTTTAGCAGCTAAAGGGTTTTATTAAACACACTCCTCACTCTACACTTTAACAGTACAGTTCTACTTGTACAAGGCGTAACTCCAACCTCCTAAAATCGATGGATATATTCAACAAGTCTTCATTCAACAGGCGATCGCCAAGATTCCGAAAAACATCCCTTTATCCACCCGCCCGATGAACAACGTTGTTGATGCAAGCCTACCGCTCTCTCATTGCCGAAAACATCCGCATGGCCCAGAATAATAAGTATAGCACTGATGTCAAACATTTATACAACTCGGATTTCCAAAAAGTGTTAATTATTGTTTTCATTTATGTTGGCCTATACGCTCTGATATAACCAAAACAAGTTTGGTAATTAAGTTGAAAGTAGCATGCCTAGGCATCTTCTTCTTTTTCTTTGCGTTAGCGCTTTACGATCAATTTTAATCACACTTTGTGATATGTTTGATCTTTGCCAAGAACGTGTATACGTTGCACATTGGTTTGGTAGGCCACTAAACGCATAGATTTCTACACGTTTAGGACACGTGCATCTAATTTCAGCCAAACCTCCTGAGTCGTCTCTTACGACATGCGAGGCAGGTAACAGTGGTTCTATTCTTTACACCCCAAATTTGGGCCCCGTTAACCACTCGGCGATGCCTAGGCATAAAAATGCTTTCATCCCCTACACAACTAACAAATAAACCAACCATATTGGAACCAAATGGGGCGCCAGTCAAAAATACTTAAAAATATTTATCAGCAGGGCATACGACCACACCTGGAATATGGGTCAGCTGCATGGTGTCCAGCATCAAATACCACATTAGGAGAACTGGATAAGGTGCAAAACCAGGCGCTTCGTGTCATCACAGGAGCAATGAAAACAATACCAATAGTGGAGATGGAAAGAGTGGGGGAATACAAGCACTGAGAGAACGCAGAGACACAAAAGTGATGACGCAGGCAGAAAAGTTTCTGAGTATGCAAAGCCACCCAATGGAAAACAGATTCCAAAATCTAGCATTGGGGAGGCTGAAAAGAAGCAGCTTTATTCACCAGGCCAAAAGACTGAATAGGCAAACTTCAGACCTACCAAAAGTTGGCATGCCCCTAAAGTCTGTGCCAGAGCAAACCCCTTGGAGAGAGGAGACTGAACCAGAAGTATGTATCCAGACAGAAGTGAAAGGAATATTCGACAAGGATGAGCAGAACAGCATACAACGCAAGACAGTCACTCTCAGTTTACTTGATGAAGAATACCCACATGACCTCTGGGTCCGGGTATACACGGATGGGTCAGCAGAAAATGCAGTGAAGAATGGAGGAGCAGGAGTGTACATAGAATACCCAAACAACGCTAGAGATGCGATTAAAGTGCCAACGGGGAAATTCTGTCACAACTATGATGCAGAAATTCAGGCAATCAAGGTGGCAACTGAAAAACTGTTGAATACCAGACCCGATCCTCAACCTGTTGTATTTTTGACTGATGCAAAATCAGCACTCCAAGCACTTCAGTCCAGAAAATTGCCAGGTCTACAGACCCTACTGTCTAAATTGTCCAAGCATCGCAGGGTTGTCTTGCAGTGGATACCCTCTCACTGAGGAATACCAGGAAATGAAACAGCAGACCGATTGGCCAAGGAAGGTGCTGCAGGAGAGCAGCCGGATGTGCCAGTTACCTACCACCAAAAGAAAAGGATGATTAAATCAATGAGAAAGCCACAAATACCAACACAAGACGATTACTATAATATGAGCAGATTGGAACAAGTTGTGATTCTGCGCCTTAGAACAGGACACAATCGGCTCCGCAGCCACATGTATACAAAATTCAAGATTGGCAATTCAGCCATGTGTACATGTGGACAGGCAAACCAGACTGCAGAGCACATACTTCAAGACTGCCCCAAATATGATACACTGAGGCAAACTCACTGGCCTAACGAAACAACACTCGACATAAAACTACGCGGACCTCTGTGTGAGCTACAAAAGACAGTGAAGTTCATACAAGAGACAACATTGAATATATAGACATATTTCAAGCGAACGAAAGGAAGGAAGGAAGGAACCAACCATATATTTTACAAAAGGTGTGTGAGGATAGTTCTCCATTAGCGATCTATGACTTGGAAAAACGAACAGAAAATATCTTTCATGCATGCATTTTTTAAGTGAATATCGCTATGAGAAGACCAACCAGAAGCATTGCAAGACAGGCACTGTTTTGGAACCCGCATCGAAAGAGGAGCAGGCGAAGGCCTAGACATACCTGGAGAAGAGAGCTAGAGCTGATATTAAAAGGATAGGTAAAACATGGAAAGAATTGGAAGGGATGGCAAGAATCCTACGAATGATATACTTCGATTTTCATTTTCAATGTTTATCAGAAGTGACTTTACTAGACTGTTTAAGCCCCTAGGTACAACATCTTTTTTTCAACAAATAGTCAAATTCATCATGTACGCCTGAGTGGTTACCGGGGCCTAAATTTGGGGTGTAAAGAATAGAACCAATGTTACCTGCCACGCATGTCGTAAGAGGCGACTAAGGAGGTTTGGCTGAAATCGGATGCACGTGTCCTAAATGTGTAGAAGTCAACCTGATGTCTTACATGACGGCTGGGGATAGCCAAAGGCTAACGGAGAGCGAACCCAGTAAACGCTGGCTGAATTCGGACACATCGCCGAAGGATAAGCACCAGAGCTCCAAATGGCGCTGAAGATGTGACGAAACCTACCCCTACTAAGGCTGTATGAATCAAATTTCCACATGAATGAATTTATGGAGAGATCTGGTACATCGGTCTAAGTGGTGATCGTGAGAGAGAGAGAGAGAGAGAGAGAGAGAGAGAGAAATGAATATCGTCTCGTCCACCATCTTGACTACACAGTAGAAGTTCGAGCTAATTTACCACTTTGGCAATAGATCTTAGCAGATCACGGTAAGTTCTTAGCAGTAGACTCCATGCATCAGAGAGGTCACGAAACACGTATGTGTAGCTGTGAAACGAACGAATAGTTGTTGTCCACTACAGTGAACACTATACGTGAGAGGGGATTAGAGATGGTTTTTCATAAGACTACTTGGTTATACCTCAGAAGTTAAGATTAGCACTGCAAGACTTCAAGCACAAACTGATCTTGAAGACGTACATAAAGAGACACAAAAGAAGAGATTGTGATAAATTGAGCATGTGGAAAGAAAAGAAAGTCAGGCAATACAGTGAACTAGACAAAGACGAGGAAAATGGAGACATATGGGTGAAGCAGTTTCAATCAGAGCTCAAAACCGTAAGATTAGCTTTGAAGTAGAAAGAAAGGCACACGACTGAATTTAGTTCACGTTTTGGTGTCTGTCTGATATGTTATTGGGCGCTATGCAAGCTGATGGCAATGATGATGATAATGGTGATGATGATTGTGATGACGATGGTGATGATGGTGGAACATTTAATATCTCTCATTTCT
The DNA here is from genome assembly GCA_020796225.1 of Arion vulgaris. Classification (NCBI taxonomy): domain Eukaryota; kingdom Metazoa; phylum Mollusca; class Gastropoda; order Stylommatophora; family Arionidae; genus Arion; species Arion vulgaris. The sequence continues at coordinate 12,166,125 of CM036772.1, forward strand.
GACCACAAACATTATTGAACTTACCAACAGAATCTGGTCCACTACCAACGTCCCTCTCAAATCTTAAATGCCTCTCAACATCTGTGTCGCCTCCTTCACTAAAAATCTGTTCTGATGTATCGTACAACAGAGGTGATGATACCCATTCTACGTCTGATGTTCTTTGCTGATGCGCATGGTACGCATATATATCGTTGGCCTCTGAACGACTTTTTGCCAACGGAGGGGACTTATTGAGTTCCAAAGCGATTATATCACCCCTATTTGGTATAGAAATTGGCAACGATTCTTGTGTAAATGAATTCGGGGATATATTCTGAAACACAGGACTTTGAGTTGAGATTGCTATATTTTGTTTAGGCTTATTCTTATGTTGAGCATCAACTTGCATAAAATGTTCAGATTGTAGTGCAGTATCTATATCATCCTCTTCGAAATCCAATGGGTCTGTAAAAAAAATGAAGATATGTATATAGGAAATGAAGTAAAAATCTTACTGACAGCTAAACAACAGATGATCAATAGCATTTTCATACCTACTTTGTGTTACCAGTGCCAAACATGGACAATGAGAAAAGCGCAGTCACAAAAAAAAAATTACTACATGTGAAATGCGGTGCCTCGAAAAGATACCAACACAGAAAAGAAAAGGTCACCAACATCAGCATAAGAAAGAAAGTTGGCACAGAACCTTGCTTGAGTTACATTGAGAAACAAAGAATGAAGTGGTTCGGTCACTTAATAAGAATGCATCCAAACTCCACAGTATACAGGGTCTTCTACAACAGAACATCGGGAAAGAAGACGATAGGAAGACCACGAAAAAGATGGTTAGATGACGTAGCAGAATCTTGTCAAAGACCAAAAATAACAATCATCCAAGCAACCAGAACAGCGCAAGACAAAAACAGAAAACCACAACCCGGTAGCAGTGTGATGACAAAAGAAGAAGAATAAAAAACTCAGTATTAAAACAATAGTTTTGCAAACGCTCCCTGGCTTAGATAAAAACCCAGCAAAATTGATCGTTTGAGCGAACGTAATTCGTCTGTCCGTGCAGGTGATCGCTCAGTACCTTCTCTGGCAAAAATCACACAACGGTCACACAGAGTGGTCAACGTGTAGTTGTTCTAGAACAATCGCAGAAGTATCCCTCAGACTATAATCACGTGCAGATTGACCAGCATTGTCAATGAGTGATGTTTCTAGAGGAACTTCAGCGCTAGAAATGAGGGAGTACTACAGTGGTTACCAATATACTCTACCTGTGTAGGAGTCTCTGCAACGCTAAGCATAGCACTACACGCCTAGAGTTGTTAGAGGTGTCTGGGTCTTAAAGAAAGCCAGGCGCCCGTCTGCCCAGCGTGTTCGTAGCGCGTTGGACTACGGGTGACTATCCCCCTGTGTGTGCGGGTTCAATTCCGCGGGATGGCAGAAAAAGCCACAGATTCCTCAGATTTACGGTGTTCGTGGTACCGAACCGAAGGTTACGATGTCCATGGCACCGAGCCGAAGAGCTGAAAAGCTCAAGTGCTTCTGGATCGAAAAAAGAAAGCCAGGTACTCCCCGCCCCAACAGACAATATAGGAAGAAGGGCAAAATAAACCCATAATTCCTGGTGGTTCGAGTACATACATCTCTATTTTCCCCCGTCACTTTTGACGGGCCTCATTTAGTAGTTGTAACGATAATCAATTTGAGTGTACTTACTATATGCGATGACGTCATTGCCCGCAATGACGCTGACTAGATGCAGAAATAACGCCGCTTGAAGTAGTTGGAGTACCTTCATGTTTAGATTTTCTTTGTGTTCTTCTGGAAAAAAAAGAAAAGAGTAAGGTGAGAATTTAAAAGATACTTTTAAAAAAAAATCTCACCTGGAAACGTGATTGTTTTTTTTTAATCGAACTCATTTATGGTAGACCATTAACTCATTCCATACCAGTAACCACTATATGGGCGTTGAAATGTGCACCAATCACACCGTCAGCTACAACGCAATCCTTCTCCTGACATTATGCTATCAGTGCAAAAACGCCGACATCAAATAAAATAATGAAAACTAGTTGCGACGGAGATGAAGTGTCTACGCAGAATGATTGGAATAGCAAAATGAGACCGATTTATAAATGAAGACATCAGAACAAAAGTGGGTACAACATCAGTACTGAACGTCATCAAGAAACAACAATTAAGTGGTCCGGACACATAAGCAGATTACCAACAGCTTTAAACAGTAGTGCGACTCCGATACAATGGATACACAGCAAACGGTCGCTCATGCAAAAGATGAACCAAGGAATAACAGGCAGTAAAAAACACTATTTGTGAAGTGCACACAAAAGCCCGTTCTATAAATCCCTCTGACGCTGGGAGGCTAAACAGGATTAGAGAAAATAATGAAAGATACACGGAGCCTGCATTCGAAATCTGATATGAATCTGGTTTTCTACAATTCTTAGTAATAAACTACATTTTTTAAATGTTCCTACCTCCCTTCCAGTCCGTCCTAAAACATTATGTGGACGCACATGCTTACAGTATTCTATCAAAAATATATGTATATATGAAAATGAAAATCGTGCCATATCCTTCACAGGACGTAGCCATCAACCACAGAAAACGAGTCCTTGATTTTCTAGGCTCCACTTATACGTGTAGTAGTTTGCAATTGCTTTCTGAAAGGTGAGGTCTGTTTTTACCTTTTGTAAAAATCTCACGGAAACGAATTTGCTTCCAAGCTTTCACACCGTGGAGTTTGAACCAGGTACGCTTGTGTTTGTGGTCGAGCTCACTACCTATATATATATATATAACCCCGTCAACTAGAATTTCTAATTTCTTCACGGTACTAAAAGGCCATATGTTACCGGGCTGCGCGGCTGGATTGACTTAAATCTCCTCCAACTGGAAAAAATTCCAATCCCACTGTGGAATTTGACCACATGCCTACGAAACAGGAACACTAACCGCTAGGCTTAGAATACCACTGCTTTCATATGGCTGCAGTATACTCCCCTTGTCCATCCCTAACATTTCCACGAAAATATCAAACGCATATTAATCTTTCTTTTTTTTGTGTGTCCTTCTCTGCTTTTTTGCCGCTAGGCGTAGCAGGTTTTAACTGATGATCGGTTTCAGAGATAATGCACGCTCGGTCGCTTGATATGGTGTGGTATTGTGGAGTTTTAAGATGTCTGTAACTCCATCAACCCATCTTTTTCTTGGTCTGCCCCTTCCTCTTAATGATTCCATTTTCAGGTTGTACGCTCTTGCAACTGGTGTATTCGGGTTCATTCTGACCAAGTGGCCAAACCATTTAGTCTATGTTTTTCAATAAATCTAACAGCAGGTGTTGTTAATACATATTAACGCATATTAATACATTTTGAAAATGTTATTTTTTTTAAGCAGTCAGAAGTCTTTAAAAAAGTAAAGTGAAGTAAATATAATACTGTATGAGTATTTTTATGGTGTTTATTTACTGTTATGTGTTTGTCTTAATGGGGTTGGATTGATTGATTGATAGGACCATCATCACTGCACTTCGGTGAGTAACCATGTGTGCTACGATCTCTTTCTTACACAGGAAGATCTCAGCTGCAGTGCACGAACTAGGTAGATAGAAACGACGAGGGTCAACGATGTCATTTTGAAGATGGCGAAGACATTTTTTAGAAATTTTATTTTTAATCTTTTCCAATGAATTTTGCCTTGGCAGCGGATTTCCAGCCTGCTCTTCACGATTTTGAACTGCCAATGGTTATTTTACGTGCTCAAATTGAACACGGGACTTACGTTTTATCGTCCGTCTCCGACAGGACCCGGATCTCGAGCTCACCTACTGAGATCAGGGATCTCTGAAAAAATATCCAGATGGCTCCACGAGGGAGCAAACCTGGTACCTTTGGCAAGAGAAAGAGCACAAAAACCTCTACGCCACAGACACCCTTAATGGGGTTTAAATACGGTTGTGTATGTCTTTATGGGGTTCATTATGATTTTATGATTATGATCATCACATAGCTTACCGTGAACAGAACTTGGCCACTCTAACAGTCCTCCTGAATTTTGTTCTCTCATAGGCAAGATCTCTCACTTTTACAACTGTCATGCTCAAATCATCAGTCACATGCCCATTCCATCTTGTCCGTGGTCTTCCTCCTCTCCTCTTTTTTGTGATGTTCCCTATATAATGGTCTTCTCCAACCCTTCATGTATTTTTACATGACCAAAATACTTCAATTTTCATTGTTGGCAATGAGAGAGCAGGCAGGCTAGCTGGCACTGCCACCATATCAGGGGGTAGGCCAATGGATAGGACTGACATTCTGAACGCCCTCATAGAGTGTGGCCTCAAAGAGGATTTTCATTTAAACGAATTCACGTCAACTGCTAGATTACAAGAGCTGGGATTGAAGATTGGAGTGGACAGAACAGAACAGCACAACAGATATATGAGTTGGCTCATCAATCAAAATCGTGCTGGAGCGGTCAGTCACTGGACACTTGGAAATATTGCAAAGGAGATCAGAGCACATATAGACAAGTCCGAAGCGCAATGAAAATATTACAAAGTGAAACATCAACTTCAAATTTTTCATTCTTAATTGTAGCATCAGGCAACAAATACAATATATATATTTATATACATACAGGCCCGTCTGCCCAGCGTGTTCATAGCGCGTTGGACTACGGGTGACTATCCCTCTGTGTGTGCGGGTTCAATTCCGCGGGATGGCAGAAAAAGCCACAGATTCCCAGATTTACGGTGCTCGTGGCACCGAACCAAAGGGTTACGATGTCTATGGCACCGAGCCGAAGAGCTGAAAAAGCTCAAGTGCTTCTGGATCGGAAAAAAATATATATACATACAGGTCGTGCAGTATATTTTCTCAGCATGATGCAAGTTTTGAAAATGCCACCCCTTAAATGTTTTTTCCTTAAAATAACCTTGAATTGTAATTATGATTTTGCTGCTTATGCCGCCCCCTTACGGTTCCGCTTTCTGTATCATAGCATGACACGGTTCTGTATATATATATATATGAATGAAAACCATCAAAGACATTTCTAGACATAAGAAACAAAAAGAGTAACATGACCATAGCTACAAAAGTGGTTACAAAAGTTGTCCTAACTACCTGGTCTATAACTATAGGTAACAAACAGTATCGACAGGTAAAAATGTAAATACATGGCGACGCAAGTACTAGTTACAACTATATAGCAATCATAAAAAACATATCTGGAGTCGAGTTACACGATCCGAATTTAGACAAACTGACAAGGGAAATATAATATCAATACAGACAACGCAAGCTGGAGCAAAGAAAATAGAATTGTTTTGTAACCTGATTGTGCAGCTGTTATGGATTTATGATATTGACGAGGCTTTCTGCACATAATCTGGTAAATGTACAGAGGAGGGTATCTTGGTAAAGAATATTTATATAGTTTTATGAAGTTTAAACGGTTAAATGCGAAGGATTGAATTCAGTGCACTGGTTTTCTCCGTGCAGTCGATCCATCTCTGCATAAACGGTACGTCACCTGCACAGAGTATTACATGGGCTTACTTGACTTGACTTATTTCTCTTCGCTCCTCGTGGAGCATAGGGCTTCCATAGTTGTTCGCCACCTTTCTCTATCTCTGGCTGTTTTCTTTATGGTCTTCCAGGATAGTCGAGAACTCTTCAGTTCCTCAAGAAGACTTCATCTCCAGATCTGTTTAGCCGTCCTATTTTTCGTTTTCTTTGCGGGTTCCACTCAAGTGCTTGTTGGTGACACTCGACTGTGTCTTCTGTAGGGTATGCTCGACCTTTCGTCATTTTCTACTCTTAACCTGGGTCATCATGGGTTCCTGTCCTTTTATCCACAGGTCTGTGTTTGCAACTCTGTCATACCATTTCAGTCTGAGAATCTGCCGAAGGCATTCGTTGACAAAGGTCTGAATCTTATTTGTATTTAACTTGGTGACTCGTCCTGTTTCCGAGCCATGCAGCAACACAAGATTTCACATTTGATCTTAATATCCTGAGCTTTGTTTTCGTGGAGATGGCAGTGGACTTCCACACTGTGTGTAGGATAGCAAAATCTTGTCGGGCTTTCCTAATCCTGGCATTAATGTCATCTGTACCTCCTCATTTGCTGATCTTGCTTCAAAGGTAGACAAATTCACCAATATCTTCTATACCCCTTCCCTCAATCAATATTGGGTCTTGCTCTATGTAGTTGCTTCGCAGTATTTTGTTTTCTCTTGACTAATTTTAAGAACGACCCGTTGTGTTGTTTCCGTAAGACCATCCCTTGAATCGAACGACGCGGTCCGGATTAAAACCCTTCAGAATACAAGGCAAACAGTTTGACCACTTCGTCACATAGAATCGATATTGTAAATAGAGTTCAGGGATCTACCTTTATAATCCGGCCTGGACGTGTATGCTAGCTTAACACTGCCCTGATCTTATCTTATCTTATCAGGACCATATATGATTTGAAGTGTCTTGGCTAGTTGTACGTTTTCTATTGTGGACCAGATGTGAAATGTATGGGAAAATTAGTGGGAGTAGCAAGAAGAGATGAAATAAAAAGACGAGATTATTAGAGACTTGGTGTGAACAACACATGTGTTAGAGCATATTTAGAAACAACACATGTGTTAGAGCATATTAAGAAACAACACATGTGTTAGAGCATATTTAGAAACAACACATGTGTTAGAGCATATTTAGAAGCAACACATGTGCTAGAGCATATTAAGAAACAACACATGTGTTAGAGCATATTAAGAAACAACACATGTGTTAGAGCATATTAAGAAACAACACATGTGTTAGAGCATATTAAGAAACAACACAAGTGTTAGAGCATATTAAGAAACAACACCAGTGTTAGAGCATATTTAGAAACAACAAGAGTGCTAGAGCATATTAAGAAACAACACCAGTACTAGAGCATATTAAGAAACAACACCAGTGCTAGAGCATATTAAGAAACAACACACGTGTTAGAGCATATTAAGTAACAGCACAAGTGCAAGAGCATATTAGTAAAACACCAATGCTAGAGCATATTAAGAAACAACACCAGGTGCTAGAGCATATTAAGTAACAACATAGGTACTAGAGCATATTAAGTAACAACACAGGTACTAGAGCGTGTTAAGTAACAACACATGTGCTAGAGCATATTAAGGCGGGAGACCCACCCAGAACAAGGGTTGTATTAAAAAAAAATTCACATTAAAAAATCTAACAAAGATATTGTCATACAATTTGACCACCTGTTGCAAAAGACATTATTTTCGATGATAAACAACATGTAGTGTATGCACTGTAGTTAGTTATTTAAAAATTAATTAATTTTCTTGAAAATATATTGTAACCCCCAACCACCCTCCTTGCATCGGGGAGAGGATTTCACAAATATAAGAAGTTCAAAGAATACCAAACTGGCATATGATGTACATAACACCCATAGTTATAGCATGGACTCCACTTTTGTCTAAACTGTATATAAGCAGAGATATTGCTTTTTTAATCTGAAATTATTTTTTAATTTGGAAGTGCTACATTGCAAAGATCATATCTACAAAGCCAATTGAGTTAGACATGTTTTGGAAGTTCACGCTATAATGTGAGGGATATGTTAGGAGTTTACCTGGCTAATTTCTCATTAGTTGACCGAACCACATTATTCAATGCCTTTCAGTGTAGGCCTATTGGATGCAGTGTATGATTCCAATACTATTGTCAGTTCCAGTGGCGGCTCGTGATCATTTTTGTTGGTGGGGCCAGACAAAAATTATCAGAAAAATCATGACTTTGGGTTGTTATGTTTTAATTTATAAAATAATAAATACACGTTATACATTATTTTTGGTGGGGCCGACCCCACTAGCCCTTAATGACGAGCCGCCACTGGTCAGTTATCATTTCTTTTACTCTACCTCTTCTTGTAAAATTGACATATTTTTTCTTAAACAGTTCATTTCACATGATGTAATCTTTATGCACTGCAGATATGAGTCATGCGCGTCTCTTATTGAGAACATGAAAGTCTGCAGTTTCCCCTACTGTATTCATGTAGATTCGTCATGCTAGATAAACTTGCTTGCCACTAAAAAGAAATGTGTCACAGGTTGAGATGGAAGCCACTAAGCTTTGGTTAAAGATTTACGTTCTCTAGTTATGTTATAATGCTTCTGTTCTGCAACAGCTTGATATTAAAGAGAGTTGGCTATTAAAGAACATAAAATCAAGGAAAATTAAATATTTCGGACACATCAAACGACATGTGTATAGAGAAGATAATTTTGGAGGAAATGATGCATGGAAGAAGAATGAGAGGAAGACCTAGAAGACGATGGGTGCAAGATGTCATTGAATCTCTCTCTCTCTCTCCCGCGATCGGTTTTTTGTGTGTGACCATTTTGATCATTCTTATTGCGATATATAAACAGCCTTTGCCAAGAACGTATTTTTACGTCACATCATTCAGAGTCATTTGGAGCTCTGGTGTTTATACTTCGACGACGTGTCCGGTTTCTGTCAGCGTTTACTGGGTTCGCTCTCGTCAACCTTTGGCTATGCCCAGCCTACCTGCAAGGTAGCAGGTGCTGAAGATCTGAGAATGACTGCTGCTGACGCCGGTCAACTTGCACAGAATATAGAGTATTTCAGGACTGCTGTCATGGTATCTAAGTTCCGGAAGGGACAGAATACTTGGTTATTGGTTACTAAACTGACGTCATTGTACTCCGGGTAGACCCATAGATGCTCAGCCTCCCCCAACAGATATCGACGAGTATGCATACTGATAATCCCTGTGGCTCGCTGATTAAACACACCTCTCACTTTGCCTCTCATTCATCCAGTTCGATTTGAACAACGGGTAACTCCAAACTGCCCAAATCGCTTGATTGATTCAACATCGATTTTAGTGTCCTCATCTAACAGACAGTCACAAAGAGACCGAAGAATATCCCCCTTATTCATCATCAACTCCCCAACAATCGATGCTGTTGATGCAAGCCTGCCCGCTCCCTCATTACCGTAAACACCCGCATGCCCAGGACAGTATATCCACATAAGCCGCTGGAGGTTAGAAACTTCTATAGACGACATCCACTCATACCGAAACCTGCCTTCTGGATCTTGTGAAGCATCGACTGAGAGTCAGACACAACTGCCCCAATAAATGAAGTCCCAGAAATCCAATGGAGGGCAGCAGTAACGGCTACTTGATGATGAGTTATGTTAATCGTCTTAGATCCTTTTAGTCAGTGGCGGCTCGTTCTCAGTTTTGTTGGTGGGGCCAGACATTTTTTCCCGAATAAATAATGATTTTTTGTTGCTATATTTTAATTTATAAACTAATAAATACACGTTATACATTATTTTTGGTGGGGCCCGGTCCCACTGGCCCTTAATGACGAGCCGCCACTACTTTTAGACTTGGTAGTGGTGAAGTATGTGCTCTGGTATTCACATTTTAACCTTGTTTGTCACTCATTGTTGATTACAGTATAACTATATTACGACTAAATCCCCATGTTTCCAGTAGAATATAAGACTGTAAACGGTCATGTTTCTAATATTACTTCTAAACCGCTTTGATAAAAACATAGAACGTACTGATGTCACTGTCACTCTGCTAATACTACTACTACAGCGACTACAAACTTCAATTTATTAGTAGAACATATGACTACAACCGTCCCGCTACTACTACAACTGCTGTTACTACCACTGCTACTATTACTATTACTACTACTACTACCACTACTACTACAGCGACTGCAAACTTCAATTTACTAGTAGAACATATGACTACAACTGTCGCGCTACTATTATAACTGCTACTACTACTGCTGTTGCTACTACTACTGCTACTATTACTACCACTGCTGCTATTACTATTACTACTACTACTGCTACCGCTGCTGCTACTACTATTACTGCTGCTACTACTATTACTACTGCTACTATTATTACTACTACTACTACTGCTACTGCAACTAGTGTTGCTACTATTACTACTGTTACTATTATTATTACTACTACTACTACTACTGCTGCCACTACTGCTACTACCACTGGCCTCTGGAAGATCATGGCTATTACTACTGCTACTATTACTACTACAACTACTGCTATTACTACTGCTGTTGCTACTACTACTACTACTATCCCCCACCCCCATTCATCTCTTTTCTTAGCTTTCTCTCTCCAATTGTCCATTACTAGTATGTGTAGGTCTAATATATAATATATGATAATAACAAGACATGAAAATAAAAAGATGCTGATTACACAAAAGTTGATATGAAAATGAGAATCAGAAGAACAGAAACGTAAACGTACTTGGACATGAACTTCAACAGCTCCAACAATTAAGAAATAGAGACTAGAATACAATTAGGAAATAAGGTATCCTTTGTCCAACAACATCTGCTAAAATCCAAATGTCTGCCCCGTAACACCAAGATCACAATATACAAAACTATAATAAGAACAATTGTTCTGCATGATCCCTTCTTCTTCTTCTTCTTTGTGTTCGTTCTTTACGACCAATTTTAATCACTCTTTGTGATATGTCTGATCTTTGCCAAGAACGTGTATACGTTGCATATTGGTTTGGTAGGCCCCTAAACGCATTGACTTCTACACATTTAGGACATGTGCATCCGATTTCAGCCAAACCTCCTTAGTTGCCTCTTACGACATGCGTGGCAGGTAACAGTGGTTCTATTCTTTACACCCCAAATTTGGGCCTCGGTTACCACTCGGGCGTGCATGATCCCAAAACCTGGATCACATCAAAACGAGATTAAACATTATTACAGATGTTTTAAAACAGAATCTTAACTAATTCCCTTCTAACTGTCGCAGTGGGCGCCATATTATCTAATAAAATAACCCAACTCCCCACACTGCGCCAAGCATTGCTTTATGTAAATATTAGTGTTAAATTTACATCAACGCATTCTGATCCATGTATCTGTATGTACTATTCTTTTAGTCTTGATAATAGATCATTTATTTATCTACAAAACAATATATAATTCATAATAAGATGTTGAAAACTAAGAACACTACTGCCCAACTTGTAAATACATACATCATCAAGGTGCGTATCCTTTATAGGACGTTGCTCTCTTTGCAGCACATCTGAAATTCACTCTGTCTCTTGCCAGTTCACCCACTTCGTCGATGGTCATGTTCAGGGTTTTAAATACATACACGGAATGAAAATATGAACACAAAATGATTCGGTTACGACGTGTCTTTCAATTCAGTAGTGAATGTTGTTAGGACGAGTCATTGGGCCAGCAAGGGTGAAAATAGTAGAAAATGGAGAATGAGAAGCAATTAGAATATTAATAATATGTTGAAATCAACTTTAATTACCAACTTCATAAAGGTTAATAAAATATTATCCTGGGGCATATTGAAAATAATGACAGAAAAATAGTGTCTAAAATTGCTTAACCGCCCGTGTGTTGTCGGGGTCTCAAGGGAGCAAAGAATAGTAACATTGTGACCTATACAGTATGTCGTAAGAGGTGACTGAGGTAGGGCCTAGGAAGCTACCTTAGTAAATAAAAAGCGTCGCGAACATCGGATGTGATGGCCTACTTGTAGGAGCATAACTGGTATACCGTAAAATCGCTCTTTGGCTCAGACCACATACAGATCACAAAGAGTGGTGATATGGAACGTTCCAAGAAGAAGATTAAAAAAAAAATATGAAAGGGAAGAAAGCACGAGGCAGACCAAGAAAACGATAAACAGTTTATAACTTTGAAGTATTTTAACATACTGGTTTACATTCTAATTTTATGATCATCACCAAGTAGCTTGTCTTGAGCAGAACATTGCCACCCCTACAGTCCTCTGGAATTTCTCTCTCTCATAGGCCAGATGTCCTGCCTCAGCAGCCGTCATGTTCAAACCATCAGTTACATCCTGAATCCATCTTCTACGTGGTCTTCCTCTTATTCTCTTTGCCGGTATGCCTCCTTCCATGATGGTCTTCTCCAGCCCTTCATGCCCTTTTATATGTCCAAAATATCTCAATTTTCTCTTTCTTATTTGTAGCATCAGCCAATTTTCTTTGATTTTGAGTTTGTTCTGGATAGATCTATTTGTTTTCTTCTCTGTCCAAGATATACGAAGGACTCTTCTGTAACACTTATATTCAAAAGCACATATATGCTTTTCCATTGCTTTATTAAATGTCCATGCTTCACACCCATAGGTTGCCACTGGGAATATGCATGCTCTTAGTATTCTGATCTTTGTTTTCTTATCAGTTTCGTTCCATACGTTTTGAGTTGTTTAATTTTTTTGTAAAGCCATGTTTGTTCTTTTTTAATTTCCTTCATCCCATTTCCATCTGTTGTTAGCAGTGAACCAAGATATTCAAAACTGTTCACATTTTCTATTTTCTCTCCATTGATAAAAATATCATTTGTCATGTTCGTTGATAATTTTATACAAAACGAATATTCTTTATAATTAACACATTAACTACAACACGGAAGAAAAAACGGGTGTAGCCGAATCAATTTTTGTTCTCGTTTTCACTATACAGAAGCATTTACAATATAAGCTGGAGTTCTCTTAATTTTATAGACAATTTGATTAATAACGTATGTACTTTTGTAGATACTAAGTAAACATATAACATGATAAAACATCGGAAAGGGTTGGATGGGATGGCAAGAGAGAGGAAGAGCTGGAAGAAATTTGTTGAAGATATGTGCTCCACAATATACCGCTGTATACCTCCAGAATTTACATATTTTCACTAGTTGACAGAATGAGAAATAATAAATTAAGAACCGCTAGTGATCAAAACAATAACAATAATATTTCCTCTCCTACCGTTATACTTTACATAGAACATGCAAGCAATTTCTCCACGTCGCTCTATCCTGGGCAATTCACTCAATCTCCTCCAATGAAATGAGACCGATATTTCTTGCCTCTCTCAGTAAAGTTCGTTTCAGTGATATTCTTTGATAATTTCTTCTCAAGGTGTGTCCAACATATCTCCATATTCTCTTTCTATAACAGTTGTTACAAGTGGTTGACCAGACATTTCTATGATTTGGTAGTGATTAGAATGCGTTGTGGTAAATTTTGAGCTAACTTAACAATGAAGAAAAGGGCGCAGTCTACAGTACATGACCAAAAGCAGCAGAAACGCGGACGTAGAGTGTGGCACTTGTTATTATATGTATATATATATTCCTCTCGTACCGTTATATGCTACATAGGGCCTGCAAGTAATTTCTCCATACCGCTCTATCCTGGGCAACTCGCTCAATCTCCTCCATGGAACTGAGACTGATATTTCCTGCCTCTCTCAGCAAAGTTCGTTTCAGGGTCTCCTTAGATCGACCTCTCTTTCTTGAACCCTTTGCATCCCACTTCAATGCCTGCTTTGATATTCATTGATCATTTCTCCTCAAGGTGTGCCCAACATATCTCCATCTTCTCTTTCTTATAACAGTTGTCACTAGTGGTTGACCAGACATATCTCTGATTTCATCACTTCTCCTGTGATATGCAACTTGTTAAATCTCTTCCACAGAAATGAGTCTATTTCTCGCCTCTCTCAGATAAGTTTGGTTCACGGATTCCGTAGGGTGTGCTCTCTTTCTTGAAACCTTTGCCTCCTATTTCAATGCCTTTTTTTGTGTTATTCTTTAATCATTTCTTCTCAACGCCCAACATAACTCCATCTTCTCTTTCTTATAACAGTTGTTACTTACGAGAAGTGAGAGCCACGGTAGCGTAGTTGTTAGTGAACTCGCTTCTCAAGGCTGGTGGTCTGGGTTCAACTCCCGCAGTGTGCGTGGAATTTTTCCGGACCGCGACTGCTCTCAGTCTCAACTGGGTACCAGACATGCTCTGGGAAAGTAAAGGCGGCCGGCGTGATGCTGACCACATCACCCATCGTGTGCCGACGGTCAATGAAAAATACAGGCCTAACACTGTATTGCCCTATATACCACAAGGTATGAAAGGGTTCCTTTACTTTTTTACTTTTACTTACGAGACGTGCTAGCTACTGTGTTAAACAATACACTATCACTAAGAGATGGCTTTAAACTTGAGTTACTTCTTCTTAGAACGCTCCACATCGATCACTCTATGTGATGTGTATGTGATCTGAGCCTAAGAGCGATTACACGTTGCGACAGTTATACGCCTACAAGTAGGCCAGCGCATCCAATTTCTGCGACGCTTTTTATTTACTCGGGTAGTTTGCCTAGGACCTACATCAGGCTCTTCTAAGCTCCTTTAGGTCGCAGTGGTACTATTCTTTGCTTCCCTTGCGGGGCCCGGCATCACACGGGCGACACTTTAGTATAACACAGTGGTTCTCAACCTGTGGGTCGCGACCACTGTGGGGGTCGAACGACTCTTTCACAGGGATCGCCTAAGACTATCGGAAAACACATATTTTCGATGGTCTTAGGAACCAAGACACCACTCCTCTATCCGTCTCCAGACGGGTCCGCCCACACGCAGACACGCCCACATACGAGTACCCGGTGTTTGTAATTAATCACTATGCTTTTTAATTATGCCAAATATCTAACAATGAAAATACATCCTGCATATCATATATTTACATTACGTTTCATAACAGTAGCAAATTTACAGTTATGAAGAAGCAACGAAAATAATTCTATGGTTGGGGGATCACTACAACATAAGGAACTCTGCCCGTCTGCCCAGCGTGTTCGTAGCGCTTTGGACTACGGGTGACTATCCCTCTGTGTGTGCGGGCTCAATTCCGCGGGATGGCAGAAAAAGCCACAGATTCCCCAGATTTACGGTGTTCGTGGCACCGAACCGAAAGGTTACGATGTCCATGGCACAGAGCCGAAGAGCTGAAAAGCTCAAGTGCTTCTGGATCGGAAAAAAAAGAATTAAAGGGTCTCGGCATTAGGAAGGTTGAGAACCACTGATAAACACGTAACACCCAGTTTAAACATAACACTAGCAACACGAACAATATTTCATTATAAAAAAAAAAATTTAAACAAGAACAGAAAAAGTAATTCTATTTAAAAACAATTGATCTTCCTCATATCGAAATCTCAGCAACAAGCTGTTAATCCAAAGAATGAGTTATTGCCCTTCGTTTGAATCGATGCCGGCCGGCATGCACATTTGAAAATACCTGATATACTTGGTTCTAGAAGCATTGAGGTGCGGCTGACATTTTTCATAGTTTATGTTGTTTAATTTTTAGACCATCTACGCATATTGAGTTCATCTTTTTAACATAACACTATTTACATCAACGTTGCTAGATGGTTGTAGTTAAGATTAGGAACATGCCAGTTTGATCATAGCAAAGGTTTACTGTAACTAATCATTAACATATCAGAAGTATTTTAACAAAAGTTTACAGTAACTAAAAAGTAACATATCAGATGTATGTTAACACAGGTTTACAGTAACTAATCAGGTACATATCAGCAGTATTAAAAGTATGCGGTAATTAATCATTAATCATGAGCAGATCAGATGTCATCTTCACATAGGCTGTATGTTGCCCTGGTCCGCACTATTTCCTTTCTTTTTGCCATGTTGGTGTTTACTGCAGAACTGTTGTTTTTCTATCTATCTATTCTCTAATCCTGTTTTGCCTTTCACCGTCATGTCGAAAAAGAAGACATCTGGAGCGAGCCTCTCTTTGCACCTTATCTTTCTTTCTCTTCTCCAATCCTGATTTGTCTAACAGCTTCAGGGTAAGAAGAGATTATAGAACGGGTTTTTGTGTGCGCTTCATAAACATTGTCTTTCGTTGACTCTGTTATCTCTGAGGTTCACCTTTTGCGTTTGCTTTGTATCCATTGTATCGGAGTAACATTGCATGTTATTCCAATGTTCATTTTACATCTCTTAAGTAATGATAAAACGCATAGATTGTTCTTTTTTCTTCTCCACAGAAATGGAACACAGCCCGCAAATAGTATTGCACAAAGTGCCAACTCCGTAGCTCCATCAAGAAACTTAGTGATCTCTGGAAAAATGCATATGTAGCTTAACAACGAAGTCTGGATTCGAACCAACGACCTGCAGAATGCAAAACAAACATCTTGACCCCATTTTCACAGAGTTTCTAAATCTGAATATTGTGACTGAACATATGTAAGTCTGCCCTGAGTTTCGTCAGCTCTTTTTAATAATTCCATTGAGAGTGAATGGTTTCCTACCACCGTTGTTTATATAATATGTAGTTGACTGGAACCCACAGGGAAAGAGAAGAGGGGAATCAAAAGGTCATGGCAAAGTACTGTGGAAGAGGAGTTCAAAGCGATTAGAATCTCATGATCAAAACTGAAGTGTGTTTAAAACTGAGAAATTGTGTTTAAAGCTGAAGAAAGGGTGTTTAAAACTCAAGAAAAAGTGTTTAAAACTCAAGAAAGAGTGTTTAAAACTGAGAAAGGGTGTGTAAAACTCAAGAAAGTGTGTTTAAGACAGTGTTTAAAACTCAAGAAAGAGTGTTTAAAACTGAGAAAGGGTGTTTAAAACTGAACTGAAGAAAGGGTGTTTAAAACTGAACTGAAGAAAGGGTGTTTAAAACTGAGGACAGTGTTAAAATCTGAAGAAAGGTGGTAAAAACCGATGAAAGAATGTTCAAAACTGAAGAAAAATTGTCAATAACAGAGTTTGGAGAAGAACCACAGTTACAGTCCTATATTCCCTTTGGGGACAACAAAGTGTTGTAATAATAATTGTTTATATTTTGTTTAGTTTACTTTAGTCGTCGGATCACCATCACTGCACGTCGAACAAATTAGTCCATAAGTGCTCCGATCTCTCCCTCAGTATGTCCATCAGCGTGTGGCGACTAACGACACCGGTTCTTTGTTGGTTTACAATTCTTCTTTGTCTGCCAGCATAGCGTTCTTGTCGAGCTACACCACACTTAACTTTGAGTTCTTGCAGTCTGGTTAGTGTTGTGGATGCACCGCTATTACGTGAATCATGTACACGCCCTCTCTCCTTAAGGAATTTATAATATCAGCCTGGTCCATTGCTCGTCCGCTTTGGACAGCAGCCATACCTGCAAGCCTATCCGCACGTTCATTCCCCTTACACCTGCATGCCCTGGTACAAAAATAAAACTGATCTTTGTCAGCTTAGACCTCCCCAGCGATTCTATCCAATGTCTCCTAGCCCATCCTGTTTCAATCTTCCTGAGCATACTCATTGAGTCACTGAGAAAACATGCATGGATAAAAGTCTGTGATTCTAGCCAAATCATCGCTTTGGTAACCGCCATGATTTCCATAGTGAGACTGCTTGTAGTCACGGCAAAACCACCACTGTCTTCCTTCACAACATCACCTCCGACCTGAGCAGTGAAAGCGCATGAGCTCCGCACATGTCGAATCACCGAACCATCCGTATAAATGATTACATCATGCTCATATATTTTGTAATTATATTTTGTGATTTCATGTAATAGCAACAACATCTCATTATTAACACACAAAAAGACAAACAGTAAAAAACGAAACAATTATACACACCAATAACATAAATTGTTTTATAAATTTTCCGAACTTACTGTTTTAAAATAAATAAGGCTTGTCGATAATAAAGATATTTTCCTATAGTTGGCACTTCTCTACAAATCCGCAGAAACAATTCACATAAGTTAACACCAACAGTCACAAACAGGATACTGTGAGCCTCTACCTATCGAAACCGGGCTCTATCTATTCCGAAAAAGTGAGTCTAAGCCCCTTAAGTAGGAAACTATTTTTATTCCACAATACACTATTTTTTATATTATGTGTCATTCCATTTTGTACCCTTCCAATACTAAAACATGAGGGGTAAATTCAGATCCAACCCCTCTTTCTACTAATGGACTCTTCACCTCTGAGAATCCCCGGTAGTGTTAAGAATTAAATATATTATTTGGAAGGAGGGGTGTCGTATTGTAAATCCCTACACACGTATATACAAATACGACCCCGTTATTCTGACCCAAATGTTTCAACACAATACCAGCTCCCCTCCTTATGTTTATTATCAACTTAAACTTCCCAAATTGTCATGTAACTCTCCTAGGTTGACTAGGTTTGAATACATCCTATTATACCCGACATTTGCACGGAGATATGGAGTTCATTTTCTTGTTGCTGATGCTCAGAACCCGCAGATCAGGAAGTCCTTCACAACACCACATGAATTCTTTGTAACAATTCTTTCTTGAAAACTCCACCCATATTTATTTTCTCTAGAAAAACATTAATGTTTATAATAGTTTCCTATTAGTTTTATAATTTACCTGTGCATGGTATTTTGTTTTCTTGTTTATTTTCTTAGATATTTTCTTCTCTTTCTTCAAACACTCCATGTCTACCACTTGTTAACAACTCTATGTGATGTGTATGTGATATATCTCTTACTCGCTATCACTGCTTAGATTGATGTACCAGATTTCTCCATAAATCTTATTCATGTGGAAATCCGATTCATGCAGCCTTTAGCAGCGGTGTGTTTTTCGTCACATCTTCAGCTCCGTTTGAAGCTCTGGTGCTTATCCTTCGGCGATGTGTCCGGTTTCAGTCAGCATTTACTGGGTTCACTCTCCGTTAGCCTTTGGCTGTCCCAGCATACCTGTAAGACAACAGGTTGCTATTTTCTTTTAGGGTAGCGACCCTTAGACAACCTTCCTTCCGGGTTGTTGAGCGTCATCTGCCCAGGTTACCAGTCTTTTCTGGACTACTTGGTTTGCCTGCCGTCCAATTTTGTGTACGGTTTGCTCCGTTAGCCTTTGATTATCCCCAATCAAACTACAAGACAGTAGTAGTATGTGATCTGAGCGTAAGAGCGATTGTACTTTGTTCCAGATATGCGCCTACAAGTAGGCCAGCACATACGATTTCTGCGACGCTTTTTTATTTACTAGGGTAGTTTCCCTAGGTCTCTACCTCAGTCGTCTCTTACAACATGCCTTATAGGCCACAGTCTTACTATTCTTTGCTCCCATTGAGAGCTCCGGCAACACACTGGTGAATCAATGTTTATAATAGTTTCTTATCAGTTTTATGATTTACTTGTGCATGTTTTGTTTTCTTGTTTTATTTTTATATGTTTTCAATTAGAATTCTTCCTTGTTTAATCTATGTCTTAAAAAATTTAATTTAGTTATTTTTTTTTAGAAAGTTCTCAAACCGGTTTCAGTTTCTTTGCACTCCGTAATACTACAGGGTGTTCAACTTAAAAGCAGCCTAGGAATGGAGCTAATCTGGCATATGTATGGAAATGAGAAGGTTCAGTTATGACGTAGTAAGGTCAAGGTTGTGTGATGGTGTGTAATTGTAGTGCGGGAAGGGGCGATGAACAAATGTGACGAAGAACGAGCTAGTCAGAACCGGTTTAAATAGTAAATAAAGACAATGCGATAGGGTTATCTGGCAACTTTCGATTTGTCAATGGATTTGTCAATGGGGCTGCAATTATCTTGAACACCCTGTATTATGTGCCCCAATCTCCTTCGCGATATCTCCAACAGCGTTAAGCGAGTAACTGTACCAGTTCAGAGCCAACTATAAACTACTGGGCCTTCGGGCTCAGGTAAGAATTTTGGGAAATCAGACCCCAACTGCACCACGTGACATCGCATTCCAGTATTGGTGTATATGGACGAATTCATTTTAAAATCAACACAAAATGCTAACTCGAAGTTATATTATGCAACAAGTTAAGTTTAACAATACGGAATATCAATATTATAAATATATTTCACCAATAAATAACCATAGACTCACAGAATTGAGTAAAATTGAAAAAAAGCGTGCAGTGTTCTATCAAACATCTGTAATTTCCAGATCCCTTTTCTTATCTAGGTCAGGGAATACCCGGCCAGTTGTCTGGCCTGTGCTAGAGCCTGGCTGTGACCAGTTCGAGGATGATTGATCGTCTTGTGTTGTCGGGGCGCCGCAAAAGGAGGAAGCAAAGAATAGTAACACTGCGACCTACAAGGCATGTCATAAGAGGCGGCTAAGTTAGGGGGCCTAGCGAAACTACCCTAGTAAATAAAAAACGTTGCAGAAATCAGATGTCCTGACCTATTTGTAGGCGCATAACTGGCACAACATACACTTGCTCTTAGTCTCAGATCACATACAAATCACACAGTGGTTAACAAGTGGTCGATATAGAGCGTCGAAGAAGAAGAAGAAAGTCAAGTTCAGTTTCAGTTTGGAATATTTTCATTGCATTCCGGACATGTCTATAGGTGTCCTGATCTCCTTCGGAATATCGTCAGTGTTTGAGGGGCAGAGATAGAAGTATGTTTAGCCAGAGAGCCACAAGAACCATAAGTATGCATACTCTTCAAAATCTGTTGTGGGAGACTGAGCACCTATGGATCTGCCCGGAGTGATGTGACGTCAGTTCAATAACTAATAACCAATAACCACCAAACACGTCTAAATAACGCGCACGTATTAAACGCGCACGTAGACGACACAGTATTATTTCAGCTAAACCACGTCATTAATATTAAACGAGCACGCATGTGATCTTACACTAAACCTTACAGGAATATGGAACAGAAAGCGGATCAAAACTATACAACAAATTCAAACACAATAGGATAACGGATACTGAATTACAAAAGGAACGCTTACACACAAGATCAACACATATGGTGTCCAAATTCAACGCACGTCATTGAGAACTTCTTCTTCTTCTTCTTTGCGTTCGTTCTTTACGACCAATTTTAATCACTCTTTGTGATGTTTGATCTTTGCCAAGAACATGTATACATTGGTTTGGTAGGCCCCTAAACGCATAAGACTTCTACTACACGTTTAGGACACATGCATCCGATTTCAGCCAAACCTCCTAGTCGCCTCTTACGACATGCGTGGCAGGTAACAGTGGTTCTATTCTTTACACCCCAAATTTGGGCCCCGGTAACCACTCGGGCGGTCATTGAGAACAAAACATACAATCTTGCAAAATAAATCAACTGATTCTTACAATTGTATAAACATGCAAACATTACTATTGATGGCAAAATGACAGTTACAATTTCATACGTAATATCGAAGCTTTTGAATAAAAGTTTTACAGAAATACCTTCCGTATATCATGGACAACGAAGAGGACAAATAGATCTAGAGAAGTTAAAGTTAATTATTTCCTTTACAGGACTTTGGGAATCAACTCCTGCTTTTTAACGCTGTTTGTAATTTTTCTAGGCATTATTACGTTCAGTAGTTTGCCATTGCTTTCTGAACGGGTGGTGCCATCGTCCTGTTGTAAAATCCAGCGAAACAACTTGCAACCAAATTGTCCGCAGCGTGTTAGATATATGTAGAAAGAACTTAAAATCAAAGAAGACTGGCTGGTGTTACAAATAAGAAGGAGAAAATTGAAGTATTTTACAGATATAAAGAGACACGAATGGTTGGAGAAGATTATTATGGAAGGAGGCATCATGGCAAAGATTAGAAGAATAAGAACATGGTGGAGATGGATTCGTGATGTAACTGATGATTTGAGCACGACGATTGCGGGGGTGAGACATCTGGCATATGAGAGAGAGAAATTCCTAGGGAATGTTAGGGTGGCAAAGTTCTGTTCAGGACAAGTTATTTGATGATGAATACCGAAGCTAATATACACAACAAATATACTTCGACTACCGACGCAAACATTATCAGAGGTCGCAATGGCTAAGTAGTGAAGTTGTTTGCCTGTGATACTGAAGGTTATGGATTCGAATCCGGACACATGTACAATTTTTTATGAAGTCCTTAATACTACGAAGTTTGTGCTTTGTGCAATACTCTCGGGCAGATGGTATGCCATCTCTGTTGATAGGAGCGGAGCCATATGGAGAAACCTAGTGCAATAAAGTCATGCCTTCTGACCCTTTTTTTTCGACATTATCAGAAATACACACACACATCAGACGGTTCATATTCGGCAGCACAATGGGAGCCATCGACACGAAAACCCTGATCCGCAATAAAGAAAGAGGAGAGATTTCACTACAACACATAAACACTAAAATTCAAACATAGAAACTAAAACTTTGTAGAAGAATTGATCAAATGCTGAGAGTAGTATCCATCAGCATACTATAACATCCAAATGATAATTTCATACTTCTAGCACGACCTTCTCTATTATAGAGTCGATCGTGCTTCTAGAAAGGGAAAGAACAAAACACGAAACCGTATCATTTTGGAACACAACCATTTTTTTTTTCTTCTTCTTCTTTGCGTTCGTTCTTTACAACCAATTTTAATCACTCTTTGTGATATGTTTGATCTTTGCCAAGAAAGTGCATACGTTGCACATTAGTTTGGTAGGCCCCTAAACGAATAGACTTCTACACATTTAGGACATGTGTATCCGATTTCAGCCAAACCTCCTTAGCCGCCTCTTATGCCTTTTCCTTGCCCGCGAAACTTCGAGTGTGGGACTGAACGGACAAGGCTTTTGTGTAAGACTCAATAGATGAACGCTTATGCATCACGCTAATTCTATTGTCTATTCCCAGGTGGAAGATGGAGTTTGCTGTCCACTCTTGTCATTAAGCGTAGGGATAGGAGCTTTAATTTGCGTTCTAGGGCTAGATGAGTCGCCCTTGTTGTGTTATATCCGTGTTTATGTAGTGTGGTCTTGATATTGTCTATCCATCTTTTTCTTGGTCTTCCCTTAGCTCTAGTACCCGCTCTCTTTTTATTGTATGCTGTTATTGGGGGTTGGTTGTATTCAGTGGCGGCTCGTGATAATTTTTGTTGTTGGGGCCAGACAGATATTTTCGGAAAAACCATGGTTTCGGTTAGCATATATTTTAATGTATAAAATAATAAATACACGTTACACCTTATTTATGGTGGGGCGCGGCCCCACTGGCCCTTAATGACGAGCCGCCACTGGTTGTATTTCATTCTCATTAAATGTCCAAACCACTGCATTTGTTGTCTTTTGATGCATACGGTGCATGAAGTTATGCCCACTCTGCTTCTGACACGCTAATTCGCCACATCATATTAAACTATCAACGAAATTTAAAAAAATTCATTTTGACCCCATGGAAAAATGTATCCATGCCTATGGTGCAAGTAAATTGATTAATGTCGTGGACCTGTATGTCGCACCTGTTGCAGGTGACTACGTTTATATTTGAAATATTCAAAAGCTGCAAACAAGATTTTATGACCGAAAATATGTAGCTTTATGATATTAACTCCTGTTGTTCGTTTGCTTGATAAAGGCCTTGTTGGTCGAAACGTTGCTGTATTTTGTCATAGTTTTTGTAATTTGTAAAACTACAGTACTTTGTGATTACGTGTTTAGCTTTATGATAGGAAAATAGCTAAACAAGGAGGAACTTATATTCTGTTCACCAATAGTCAACAGAGCTAAATCTGCTTAAAGTGAAACAACTCATAAACTAGCTAGCGTATTGTTTGCTTTTTGGGTGTTAGTCGGGTTAAGAGATTAGAATGTTTGTTATCAGTTATCAGTTATATGAGGTGGTGTCTCCGTGGCGTAGAGGCTAAGTGCTCGTCTCTCGTGTCATATGTTCCAGGTTTGCTCCCTCGTGAAGCCATCTGGATATTTTCCAGAGATCCCTGTTCTCAGTGTAGGTGAGATCGAGTTCCTAGTCATATCGGAGACGCACGATAAAACGTAGGTCCCGTGTTCAATTTGAGCTCGTAAAAGAACCATTGGCAGTTCAAAATCGGGAAGAACAGGCTGGAAAGTCACTGCTCGTCCAAAATTCATTAGAAAAGATTAAAAATGAAATAAATTTTAAAATATCTTCATCATCTTCAAAATTACATAGGGGACTCACGCCGGTGCTACGGAGTTCGTGCACTGCAGCTGAGATCTTCCTATGTAAGAAATAGATTGGAGCGCACATGGTTATTCACCGAAGTGCAATGATGATGGTCATATCAATCAATCAATCAATAAGTTATTTGAGGATTATCGTCATTCCACTCCGGAGATGTCTTTAGGTGATCCGATCGCCCGCATGCCCAGCGTGTTCGTAGCGCGTAGGACTACAGGTGACAAGCTTCCTGTTAGTGCGGGTTCAATTCCGCGGGCTTGCAGAAAAGCCATAGGTTCACCAGATTCACGGTATTCGTGGCACCGAGGGGTTACGATGTCCATGGCACCGAGCCAAAGAGCTGAAAGCTCAAGTGCTTCTGGATCGGAAAAAAAAAAATAATCTGACACACAATGTCCGCCTGCCCATCGTTCAGTTTTAAAAAAAAAGGTGATCCGATCCTCACCTCAATAAATCTAGCAGCGTCCAACAGCCCAACACGCCAGTTGATTAGTCAATCGTTTTGCATATTTGGTACATCGTTATTTTCGGATTGTACTAATACCGACACTCATCTCTCTCAATCTGGTCAGCAACTGGGATTCACAACCCTAACCTCCTTTGTTAGGAAAGATTCTTTCAAAGCGTTACGAATGTCATTTTGGTCCATTGCAGTTCCCTCTGATATCGTAGTCATGTCAGCCAATCTTATCTGCCGTTTTTTGATGGAGCATTCAAGAAGAAGGCAGATAGACTGTGCGACAGGGACAATGTTTATGATATAAGAGTGTATGAAACATAGAATGTATAAGTGGCAGATAGAGTGTACATGTTTGTCAGAACTAAAAATTCACAAAACAGATGAGACTGCAGTAAACTATTTGATTGGCAAAACACGTAATCACAAAGTACTGTAGTTTTACAAATTACAAAAACAATGACAAAATACAGCAACGTTTCGACCAACAAGGCCTTTATCAAGCAAACGAACAACAGGAGTGACAAATTAAAAAACAAACAAATGGACGACCAAAAACAAACGTTTCTAATGAAAATCTGGAAATAAAAACGAAAATCTGGGAATAAAAACGAATAACGAAATAAATGTAACACAAAAACACACATAAAAACTAGAAATAGAACTGAAGAGAAACAATGAAAAATCTAGTAAATATATAACTTGAATACATGCAACATATACCCATATAGATTCCAAGGCATGGGAAGAGAAAGTACTAAGAAGCATAGGAATGTAATACGTTGAGCCCACGTGGTCGTAAGGTACCATACAAAGAAATCAACCGATTCTCCAGAGCAAATCGACTGCGATCATCCGAGGAACACGATCGGATGGCTGTGACCTGGATACCGTGAGCTCCTAAATGGCCAGTATCATTGAAATGGGTGGCTACAGGGTCACAGAGCATTGGCGTATGTCGCGCAAGTGTTGGGCGAATCGATCACTGAGTCTCTTGCCTGTCTCGCCGATATAAGCCTTATTACACCGCTTACAGATAATGGCATAGATAAGATTACGGGACTCGCATGTGAAACCATCGTCAATAAGAAACGTGGCTAAAGGAAAAGATACAGTACGCGTCTGTATCAGATAAGCACGCGTGTTGCAACGCCAACGGCTACACTGAACAGTGCAAAAATGAGTCTGGATATTGGACTTAAGGCGACTGTGTACCAACATACCCTTAAGACTTCTGTACCGCCTGTAAGCCACCAAAGGATAGTTGGTGAAGACAGAACAGGTTCAGAACTAAAAGAAGTGTATGGGACAAATATCTAAGGTTAGATGAGGTATTCTATAGAACGATCAAACTTGAGTGAACATGAGTACAGTCTTCTTTGAATAGCAGCTTAAATTTCCGAACGCATCCGTGCGTTTCAGTGCATGAAAAGAAAACAATCATAAAAGAGGCGGGAATCTTTATTATCGAGGTCATCGAGAATGGTTATAGCTCTTTGAGTACCTCATAAAAGAGAATCTGGTTACAAGAAGAAAGGTTGCGTTCAGTCTCATTAAAACACATTCGGGGGTCTCTGTGGCTAAGTGGTTAAGCACTTTGCCTTGTGAGTCGAAGGTCGTTGGTTCGAATCCGGACCGCGCCGTTCTGTTCACGAGTGCAATTTTTCCAGAGACCCCTAGGTTTGTTGCTGGAGCTACGGAGTTCGTGCTTTGTGCAGTACTCTCGGCAGGTGGCGTGTCATTTCTGTGGAGAGGGACCGAGCCATATGGGTTAAACCCGGTGCAATCCTTCGGCTTTAAAATCCTTTAAAAACACATTTGTATATATATATTTAAATGTTTGCAACCAATTCAACCTTACTTTCATGAGATTTTATTGGATCTGATACTCGCTGTTTCTATCAACACGGCTCTGTCTAATGGGTATCCACTCACGCAAAAACGTCAGTTCACATATGCCCACAGGCAGTGGCGGCTCGTGTTCATATTTGTTGGTGGGGCCAGACACAAATTTTCGGAAAAATCATGGTTCTAGGTTAGGTTATATTTTAATTTATAAAATAATAAATACACGCTAGACATTATTTTTGGTGGGGCCCGGCCCCACTGACCCTTAATGACGAGGCGTCACTGCCCACAGGTGTTCACCTTGTCACTTTTTAATGGATGCCCCCTCCCTCCACTGAATGCATTTTTATTAAAATGTATACTGAATTAGTCAGCATAAAGGCTTTCTCCTTCTTCTTCTTATTCCTCTCCGCTCCTCGTGGAGCATAGGGTCTCAACAGTTGTTTACCACTCTTCTCGGTCTCTGTCTGTTCTCTTTATGGTCTCCCAGGACAGTTCAGCACTCGCCCGAGTGGTTACGGGCCCAAATTTGGGGTGTAAAGAATAGAACCACTGTTACCTGCCACGCATGTCGTAAGATGCGCCTAAGGAGGTTTGGCTGAAATCGGAAGCACATGTCCTAAACGTGTAGAAGTCTATGCGTTTAGTGGCCTACCAAATCAATGTGCAACGTATACACGTTCTTGGCAAAGATCAAACATATCACAAAGAGTGATTAAAATTGGTCGTAAAGAACGAATGCAAAGAAGAAGAAGGAGTTCAGCACTCTTCAGTTTTTCATCTCAGCACATGAGTTTCCTTGTGAGTGTGGTTGCTGCGTGTCATCTGTCTCCGACATGGAGTCTATAATAGTCAGTCCGAGACTCGAGTTAGTTTTGAACAATTTGTTTTTGGATTCTGTAACTACGTTCTTTTTTAAATGGATGAGTAGTTAGCCTATCGCACAACCTTCCCCCCTTTCAACCTGTAGGACCAGGAGGCCACATTTAGTCTGACCTCTCACCTTGGACCTGTCCGGCTGGGGCATACCTCTCCGGGTCATTGAGGTACACAAGTGCCCACCACCCACCACCACTACAAGCTAATGGCCATTGGGGGAACTCATCGATAGGCTTTACGTCTACTTAAAAATACCCCATGCCAGTATATCGACTGGGAAGGATGAATATGTTAAGCTCTAAGATATGGGTAAGATAATCTTTCAGTAATCCCATACAGAGACATTTTTCTTCAATATATGAACCCTGGAGCCTCGACGGTGCGTGAAGGCTTCCACTCATATGAAGACTTAGCTATAGTGGGCACCAGAGCTCCAAAAGCAAAGAGAAGGCTGCTGTATAAGACTTCAATAATTTGGGGGTCTTTATGGCGTAGAGGCTAGGTGCTCGCCTCTCGCTCCGAAGGTACTCGGCTCCATGCCTCGTGGAGCCATCGAGACATTTTTCCAGAGATCCCTGATCTTAGTGTAAGTGAGATCGAGTTCCTAGTCCCATCGGAGACAGACCATAAATCGTATTTCCCGTGTTCAATTTGAGCACGTTAAAGAACTATTGAGAGTTAAAAATCGAGAATATCAGACTGGAAAGCTGCTGCCCGAGCAACATTCTTAAGCAAAAAGTTGAAAATAAAATCCCTACGAAATATCTTCATCATCTTCTAAATTACATCGGGACTCTTGCTGATGCTACAGAGTTCGTGCACTGTCGCTGAGACCTTCATATGTAAGAAACAGATCGGAGCACATATAGTTATCGGATCACCAAAGTGCAATGATGATGGTCCTCTTAATTAATCAATAACTTGCGGACATAAAATCTACAAGAAAATGGACACGAAGACGTTATAATTTCCCCCATTAGCGACAGATCATCAGCCTGAACAAGTATGGGTGGATGCCATGTAATGGAAGTCTTCATTTTTTTCTCTCTAATCATGTTTTGCCTCACAGTGTCAGGATAAGAAGAGATTTCTAGAGCAGATTAGTGTGTGAGCTTCATAAACATTATTTTTCGTCCTCTCTGTTATCTCTGAGGTCCACATTTTGTGTAGACGGTCTTTTGCTTTGTATCTACTCTATCGGAGTAACATTGATCTTTGATGCACACTGTCTGTTGGTAATCTGCTTAGGTGGTCGAACAATTTAATTTGTTTTTTCTTGATGAAGTTCAGTATTGATGCTGTAACCACTTTTCCCTGATGTCTTCATTTCTAAATCGGTCTCTTCTTGATACTCCCAGCATTCAGCGTAGACACTTCATATGAGTGGCTGGTTTGGCTACAAGAGGGATTTGCTGTGGACCGAAGTGACATTCTTAACGCATTGAGAAAGTTTTTCTGAACAGAGGAGTTTCAGGTCTGTGAATCCCACTCGCTGACCAGATTGAGAGAGATGGGTGTCAAGTGGTGCAGGTCGAAAAGAACGACATACCAAATATGCAAAGCGATTGATTAATCAACATCAAAATGGCGTGTTGAGCGTGCTGGACGCTGCTAGATTTGTTGAGACGGAGATCGGAGCATCTATGGACGTGTCCGGAGCGCTAAGATGATAGTCCTCACATAACTGATAACTTCATATCTGTCGTGACTAGTTTTCTTTTATCAGTTGATGTCAGTTTTGGCACTGCTAGCATAATGTTGGGAGAAAGAGTTGTTGCGCTTGTCCAACGTGGAACGTTTCTGATAGACCTGTGTTTATTTTAACAATACACTAGATGTTTATAGTAATGCTCTTGCATAGATTGATTTATATCTATACGTAATGAAAGTGAGACATGCATATTTTGAGGCAAAATGAAAAAAATATATACTAAATGGAACGGTTCACGGCAAACGTGGAAGAGAATTGGTTCGGCCACATAATAAAAATGGAACATACCTACACTCAGTGGCGGCTCGTGATCATGTTTGTTGGTGGGGCCAGACAGCATTTTTCGGAAAATCATGGTTTTTGGGTTAGGTTATATTTTAATTTATAAAATAATAAATACACGTTTCAAATTATTTTTGGTGGGGCCCGGCCCCACTACTCCCTAATGACGAGCCGCCACTGCCTACGCTGCAAAGAAAGTCGACTATAACAGAACATCAGGAAAGTGGAAGACCAAGAAAAAGATGTTGTAGATGGTATAGCAGAATCCTGTCAAAAGGCAAATATATATTTGTCACCGAAGAATCTAGAACAACGCAAGATAAAAGACAGAAAAGCATAACACGAGGCAACAACCCGGTAACAGTGTGACGACGAAAGAAGAAGAATAGCAAGCGGGCAAAAGGTAAATAACGATATAAATGGTTAAAAAATGTTGCGATACGGAGAACGAAGATTTTGACAGCTAATATTATTTTAACCCTTTAACTTCGTATTTCTTTCAATCTCCGGACGCATTCATATTGCAACGCATACTGAAATCCCAGGGCACGCAGGAGTTATGGGTAATGAACGAGCTGATAGATGGGTTGGCTTGGCTACAATATCAGAAGGAGCTGCCATGGATCGAAATGACATTCTTCACGCAATGAGAGAGTCTTTCCGAACAGAGGAGTTTCAGTTCTGTGAATCCCACTCGCTGACCAGATTGAGAGAGATGGGTGTCAATATTGGTGCAGGTCAAAAAGAACGACATACCAAATATGCAAAGGGATTGATTAATCAACATCAAACTGGCGTGTTGGGCCGCTGGATAATGCTGGATTTGCTGAGGCGGAGATCGGAGCACCTATGGACATGTCCGAGTGCTATGATGAGAGTCCTCATAATTGATAACTGAAATAGCAAGTATACTGGCTTTGCGTCATTTTAACCCTTTTGCTGCTACATACTTTCTGAAGGCTTAGCTAAAAATAGCTACTCTTTGTTTCTAGATCATAAACGTGGATGTACGCCTATAGCAGTGACATTAGCAATGTATAATGTGTTAACACGTCTTTAGCCCAAAGAGGAGAGATAATAACAGACATGCGTCTTTATAAGTGAATGGGAAAAACGTATATATACGTCCTTAGCAGCTAAAAGGTTAAGAAATACTGGGAGCAAGTGTAACGGCTCATAAGGGCGAGGGGGTTAACCACATTAACGTGTTGTAGACTTTTTACAACTATATTTTTATTGTGGAGATGGCACATGATCAATCATAACGTATGAGAACCAAGATGCAGCAAGTCTTCTAGATGTGATTTCTTTAAACTTTCCTAAATTTCCCAGTGCGATGAATGGATTATGTGGGAGACCCGTGTTGAAGCTACGGTAAGGCCACTAATTTTTTTCTGTTGTGGGTATAACAGAAAAATCCTAGCCTGAACAGATTCGCGGCCACTGCATTAGCCATGCGACCATTAAAGTTCTCAGACTCTCGTCCAACATCATCAGATAGCTTGTCCTGAACAGAACTTTGCCACCCCAACAGTCCTTTGAAATTTCGCTCTCTCATAGACCGGATGTCCCGACTCTGCAGCCGTCATGTTCAAAACCATCAGTTACATCCTGAATCCATCTTCCATGTGGTTTTCCTCTTCTTCTCTTTGCCGGTATGACTCCTTCCATGATGGTCTTCCTAGCCACTCGTGCCATTTTATATGTCCAAAAGCCCGTCTGCCCAGCGTGTTCGTAGCGTGTTAGACTACGGGTGATTATCCCTCTGTGTGTGCGGTTTCAATTCCGCATGATGGCAGAAAAAGCCACAGATTCCCCAGATTTACTCTGTTCGTGGCACCGAACCGAAGGGTTACGATGTCTATGACACCGAGCCGAAGAGCTGAACAAGCTTAAGTGCTTCTGGATCGGAAAAAAATAAAAAATTTCCAAAATGCCTAAATTTTTCTCTTTCTTATTTGAAGTATCAGCCAGTTTTCTTTGATTTTAAGTTCTTTCTGTATAGGACTATCACTAGCCATGCGGTCATTAAATTCTTCAGGCTTTCGTCCCACTTTTCCTATACAACCTAAAAGCGATACTGCATGAAAAAAGAAGAAGATGAAAGCTTCTTTTACCTTCTGTATTCTTAATCTCATCATGATCAAGTGCCGTGCCGGCTGGAGTAGGCGAACATGGATCTCCACAAATCTCTGTCTTTGGTGTTTGCTATCAACTCAGATGTTGACGCTCTACCATGAAGTCAGGCTATCCAAAATTTTCTCTCTCTGTTTTCCTCTGTCTCGTCTACCCTCGATTTTACAGGTTGTCACAATGTGTTCTAAACCTCCCCTCCTCATCACATGCCCTAAAAATTATGACTACTTCTTCTTCTTTTGTCGTCACACTGCTACCGGGTTGTTGCCCAGTGTCGTGGTTTTCTGTTTTTGTCTTGCGCTGTTCTGGTGGCTTGTGTGATTGTTATCTTTGCTCTTTCATGATTCTGCTGCGCCATCTAACCATCTTTTCCGTGGTCTTCCTCTTGCCTTCTTTTCCGATGTTCTGTTGTAGAAGACTCTGTATACTGTGGAGTTTGGATGCATTGGCCAAACCACTTCATTCTTTGTTTTTCTATGTAATTCAAGAACGGTTTTGTGCCAACTTTCTTTCTTATGCTGATGTTGGTGATTCTGTCTTTTCTTGTGTTATTGGTAACTTTTCGCAGGCAACGCATTTCACATGTAGTTATTTTTGTGACTGCGCTTTGCTCAATGTCTATGTTTGGCTCTGGTAACACAAAGTAGGTATAAAAATGCTGTTGATCATCTGTTGCTTAGCTGCCCGTGAAATGTTTGGGTGCCTTAACAATGGGGCTAGCTGGTAGGTTACAGCATTTGCTTTTGTACTCTAGCCTCTATCTCTCTATCTAGTCTTCTGTCTTCTGTGAATATGCTTCCTAAGTATTTGAATTCTTTCACTTGGTTTATTTTAGTCATTGACATGGATGTCTAGATTATTATGATGACTGCCTCTTTCTTATATTGATAATAAGTTTTCTCTGTGTCTTGACCTCATTCAACACCTTAACATTAGTGATCTTAGCAGTCCATACCTGTCCTACACATCAATACACAGCGGTACTGCATGAAAAGAAAAAGATGAAAGCTACTCTTACCTTCTGTATCCTTAATCTTCCGCTTCCATAACGATAAAAAAAATGACAAATCACAAAGATACAAGCAAACAATAACGTTAACCAAAACGGTAAAAAACGACATGAAAAGCTTGTCAATAAATATCTAAAAAGGATTTCATGTTTTGATAGCTTGTCTTTAGTACTTAGTTTAATTGTATTTGTTTCCAGTATTTGCAAATAGGACAGGCACTGCTGCACACCGGGTGTAACAAGTAGACGTTTTCTTTTCTTCAACTCGTTTCAGGTGTCAAAAAGTTATGACAGCTAGTGTTTCATTTGACTCGTTTGTTATACCTACTCCTAAAGAGTTTAGACTTTAAGTAACTTGGCGAATTTTAAACTAAGACACCTGTCCGTGGGGCTTGCAAGGGGAGCAAAGAATAGTAACACCGCGACATACAAGGCATGTCGTAAGAGGTGATTGATGTAGGGCCTAGGGAAGCTACCCTAGTAAGTCTTCTTCCCTCTTTGGGTTCGTTCTTTACGACCAATTTTAATCACTTTTGTGATATGTTTGATCTTTGCCAAGAACGTTTATACGATGCACATTGGACTTCTACACGTTTAGGACACATGCATCCGATTTCAGCCAAACCCTAGTAAGTAAAAAGCATCGCAGAAATCAGATGTGCTGGCCTACTTATAGGTACATAACAGGCACAACGTACAATCGCTCTTAGGCTCAGATCACATACAGATCAAACATAGTGGTTTAACAAGTGGTCGATATAGAGCGTTCTAAGAAGAAGACGGAAGTGTTACATCGTCTTCTTCTTCTCCGTTGCGGGTTACCTACGAGCTTCAGAAGGCAAGGCACACGCTTTAACCGCTTCGCATAGAACAACATCATACAAACGTATCTATCCCAGCATGAATCTCATGAGCACGTCAAACACATCTACCCCAGCATGAACCTCACGAGCTCGTCAAACTCATCTACCCCAGCATGAACCTCACGAGCTCATCAAACTCATATATCCCACATGAACCTCACGAGCTCGTCAAACTCATCTACCTCAGCATGAACCTCATGAGCTCGTCAAACTCATCTACCTCAGCATGAACCTCACGAGCTCGTCAAACTCATCTACCTCAGCATGAACCTCATGAGCTCGCCAAACTCATCTACTTCAGCATGAACCTCACGAGCTCGTCAAACTCATCTACCTCAGCATGAACCTCACGAGCTCGTCAAACTCATCTAACCCAGCATGAACCTCACGAGCTCGTCAAACTCATCTACCTCAGCATGAACCTCACGAGCTCGTCAAACTAATCTAACCCAGCATGAACCTCACGAGCTCATCAAACTCATCTACCCCAGCATGAACCTCACGAGCTCATCAAACTCATCTACCTCAGCATGAACCTCATGAGCACGTCAAACTCATCTACCTCAGCATGAACCTCACGAGCTCGTCAAACTCATCTACCTCAGCATGAACCTCATGAGCACGTCAAACTCAAATACCTCAGCATGAACCTCACGAGCTCGTTAAACTCATCTACCTCAGCATGAACCTCATGAGCTCGTCAAACTCATCTACCCCAGCATGAACCTCGCGAGCTCATCAAACTCATCTAGCCCAATATGAGCCTCATGAGCTCATCAAACTCATCTACAACAGCATCAAACCTCACAAGCTCGTCATACCCATAAATCGTTTGATTTCAAACTTCGTCTGATGTCGCAGCAA
Source organism: Arion vulgaris (assembly GCA_020796225.1). Classification (NCBI taxonomy): domain Eukaryota; kingdom Metazoa; phylum Mollusca; class Gastropoda; order Stylommatophora; family Arionidae; genus Arion; species Arion vulgaris. Next base: position 12,200,054 of record CM036772.1, read on the forward strand.
ACAGCTACGTCATCAATTGTTGAGTGTTGTCGAACAAGCTGTCGCTAAGCAACAGTAATGAGTCCCTTACATCCAAAACATGCTATTTATAATATTTTTCCCGCGAGGACTATACTGCTTTAAAAAATGATTACTACAGTAGACTTGTCAATTAGAATAAACGGTTCTACTTATTTTGTTTGCATGAATGAATTTGATTAGAAAGGAAAGAGTTTAAATGTATTTCTTTATCGGCTTACTCCCTTAGACTTTAAAGGAATGTCCCTGCCAGATTTTAGCATTCTGTTCCGTTTCCGTTATGACCTAGATTCCATTTGATGTCGTATTTTTCAATTCACGTCTTTTGAAATATTTAAGAATAGTAACACTGTGACCTACAAGGCATGTCCTAAGAGACGACTGAGGTAGGGGCCTAGGAAAGCTACCAAAGTAAATAAAAAGCGTCGCAGAAATCGGATGTGCTGGCCTACTTGTGGGTTCATAACTGGCACAATGTACAATCGCTCTTAGGCTTAGATCGCATACAATGAATGGATTAACATGTGATCGATACGGCGCGTTCGAAGAAGTAGAAAGAAGAATACATTACAGTATTTACTGAGACTAATCTTATTTCCATGTTGTTGGTTGCACTCAGTGGCGGCTCGTCATTAAGGGCCTACGGGGTTGGGCCCCACAGAAATTAATGTGTAATGTGTATTTTTTACATAAATTAAAATATAACCTAACATAAAACCATGATTTTTTTCGAAAATGTTTGTCTGGCCCCACCAACAAAAAGGATCACAAGCCGCCACTGGTTGCACTATTTTAAAAAAACACCAACAGAAACTTTTTTTTTGTTTTTCCGATCCAGAAGCACTTGAGCTTTTCAGCTCTTCGGCTCGGTGCCACGAACACCGTAAATCTGGGGAATCTGTGGCTTTTTCTGCCATCCCGCGGAATTGAACCCGCACACACAGAGGATAGTCACCCGTAGTCCAACGCGCTACGAACACGCTTGGCAGACGGGCACAGAAACGTTACTGACAAGTTATTACATCAAGCTATTGGTTGTGACCTATTCGCGGAACTGAAGTGGAAGCAGTTGAGAGACTGTTACTTAGATTCAAAGATTTCTTTAAACTAGAAATGAAGGCTACAAGTGTGTTGCCTAGGCCCAACAAGAGAAGCAATGAATGATTGATAGGACCCTCATCATTGCACTTCGGTGAGTAACCATGTGTGTTCCGATCTCTTTCTTACACAGGAAGATCTCAACTGCAGTGCACTAACTCCGTAGCACCGGCCAGGGTCTCCGATGTAATTTTGAAGATGGTGAAGATATTTTGTAGGAATTTTATTTGTAATCGTTTCTAATAAGTTTTGCCTTGGCAGCAGCTTTCCAGCCTGCTCTTCTCGATTGTGAACTGTCAATTGTTCTTTACGTAGTGAAATTTAACACGGGACCTACGTTTTAGCGTCCGTCTCCGATAGGACTAGGAACTCGATCTCATCTACACTGAGATCAGGGATCTCTAGAAAAATATCCTGATGATTCCATGAACAAACTTGGTACCTTTGGCACAAGAGACAAGCACTTAACCTCGACGTCACAGATACCCCTAAAGAAACAAACTAATACGCTATCGCTGTGCTCATATTTCAAATGTAATCAGTCATAATTTGTAAGCTAAATAATAGTTGAGATTATAATCACTAATGATGATAACAAAATACAGGTTGTTCAACTTAAAAGCAGCCTGTGAATGGAGCTAATCTGGCATATATGTATGGAAATGGAAGTTTCAGTTATGATGTAGTATAGGTCAAGGTTGTGTGATGGTGTGTAATTGTAGTGCGGGAAGGGGCGATGAACAAATGTGACGTAGGACAAGCTAGCCAGAACAGGTTTAAATAGTAAATATACGAGATGCAATGCGTACCTGGCAAATTTCTATTTATGACTGGGGCTGCTTTTAAGTTGAACACCCTGTGTTTGTTAGCTTGTTATACCAACAATTGGGGGTCGCTGTGGCTAAGCTTACGTTTCGCCTCCGTAGATCATGTGTTCGATACAGACTTCTCAGTTCTGTTCACGAGTGCATTTTTTCCAGAGATCCATAGTATTGTTGCCGGAGCTACGGAGTTCGTGGTTTGTGCAATACTCTTAGTAGGGTGGGGGCGTGCAATTTCGTTGGAGAGTGACCGAAGCATATGCGAAAAAACCAGATGCAATGAAATCAATCTTTATACCTTTTATACCAAGGAGTTTTTTTTCTGTCTGGACATAAAGAACAATTTTAACATAAGCAGCTTCGCGGCAGCTGCACTATCCATTAAATTTCACATGTACGTGTCCGCCCCTGTATTACACATCACTAAATAGCGGTATTATGGGCAGTAACAATAACTTTTTTCCCTTACATCATCATCAAGTAGCTTGTCCCTTCTGGAACTTGGCTCCATGATAGCAATCCTGAAAAACTCTGTTCTGTGCAAGTTTACCGACGTCAGCAGCAGTCATTCTCAAGTCGTCAATGACATCTTGCACCCATCGTCTTCTAGGTCTTTCTCTCACTCTTCTTTCAGGCACCATTCCCTCCAAAATGATCTTCTCTAGGCATTCATGTCGTTTGATGTATCAGAAATATTTAATATTCCTTGATTTTATGATTTTTAATAGCCAACTTTCTTTAATATCAAGCTGTTGCAGAACAGAAGCATTTGTTATTTTCTCTGTCCATGATATTCTAAGTATTCTTCTGTAGTATTTGCATTCAAAGGCAGTAATGATCGTCTCCGTCCCTTTGTCAATGGCACATGTCTCACAACGATATGTTGCCATATGAAGCAATTGTTTCTCTTACATATCATCTACTTTTTCTTCTTCGACAGCTCCATATCGACCACTTGTTAACCACACTGTGTTATTTGTATGTGATCTGAGCTTGAGAGCGATTGTACTCTCTGTCAGCTATGCGCCTACAAGTAGGCAAGCACATCCGATTTCTGCGATGCTTTTTATTTACTAGGTAGCTTCCCTAGGTCCTACATCAGCCGCCTATTGCGACATGCCTTGTAGGTCGCAGGGGTGCTATTCTTTGCGTCCCTTGCGGGACCCGGCACCACACAGGCGGCATACCATCCAAAAGCAACACAAACAACAAAACATATAATCCACGAAAATTACTTTTGTTTGTTTTCTATTTGGAAATTGAAACAATAAAATGTTCAAATTTTCCAACCACTTACCTTGAAAATCGTCAATAAACGATCGAATTCACTTTCCTCACTGTTTCACTTTGATTCTTACAACATTCCAGAATATACGCTTATTCTGAGTCTGTGCAAGTATACAGTTGTTCTTCTTTTTTAACACGATTTGACTATTCTATGAACACTTCTGGCGAATTGACACTCCTAACTTCAACTATAGACAATGTACTTTTTGACGGTATATTGTCTTAATATTCATTTAAAAATAAACGCTACACACGTCTTAACCCGTAACGGCTTCGAGATTAGCAATTCCCCAAAACACGCTACACAAAACATACCAACTAGGACAAAATCCAAAGCCGGTTCACATGCCTGCCTAGACTCAGGCCGCACTAAAACACAAAAGAAAGATCAAATTGGCAGTTAGGAGTGTATAGTATTTTCAACAGGCCTTGCTGAGAGTTCATGATAATACATTAACACAATCAACCCAATTCATACCCACTCACCGTTTGACGATCAAGAGCTACACCCGACATTGGGTTTTTTTCTTAAAAGTTGAACTGGCTAGCCACAGCCAAATCTAGATAAATGTTGGATCTGGCTAGGCTAAGCTTCCACGAGAAGATTTAAGATTTATAAATGAGAGATCAGGTGAAAATCTGTCAGTACCCCTCCATACCTGTTATTCAAGGACGGTTTTAATGACCGTTGATCGCAGGTCTCTGTGGGGGTAGAAGTTAGGTGCTCGTCTTTCGTGCCAAAGGTACCAGGTTCGCTCACTCGTGGAGCCATCTGGATACTTTCCTAGAGATCCCTGATCTCAGTGTAGGTGAGATCAAGTTCCTAGTCATATTGGAGACTGACGATACAACGTAGATTCCGTGTTTAAATTTGAGCACGTAAAAGAACCCTTGCTATTCCAAAATCGAGTAGAGCAGACCGGAGAAAGTCGCTGCCTAGGCAAAATTCTTTAGAAAATATTTAAAATAAAAATTCCTACAAAAATATTTTCACCGTTTTCAAATTACATCGGGGACCCTCACCGGTGTACGGAGTTCGTTTCGTGCACTGCAGCTGAGAAATTCCTGTGTAAGAAAGAGAACGGAGCACACATGGTTACTCACCGAAGTGCGATGATGATGGTCCTATTAATCAATCGCCCAAGTGGTTACTGGGGCCCAAATTTGGGGTGTAAAGAATAGAACCACTGTTACCTGCCACGGAGGTGTGGCTGAAATCGGATGCACATGTTCTAAACGTGTAGAAGTTTATGCGTTTAGGGGCCTACCTATACAACGTACAATGTGCAACGTATACACTTTCTTGGCAAATGTGCAAACGTACAATGTGCAACGTTTACACTTTCTTGGCAAATGTGCAACGTACAATGTGCAACGTATACACTTTCTTGACAAATGTGCAACGTACAATGTGCAACGTATACACTTTCTTGGCAAATGTGCAACGTACAATGTGCAACGTATACGCGTTCTTGGCAAATGTGCAACGTACAATATGTAACGTATACACGTTCTTGGCAAATGTGCAACAGGCTGCAAAGTCCCTGTCCGGGCAAAATTCATTAGAAAAGTTTGAAAACAAAATTCCTACAAAATATCTTCACCATATTCTAAATTACACGGGGGACACTTGCCGGTGCTACGTAGGTCTTGCACTGTCGTTGAGATATTCCTGTGTAAGAAAGAGATCGAAACACACAAGGTTACTCACTGAAGTGCAATAATGATGATTCTATCAATCAATGAATCAATCAAAACAAAGACAAGTCTTTCTACTTTGGAGACAAACCATTTTAGAATTGTTGTCATGTTTATTATGTAATTACTCATTTCTTTCTTGTTTATGTAATATTATATACTGAACGTACAAGTGGTGCCTAAAAGATCCTAGACTCGTTTACTGCTGTTGATAGCTAAGTCCTGTAAAGGATATGCGACAATCTTCATTTTCAATATTATATATACATGTCTTAATCCAAAATCGCCAATTTACTTAGTATTACCGCAGCCTCCCCACGGTTTGTTTCAGCTCTGATTTGATCCAGTCTGACCACCTCAAATTTTCAGGTTCATCGCCCCGACGGAGACAATAGCAAATGTGTTCAGACCTTTCTATGTGTGACTGATTTATCTTCTTCTTTGCGTTCGTTCTTTACGACCAATTTTAATCACTAATAGTGATGTGTTTCAGCTTTGCCAAGAACGTGTATACGTTGCATATTGTACGTTGCACATTTGTCAAGAACGTGTATACGTTGCATATTGTACGTTGCACATTTGTCAAGAACGTGTATACGTTGCATATTGTACGTTGCACATTTGTCAAGAACGTGTATACGTTGCATATTGTACGTTGCACATTTGTCAAGAACGTGTATACGTTGCATATTGTACGTTGCACATTTGTCAAGAACGTGTATACGTTGCATATTGTACGTTGAACATTTGTCAAGAACGTGTATACGTTGCATATTGTACGTTGCACATTTGTCAAGAAAGTGTATACGTTGCATATTGTACGTTGCACATTTGCCAAGAACGTGTATACGTTGCATATTGTACGTTGCACATTTGTCAAGAACGTGTATACGTTGCACATTGTACGTTGCACATTTGTCAAGAAAGTGTATACGTTGCATATTGTACGTTGCACATTTGTCAAGAACGTGTATACGTTGCATATTGTACGTTGCACATTTGTCAAGAACGTGTATACGTTGCATATTGTACGTTGCACATTTGTCAAGAACGTGTATACGTTGCATATTGTACGTTGCACATTTGTCAAGAACGTGTATACGTTGCATATTGTACGTTGCACATTTGTCAAGAACGTGTATACGTTGCATATTGTACGTTGCACATTTGTCAAGAACGTGTATACGTTGCATATTGTACGTTGCACATTTGTCAAGAACGTGTATACGTTGCATATTGTACGTTGTACATTTGTCAAGAACGTGTATACGTTGCATATTGTACGTTGCACATTTGTCAAGAACGTGTATACGTTGCATATTGTACGTTGCACATTTGTCAAGAACGTGTATACGTTGCACATTGTACGTTGCACATTTGTCAAGAAAGTGTATACGTTGCATATTGTACGTTGCACATTTGTCAAGAACGTGTATACGTTGCACATTGTACGTTGCACATTTGTCAAGAAAGTGTATACGTTGCATATTGTACGTTGCACATTTGTCAAGAACGTGCTGTTGACCTGCTTATTGTCATGACTTCTGTTTTGGAGGTGTTAATTTTCATGTCATATTTTTCGCATGGCGCTTGCAGGGCATCTATATGTTGTTGAAGTTTGTGTTCGTTGTTGTAAATTATACTCTGATCATCTGCAAAGAGTAGTTCGTTTATTAAATTGTAGTTGTTATCGAGGTTGTTATCTGTCTTGGTTTCTTGCGTTATCCTGTCTATGTAAATATTGAAAAGTATAGGCGAAAGCACACATCCCTGCCTTACTCCTGATGATAATTCAAATTCGTCTGTCAGGCCATCGCTTGTTCGTACTACGCTTGAGCATTTTGGTATAGCGCTCTAATATTGTCTAATAGTTGGCCCTGAATTCCATATTCACTTAGTATGGCCCATAGTTTGTTTCTGTTTATTCTATCAAAGGCCTTTTCTTGGTCTATGAATGCTAAGTTGAGCTGTTTGTCATATTCTATGGTGTTTTCGCTGAGTTGCCTTAGTGTGAACAGGGCATCAGTGCAACTCTTTCCCTTTCTGAACCCAAATTGAGCGATATTCAGCTGTGGTTCTATTATAGGTTTGATTCTAGATTCCAAAATTTTAGAATATAATTTCCCAACATGACTTAATAATGATATGCCTCTGTATGTATTGCATTCTCTTTTTTGCCCTTTTTTTCCATATTGGTATTATGATGGCTTTCTGCCAATCTTTGGGGACTTCTCTTTCTGTCCAGGTTGACTTGAAGATTCTATGTATCCATTGTATTCCTGTTTCTCCGCATGCCTTGATTGCTTCATTAGTTATAACGTCTATGCCTGCTGTCTTGTGACGTGGACTCACAACTTCTTCTATTTCTTGGATGAGTATATTTGGCTCTTCTATGCTTGTGTTATTTTTAAATCTATTCGCAATTGGTGTTGGTGGTTGGTTAAGTAGTTCTTGGAAGTATTCTTTCCATCTGTTCTTCCTTCCGTTTGTATTAAATATCGGTGTACCGTTTTTATCATTAATAATGTCAGTGGGGTTGAAAATTTCGTCTCTTATCCTCATGGAATTGACACTTTTGAAAAATTTCGTGGCTGTTCTTTGCATAGTAATGACAGTTGTTCTCCGTATTTTTCCCATGATTCTGTCTTTGATTTTTTGATTACTTGTTTACTATGTCTTCTCGCTATTCTGTATGCTGTGTAATCATCTTGGCTTTTGGATTTTATCCATTTTTTCAAACATTTCTTCTTTGCTTTTATTGATTCTTTGACTTCGTTGTTCCACCATGCAGTTTTTTTGTTTGAATTTCTGTCTTAACTGTTTTTTGTCACATAGTGTGTTTAATGTTTTCATCATTGCTGTTTTAAATGTTTCCCATTCTTGATGTACATTGCTTATACTTGATGGTAGCGTTGTAAAAATATTTGTCATCATGTTGTTCATATCATTTTGTACGTCCTCTTCCTCTAATTTTTTCAAGTTGGTGACGAAAATTGGATTTCTCTTTCTCTGTTTAGTTTCTTTTGCCTTGAATTGTGTTAGTATGACTGGTCTATGATCTGTGTCTATATCTATATTCGGTATGGTTCTTGCATCTATTATATTCCTCTTTTGTCTTTGTCTAACGAGTATATAGTCGATTTGAGATGACTGTTCTATGTTGTTCCACTTATACCATGTTTGTGTATGGCTTCTTCGATGCTGGAATAGTGTCAATATTTCAGAGTCAATATTTATATATGTTTTCTTCAATCTTTTATTTTTTGTTTGCCCGTTGCAATTTCATAAGTAGACGCCTGACTGATTTTTGTGCGAAGATTTGCTTATCTTACCACCTGTGTCTCTCACCATTGAAACAAATCTTGTTACGACTTCAAATAGCGATGTGCGGAAACCTAAAAATCTGAGGTGGTCATACGGGATCAGATCTGGAGGAAACCGTGGGGAGGCTGCTGTGATACTTAATAAATTGACGTTTTAGGACAAAGAATGTATGTATGGTATCACATAAGCAAGCAAAATGAATAATCAAATCATAAAACTAACAAAAGTCCGACGGTAGGGCAGGAGACGACGGGCAGCGAACCTTCTTCTTTTTCTTTTCTTTTCTTTCGTGCGCTTTCAACTCAGACGAAGTTTCATCTCTGAAACTGATTTTTGCGTGAAAATCCGTTTTTCCAATTTATTACAATGGCAGCAGCGTGCACATTGTAAATTACTTTACACTGGCAGCTGTGTGCTCAATGTACTCGTAATTAGTATTCCCTCGCCATACAGGCAGATTTTCTCCGACTTCAGAGGTACTCACGTTATCGTCCTGAGTAAGACCAGGGACTCGAACAAATGCCGGACAGTAGGTTCGAACCCGAGCTATGAGGCGTCTCACAGCTAGCAGGCCGAGCTACTATCAACTACTCTAGGCAGTCCCCGGGCAGCGAACCGGCGTGGTACTTATAGTAATTTATATCCCCAAGCAAATGAATACGGGTTTCTGTAGTCCAATCCCTACCGTGCGTACAACGAGAATTTTGACATAAGCTGGTCTCAAATTCTGCAATTTCCACGTCATGTAGACACTAGAGCAGCATGCTATCAACTTTCTATCGGTGACCCTGGACAATGCTTATAATTACTTCTCAAGCTCGGCACGAAATATTATATCCCAGTTGCATGACCAATAATCTGGTAGCCTGAAATTCTTGAAATATTACAATCCGGATGCACGGCTACTGCTGTTTCGTCGTCTGAAACTCTTGAAATAATACATCCCGGTTGCACGGCTACAGCTGTTTCCTCGCCTGACATTCTTGAAATATTACAATCCGGATGGACGGCTTGGGACTGGCATTTCGGAGCTCATGTAGTAGCCTGTCCCTTGCGAAACGTCGCAGTCTTCACAGCCCGCCTGAAGAGCTCTATGTCTCTTGCAAGTTATCCTGCCTCTTCCAGCGTCATGTTCAAGGTTTCTTTGATGTCCTGCTGCCATCTTCGTCTTGGTCGTCCCCTGCCTCGTTTTCCAGGAACCATGCCTTCCATTACCTTTCTCTCCAGACAACTGTGTCGTTTAATGAGGCCAAAATATTTTATCTTCCGGGACATGACGTTATTTATGAGCCAATGCTCCTTGATATTTAGGTCTTGTAGGATGCCTTTGTTTCTTCTCTTCTCTGTCCAGGATGTTCTAAGAACTTTTCTATAGCACCTTGTTATGGCGGAGCTACTGGAGAGATTCTTTTCAAATTGCTACTTCTTCGTTACAATGTGCGTGTGTTAAAATATGTGGTAGGGAGGTATCACTATAATAAAAGAGCTCTTTTCTCTGGTTCTTGTATACTGTAGTACAGATGACCCATATGTGTCTCTTTGCGGAAATGCGCGTATAGCATTAATGATACTTTTTCATTATTAACTTCAAACTCATTAGAAATGTTATATCAATGTATGTTTTGAGAAGTCAACAATATGACCCAATAGCTTCACACCAATTTCGGAATATGCCTTTAACTAAAAGTCCGTCTCGCACTAATGACGTCATTTGTTTACAATGCTCAAGCCCGAGTCGATTTGGTGCACGGGACCTGAATGTTGTTATTTTTGTCATCAATGTATTAAATGGCTGTAAACATTAGCTTTCTTCAACCATGCCAATGGAAGCGTTAAATATATAGCACAAAGAAGGAAACTTCTAGATGGTATGATTGTTTTAATGGCACAAAATATATTGTAGCGTCAGGAACATGTGTAGTTCACATACAAGTTTTCAAGTTATTTAATCAAATGGTTACAAAGATACCAATTTGTATATGTGGGCATGACAAGTTGAACGGATTTATAGTACAGTGGTTCTCAATCTTTCTAATGCAGCGACCCTGTAATACAGTTCATCATATTGTGTGCCCCCAACCATACAATTATTTTCGTTGCATAACTGTAATGTTGCTACTGTTATGAGTCGTAATATAAATATCTGATATGCAAGATGTATTTTCATTGTTACAAATTAAACATAATTAAAGCATAGTGATTAGTCACAAAAATAATATGTAATTATATACTGTGGAATATTTATGTCTAATTATGATAAACATATGTTTTTTGATAGTCTCTTAGGCGACCCCTGTGAAATTGTCGACGACCCCAAAGGGTCGCGCGACCCACATTTTGAGAACCACTAGTCTACTATGTCCATAACTCAAAATAAAACATATCGCAATGTGAAATATGAGGAAGCTATTAAAACCAATGCCATTGTAACAAATTATAAATGTGTTCACTATCAAATCCCTTTATATCTTCATGCTTTATTAAACTTTTCACACATGACCGATTCGTTTCAAAGTCACTCTTATGATAATCGAGGTACCTTCCTTCTATCATCCCCTGCTTCTGTTGCACCAGACCTGTACTGATGACAAAACGATAGGCCATAACTTTTTCCCCAAAGTATAGCTCCACATAATTTGTCATGCTTCAAATAAAAATGTTCGCTTATAGTGAAATATGAGTGTAAATGGCAGGCTTTACTTTATTGCATGGCCGTTTCGTGCTATGATACAGAGAGACAACCGCATCAGGCGAGACTTCCGCCGAGTGGTTACCGGGGCCCATATTTGGGGTGTAAAGAATAGAACCACTGTTACCTCTCACGCATGTCATAAGAGGCGCCTAAGGAGGTTTGGTTGAAATTGGATGCACGTGTCTTGAACGTGTAGAAGTTATGCGTTTAGGGGCCTACCAAACCAATGTGCAACGTATACACGTTCTTGGCAAAGATCAAACATATCACAAAGAGTGATTAAAATTGAACTCAAAGGCTAAGAAGGCGCGACTTAAGGAGGCGGTATAAGCAGTGAAATCAAAATACAGTTTGAACAATTCAATAATTAAAATTTATGACATTCGCCAGAGAGGAAAGCACTACCAATATCTCCATCGACAATCGCCCACTAAAACAAGTAAACGACTTCACATACATGGGGAGCATTTTTTCAGCAAACGGAAGAATAACTAATGAAACTCAACACAGATGCAACAAAGCAAATTAAATGATAGGATAAATGGCGCCAATTTTAAGATGGAAACACGTCACTATGAACACAAAAAGAGCAATGTTCAACACAATCTTTCTCCCACATTATGTTACCAGTGCCAAACCTGGACGATGACAACAAATGATAGAAGAAAACTAATCACGACAGAGATGAAGTGTCTACGCAGAATGCTGGGGTAACAAGAAGAGACCGGTTCAGATATGAAGACATCAGGAATAAAGTGGGTACAACATCAGTACTAGACTTCATCAAGAAACAACGAATTAAATGGTTCGGCCACATACGCAGATTACCAACAGACAGTGCACCTCAAAGAGCAATGCTGCTCCGATACAATGGGTACAAAGCAAAAGGCCGGCCACGCAAAAGATGGACCTCGGAGATAACAGAGGCGACGAAAGACACTATCTACGAAGCGCATACGAGGGCCCGTTTTAGAAATCTCTTCTTGACCTGACGCTAGGAGGCAAACAGGATTCGAGAAAGAAAGAATAATAAAAAATCTTTACGCAACGCTTTTCTATATTGGTCTATGTTATTCCGATATTAATGTATACGATTTAGTATTCGACCATTTTGTACAGTTTAAAAAAATAACAATCGGCGGTTATTTTAAAGAAAGAACACATTTAAAGGGCGGCATTTCGAAGACTTGCATCATACTAAGAAAATATACCGCACGGGCCGCGTTTCACTGCTCTGTGTTTTAAAAAATCACAATCGGCGGTTATTTTAAAGAAAGAACACATTTAAAGGACGGCATTTCGAAGACTTGCATCATACTAAGAAAATATACCGCACGGGCCGCGTTTCACTGCTCTGTGTTTTAAAAAATCACAATCGGCGGTTATTTTAAAGAAAGAACACATTTAAAGGACGGCATTTCGAAGACTTGCATCATACTAAGAAAATATACCGCACGGGCCGCGTTTCACTGCTCTGTGTTTTAAAAAATCACAATCGGCGATTATTTTAATGAAAGAAAACATTTAAAGGCGGCATTTCGAAGACTTGCATCATACTAAGAAAATATACCGCACGGGCCGCGTTTCACTGCTCTGTGTTTAAAAAAATCACAATCGGCGGTTATTTTAAAGAAAGAACACATTTAAAGGACGGCATTTCGAAGACTTGCATCATACTAAGAAAATATACCGCACGGGCCGCGTTTCACTGCTCTGTGTTTTAAAAAATCACAATCGGCGATTATTTTAAAGAAAGAACACATTTAAAGGACGGCATTTCGAAGACTTGCATCATACTAAGAAAATATACCGCACGGGCCGCGTTTCACTGCTCTGTGTTTTCCCCTATAGCTCGGTCCCTCTCTTCAGAAATGACACACCACATGCCGAGAATGTTGCACAAAGGATGAACCCTGTAGCTCCAGCAATTTATTCTAAATCTTCTCAGAATAAAAGAAGCTCGTGAACCAAATAACACGTTTCAGATTCAAACCCATGATCTTCAAAGTGTAATGCAAAAAACTTGACCACTTTCTTGCAGATACCATCATCATCATCAAAAAGCTTGTCTGAGCAGAACTTTGCCACCCCAACAGTCCACCGCAATTTCTCTCTCTCATAGGCCATAGGTCCCATCTCTGCAGCCGTGATGTTCAAACCATCAGTTACATCCTGAATTCATCTTCTCTGCGGTCTTCCTCTTCTTCTCTTTGCCGGTATGCCTCCTTCCATTCCATGATGGTCTTCTCCAGCCCTTCATGTCTTTTTATATGTCCAAAATATCTCAATTTTCTCTTTCTTTATTTGTAGCATCAGCCAGTTTTCTTTGATTTTGAGTTCTTTATGGATAGATCTATTTGTTCCATCATAGAAGGAAGCATACGGGCAAAGAGAAGAAGAGGAAAAGCGCGGAGAAGATGGATTCAGCATGTAACTGATGGTTTGAACATGACAGCTGCAGAGGCAGGACATTTGGCCTATGAGAGAGAGAGAAATTCCTCATGACTGTTGGGGTGGCAAAATTCTGCTCAGGACGAAGCTATTTGATGATGATGTTAATAACATATTCCCAGAAACTAAATGTTCATACAGGGTGAGAAATGTTTCATGTTCTCACAAACTTTAAATGCTTTATTTCTAAGAATTTTAAGACTGTGGAATAGGTCCTTTCCCACTTATTGTTTCATTGTTAGGTTCCGTGGCGGCTCGTGGTCAGTTTTCTTGGTGGGGCCAGACACAGATTTTGGAAAAATCATGGTGTTTGGAGTATTTACTATTATTTATCTATTCCGGGAAGTTATTCTACCTTTCGATTATTGGTGGGGCCGGACCCCACTGGTCCTCAATGGCGAGCCGCCCCTTGTTAGGCTACAGAAAAACAATGAACTGAATAACACATCGATGGCATCCCTTTATCACAAAGACGATGGAAATGAAGTTAGAATAGGAACAACATAGGTGTAGGCGAGTTTCAGACAGGACAGATGCATCAGAGATCACATTTTCTTTATTGGAAAGTCAGACATATCTTCGTGAAATGCAGTGTTGAAGTGGTTAAGCTTTTGCTTGCGTCCCGTTGATCGTAGGTTCGAATCCAGACCGCCTTGTTCTGTTCACGACTGCTTTTTTTCAGACACTCCTAGGATAGTTGTCGGAGTTAAGGTGTTGGCGCTTTGTGCGATACTCGTGACAGATGGCATTGCGTGCCAGAGAGGAACCGAATCATATCAGGTAACGCCCGAGTGGTTACCGGGGCCCAAATTTGGGGTGTAAAGAATAGAACCACTGTTACCTGCCACGCGTGTCGTAAGAGGCGACTAAGGAGGTTTGGTTGAAATCGGATGCACATGTCCTACATATGTAGAAGTCTATGCGTTTAGGGGCCTACCAAACCAATGTGCAACGTATACACGTTCTTGGCAAAGATCAAACATATCACAAAGAGTGATTAAAATTGGTCGTAAAGAACGAACGCAAAGAAGAAGAAGATATCAGGTAAATCCCGTGCATTGAAGTTAATCCTTCAGCTTTAGATCCACCAGTAGAGAATATAATGTGGATCTCTCGTTTCTGTTCATCTCCAGCTGTAGACCCACCAGTAGAGAATATAATGTGGATCTCTCGTTTCTGTTTATCTCCAGCTGTAGACCCACCAGTAGAGAGTATAATGTGGGTCTCTGGTTTCTGTTTATCTCCAGCTGTAGACCCACCAGTAGAGAGTATAATGTGGATCTCTGGTTTCTGTTTATCTCTAGATGTAGACCCACTAGTAGAGAGTATAATGTGGGTCTCTGGTTTCTGTTTATCTCCAGCTGTAGACCCACTAGTAGAGAGTATAATGTGGATCTCTCGTTTCTGTTTATCTCCAGATGTAGACCCACCAGTAGAGAGTATAATGTGGGTCTCTCGTTTCTGTTTATCTCCAGCTTTAGACCCACCAGTAGAGAGTATAATGTGGATCTCTCGTTTCTGTTTATCTCCAGCTGTAGACCCACCAGTAGATAATATAATGTGTATCTTCGGTTCTGTTTGATAGATTATAATAAAGATTTCAATTATGTACCACATCACAAATTTAGAACAACACGAGGGCCATTGGGGCTCACCTACACTGGGATCAGGGCTCTCTATAAAAAAATTTACGATCGCTGCACGTGTAAAACGAACGGAGAACCTTTGAAACGAAATGCCAGCACCCTTACATCTACGCCATAGCGTAGTTGTTACTGAACTCGCTTCTCAAGGCTGGTGGTCCGGGTTTAACTCCCGCAGTAGGCATGGAATTTTTCCCCGACCACGACGATTCTCAGGTCGACCCAGCCTTAATTGGGTACCATACTTCGTCAGCGATCTCTGGTCATGCGCTTAATTTACTGTGGACCACAAACGGGCAGTCAGCTTCAGGTCTGTCAAGTTTCCCCAAAGCTTAGTTTTCAGGTCGACTGGTGTGGCCACATGTTGCTTCTCAGCTCACACAGGAGAGGACAGTCTTGCAGGATATGCTCTGGTGTCTGTTCCGTCTGCTGACACTAGCAGAGAGCTGTTTGACTTATTCCTAGTCTATATAAGTGTTTGTTGAGTCTGCAGTGTCCTGTGCGTAGTCGAAATATAATGACCTAGTCTGTTCTGCTTAGGTCTTTGAGGGAGTCTTTTGACATGCTTTGGAACATTAAAAGCGGCCGGCGTGATGCTGACCACATCACCCATCGTGTGCCGACGGTCAATGAATGATACAGGCCTAACACTGTATTGCCCTATATACCACGAAGTATGAAATGGTTCCTTTACTTACCTCTACGTCACGGAGACCTGTGATGTATCTTTTGAAACATTTATTCTGACTTTCCAATATTTTTGTTTTGGGTGTGTTTTAAAATACCATATCAGTCAGTCATAGCTTTGATACTAGACTATCATTTGTTATTCTATCATGATACGCCTGAGTTACTTCTGGTCTGAATAAGCATTTTACCATTATTATACTTGACCCCCCGAGAAGGCATCTATGCAGAGTACGTCATTTGCTTCCGTGTTCGATGTGTACGTAGCAATTTTTCTCACCTGGTTAACACTGTGGCTGGCTCTTCTTAATACAATTTTCGACGTGCTTGGTAGAGCGATGGGGTCTTTTTATTTTGCTACACAATATCAAAACCCTAGGAGTGTCAGTTGTAATATGAGTACGTTTTCATCACACAACGTGTAACTTCCAACTGCTTCGTTGCCCATCCCAACGCCGTTCTGAACTGCGAGAAGTGTGGTGAAAGCAGTGCAAGGGTACTGTTCTCAAACTTAAAGTGATTAAAACAAATCTTGAGAATATACTTTTGCATGAATTCTAAATATTTAATGCGAATATAATGTGATTTAATCTCTTTTATTTATGCTTGACAGAATCTCTTGCGTTTCAATAATTGTAGGTTTATGTGAGTTCGGCTGTGTTCCGTCTGTGTTGATGAAGCAACTTTCTAACCATTTCATGTAGCACTGTCCAACGCCGCCCGAGTGGTTACCGGGGCCCAAATTAGGGATGTAAAGAATATAACCACTGTCACCTGCCATGCATGTCGTAAGAGGCGACTGAGGAGGTTGGTCGTGGGGCTGGCTACCCCACACCGTAAAAACACGAGATAACTACAGAAACCACAACCAAGAAAATTCAAAGCTCGCCACCCGAGGAAGAAGAGGAACCCCAAGTAGAGGGACTCATGAAGCGACCCGGTGAAATTCGAAAGAAAATCGGGCTGCCGACTCACCTTCTTTCAACCCGGAAGATCTCCAGGATTGGCACCTGGAATGTCCGCACGAGATGGAATGCGAGGACGGGGAGAGAGTGGCGAGATCTGGAAAGGATGGCCTTGGATAGGCGGGCTTGGAAGGCCTTGGTTGCGGACCTATGCTTCCCTAGGGGCAAAGGGTGAAGAAGAAGCTGCCCAATGCGGCACCTTCAGATGTCATGGTGCCTTCTTCTTCTTCTTCGAACGCTCCATATCGACCACTTGTTAAACCACTCTTTGTGATTTTTATGTGATTCGAGCCTAAGAGCGATTTACGTTGTGCAAGTAATGCGTCTACACGTAGGCCAGCACATCATATTTGTGCGATGCTTTTTAATTACTAGGGTAGCTTCCATATGTCCTATATAAGTGGCCTCTTACAACATGCATTGAAGGTTGCAGTGGTACTATTCTTTGCTTCCATTGCGGGCCCCAGCACCACATGGGCGAAAACTTATTATATATCTGGATTGGGGATTGATGACCAGACAAAGTTTCTTCAAAAGATATTTCTTATTTACGAGTATTTCCATATTCGCTCCTTTAGAACATAGATTCCCAAACTTTTTCGGTCCACCGCCCACTTTACACAACATAAACTTTGCAACGCCCCCCTCCACATTATAAAAGTTTGCCAACCCCCCACCCCCACCCTCCAACATATATGCATGCTCTATTTTCTCTTTGACATAGAAAAATTGATATATATTACTGTAACACATAGTCAATTTTCAAATGATTATATAAATGAAATAGAAAATTGATGAAAAAAGGGATAGTGTAAGACGGGCATAAGATGAATTAAAATGCAGAATTAAAATTTTCAATGATTTTTCAATCGCAAAATCACGAACATAATTTATTTCAAATATTTATTATTAATTTCTTCTTTAAAGAGCCACCGACCCCTAATCGCTTGAACACCGCCCAAATTCTTCTGAACCCACTATCGCCCCCCTAGAACGCTTCAGCGCCTACTGGGGCGGTACCGCACACTTCGGGAAACGCTGCTTTAGAACAATCAATGTCCCTCTTGTGGTGACGCCTGCAGATCATACATAAAATAAAGGCAATAAAATCATACCATAACAGGCTCATCTTGTCAAACCATGCTTCTCGACGTCATAAAATAGTGTCAACTAGTTTTTCAAAACAGTCGTTTGGAATAACGACACCTGGTTGTCAGGTTGGTTCGTGTTATTCACAGTTCCTTGTGTATACATTTCACTCAAATTGTTTATTTTTAATGTTTTAGTTTAAATAATCACATTTTTGTATGAAAATGATTCTCAAATTGTCGTTAAACTCTTGAGGCAACCACTGACAATAACACATTTTTGTAAAGCAGTGATTTCCAAATTATGTCGTTAAACTCTTGTGGCAACCACTCACAATATCATATTTTTGTAAAGCAGTGATTTCCAAATTATGTCGTTAAACTCTTGTGGCAACCACTCACAATATCATATTTTTGTAAAGCAGTGATTTCCAAATTATGTCGTTAAACTCTTGTGGCAACCACTCACAATATCATATTTTTGTAAAGCAGTGATTTCCAAATTATGTCGTTAAACTCTTGTGGCAACCACTCATAATATCATATTTTTGTAAAGCAGTGATTTCCAAATTATGTCGTTAAACTCTTGTGGCAACGACTCATAATATCATATTTTTGTAAAGCAGTGATTTCCAAATTATGTCGTTAAACTCTTGTGGCAACCACTCATAATATCATATTTTTGTAAAGCAGTGATTTCCAAATTTGTCATTATACTGTTTGACCCAAAGATCAAGATGGAAGTGAAAAGACGGATGATAAAAAGTATTTTCCTACCAACACTTTGTTACCAGTGCCAAACTTGGTCTCTTACAGCAACACAGCACAGAAAGCTCACCACGTGTGAAATGAAATGCTTGAGGAAGGCAGTGGAAGTCACAAGGAAAGACAGACTACGAAATGAGGACATCAGAAGCAGAGTGAGCATAACTTCATGCACCGAATACATCGAAATACAACAAATGCAGTGGTTTAGGCATTTAATGAGAATGAAATACAACCAACCACCAATAACAGCATACAATAAAAGAGATCGGGTACTAGAGCTAAAGGAAGACCAAGAAAAGATGGATAGACAATATCAAGACCACACTACACAAACACGGATACAACACAACAAGGACGACTCATCTAGCCCTAGAACGCAAATTAAAGTTCACATCCCTACGCTTAACGGCAAGACTGGACAGCCAACTACATCTTCCACCTGGGAATAGACAATAGATAGATAGACTGTTTGGGTAGCCACAGTCATTATCACATTTTTGTAAGGCAGTGATTTCCAAACTGTGTACCATTGGGGCAGCCACTGACAATATCACATTTTTGTACAGCATTTATTCTTAAAATCTGCAATTATTTCAGAACTGTTCACATTTTTAAAATTTAATAAAATATCCTTTATCATGTATATCCCTCAGTAAATAAACACTGTGTTGGTGTGAGAATTATTGTATCCATCTCTATAGGTGTACATTACATAGGGACTGAAAGTAATTTCTCCAAACCGCTTTATCCTGTGTAATTCTTTCAATCTGTTCTATGGAATTGGATATTTTCCCTATTTCAGCAAAGTTCGTTGCAAATATGCCCAATATATCTCCATCATCTCATTCTTATCAATCAATATGTGAATCAATAAATCGTTTATTCATGAAGTATTAGCAGAGATCGTAACAGTCCTTTAAATACCAGATGAGAATAAAGAGATATTGTAGAACCCAGGAAAACAACGGAAGCAATGAATATCATCAATAAATATAAAGTTTGCAAGTATTAGGAGCTTTCGAAAAAACAAATTACCCAACACAGGACTCGAACCCCTTACCCTTATTTCTTACAGCATCAGTTGCCTAGGCTAGCAATATGAGCTTTCTTGTGAACACAACCAGTGAGCTATTTAAAAAAAAAAATAGCTTTACTAAGGAGTGTTTTTCAAAACCTTCGTTTTAGCTAGACACAGAATAATCAGGTAAGGTTCGATGGAACAGTGTTTGCACAAACACATGCTATAATCTTATTGTGCTTGTATATATTTGAGTCGAGACAGTATCATACATACACACATGTATAAACATATAACAAACATGCATACATCATTAAAAGTAGTGTCTCGTCTCAAATATACAATCACAGTAAGCTTATAGCATGTGTTTGTGCAAACACTGTTCGATCGAACCTTACCTGATTATTCTGTCTAGCTAAAACGAAGCGTTTGTGAAAGACAATAATCAGTAAAGCCATTTTAAAAAATGGCTCGCTGGTTGTGTTCGTCAGGAAAAAAAAGGAGGAACACTGATGTCCTGAAAGAACTGATTGTTAAAGACAATAGGCTGATAAACAATATACTACACAGAAAAATTAGATAGTTTGGTCATATCAAGCGTCACGATGGCCTGAAGAGAACAATGTTAGAGGGCAGGGTTCCAGGACGCAGAGGCAGAGGCAGACCAAGAAGAAGATGGCTACAAGATATCAAAGAAACCATGAATATGACCATCGGTGAAGTGGGTGAACTGGCTAGAGACAAAGTGAATTTTAGATGCGATGCAAAGAGAGCAACGTCCTATAAAGTATACGCATCTTGATGATGGTTGTGTTCGTAAGAACGCTTGTAATGCTAGGCTTATTCTTCTTCTTCCAACGCTCCATATCGACCACCCGTCAACCACTCTGTCTGAGCCTAAGAGCGAGTGTTCGATGTGCCAGTTATGCCCCTACAAGTAGGCCAGCACATCCGATTTCTGCACTGCTTTTATTTACTAGAGTAGCATCTCTAGTATCTAAATTAGTCGCCTCTTACGATACGCATTGTAGGTCGCAATGGTACTATTCTTTGCTTCCCCAGGCTAAGCAATGGGTGCCGTAAGAAATAAGGATACGTGCTTCAAATATCAACTATTCTAACAGATCTCACAGACATATGGCTGTTCTAACAACCGAAACTTTCAGTCAGCGATATACAACAATGGCTAATCATTTCATAGGGGCGCCGTAGCGTGACAACAACGCACTGAAATGTGATGATATCTTGTTTCCATTCTAGCAAGACATTCCTTTCTTACTCTGTACGTCCAAAATCACGCAAGCATGGCGAGCGGCAGTGAGGGGCGGCTCACAAAGAAAAGAAGAAAAACAACATCACATGTGGAGGCAAAAGAGAGCACAGAGAGCAGAGAGAACATCCTATGCATCGGCTCTAGTCTCCAGTTTACCTGCAGCAACTGTGGCAAGGATTGCCACTCCAGAATAGGCCCATTACAGCGACAAGAAACGTTGTGATTCAGCACAGAACATACTACGTGACGCAACACATATTGTCTCCTGAGACAAAGAGGCCAATGATAATGACGTCCAAAATATGTGAGCCGTACTCTCAGACTATGAATCCCTTTGAAGATGGATGCGATGTACGAAAATCAACAAATCTGAGGTGGTCAGACCCGATCAAATCAGATCTGGAGAAAATCGTTTGGGTGGCTGCGGTAATACTGAGCAAATAGGCGATTGAACAAAGACAGGTATAGGCAGTATTACATAAGTAGTGAAAAATAATTATCTTTCTTTCTTTCTTTCTCGAATCCTGTATGCCTCACAGCGTCAGGTCAGGAAGAGATTTCTAAAACGGGCCCTAGTATGCGCTTCGTAGATAGTCTCTTTCGTCGCCTCTGTTATCTCTGAGGTCCATCTTTTGCGTGGCCGGCCTTTTGCTTTGTACCCATTGTATCGGAGCAGCATTGCTCTTTGGGTGCACTGTCTGATGGTAATCTGCTTACGTGACCGAACCATTTAATTTGTTGTTTCTTGATGAAGTCTAGTACTGATGTTGTACCCACTTTTTCCTGATGTCTTCATTTCTCAACCGGTCTCTTCTTGTTACACCCAGCATTCTGCGTAGACACTGCGCTGAAAAATAATTATAAAATATGAAAATAAACAACACTATAAAACTTTCCTTCTTTGATTTATATCGTCTACGTCGCCAGTGTGGTGCCGGGGTTCGCAAGGGGAGCAAAGAATAGTAATACTGCGAACTACAAGGCATGTCGTAAGAGGCGATTGAGGTATAGGCCTAGGAAGCTACCTAGTAAATAGACAGCATCGCAGAAATCAATGAGAAACTACTGAAAGTATAAGTGGTACCTAGAGAAATAAGACTCGTTTACTGTGGTTAATGGCTACGTCTTGTAAAGAATATGCCATGATTTGAATCCTGTTTTACTTCACAGCGTCAGCAAAAGAACAGATTTCTAGAACGTGCTTTTGTGTGCGCTTCATATACAGTGTCTTTTGTAGCCTCTGTTATCTCTGAGGTATTCACAAAATATGTACATTCTCAACGTATTACATTCCTATGCTTCTTAGTACTTTCTCTTTCCATGCTTTGTAATATATATGGGTATATGTTGCATGTATTCAAGTTATATATTTACTAGATTTTTCATTGTTTCTCTTCCGTTCTATTTCTAGTTTGTATGTGTTTTTTGTGTTACATTTATTTCGTTATTCTTTTTGATTCCCAGATTTTCGTTTTTATTCCCAGATTTTCGTTTTTATTCCCAGATTTTCATAAGAAACGTTTGTTTTGGTCGTCCATTTGTTTTTTAAAATTTGTCACTCCTGTTGTTCGTTTGCTTGATAAAGGCCTTGTCGGTCGAAACGTTGCTGTATTTTGTAATTGTTTTTGTAATTTGTAAAACTACAGTACTTTGTGATTACGTGTTTTATCTCTGAGGTCCAACTTTCGTGGCTGGCCTTTTGCATTGTATCCACTGTATCGGAGTAACATTTCTCTTTGAGGCGCACTGTCTGTTGGTAACCTACTTATGTTCGTTTGAAATAATATCTGTATGTTTAATGTTGTTTCTTGTATAAACTAGATAGACTATCTGTTGTAGCTCACACAGAGGTCTGTGTAGTTAGAGGTTACGTGCTCGTCTCTCGTTCCAGAGGTACTAGGTTCGCTTCCTCGTGGAGTCATCGGGATGCTTTACCAAAGATCAGTGATCACAGTGTAGATGAGATCGAGTTCCTAGTCCTAACAGAGACAGACAATAAAACATAGACTCCGTGTTCAAGTTGAGAACGCAAAAGAACCATTGACAACTCAAAATCGAGAATAACAGGCTGGAAAGCCGCTGGTTTGGCAAAATTCATTTAAAAAAAAACTCTTCACACTATTGTCACCATCTTCCAAATTACACCGATGACCCTCACCGGTGCTACGGAGTTCGTGCACTGCCGTTGAGATTTTCCTGTATAAGAAAGAGATCGGATCACACATGGTTACTCACCGAAGTGCAATGATGATAGTCTTATTAATCAGTAGAAGATAAAAGATTGATAATTGATCATCAATCATTAGGCCAGTGAGTTTGCCTGAGCATATCATTCTTGGGACAGTCTTGAACTTAGTCCTCTGCAGTCTGGGGTGCCTGTACACATATACACATGACTGAATTGCCCATCTTGAATTTTGTATGTAACAGCCAGTCACGAAAAAGGTGACTCAGAGATAACAGAGGCGACGAAAGACACTATTTATGAAGCGCACACTAGGGCTGGTTCTATTAAGCTCTTCTTATCCTGACGCTGTCAGGCGAACCAGGATTGGAGAAACTAAAGAAAAAGAAAGGTGGTTGTGAAGTTAATTGTGTCCTGTTCTGAGGTGTAGAATGACAACTTGCTCTAATTATATTATGGTAATTTTCTTGTTTGGGATCGGTGGCTTTCTGATACGGGCTATAACATCGATTATTTGTAATACAGTTTAAACCGATTTAAAGGCAATGTGTTGATCTAATGATAGATAGATACGACAGAGATGAAGTGTCTACGCAGAATGCTGGGGGTAACACAAGAAGAGATCTGTTTAGAAACGAAGACATTAGGGAAAAAGTGGATACAACATCAGTAGGCCCTATTGAACTTCATCAAGAAACAACAAATTAAATGGTACGGCCACATGCTTACCAACAGAGAGTGAGCAATGTTACTCCGAAACAGTAAATACAAAGTAAAAGGCCGGCGACGCAAAAGGTGGATCTCAGAGATAACAGAGGCGACGAAAGACACTGTTTATGAAACGACCACAAAAACCTGTTCTACAGGGTGTTCAACTTAAAAGCAGTCCGTGAATGGAGCTAATCTGGCATATACGTATGGAAATGAAAAGGTTCAGTTATGACGTAGTATAGGTCAAGGTTGTGTGACGGTGTGTAATTGTAGTGCGGGAAGGGGCGATGAACAAATGTGACGTAGGACGAGTCAATGGGGCTGCAATTATCTTGAACACCCTGTAGAAATGTCTTATTGCCTTGAAGCTGTGAGACAAATCAGGACTGGAAAAAAGAAAGAAAGACAAAACGCATAGAGAGACTCGCTCCAATGTGTCTCCTTTCTCGACCTGATGCTGAGAGACAAAACAGGATTAGAGAATAGATAGATTGATTTCATTGCATAGGGTTTGCCCATATGACTCGGTCACTCTTCACAGAAATGGCAGGCCCTCCTGCAGAGAATTTTGCATAAAAGAGGGAATTCCGTAGCTCCAGCAACAATGTTCATGATTTTCTGGAAAAAAACAGCCGTGAACCGAACGACAAGGTTTGTATTCGAACCCACGATGCTCATAACACAAGGCAAACGGCATGATCTCTTCGCCACTGAGACTCTTCCACCCCCCATGTTACTACATATAACCAGTCATTGAGAGGCTTCATTTGAGGTTTCGCCCGCGTGTTGGCGGGGCTTGCAAGGGGAGCAAAGAATAGTAACACTGCGACCTACAAGGCATGTCGTAAGAGTTGAATGACGTAGGGCCTAGAGAAGCTACCCTAGAAAATAAAAAGCGTCGCAGAAATCAGATTCTTCTTCTTTGCGTTCGTTCTTTACGACCAATTTTAATCACTCTTTGTGATATGTTTGATCTTTGACAAGAACGTGTATACGTTGCACATGGGTGTGGTAGGCCCCTAAACGCATAGGCTTCTACACGTTTAGGACACATGCATCCGATTTCAGCCAAACCTCCTTAGTCGCCTCTTACGACATGCGTGACAGGTAACAGTGGTTCTATTATTTACACCCCAAATTTGGGCCCCGGCAACCACTCGGGCGAGAAATCAGATGTGCTGGCCTACTTATAGGTGCATACCTGGCACAACGTCTGATAAGTTCTACGTCTGATATAATTTAAATTTGATTCCAAGAATAACCTCTATACTCTTTGTGTTATATCCTATTACGTGAACAATAGATCAGACTGGAAAGCACATCCTGTGAACAATAGATCAGACTGGAAAGTACAACCTTATCTAATTTAAACTCTCAAATTTCCAATTTGGATTCGCATTGAAATAGCTGATTGCTAAAATACACAACGCCAAAAGCGTAATAAAAAATTGTCCCAATTGCTTCATGTTCTAGACAAGAGGTTCTCAACTTGGATTGTATCGCACCCCGAGAAGTTTGTTGTTAGTGTGATAATTTATAAATGTAGACGTGGATTGGAGATATTAACACATGCTATATATTGTACGAGGCATTGTACGAGGCATTTTACGAGGGCTTAAATTAGGTGCTTAACTTTATCAAGAAACAACAAATTAAATGGTTGGGCCACATAAGCAGATTACCAACAGTCAGTGTGCCTCAAAGAGCAATGTTACTCCGATACAGGGCAAAAGTCCGGTCACGCAAAAGATGGACCTCAGAGATGACGCCTACTTCCGATTTCTGGGACGCTTTTCATTTTACTAGAATATTTTCCCTAGGTCCCTATCTCAGTCACCTCTCACGACATGCCTTGTAGGTAACAGTGTTACTATTCGTTGTTTTCCTTACTGGCACCGGCAACACATGGGCAACTGACTACTCAAATGCATTTGATTGCGTAGAACATAGATTTCCAAACTTTTTCGGCCCACCACCACCACAAACTTTTTCCCTTTGCACAACATAAACTTTGTAACGCCCACTTCCACATTGTAGCAGTTTGCTAACGACCCCTTCACACCCCACATATATACACACTTTATTTTCTCTTTGACATAGAAAATTGATATATATTACTATCATACATGATCAATTTTCAAGTGATTATATGCATGAAATAGAAAACTGGTGAAAAATGGATGGTGTAAGACGGGCATAAGATGAATTATAATGCAGAATTCAAAATTTTTAATGATTATTCAATCACAAAATCACGAAAATAATATATTTTAAAATAGTTATTATTAATTTTTTCTTTAAGGAGTCACCGACCCCTAATTGCCTCAACACTGCCCAAATTTTCCTGAATCCACCATCGCCCCCTATAACGCTTCAGGCCCACTGGGGCGGTACCACTCACTTTGGGAAATGCTGGCGTAGAATATACGGAATTTTGAAACATAATGGAAGAAATTGGATTTTCATTACATTTAATCCAGATTGTAAAGGAATTTTATAGAGTAGAAATTGCGACTAAGAACGTGGAATTATAGATTATTGGTTTATCATATCACATGATGGGTAGGACATGTGACTAGAATACCGGATTGCAGAATTGCCAAAAGGTTCTTGTATGGTGAGTGTGTAGCTGTAAACGCTCCAGGGTGGTAAAAAAAGGCGATTCAAAGACACACTCAAGAACTCGATGAAATTCTTTGACAGAGATGCCGGCAACTAGGAAAATGTTGCTCAAGATAGATAAGCCTTACACACTTCTTCGTTACGGTTCTTCGACCTGCGAGGCAGATAAAATAGTTCGTACGGATGGAACATAAAAGACAAACTAGAAAGACAGTTAAACTCCCCACAAGTGCAAGTATTCCTTGCCTACAGCGCAAAAGAACATTTCAGGCCCGCATCTGGTTCACTAGTCATCTACGCACACATTGACAGACATAATGCAACTGCATTCTCTTGAATGCAAAAGGGTGGTCATCTTCACCCTTGATGGACGAGCATCATCATATGACAAGGTGTCAGCATCTTCACCCGTGATGGACGAGAATCATTATATGACAAGGTGTCAGCATCTTCACCCGTGATGGACGAGAATCATTATATGATAAGGTGTCAGACAAGGTTGCATTCTGTTGCCTTGTCTGTTTAGCCGTTATGCAAATAAAAATAGTGGATTTTGAACCTTCGATGGGCATCTTCTTATTCTTCTTTCCTCGAATCCTGTTTTGCTTCACAACGTCAGCATAAGGGAATTATAGAATGGGAATTTGTGTGCGATTCATAAACACTGTTTTTGTCGCCTCTGTTATCTCTGAAGTCCACCTTTTGCGTGATCACCTTTTTTTCGTTGTATCTACTGTATCGGAGTAACATTCTCTTTGAAGCGCACTGTCTGTTGGTAATCTTTGTATGTGGCAGAACCATTTAATTTGTTGTTTCTTGATGAAGTTCAGTACTGATGTGGTACCCACTTATGCCATGATGTCTTCATTTTTCATTGTAATCAACGCAATAACAGCCTCAAATAACAGCCTCAAATAACAGCCTCAAATAACAGCCTCATATAACAACCTCAAATAACAGCCTCAAATAACAACCTCACATAACAACCTCAAATAACAACCTCAAATAACAGCCTCAAATAACAACCTCAAATAACAGCAAATACAATAAAAATAGATCAGGTACTAGAGCCAAGGGAAGACCAAGAAAAGATAGATAGACAATATCAGGACCACACTAAATAAATACGGATTAACACAACAATGGCAACTCTTCTAGCCCTTGAATGCAAATTAAAGCTTACACCCCTACACATAACGGCAAGAGTGGACAACCAATTCCATCATCAACGTGGGGAAAGACTATAGACAAAAGTAATCATTTCTAAACCGGTCTCTTCTTCGATTCATACTTCAACCTCAATTTTTTTTTTCGATCCAGAAGCACTTGAGCTTTCAGCTCTTCGGCTCAGTGCCATGGACATCGTAACCCTTCGGTTCGGTGCCACGAACACCGTAAATCTGGTGAACCTATGGCTTTTCTACCAGCCCGCGGAATTGAACCGCACACACAGGGGGCTTGTCACCCGTTGTCCAAAGCGCTACGAATACGCAGGGCAGGCGGGCCCTCAACCTTAATAAAGACTTGCTTAAAATGATGAGAACCACTGTCTTAAGACGGCAGTGGTTGCACTGAGATAAAAAACCCTAAAAATACGGTAAGGGATCAGAGGAAGTCTGTACAATGACATTCATTCTGATCACTGAAATTTGATCCCTGTGCCAGACCGTATAAATCTAGAGGTTTTTTTCTTAGTTTCGTGTGTGTATCAACATTAACACATTTATGTTCTTTGTGTCTCTCCTATAGGGGTAACGAGAACAATTTCTTGGGAACAGACTCGTCTGATGAGTAGTAATCTATCACCTAAGAGGGTGACAACAGCTCAAGGTCTCCCTCCAATGTAAGGCCCTGAATATCATCCTTTTCTTGTCACGTGTCAATTTTCAATATATCATCATCAGGTGTTTAGCCGGCTGGCGTTTGCGATTATAGATTTCAACAAATCCCTGTCCATGGTGTTTGCAATCATCTCTTCCTCTTCTTCTGCTATCGCCCGCTGTGAATTCATGTGTGAGCCGTGACGCCTGGTGTAGCGCTTCTGACTGATTTTTGCGTGAGGCTTGCTTATACCATTTGACTAGTGTCCCCCACCATACAGGCGGACTGGCGCGACTTCAGAGGTACTTGAAGATTAGATCCTTAAAGTGTGATCTTTTCAGAAAACCAGTAGTCTGAACCACTTGCCATGAAGCCAGTGACAATTAGTGAAGTTCAACTTCTCTATCGGATTTCCTGGCGTTTTGTGCTTGTGGTGAGGTTGTTCCTTTACATCGTGTGATGAATACTCTTTAATGATCTTTTTTTTGCCCGTCTGCCCAGCGTATTCGTAGCGCATTGGACTACGGGTGTGTGGGTTCATTTCCGCGGGATGGCAGAAAAAGCCACAGATTCCCCAGATTTACGGTGTTCGTGGCACCGAACCGAAGGGTTACGATGTCCATGGCACGAGCCGAAGAGCTAAAAAGCTCAAGTGCTTCTGGATCGGAAAAAATGATCTTTTAATGCTAGAGCTATCATCTCTGATGTTGACACTTCCGTGTTATGAAATCATGCTGTCCAAAATATTTTCTCTGTCTTATACTGTCTCGTCTGCCCTCGGTTTTTACCGGTTGTCACAATGTGCTCTAAGCCTCTCCTTATCATTACATGTCTGAAAAATGATGACTTTCTCTTTCTTATATTGATGATAGCTTTCTCTGTGTCTTGATCTCATTCAACACCTTCACATTAATCATTTTAGCAGCCCATGGGATTCTCATCATTCTTCTGTAAAACCACATCTCTGTGGCCTTTAAAAGTATATTTCAATTTAAAACTTAAAAACCAAACATGTCGTTACTGCCTTTAATACGTCTTTCTGGTTGGTGTAGGACGGGATAAGGGGGGGACACAACCTGTGGAATGTCATGGCCGCATGGCTAGTACAGTCGCCGCAAAACTGTTCAAATTATGATTTTTTATTTATGCCCGACGGAAAAACTCCTTGGTCTTACCGCGGTTAGAACCGAGACCTTGCATGACCATTCCAAAGAATGGCTCGCTGGTTGTGTTCGTAAGGACGCCGGTATTGCTAGGCTAGGCGATGGGTGTCGTAAGAAATGAAGGTAAGTGGTTCGAATCCTGTGTTTGTCTATTTTTTTCGGAAGCTCTTAATACCTGTACATTATTTATTCCTAGAAACCAAACTTTTATGAGTACTTCGGTATCTGAAATTTTGTTGCGTCATTTTATTCTGAACAATTTGCAGATTTCGCTTATGAAGAGAAGTGGAAGAAGGTTTCGCTTTTTTGTTTCTGTTTTGCAAAGTCCATGTCTGACTGACATGAGGTCCCTACCTTAGTCGCCTATTACGACATGCCTTGTATATCGTGGTGATACTATTCTTTGCCTCCCTTGCAGGCTCCGGAACCACATGGGCGCTACTGTGTTCTTCTTTGACCAACGGTTCACGATGGGTAATGTAGCCAACATCCACCTGCCGATGTCATTTTCCAGAAATTAAACAGATCCGTTATGAGAGCCTCTGCACGCCCGAGTGGTTACGGGGGTTCAAATTTGGGGTGTAAAGAATAAAACCACTGTTACCTGCCATGCATGTCGTAAGAGGCGACTAAGAAGGTTTGGCTGAAATCGGATGCACATGTCCTAAACTTGTAGAAGTCTATGCGTTTAGGGGCCTACTAAACCAATGTGCAACGTATACACGTTCTTGGCAAAGATCAAACATATCACAAAGAGTGATTAAAATTGGTCGTAAAGAACGAACGCAAAGAAGAAGAAGAACCTCTGCAGTTGGAAACAAATTATCTCCCCTGATGTGCAATTCGATCCTTTGTCCCCGCGTCTACAAAACAAGAACACTAATCACTACACTATCACCGCTCTCAACACTCGGAGACTCCTTACTGTAGATTGTAGATATTCAACTATCTGTTCTTACTGTATGTAGTATCGCCTTTTAGGACAGTGTTGGACAGGTGGGTCAAGAGTTTGAGGAACTTAATGACCACATGGTCACGAAACTATTAAGGTTAGAACTTTTCATTTATGCCCCAACAGAAAAAACCCTTAGCCTTACCGGGAATTGAACACAGGACTCCACGTGGAGCAGCCACTAATCCATTCAGCTAGACCATAGATTCCCAAACTTATTCAGCCCACCGTTCACTTTGCTCAACATAAACTTTGTAACGCCCCCACATTATAACAGTTTGCCAACGCCCTGTCCCCACATATATATACGTGCTCTATTTTCTGACATATAAAATTGATATGTATTTCTGTAATACATGGTCAATTTTCAAATGATTATATACATGAAATAGAAAATTGATGAAAAAATGGATCGTGTAAGACAGGCATAAGATGAATTAAAAATACAGAATTCAAATTCTAAATGATTAATCAATCGCAAAATCAGGAAAATAATTTATTTAAAATATTTATTATTACTTTCTTCTTTAAGGAGCCACCGACCCCAATCGTCTGAACACTCACCAAATTCTGCTGACCCCACTATCGTCCCCCTAGAACGCTTCAGCGCCCACTGGGGACGGTACCGCCCACTTTGCGAAACGCTGTGCTAGACTAGACGCTCAACTATGTAGACAAGTTATTGGATTAGATGTTATATCTTTAACGGACAAGTTTCAGATATGTTCTAATAAGGACATCAAATCTTAGAAAAAAATGCCACGCCTGTGTATCGCATATCATTTTGTAACGAGTTTGTTTCATGGCAAAGAATAAACCAGATAGGAAGTTATGCAAATTCAATATGAATATATATATCATAGATGGTAATCTGAGCCTTGAGGCACGATTGTACATGTGATAGTGACTCAGACCTGTTCTGCATGAGAGCTACATTATAGTTGGGAAAAACTCTGAAGTCGGAGAAGGCCTGCCTGTATAGCGAGGAAACCAGTAACATGGTAAGCAGGCTTTCACGCAAAAATCAGTAAGAAGCGCAACACTAGGTGCCATGGCTACGCCTGAATTCATAGCGGGAGAAGAAGAAGAAGTTGGGAAAAGAAAACTGAAAAAACTTCTTCTTTCTCTAATCCTGTTTTGCTTGACGGCGTCAGAATAAGATAAGATTTTTAGAAGTCTTTTGCGTGCGCTTCGTTATATGTTTTAAAAAAAATGCTTTTTGTTATTTATGCGGTCCACCTTTTGCGTGGATGACCTTTTGTCGTGCTTCTACTGTATCGGAGTAGCATTACTATTTTAGGCGTACTGTCTGTTGCAATCTGCTTATGTGGACGTACCATTAAGCTGTTTGTTTCTTGATGAAGCCCAGTACTGATGTTGTATCTTCTAATTATTCTGATGTCTTCATTTCTAAACCGGTCTCTTCTTGTTAACCTATCATTCTGCGTAGACACTTCACTCCATATTATTTCTAGAGACCCCTAGGATTGTTGCCGGATCTACGGAGTTCGTGCTTTGTGCAATACTTTCGGCAGGTGGCGTGCCATTTCTGCGGAGAGGAACTGAGCCATATGGGGTAAAACCCGGTGCAATGAAGTCAATCCTTTGGCTTTAAAACCCTTTAAAACTTCATTCCTGTTTTATTAGTTTTCTTCTATCATTTGATGTCAGCCGCCCGAGTGGTTACCAGGGTCTAAATTTGGTGTATAAAGAATAGAACCACTGTTACCTGCCACGCATGTCGTAAGAGGCGTCTAAGAAGGTTTGGATGAAATCAGATGCATGTGTCCTAAGCGTGTAAAAGTCTATGCGTTTAGGGGCCTACAAACCAATGTGCAACGTATACACGTTCTTGGCAAAGATCAAACATATCACAAAGAGTGATTAAAATTGGTCGTAAAGAACGGACGCAAAGAAGAAGAAGATTTGATGTCAGCGTCCAGGTTTGGCTCTGATAGCATAATTTGGGAAGAAAGATTGTGTTAAGTCATTTGTTCTATTTTTGTATTTACTTAATTGCATCTATGTTGATTTCGTGGCGCCTATGGCACCAATTTTAAAATGCAAACATGTCACCATGAACACAAAAAGAGCAATGTTCAACACAATCTTTCTCCCACATTATGCTACCAGTGTGAAACATTGACGCTGACATCAAATGATAGAAGAAAACTAGTCACGACAGAGATGAAGTGTTTACACAGAATGCTGGGGGTAACAAGAAGAGATTGGTTGAGAAATGAAGACATCAGGAAAAAAGTGTGTACAACATCAGTACTAGACTTCATCAAGAAACAACAAATTAAATGGTTAGGCCATATAAGCAGATTACCAACAGACAATGCACCACAAAAAGCAACGTTACTCCAATACAATGGATACAAAACAAAAGGCCGGCCATGGAAAAGATGGACCTCAGAGATAATAGAGGCGATTGAAGACACTATTTATGAAGCGCACACAAGGATTTGTTCTAGAAATCTCTTCTTATCCTGGCGCTGTGAGACAAAACAGGTTTGGAGAAAAGAAAAAAAGACGAAACGAAACGCAAAGAAGAAGTATCCAAAATATTTTACTTAATGGGATAGCCATCCCTAAGCTGAACCCTAACTTAATCACATCCTACGACATGCATGAAGGTTGCATAGTAACTATCTTTACTTCCTTGTGCGTCCCACCAACACATGGGTATTTTCGTCACTGCCTTTCTTCATATTTTATCATTTATTCATGTCTTTTCTAGGAGTTTAATCAACTGTCTCGCATGAAAGGAATCATGAAGTCATGTTCATTTAATTTCATTCAACCAGCGCTAACTTCACTCAATCATACATTCAATCAATTCAACATACCGTCTCAGTGTCATTCAATCCAATGAACTTCAAGACATTTAAAAATGTGATTACCGACACCCGTTGAATACCATCAACAAAATGAATATTTGTGGCTAAATCTTCTAAACACTTTTAAAATATTCATTTTTGCAGTTGATAAATCTGTGTAAATGTTTAATACGACAAGTATGCTTCCCTATTCATTTTAAAATAATTCATGCGTAAAGAAAGATCAGCAATTTGTAAGTGTAATAACGCAACTATTATTTGTTGTTTTTTGAAAAACGTAACATTTCATCGTTTATATAAACACAAACTAGCGTATATTTTTACATAAACATTCTTCTTCTTTTGTCGTCACATCGCTTCCGGGTTGTTGCTCAGTGTCGTGGTTTTCTGTTTTTGTCTTGCGCTGTTCTGGTGGCTTGGGTGATTATTATTTTTGCTCTTTCACATGATTCTGATATGTCATCTAACCATCTTTTTCATGGTCTTCCTCTCCCCTTCTTTCCTGATGTTCTATTGTAGAAGACTCTGTATACTGTAGATTTGGATACATTCTTATTAAGTGGCCAAGCCATTTCATTCTTTGTTTCTCTATGTAATTGAAGCAAGGTTCTGTGCCAACTTTCTTTCTTATGCTGATGTTGGTGACTTGTCTTTTCTGGTGTTGTTGGTAACTTTTCGCAGACACAGCATTTCACATGCAGTTATTTTTTGTGACTACGCTTTGCTCATTGTCCATGTTTGGCTCTGGTAACACTAAGTAGGTATGAAAGTGCTGTTGATCATCTGTTGCTTGGCTGTCAGTGAAATTTTGCAGGATCTGGGTTTGAAGATTGGAGTAGCAAGAAAACAACAGCATAACAGGTATTTGAGTAGGTTCATCAATCAAAATCGAACTAGTACGGTAAGTCGCTGGACGCTTTTGGAGATGTTGCGAAGGACATCGGAGCACCTATGGACATGTCCGGAGTGCATTGAAAATACTTCAAACTGAAACAGTGAAATTTTTGGATGGCTTAACAATGGGGCTAGCTGATATGTACATAAACATTTGGCATACAATATGTAAAATCTGGCACATAAAATATGACAGTATAATCTTCTTCTTCTTTGTGTTCATTCTTTACGACCAATTTTAATCACTCTTTGTGATATATTTGATCTTTGTCAAGAACGTGTATACGTTGCACATTGGTTTGGTAGGCCCCTAAACACATAGACTTCCACAAGTTTAGGACACATGCATCCGATTTAAGCCATACCTCCTTAGTCACCTCTTACGACATGCGTGGCAGGTAACAGTGGTTCTATTCTTTACACCCCAAATTTGGGCCCCGATAGCCACTCGGTGGACAGTATAATGAACCTGTAAGTTAAATGAGAGAGAGAAAATTTTGGATAGCCTGACTTCATAGCACGGTAGAGCGTCAACATCTGAGTTGATAGCAATCACCAACGACAGAGATTTGTGGAGTTTCTTGATCGCCTACGCCAGCCGGCACGACACCTGATGATGATGATGAAGTTGAACACATGAATAATTCGACACTTGGTGTGTAAAATCTTTTTCAATGATTATATATGTGAGTGTGGTTGGTTGACATGATTTAGTTGTGCATGTTTTGTTTTCTTTTTATCTCTTATATATTTGAAAGGATGTCAAAATAACAGATTGTTGTTAGTTATTGGTTACTAAATTAACGTCACTGCACTCCAGGCAGAGCCATAGGTGCTCAGTCTCCCCCGACATAATAGAAACAAATAGAAAACAGCAAAACATTTCATTACTTTTTCAATCAGATTTCTTCCGTGTTTACATCAATGTTTGTTGTAGAAAATTGGTAGTTTCAGTTTCAGTTTGGAATATTTTCATTGCACTTCGGATCTCATATCTTCTACGCAATATCTTCAACAGCGTCCAGTGATCGACCGTACCAGTTCGATGTTGATTAAAGTATATTGTCTTTTTTCCGATCCAGATGCACTTGAGCTTTCAACTCTTCGGTTCGGTGACACGAACACTGTAAATCTGGAGAACCTGTGGCTTTTCTGCCAGCCCGCGAAAGTGAACCCGCACTCACAGAGGGCTTATGTATATTGTCTATTATCTTTCCCTGTTATCTACACACTGTTACAGAAGGCCCAAGTGAGATGGACCGGTCACGTGGCTCGGATGCCTGATAAAGCATCCCAAAACAGTTGATGTATGGCGAACTTGAATGGGGTAGACGTACAGCTGGTGGAAATAAAAATGTGTTAAAGACACTCTTTAAGTATCTCTGAAATGCTTCGATATAGACATCGCGTACTGGGAATCCCTGGCGCAAGATCGCCAAACTGACACTGTAACAACACAAGAGTAACTCGCATAGCTGAGAATCGTCATGCCACTGAGGCACAGATAAAACGAGCTGCGCGAAAGGATAGAACACACAACACCCACATGTCTAGCCTTGATCACGTAACTCCACCAGTGGTAGGGGATTGTGTTCTAAGATTGGACTCTACATTCACCACCGCACACACCAGAGAGGTGCAGCAACATAAGTCTAAAGTTGTAGTCATCATTGCTTGCGATGGACTTCTATCATTATGATCTTTCCCTAGATGGGTGATAGAATTGGTTGTCCTCTCTTGCCGTTGAGCGTAGGGGTGGGAGCTTTAATTTGCGTTCCACTGCCAGATGAGACGTCCTTGTAGTGTTATATCCGTGTTTATTTAGTGTGAACTTGGTTTCGTCTATCCACCTTTTTCTTGGTCTGCCCTTAGCTCTAGTACCTGATCTCTTTCTATAAGTTGATTGATGAACTTACTCATATACCTGTTGTGCTGTCTTTTCTACCCACTCCAATCTTCACTCCAAACTCTTGCAATCTATGTGGAAAACACATTATAGGCGCAGAGCATTCAGTGACTCAATTTCTTTGTAGGATTATATTTGACCTTCTTTTGATTTCCTTCATCATCCTCATCAATCCTCTGTAAAAACCGCACCTTTGTTGTATACGTATCCACTCTTAATAAATGTGCTACATAAAATAAAACTTTCATGAATGGACACAAGGAAAGCATCAGGATCAATATAGAGAACTGAAACTGTTATTCTGAGAAAATAAGATTTGTTAATGTTTCTTTTTTTTTTTTTGGGGGAGATTAACAGTAGACCAGCGAGCCTGATAGCTTGACGCACATTGAAATACAATCAGTTTTGATGTTCAGTCATCCAGAATGAAATTCTTTCCGCCAAATGTCATGACACTTACAGGTAGAAGAAAAATTGTATGACATACTTGTTTTTAATGCCTCCCTTCCTACCAGCTTGATTCTGTTTTCATCTTAGCAGGGGGGTCTCTATGACAAGAAGGTTAAACAGTTCGCCTTGAGTTCTGAAGGTTAAGTGTTCGAATCCAAATGCTCTCGATTGGTAACGAGTGCTGTATATACAGAGATCACATGGTTTGTTACACACTTTGCGAAAACCGGAGGGAAATATAACAAGAAGGGTCCTTTTCTGGAACCCGCAGGGACAGCGAAAGAAGGGGAGACCGAGAAATACATGGAGTCGAGATTTGGGGGTAGACATCAAAAATATAAAGATGAGCTGGAGAGAGCTGCAGGAGATAGCTAGAGATAGAAAGACTGGATGAGTTGTGAGGCCATGCTGAGAGAGCTCAGGAGATAGCTAGAGATAGAAAGACTTGGCATGAGTTGGTTGAGGGCCTATGCTGGAGAGAGCTGCAGGAGATAGCTAGAGATAGAAAGACTTGGCATGAGTTGGTTGAGGGCCTATGCTGGAGAGAGCTGCAGGAGATAGCTAGAGATAGAAAGACTTGGCATGAGTTGGTTGAGGGCCTATGCTGGAGAGAGCTGCAGGAGATAGCTAGAGATAGAAAGACTTGGCATGAGTTGGTTGAGGGCCTATGCTGGAGAGAGCTGCAGGAGATAGCTAGAGATAGAAAGACTTGGCATGAGTTGGTTGAGGGCCTTATGTATAACTGAGAGTAGCCTGCGGAGATAGCTAGAGAATAGAAAGACTTGGCATGAGTTGGTTGAGTGCCTATGCTGGAGAGAGCTGCAGGAGATAGCTAGAGATAGAAAGACTTGGCATGAGTTGGTTGAGGGCCTATGCTGGAGAGAGCTGCAGGAGATAGCTAGAGATAGAAAGACTTGGCATGAGTTGGTTGAGGGTCTATGCTGAGAGAGCTGTAGGAGATAGCTAGAGATAGAAAGACTTGGCATGAGTTGGTTGAGGGCCTATGCTGGAGAGAGCTGCAGGAGATAGCTAGAGATAGAAAGACTTGGCATGAGTTGGTTGAGGGCCTATGCTGGAGAGAGCTGCAGGAGATAGCTAGAGATAGAAAGACTTGGCATGAGTTGGTTGAGGGCCTATGCTGGAGAGAGCTGCAGGAGATAGCTAGAGATAGAAAGACTTGGCATGAGTTGGTTGAGGGCCTATGCATCAATCTGGGTTTAAAATGCAGAGAGATGGTTTGTTGTTGTGGCTAGGAGTTTGTCCTTTATATAATAATCTATACAGGTTGTTTGCCTTTTTTGCGGAGAGGGATATAGCTATACAAGGAAAACGCCGCGCAATGATGCCAATCCTTCGTATTCCAACATTATTACCCTTTAAAAAAATAATTTGTGTAGGTGGTCTTTCTTCTGGAAGAAGAACTTTAACTCCATTAAATAAGTGGTTATATGAAGAACATGCTTGACTGACCATGTGGTGTCAGAAGTGCGAAATATTACAAATCAGTGACGTGATAAGTACTTTAAAATATTGTAAGCGTGTTAGCGTAGGTAGACGAGGCAGAAGTTAGTATTGTATCGTCATCAACAAATAGCTTGTCCTGAGCAGGACTTTGCCACCTTTTATTACCCTTTCGCTTCAAAGGCTGAGGAAAAAATAACTACTCTTTGTTTCTAGGTCACAAACGTGAATATACGCCTATAGCAGTGACAGTAGCAGTGTATAACGTGCTAACACGTCTTTAGAACACAGAGGAGAGATAATAACAGACGTGTTAATGCGTCTTTAGAAGTGAATGGGAAAACGTATGTATACGTCCTAAACAGCTAAAGGGTTAACAGTCCTCCAAAATTCCAGTGAAAAATCAACGGTGGGGAAAGGGAGGGCAGTAGAATGATTACAAAATAAAACAATCAAGGATATCTGGATAAATATTCCGATGACTTCACGAGGGAGAGAACGAAATATCTCTGAGACGAGAGGCGAGCATTTAACATCTACGCCATTCATCAAATAGCTTGTCCTGAGTAGAACTTTGTCACCTTAAAGTTCTCCGGAATTTCTCTCTCTCATAGGCCAGATATCCAGTTTATGCTGCCGTTATGCTCA
Source organism: Arion vulgaris (assembly GCA_020796225.1). NCBI lineage: Eukaryota > Metazoa > Mollusca > Gastropoda > Stylommatophora > Arionidae > Arion > Arion vulgaris. The sequence continues at coordinate 12,238,541 of CM036772.1, forward strand.
AACCATCAGTTACATCCTGAATCTTTGCTGGAATGCCTTCTTCCATGATGGTCTTCCCTAACCCTTTGTGTCTCTTTATATTTAAAAAATACTCTTTCTTTCTTTCTTTTGTCCTTCTCTGCTTTTTTGCCGCTAGGCGTAGCAGGTTTAACTGATGATCGATTTCCGAGATAATGCACGCTCGGTCGCTTGATATGCTGTGATATTGTGGAGTTTTAAGATGTCTGTAACTCCATCAACCCATCTTTTTCTTGGTCTGCCCTTTCCTCTTGATGATTCCATTTTCAGGTTGTACGCTCTGCAACTGGTGTATTCGGGTTCATTCTGACCAAGTGGCCAAACCATTTGAGTCTCTGTTTTTCAATAAATCTAATAGCAGGTGTTGTCCCGACTGTTCTTCTAATTTCTCATTTCTTATATGGTCTCTTCTTGTTTTATTTACTGTTTCCTCAGGCATCTCATTTGCATGTGGTAATTTTCCTTTCTTGTTCTTTTGTCAGTGCCCATGTTTGGCTCTGGTATCACAGTGTTGGTATAAATACTCAATTTCTCTTATTATCATTTGTAGCATCAGTCAGTTTTCTTTGCTTTCATGGTTCATTCTGGATATATGTATTTGTTCTCATCCCTGTTCATGATATACTATACGGAGGACTATTCTGTAACACTTATAATCAAAAGCTCATATTTGTTTTTCTACTGCCTTGTTAAATGTCCATGCTTCACACCCATACGTTACCACTGGGAATATGCATGCTCTTTGTATTTTGATCTATTTTTTTAAATCAGTTTCATTCCATACAGTATTTAGTTGTTTAATTTTCTATACGGTTATATTTGTTCTTCTTTTAATTCCCTTCATCCCATTTCCATCTCTTGTTAGCAGTGAACCGATATATTCAAAACTGTTCACAATTTCTATTTACTCTCCATGGATCAAAATATCTTTTGTAACGCTTATTTTCTCCATTGTCCTTATTTTTGTTTTTGCTGAGATATAGATTTCCGAGACAGATATATGAGATTTGTTTAGTTATGGTATCGTATAAAAAAACTAAAAGAATGGAAGAGACTTCAAGACAAATCACTGTTCAGATGTAAGAATATTTGCAAGGCTTCTTTGAAGAACTTTTCTATCGGCCCCATTAAATTGAGAAAAACATCTAGTTGATCAATGAGCTATGTGGAAAGCAACATTACGGAAATGTGCAGAATCTTTTGCAGAGAAACTTAGGTATGAGCTTGAAGTCAAGAGAAGCGAACGTAAACTCATTAGTCGCCTCAGTAATACACTCTCCAAATGACCGTCTGTAAGTATTAAAAAGATTAAATTAATAAAACTGTCGATGCTGTCTGTCGCTTTTTAGGCGCTGGAGGACGGGGGGGGAGGGGGGTATGGACTGGGAATTCAATGGCCGCATGGTTAGTGCAGTCCATCCATGTGTTGCTGGAGCCCCCACGTGGAGCAAAGAATAGCAACATTGCGACCTACAAGAGATATCGTAAAATTCGGCTAAGGTAATTTTAGCCGCAAAATCTAATAAACTATGAAGAAGTTAGAGATACACGAGACGAGATTTGGAGACAGAGATCAACAATATAAAGAAGAGCTGGAGGGAAATGCAGCAGATAGCTAGAGATAGGAAGGCGGCAGGAGTTTGTTGAGGGCCTATACCCCTATCCGAGTTAAAGGACATGAGAGAGAGAGAGAGAGAGAGAGAGAGAGAGAGAGAGATGATTAGTGCATTCAACGCGAAATTGTTCAGGTTAGGATGTTTTCGTTATGCCTCCAACATTTAAAAAATGCTTGGCCGTAGCGGGGACGGAACAAAGGTCTCCTGAATAGGAGACTGCGCTCTAATCCATTCGAACAGACGCTCTTCTATGACCGTCTGTGTAAAGTCGAAAAAAGCCGTAAATAAAGTCTGGTTTCACACATCTCAGAAGGAACAAAACGTTATGGTATTGCGGAGGACATCAAATACACATGCGTCTGATATCTTCTAACCTAACGACCACTAGCAACAACAAAGACCCGAAAAAGAAGAAGAAGAAGATAAATGCCTGTTTACTCATTTTGATCTGTATGATTAGGGAATTGACTGTACAACTATTTTAACAAAGTTCACTGATGCATAAGTCAATCACGCTGCCACTACGTCACACAAGTTGCCGCGCGTGTTAAATAGGTTACGGAACCACGCCCTTCTTAAAAACATATCAAAATGATATATTTTTGTGAATAAATAGTATATTTGCACGTCCTACGACGTGTTTTGACATAGTTGATATGAAAATTAAAGTACTTTTTTCTAATTTATTTAAAATGAATAATCACAATTCACAACTAGAGCATGAATGTTTTTTTTTTTTTTTTTTCGTCCGCTTTCAACTCAGACGAAGTTTCATCTCTGAAACTGAATTTTGCGTGAAAATCCGTTTTTCCAATTTCTTACAATGGCAGCAGCGTGCACATTGTAAATTACTTACACTGGCAGCCGTGTGCTCAATGTACTCGTAATTAGTATTCCTCGCCATACAGGCAGATTTTCTCCGACTTCAGTGGTACTCACGTTATCGTCCTGAGTAAGACCAGGGGACTCGAACAAATGCCGGACAGTAGGTTCGAACCCGAGCTATGAGGCGTCTCACAGCTAGCAGGCCGAGCTACTATCAACTACTCTAGGCAGTCCCCGAGCATGAATGTAAGTTGCGTCGCACAAACAACATGAGGTTCATAATTAGAATATAAATACAATTTGTGACGCCAGCAAGAAACGTATAGTTCACAATTAGAACATAAACACTAATACATCTACAACCATCATTACCAATACCACCATTTCCAGCACCACCACTAGCAACACCACTACTACCAACACCACTACTACCAACACCATCACTACCCACACCACAACTACCAACACCACAACTACCAACACCACAACTACCAACACCATCACTACCAACATGTCCAGCACCACCATTACCAACACCACTACTACCAACACCACCACTACCAACACCACAACTACATACACCACAACTACCAAAACCACTACTACCAACACCATCACTACCAACACCATCACTACCAACACCACCACTACCAACACCACTACTACCAACACCACCACTACCAACATTTCCAGCACCACCACTACCAACACCCTCACTACCAACACCACGGCTGCTAACACCACTATCAACACCACCACTACCAACACCACGGCTGCTAACACCACTATCAATACCACCACTACCAACACCCCTACCACTATCATTACCACCACCACCACCACAACTACCACCGTTACCACCACTACAATTACCCCCACTACCACCACCACCGCTACAACCACCACCACCAACACTACTACCACCACTAGCATCACAACCACTACTAATACCACTACCACCACCATCGCTACGACCACGTCACCATCACTACCACCCCTACCCCCACAATTACCACCACCACTACCCCCACCATTACCACTACCACCCCCATTATCACTACCACCACCATTATCACCACTACCACAATCACTACACCTACAATTACCACCCCTCTCACCACCACCATTACCACTACTACCATCACTCCCATCATCACTACCATTACCACCGCTACCATCACTCCCATCATCACTACCATTACCACCACTACAACTTCTAAACAATCAATTAAAATATAATGATTTGAAATAAAGAACAATTTGATCTTGGAGAAGAAAGGAAGGACGTACAGTCTAACTCTGTACCGGACCCGGAAGTAGCTTAAGACCGGCACTGCATTAAGACACAAAAACTAATAAAACATACTGAAGGTGACAGATAAAGGATGGTGACCTCAAACACCTGATACGGGATATTGTAACAATAGGGTACATGAACTGTAACGAAATGTCGTGAGATGATCAAAAATACTCAAGAGATATTTTCCGTATATGATATTCTGTACTGCTTTCTGTTTCTAGCGTTTATATGTATAGCCTTTCATCGTAAGCGATGATGACAACAGTCTCAGACGTGAGCTGCTGCACCTCTCTGGTGTGTGAGGAGGTGACTGTAGAGTCCAATCTTAGAACACGATCCTCTACCACAGGTGGGACATACATGATCAAGGTTACACATGTGGGTGTTGTGTGTTCTGTCAACGGCACGACGATTCTCAGCTATGCGCCCACTCGCCTATGGTGAGAGCCTTAAACTTGTTCTTCAAGTTGTGTGATTTGTAGTTGTGTTTAGTTGTCTGAAACTTTAACTTGCGCTGTATTTGGATTAAAGTGAGGAAAAGTTGCAGATGCAATGGATACAAAGCAAAAGGCCGGCCACGCAAAATGTGGACCTCAGAGATAACAGAGGAGACGAAAGGCACTATTTATGAAGAACAAACAAGAGCCCATGCTAAAAATCTCTTCTTTCCCTGAAGCTTTGAGGCAATTCAGGATCTGAGAGAGAAAAAAGACAAGGTGCATAGAGAGGCTCGGTCCAGGTGTCTCCTTTTACGACCTGACGCTGAAAGACAAAACAGGATTAGAGAATAGATAGAAAGTTGCGCTATTCGTTAACCTCACTCTCTCGTCCAGGACTATCTGTTTCCAGGGATAAGACAAGTCGAGACGACTGGAGATAGTACAAGGTGCAGAACTTTCGTGCAGGTTAGCGCTTTCATCGTTTTTATATATTCAATTTTTCTAAAAGATGATGTTGCTCTTACAATGCCAAACTACTTCAATCTTCAGATACATTTTAAACATTTTTTTTTTCGATCCAGAAGCACTTGAGCTTTTCAGCTCTTTGGCTCGGTGCCATGGATATCGTAACCTTCGGTTCGGTGCCACGAACACCGTGAATCTGGGGAACCTGTGGCTTTTCTGCCAGTCCGCGGAATTGAACCCGCACACACAGAGGACTAGTTACCCGCAGTCCAACGCGCTACGAACACGCTGGGCAGACGCTAAACATTTAAACAGAGTTCTCTGCGGCTTAGAGGTGACGTGCTTCTCTCTTGTGCCAAAGATAACAAGTTCGCTCCCTCGTGAAGCCATCTGGATATTTGTTCCAGAGATCCCTGATAGCAGTGTAGGTGAGACCGAGTTCCTAGTCCTATCGGAGTCAGACGATACAACATAGGCCCGGTGTTCAATTTGAGCACGTTTTTTTTTTTTTTCTTTCGTCCGCTTTCAACTCAGACGAAGTTTCATCTCTGAAACTGATTTTTGCGTGAAAATCTGTTTTTCCAATTTCTTACAATGGCAGCAGCGTGCACATTGTAAATTACTTTACACTGGCAGCCGTGTGCTCAATGTACTCGTAATTAGTATTCCTCGCCATACAGGCAGATTTTCTCCGACTTCAGAGGTACTCACGTTATCGTCCTGAGTAAGACCAGGGACTCGAACAAATGCCGGACAGTAGGTTCGAACCCGAGCTATGAGGCGTCTCACAGCTAGCAGGCCGAGCTACTATCAACTACTCTAGGCAGTCCCCCAATTTGAGCACGTAAAAGAACTATTACTAGTTCAAAAACCGAGAAGAACACGCTGGAAAGCCGCTGCTCGGGAAAAGTTCATTTTTTTTTTAAATTAAAAATTTCCGAGAAAAAATATCTTTACCATCTTCAACGAATCACATCGAGGACCCTCGCCGCTGTTACAGAGTTCGTGCATTGCAGCTCCGATTTATTCGACACTTTATATTTACTAGGGTAGCTTCCATAGACTTCCACCTCATGCGCCTCTTACGACATGCCTTGTATGTCGCAGTGTTACAATACTTTACTACCCTTACGAACCCCAACAACAAATGGGCGTGTCAATTTCAATGATCTTATCGTATCTATATTTCTATGTCTTGGTCAGGGGCCATGTTTGGCACTGATAGCAGAGAGTTGGAATAAATATACAGTTTATCTGTTGTCGTTAAATCAATGATATCCTTGGTTATAGTTTTAAGAAATTTTGAGCTTAATGTTTTAATTTTTTTTTTAAAAACGTATTTCAACTGGAAAAACAAGTTAGTGTCAAAACTAATTAAAACATAAAATCCACTAAATCTTTATAACGTTTAACGCCTCCAATGATATTACCTCAAGTCTTCCTGGTGTGACACGCCTCCCACAGATTGACAACCACATTTTTTTAGTTTCCAATTACCATTGTAATGTATGAGGAGATGGCGGTAACAATCATATGCGGATTACTATCACATAATCTGCTTGTCAAAATTTAACAATAGGTAAGAGATCTTCTTATAATGTGTCTAAAGATGAACGTATTCGTTACAGCGACAATAGTATAATAGTGACAGAGATTTTTCCTAACGTTCTGAGATAAGAATATGAATTGTGGATTTTGATTGATAACCGACTGATATCACGTCAGAGATGAAGTCCAAAGTGTCCAAACGTGAAGGAATGACGTCATTGCACCGGGTTTTCCCATATGGCTCCGCCCCTGTCGGCAGGGATGGGATGCATCTCCCAGAGCATTGCACAAAGCACGTACTCCGTTGTACATGCAACAATGATAGGCCGCTCATGAAAATAATGCGCATGTTTCTCAGCTTCGATCCCACAATCTTCAGTACGACAGACAAACGACGTGATCGCTTCGCCATTGAGACCCCCACAAAGTTGAAGTGTCTACGTAGAATGCTGGGAGTAGCAAGAAAAGATCGGATTAGAAATGAAGACGTCAGGAAAAAAGTGAGTACAATATCAACACTGAACTTCATCAAGAAACAACAAATTAAATGGTTAGGCTATATAAGTGGATTACCAACAGACTTACAACAATTTGTTTTTGGTTTCTGTAACTACTGTTTTTTTAAATGGATGGGTAGTTAGCCCATCGCACAACCCCAACCTGGAGGACCAGGAGACCACATTTAGTCTGCCCTCTCTCCTTCGACCTTCCCGGCTTGGGTAACCCTGCCGGCATAGCTCTCCGGGTCCCTGAGGTACGCAAGCCCCCACCACTACAGGTAATGGCAATGTCGGAAACTTGGCGAGTCACTAGGGCAAATACAAATAAGATCCAGACCTTTGTCAACGGATGTTTGCGGCGGATTCTCAGATTGAGATAGTATGATAGAGTTACAAACACGGATCTGTGGATAAGAACAGGGCAGGAACCTATGATGACACAGGTCAAGAGGAGAAGATGGCGATGGATAGGCCATACCTTGCGGAAGACACAGTCGAGTGTCACTAGACAGGTGCTCGAGTGGAACCTGCAGGGAAAACGAAAAAGAGGACGCCCTAAGCAGACTTGGAGACGAGGTCTTACTGAGGAGCTGAAGAGTGCTCAATTGACCTGGGAGAACATAAAAAGAACAGCCAGAGACCGAGAAGAGTGGCGAACAACTGTTGAGGCTCTATGCTCCACGAGGAGCGGAGAGGATTAATGATGATGATGATGACCAACATACTTAAAAAGCAATACTATTCCGATACAGTGGATAAAAAAAACGGTCCACTCAAAAGGTGGATCTCATAAATAACAGAGGCGACGAAATACACTGTTTATGAAGTGCGCACAAAAGCCCGTTCCATGTCTCTTCTTATCTTGGCGCTGTGAGGCAGAACAGGATTAAAGAAAAGAAAGGTAGAAAGAGTATGAAAAACATAACAGATCGTGGAAATAACTGAAGTCTTAACAGCAATTTTTGTTAAAAGGGAAAGTGAAGCTATAAATCGGATTGTGTTGTATGTTTATCAAAACAACTGAAAATAGGGAATATTATTTTGACTAGGTGCAGAAATGAGATCAACGGTGTGTATCAGAGACGCACCTTTCATGACGTCATGCAATATTCTCTAATGTTTGAAAATGAAGATGACGGATATGCCGTTTATATCAGTCATGTTCCGTCCGAGTGGTTACCGGGGCCCAAATTTGGGGTGTAAAGAATAGAACCACTGTTACCTGCCACGCATGTCGTAAGAGGCAACTAAGGGGATTTGGCTGAAATCGGATGCACATGTCCTAAACGTGTAGAAGTCATTTAGGGACCATTTAGGGACCTACAAAACCAATGTGCAACGTATATACATTCTTGGCAAAGATCAAACATATCACAAAGAGTGATTACAATTGGTCGTAAAGAACGAACGTAAAGGAGAAGAAGAGATCAGTCATGTTCAGCTTAAAATCTTCAAGTAAATATAACAAAATTGTGTTGGCAGTATTGTACTACATCTGTCGAGCGATGGTGCAACTGAATAAAAACATATTGCTAAATTACCGACAGTTACTGTGTTAATATCTGGTTGCCATGTATGCCAAGATTGAGACTGAAAGATTGCTCTTTATGTGAAGGTTCAACTGAGCAAGTAATTTTGTTCCGTTTTTATTTCTATCATGGAAATTTCAATTTTGTATACAACGAAATATAATGTATACATACAAGAACACACATAGACGGTGAATTTGGGTAGTAAGGCTGGTTTACTGATAAAAATAAATAGTAAGTAAAATTGTGGGCAGATAACATATCGACCAAAAAAAAAAAAAAAAGATAAAAAGACACTGGGAACATGAGACATGTAAAGTAATTTTCTTATAAAGATCGATAGTTAACTGTTGAACAGGTAATATGAAGAAGAAGAAGAAGCAGAAAGAGGTGATGGGTTCATGCGACAGTTAAAGTAAATTATTGATAAAGATAGATATCAACCGGTTGAACAGGTAATATGAAGAAGAAGAAAGGGATGATGGTGACATGAGACAGGTAAAGTCATTTACTTATAAAAAAAACAATAGCGAACTGTTTAGCAGGCAAGATAAAGGAGAAAAAGAAGAGGAAGAAGAAAAAAGAAACGCAGAAGAAAGGGATTCTGGGGTAATGAGACAGGTAAAGTAATTTACTTAAGAAGATCGACCACAGACTGTTTAGCAGGTAAGATAAAGACAAAAAAATAGAAGAAGAAGTAGAAGAAAAAGAAAGGGATGATGAGGACATGAGACAGGTAAAGTAAGTTATTTATAAAGATCGTTGAACATGTAACATGAAGAAGAAGAAGAAGCAGAAGAAAGGGATGATGAGAACATTGCAAACATAAATTCACGGAACATTATAACAGACTTGACAAAACAAATAGAAGAAAATAAAGAAACAGAAGAAGAAGAATGACGAGCTTAAATGAAAAAAAAGACAGGTTAAAGTCGTGTACAGATAAAGACAACTAGTGAAAAGAATACAAACTTACCTGGTGATGTTTCTTTGAAACAAAAACTCTTGAATATTTCACTTCAATAAACAAACAGAAATGTTTGATTCTGTAATCTATTTATTGTTTTATATTCACTGCTAACGCTAACTTATATAATAAATATGATGTTTCACTTTTAACATCTTGAAAGACGTTTCCAAGAAAATGAACAGTAATTAGGATATATTAACAGATGACACGTGTGACGGGACCAATCGGGTCAAATGTCGAACGTAGCAGCCATTATTTACAGATACACATATGAGATACACATACACGTATTTGAGATACACAGACGTGTAGCACGTTTAAACACGTTTTTTTAATGAAATATTTACAAGAATGAAACTCTTAGTGAGTAATAATCAGCGAATTGCAATCGGATCTAGATATTTTAATTGTTTACAGTAATCAGAATACCAGTGTTTAAAGGGTTTTTAAGTCGAAGGATTGACTTCATTGCACCGGGTTTTACCCCATATGGCTTGGTCCCTCTTCGCAGAAATGGCACGCCACCTGCCGAGAGTATTGCACAAAGCACGAACTCCGTATCTCCAGCAATAATCCTAGGGGTCTTTGGAAAAAATTGCACTCGTGAACAGAACTGAGCGGTTCGGATTCGAACCCACTACCTTCCACTCACAAGGCAAGGTTTAACCAGCACAGATACCTTCCTCACAAGGCAATGGCTTAACCCCTTAGCCACAGAGATACCCACAAGGCAAAGGCAACCCATAGCACGAGACCTAAAGACCCATACCGGTGTTATTTTATTCTTTCAGCCCCAGCAATTTTTACCTTACCGATCTGCATATCCTTATTAAGAAAGTTAGTTTCTAACAGCGTCCCTCATTACACATATTGTTTCAGATAATAATAATTATTTAGCAACTATCACTAGCAAAACATAAAAACAAAGAATTGTAGCTTTACAAAATACAAAAATAATATACAGAACGTTTCGACCAACAAAGCCTTTATCAAGTCCGTTCTAGAAATCTCTTTTATCCCAACGTTGTGAGGCAAAACAGGTTTAGAGAAGAAAAAGAAAAGATTGTCATGGGAGGGTTATTATACAGAAGCGAAAGCTATACAATGACCCACAACAACATACTCAACCTGCAGACATTCCAGACTAAATGTTTACAAAGAATCATGTACATTTTCTTGCTAACTACGATAGAAAATGGAAACATTTTAAAAGGAACAAACTGTGCGTCATTGGAGACCATCTATTGAAAGCAGAAAGTAGAAGTGGATTGGTCACGTGTGTTGTATGACATTGATTTAAGTCAGCTCTCCATTCTCCTCTTCTTCTCTTCCATCATTTACTTCTTTATGGAAGTGTTGGGGGGCATTGATCTTGTGCGTGCTTGTTTTAAGGCACTTAGACTTCATCAAGAAACAACAAATTAAATGGTTCGGTCACGTAAGCAGATTACCAACAGACAGTGCACCTCAAAGAGCAATGCTGCTCCGATACAATGGGTACAAAGCAAAAGGCCGGCCACGCAAAAGATGGACCTCAGAGATAACAGAGGCGACGAAAGAGACTATCTACGAAGCGCATACTAGGGCCCGTTTTAGAAATCTCTTCCTGACCTGACGCTGTGAGGCATACAGGATTCGAGAAAGAAAGAATCAATCAAGTGCCATGCCTGCCGGCGTAGGCGATCATGTCTCTCCACAACTCTCTTTGCTTGGTGCATGTAATCAGTTCTGACGTCGATATTTTGTCGAACCATGATGTCAGGCCATCCAACATCTTCTCCCTCTGTCTTCCACGATCTCTCCTTCCCTGAATTTTACCTGTAGTCACCAAATGTTCTAAACCTTCTCTTCGCATTATATGCCCGAAGAACCTTGATTGTCGGATTCTTATTCTTTTGATAAGGTTTCTTTGTGTGCAGGCCTGATTTAAAACCTCCACGTTTGTTTTCTTTGCTGTCCATGGAATTCTCAACATTCTTCTGTAAAACCACATCTCTGTGGCTTCCAATGATCGTATTGATTGTTTGTTCAGTGTCCATGATTCGCTGCCATAAATAAGAATTGGTTCAATATAGCATTGGAGTACTCGTTTTCGCAGTGTCATTGGTAGTGAGTTCACGCATAGTGTGTTCTTCATTTTCAGAAAGAAAGAAAGAACTTATAAACTGATAGTAATTTTGTAAGGCTGTTCTTCATGCCATCGCTCCATCTTTTGCGTGGTCTTCTTCTTGCTTTGTACTCGTTTTTCTGTGTGGCTCTCTGTGGTAGGCAATATCAGAGCACTCCCCATTGCACTGGGGATATAGAATTGATTGATTCATTTATATGACCGTCATTTGTGCACTTCGATGAGTATGTGTTCCGATCATGTGTCCTCCTATCTCGTTCTTACACAGAAAAATCGCATATGCTGTGCGTGAACTCAGTAACACCGTCGAGGGTACCCTATGTAATTGTAAAGATGGTGAAGATATTTTTGTATAAATTGTATTTTTAATCTTTTCTAATGAATTTTGCCCGAGCAGCGGCTTTTCTTCGTGCTCTTCTCGATTTTGAACTGCCAATGGTTTTTTATGTGCTCAAATTAAACACTGGACCTACGTTTTATCGTCCGTCTCTGATGGCACTTGGAACTCAATCTCACCTACACTGAGATCAGGGATCTCTGGAAAAATATCCAGATGGCTCCAGGAGGGAGCGAACCTGGTACCTTTGACACGAGAGACGAGCACTTAACCTCTACGCCACAGATATCTCTTGTGTATCATTGAAGACCCTCATTGAAAGAAGAAGAAGAAGATAGAAGTGGTTTGGTTATGTATGTCGTATCCCGGTAGGGACATTGGTTCGGACAGCTCTCCATTGTCAAGCGCATATAAACAGAAAACCTGAACGATCAAATGAAACACGAAGATAAACGTAGAACACAGGGTCTCTGTGGCTAAGTGGTTAAGCCCTTTGCCTTGCGAGTCGAAGGTCGTGGGTTCGAATCCGGACCGCGGCCTTCTGTTCACGAGTGCAGCTTTTTCCAGAGACCCATAGGATTGTTGCCGGAGCTACGGAGTTCGTGATTTGTGCAATACTCTCGGCAGGTGGCGTGCCATTTCTGCGGAGAGGGACCGCCATATGGGGTAAAACCCGGTGCAATAAGTCAATCCTTCGGCTTTAAAACCTTTTAAACGTAGAACAGGGAGGTGAAAGATTGTGGCCTAACGTTGAAAACAATTTGTGCGATGTACGAAAACCTACAAATCAAGTCTGGGTAGAGCGGATCAGATCAGATCGGGAGAAAACCGAGGGAGGCTGCGGTGACACGTAATAAATTGACGTGTTTTTTTTTTTTTTTTCCCGATCCAGAAGCACTTGAGCTTTTCAGCTCTTCGGCCCAGTACCATAAACATCGTAACCCTTCGGTTCGATGCCACGAACACCGTGAATCTGGGGAACCTGTGGCTTTTTCTGCCATCCCGCGGAATTGAACCCGCACAAATAGAGGGATAGTCACCCTGCAGTCCAACGCCTACAAACACGCTGGGCAGGCGGGCAAATTGACATTTAAGGACAAAGACACGTATGTATGGTATCAATAAGCAAGCAAAAATGAATAATAAGATGATAAAACTAACAAAAATCAACATATCGATTTTAAGTCTTCTTCAGAAATATACAAAAACAAGCAATGTTCATTTAGAATTCATTGTTTGTTTTTGTATGTTCCCTGAAGAAGACATAGTCGATACGTTGGATTTTAGTTTTATCAAACAATTGGTAGAAAGGTGGAGGAACAGCAACAATGGAAATCTTTTGTGGTAGTTTTATGTGTCAAACAGGACACACAGAGTATATAAGGTTAGCTATAACGTGACACTTGTTTTAGTGGTTCTCAATGTACTATTTTATTCCAAGCTTTTGTATCTTATTTTGAGTATTCTCATTGTTTTTTTGTTTTGTCAATTTTGTTATCCAAACCATTATTTCTACTTCTGTTGTTCAGTTGTTCTATTGACACTGTAATTGTAGCAATGTAATGTTCAATATTTTTTAGTGTGCATCGAAACCTGGAGAGAGCCGCGGTAGCGTAGTTGTTAGTGAACTCGCTTCTCATGGCTGGTGGTCTGGGTTCAACTCCGGCAGTGCGCGTGGAATTTTTCCCGACCGCGACGGCTCTCAGGTCGACCCAGCCTCAACTGGGTACCAGACAGGCTCTGGGAAAGTAAAGGCGGCCGGCGTGATGCTGACCACATCACCCATCGTTTGCGAACGGTCAATGAAAAATACAGGCCTAACACTGTATTGCCCTATATACCACGAGGTATGAAAGGGTTCCTTTACTTTTACTTTTTTATCGAAACCTGGTGTTGTGTAAAGTCTGGGAACACTTGATTCTTACAGCAGCGGTTCAGTGTTCTTAAGGAAAGACGATCCCATTTTGTATTGTCTCTATTATCTCCCCTTAGCAAGGGAGTTCCAAGTTTCAGAATGGGGATGGATTCAAGCGGTAGGGGTGTGTACTTCGAATGGTTTGATCTGGGCCTGTTTGTCGGTGATTGAGATTTAAAGTTGGTCGGGTGAGATAGTGTCCCCGTGTGTTTTCAAGGCGTGACCTAGTTATACTTTTTCAGCAAAGTTTTCAGATTTTTCTTGTTTTGTCAATAAATGCATCAAGTCTGTCTGTCTGTCTGTCCGTCTGTCTGCATGGCTGTCCTAATCTGTTCTGACTTGTCGTGTCTGTCTGTACTCTCTGTCGTGTGTGTCTGTACTCTATGTCCTGTTTGTCTGTACTTTTTGTCTGCATGTCTGTATTCTCTGTCCTGTCTGTCTACACTCTATGTCCTGTCTGTCTGTATTATATGTCCTGTCTAACTGTACTCTCTGTCCTGTCTTTCTGTATTCTCTGTCCTGTCTTTCCGTACTCTTGTCCTGTCTTTCTGTACTCTCTGTCCTGTCTTTCTGTACTCTCTGTCCTGTCTTTCTGTACTCTCTGTCCTGACTTTTCTGTCTGTACTGAGGAAAAACATTTTAATTGGTAGGTTCTCTTGTTTTGTCGTCGCACTGCTACCCGATTGTTACCCAGTGTCGTGGTTTTCTGTTTTTGTCTTGCGCTGTTCTAGTGGCTTGAGTGATAGTTATATTTTGCCTTTTTACAGGATTCTGCTATGCCATCTAACCATCTTTTTCGTGGTCTTTCTCTCGCCTTCTTTCCTGATGTTCTGTTGTAGAAGACTCTATATACTGTGGAGTTTGGATGCATTCTTTTTAAGTGGCTAAACCACTTCATTCTTTATTTCTCAATGTAATTCAAGCAAGGTTATGTGCTAACTTTATTTCTTATGCTTGTGTTGGTGACTGTCTTTTCTGAAGTTGGTATCTTTTCGTAGGTATCGCATTTCACATTTAGTTATTTTTTTGTGTCTGTAATTTTTTCATTGTCCATGTTTGGCAATGTAACACAAAGTAGGCATGAAAGTGATGTTAATCATCTGTAGTTTAGCTGTCAGTTTGACGTGTGTGTGCCTTAACAATGGGCTAGCTAGATGGTAGGTTACTTTGCGAAAATGGACAAGACCAGATTCGCATAATAATGTCTTATCAAAAAGTAGTTTTCCTGATTGAAAAACCAAATCTGGCGCTCACCTGTCCCTGATTGATGGAGAATCGTCAGACACTCTTCTTCTTCTTTGCGTTCGTTCTTTACGACTAATTTTAATCACTCTTTGTGATATGTTTGATCTTTACCAAGAAAGATCTTTGCTAAGAACGTGTATACATTGCACATTGGTTTGGCAGGCCCCTAAACGCATAGACTTCTACACGTTTAGGACACGTGCATCCGATTTCAGCCAAACCTCCTTAGCCGCCTCTTACGACATGCGTGGGAGGTAACAGTGGTTCTATTCTTTACACCCCAAATTTGGGCCCCGGTAACCACTCGGGCGATATCAGACACTAAAATCCTTCAATACTAGGTACAACATAAATACAATATGATATTCTGTTGAATAGCAATAGACTAGCTGCAGAAGAAGAAGAAGAAGATGCAGAAACGTAAAGGTCTTTCTTATCTTGACCACGGTCTACAATGGGTGGTCTGCGTCTGACTTTGCATACATCAGAATTGCTGGTCGTTTAGCCCCTCCTAGAAAAGACCAAAAGGGAAGATTAGTTGCCTGCGGACAATAGAACACACAAGCCAATCCCACCTCCTAGGTGTGTAGACCGGGAAACTTTGTCCACGACGTCAACGACTAAGAGGGATCTAGCTTGCATAGATGGAATAGGCTCCCCTAAGTCAGGTTTAACAAAATATTTAGCAAGGCAAACCTGAATCTTCTTCGAACCATCCATATCGACCACTTGTTAACTACTCTATGTGATCTGTATATGATCTGAGCCTAAGAATGGTTGTACGTTGTGCCAGTTATAGGCCTACAAGTAGGCCAACATATCCTATTTCTGCGACACTTTTTATTTACTAGGGTAGCTACCCTACGCACCTACCTCTGTCGCCTCTTACGGCATGCCTTGTAAGTCGCAGTGGTACTATTCTTTGCTTACTTTGAGGGCCCCGGCATAGCACGGGTGGAACCCGAATTAAAAGCATACAGAAACCGGACGATGTTACCTACGGGACTGTATGCGCTTTCGCTATCCCTTTCGCTACTACATACTTTCTGAAGGCTGAGCTAACATTAGCTACTCTTTGTTTCTAGGTCACAAACGTGAATGTACGCCTATAATAGTGACAGTATCAATGTATAACGTGTTAACGCGTCTTTAACCAACAGAGGAGGCCCGTCTGCCCAGCGTGTTCGTAGCGCGTTGGACTACGGGTGACTATCGCTATGTGTGTGCGGGTTCAATTCCGCGGGATGGCAGAAAAAGCCACAGATTCCCCAGATTTACGGTGTTCGTGGCACCGCACCGAAGAGTTACGATGACCATGGCACCGAGCTGAAGAACTGAAATGCTCAAGTGCTTCTGGATCGAAAAAAAACCAACAGAGGAGAGATAATAACAGACGTGTTAATGCGTCTTTAGAAGTGAATGGGAAAAACGTATACATACGTCCTTAGCAATTAAAGGGTTAACTAACACAAAGAACTCACACTCTAAGACACAAATCAGACACCGACCACAAAGAATGATTTAACAGGTAGTTGATGTACAGCGATCGAGGAGAACCAAAGACATTGACATCACTCATCACATTTACATCAATCCAGTTAACAGGTCCAAGCGTCACGTTACCTATAGTTCCAAGTAAAACATTATCTGATACAGTTTGACATCAGTGACGTAACAGGATATTCCAAAGTTATCGCGACAATAACACCTCACTAACTTAATAACTTGATCTTAATTATTACTTTTCTTCAGGATTTTCTGTTGACTCGTTTTTTCCCCCTTTTCATAAAAACGGATATTTCCGCAAGACAGCGTAGGTTAGAAGACGTGGCCAACTGTAAAGAAAAACCGACTAGATCAGTCAAGAAATCGGGATGCTGCCTGTCTTGGCAGCATCCTATCCAGATCAGCAAACATAGACTCTGAGGTCAACAATAGGATATCCAAAGCCAGTGCTGCGTTCAGAAGGTTGCGTGTGGCTGTGTGGGAGCTGAAGAGGATAAGCATTGCTACAAAGCTGAAAGTTTACTGGGCTATAGTGCTAACCACGCTGCTGTACGCCAGCAAGACATGGACAGTATATAGCAGGCACGCAAGAAAACTCTAAACCACTTCAACACAAGCTGTCTACGCAGAATAATAAAAATAAACTGGCAGGACAAAATTCCAGATACCGAAGTCCTCATAACAGCAATTCTCCCAAGAGTCAACACTCTGTTAAGAAGGCCCAAGTGAGATGGGCCGGTCACGTTGCTCAGAGGCCTGATAAACGCATCCCAAAACAGTTGATGTATGGCGAGCTTGAAGAGGAGGACTTTAACTGGTGGACAGAAAAATCGCTTTAAAGACACTCTTAAAATGTCTCTAAAATGCTTCGATATAGACACCACATGCTGGAATCCCTGGCGCAAGATCGCAAAATGTGATGCTGTAACAATGCAGGAGGTGCTCGCATAGCTGAGAGTCGTCGTGCCGTTGAGGTACAGAGAAAACGAGTCGTGCGAAAAAATAGAACACGCAACACCCACATGGTCTAACCTTGATCATGTATGCCCCACCTGTGGTAGGGGACTGTTCTTCGATTGGACTCTACAGTCACCTCCACACACCAGAGAGTGCAGCAGCACACGTTTGAGACTGTTGCCATCATCGCTTGCGATGGACGGCTATCATTATTATTATAAAGTAATCGGGAATTCCTGTTTGATGGTGGTTTACTTTTACACATGTCTGAAAGAACATTGCTGAGCTACATTGAAATTTTACTCAAATCTTTTAATACATGTTTTTTTTTTAAAATTAACCCTTACACTCCGTATTTTTTTTTTACTTCTGGACTTTTTTTCTATGTGTACTGAACTAGCCTTCATGCACCGAATACATCGAAAGACAACAAGTGCAGTGATTTGAACATTTAATGAGAATGAAATACAACCAACCACCAATAACAGCATACCTTAAAAAGAGATCAGGTACTGGAACTAAGGAAAGACCAAGAAAAAGATGGATTAGACAATATCAAGACCACACTACATAAACACGGATATAACAAAACAAGGGCGACTCATCTGGCCCTAGAACGCAAATTAAAGCTCCCATCCTACGCTTAACGGCAAGAGTGGACAGCCAACTCCATCTTCCACCTGGGAATAGATAATAGACAAAAAACGGAACTAGCCGTGAGCGTCTGTATCTTAAGCTGTAGTGAACTCCATCACAACCCAAGCGTACCTGGTTCAAACTCCGTGGCAGGCAATTTGGAAGCAAATTCGTTTCCATTGGATTTTTTTACGAAAGGTAATAATAGACCTCACCGTGCAGAAAGCCATGACAAACTACTGAACGTATAAGTTTTGCCTAGAAAAATCACCGACTCGTTTACTGTTGTCGATGGGTACGTCCTGTAAAGGATATGCTACGATTTTCATTTCAGATTACATGATACATCTAGCATTTATTATGAAGAACACATAGGTTGACAGCATGTCCTACAACACTACGATATCGAACTGTTATATCTATCTAACAGATAACACCACTGTTGTCACATAAAGAGATATCGCTAACCAGGTACTGGGACAGTTAACACCACTGTTGTCACATAAAGAGATATCGCTAACCAGGTACTGGGACAGTTAACACCACTGTTGTCACATAAAGAGATATCGCTAACCAGGTACTGGGACAGTTAACACCACTGTTGTCACATAAAGAGATATCGCTAACCAGGTACTGGGACAGTTAACATCACTGTTGTCACATAAAGAGATATCGCTAACCAGGTACTGGGACAGTTAACACCACTGTTGTCACATAAAGAGATATCGCTAACCAGGTACTGGGACAGTTAACACCACTGTTGTCACATAAAGAGATATCGCTAACCAGGTACTGGGACAGTTAACACCACTGTTGTCACATAAAGAGATATCGCTAACCAGGTACTGGGACAGTTAACATCACTGTTGTCACATAAAGAGATACCGCTAACCAGGTACTGGGACAGATAACACCACTGTTGTCACATAAAGAGATATCGCTAACCAAGTACTGGGACAGATAACATCACTGTTGTCACATAAAGAGATATCGCTAAAACTGGAAGAACAATCTCACTAAGAACGATTTTCTGGCCAACACATGTGTCACAGGTTCAAACACTGGGCAGTTAACAACAGCTAATGAGCGAAAATCATAACGACTGAGATGAGGTGTCTTAGAAACTGAGGTGTGACAATAAGAGACAAAGGTAATTAGAAATGAAGAAATCAGAAAAGACTGGATGTGAAACCAGTTATCAATTCATAAAAGAACAACAGATTAAGTGGTTTGGACACATGACAAGAATGCCAAGGTATCACCTACCACAGAGAGCCACACAGAAAAAGTATAATGAGTACAAATCAAGAGGAAGACCACGCAAAAGATGGATCGAGGGTATCAAGAACAGCCTTACGAACACGAATATCAGCTTACAAAGTGCATTAAAACAAGCACACACAAGATCACTACGCCCCCCAAACCCTCCCCAACACTTCTACAGGGTGTTCAAGATAATAGCAGCATGTGAATGGAGTCAATCTGGCATATATGTATGAAAATGAGAAGGTTCAGTTATGACGTAGTATAGGTCAAGGTTATGTGACTGTGTGTAATTGTAGTGCGGGAAGGGGCGATGAACAAATGTGACGTAGACGAGCTAGTCAGAACCTGTTAAATAGTCATAAACATACGCGATGATTATCGGCAACTTTGAGTCAATGGGGCTGCTTTAATCTTGAAACCCTATAAGAGTAAATTGGAAGAGAAGAAGATATCATCTACCGCTAGTCTGTCATCTCAGCTTCTATCGATCGCCTATGTCGTTATCTATCACTAGAGTCGTAGTCTGTCTTCTATTACGTTCTCGTGTCTTATAGCATCATCTATGTAGCAGTCAATGCGCAATTGTCTTCTATTCTGTCAGTGTTATTGTCCTTCCTCTGTGTTGTCGTCAACTGTTTGCCATCCCGGTATAGAAGGATGACTATATTCTTCTACAACTAGGACTAGGAAGAATCAGAGTAGGGGAAAACGTTTTTTTTTATAGAAATAGTAATGATGTAATCCTTATGCTTCAGAAGCTAGTACAGTGGTTTTGAAATGTTTATGTATAATTTTTTATTTAATTTCCTAGCTCTCCCTCACTACAGGTAACTAATAAAGTTCAGAGATATTTACTTTCTGCGATACTTTTTCTGTGTCGCTTACCACAGAGCGCCACACTCAAAGTATATCTTTCTCCTTCTCTTCCACCATTTACTTCTTTATAGACGTGTTGGGGGAAAAACGTAGTGATCTTGTGTGTGCTTGTTTTAAGGCACTTTGTAAGCTGATATTCATTTTCGTAAGGCTGTTCTTGATGCCGTTGCTCCATCTTTTACGTGGTCTTCCTCTTGCTTTGTACTCATTACACTTTTTCTGTGTGGCTCTCTGTAGTAGGTGATACCAGGGCATTCTTGTCAGATGTCCAAACCATTTAGTCTGTTGTTCTTTTATGAGAAAAAGCACAGAAAAAGATTAACGAGTACAGAGCAAGAGGAAGACAACGCAACAGATGGAGTGGCGGCATCAAGAACAGCCTTACGAAAATGAATATCAGCTTACAAAGTGCCTTAAAACAAACACACACAAGATCACTATGTGCCTCCCCCAACGCTTCTATAAAGAAGTAAATGGTGGAAGAGAAGAAGAAGATAGTTTAAAAGTTTGTGGCAGTGGCAGTTGTTTTATCTGACTGTCAGTCGAGGGTTTAGAAGATCCAGAGTGGCAGGTTACGGTATGAGTGGATATCGTCTATAAATGTTTCCAACCTACAGAGGCTCATGTGGATCTACTGTCCTGGTTATACGGGTGTTCGCGGCAATGATAGAGTGGACAGGCTTGCATTTCTTCTTCTTTTTCTTTGCGTTCGTTCTTTACGACCAATTTTAATCACTCTTTGTGATATGTTTGATGTTTGCCAAGAACGTGTATACGTTGCACATTGGTTTGGTAGCCCCTAAACGCATAGACTTCTACAAGTTTAGGACACCTGCATCCGATTTCATCCAAACTTCCTTAGTCGCCTCTTACGACATGTGGCAGGTAACAGTGGTTCTATTCTTTACCCCAAATTTGGGCCCTGGTAACCACTCGGGCAAGGATTGCATTTGAAAGCGTCGATTATCGGAGAGTTTAGAATATGTAAGGGGGATGTTCTTCGATGTATTGGCTATCTACTGTTGAACGAGGACACTAAACTAGATGTTTAATCTGTCCAGTGATTTAAAGAGTTTGGAATTGCACATTGTATAAGTAGAGTTGGATGCTTGAGGAGCAGAGAGAGGAATGTGTTTAACCAGCAAGCCATAGGAACCATTAGCATGTATACTCTTCGAAATCTGTTGGGGGAGACTGAGCAAATATGGGTATGACCTGTGTGCTATAACGTCGGTTTAGTAACCATAGTTCTAATTCAATTAATCTTCTTTTTCTTCTTTTGTCAGTACACTGTTACCGGGTTGTTAACCCAGTGTCGTGGTTTTATGTATTTGTCTTGCGATTCTCTGGTGACTTGTGTTGTCAGCACACTGTTACCGGGTTGTTAACCCAGTGTCGTGGTTTTATGTATTTGTCTTGCGATTCTCTGGTGACTTGTGTTGTGAGCACACTGTTACCGGATTATTAACCCAGTGTCGTGGTTTTATGTATTTGTCTTGCGATTCTCTGGTGACTTGTGTGATGGTTTTCTTAGTTCCCTGGCAGAATTCAACTTCTGTCAGCACACTGTTACCGGGTTGTTAACCCAGTGTCGTGCTTTTATGTATTTGTCTTGCGATTCTCTGGTGACTTGTGTTGTCAGCACACTGTTACCGGGTTGTTAACCCAGTGTCGTGGTTTTATGTATTTATCTTGCGCTTCTCTGGTGACTTGTGTTGTCAGCACACTGTTACCGGATTGTTAACCCAGTGTCGTGGTTTTATGTATTTGTCTTGCGCTTCTCTGGTGACTTGTGTTGTCAGCACACTGTTACCGAGTTGTTAACCCAGTGTAGTGCTTTTATGTATTTGTCTTGCGCTTCTCTGGTGACTTGTGTGATAGTATTCTTAGTCCCCTGGCAGAATTCAACTACGTTATCTATCCACCTTTTCCTCGGGCTTCCTCTCGCCTTCCTTCCTGATATTTTTTGTGGAAAGCTTCATAGGCAGTTTGGTCTGTTCGTATTCTTACTAAGTGGCCAAACCATTTCATTCTCTGTTTCACTATATAATTCAAGCACGGTCTTGTTCCAACCCTTTCTCTGATGCTGGTATTCGTTACTCTGTCGATTCTTGTGTTGTTGGTGACTTTGTGGAGACATCTCATTTCGCATGTTGCTATTTTCTGTGCATGTTTCTTATTCATTGTAATCAATGAATAATTAGTCAGAAAGAAAATTAGATAACTTTGAGAATAAATGTCTTAGAAGAATATTGAACCTCAAATGGTCAGATTTCAGACCCAATACACAAATAAGACAAGAGACCAAGCAAGAAAATGTATCAAATTTTATAAGAAAGCGCCGCTGGAACTACATCGGCCACACACTTAGAATGGATGAGAGAAGACTCCTTACCAATCCCTCATATGGACACCAGAGGGAAAAGAAAACGAGGAAGACCAAGAGAGACTCTGCGTAGAACCATCACCAGAGAAGGCTCAACGATGGGCCTAGTAAACATTAAAGACCTAAAACAGATAGCAACGAACCGCGAGACATGGAGAACTATGACCTCTGCCCTATGCGCCGCCCACAGGCCCAAGAGGAAAGACTAACTAACTAATGTTCGAAAATGTGGACCCCCCCCATCTTTCAAACTGGTTTCAACATTTTTGTACAAAATAATTACCATATTTTTGTACAAAATAATTACCATATTTTTGATGATACCTGCAACTAATCTCTGATTGTTTAAATGATTGATAAGAGCATCGCCATTGTATTTTAATGAATAGTCATCTGTGCTAAGATCTCATCGGAAATGCTCGGTAGCACTGATGAGGTCCCCCGATATAATTTTTAATTAAAAAATTTGTGTCGGAATTTATTTCTCTTGTAAAAGAGTTTTGCCCGTGCAGCGGTTTTACAGCCACCTCATCGTTATTTTAACTGTCAAAGATTGCTGACGTACGTAACTTAAACACGGGAACTGTCCATCAGGCTATGCCGGGAACGCAAAGGAAACACGGGAACTATTTTTTTTAACGTAATATAACGAAAAGGTACTGCAGCGTTAGGTTTGATAAAAGCGTGTCTAAGTTGTGTTCCCCTACCAATCAAACAAAAAAAAAACCAAACAAAATGGCTATCTTTCGTGGCAGAATAAAAATCCTGCAACTTTTCACTTCTTGGATTAGATCTCTTCCTTCTAGATATTTTCAAGTTATTCTAATGTTTATATTTTTGTTCTGGGTTTGGAGATTATCGTCTCTTTAAACCGAGACACACATTTTCAACCTAACTACGAACCTTGTTTTGGTTATATCAGAGCGGTACTATATTTTAGTTTACTACATTATAGTTAGTTAGTTTGTTCCTTTCATGCCAAAGGCGGCACATAGGGCAGAGGTTTTAGATCTCCATGTAATGCGGTTCGTTGCTAGCAGTTGGAGATCTCGTATGGTTTACATCCCAGTAGTTTACTTTCTTGTAGTATTGTTCTTTGAAGAGTGGTCTTAGGTCTTCCACGTTTTCTTTTCCCAACTGGTGACCACATAAGGACTTGTTGATTTAGTCTCTTTTCGTCTGATCTAAGAACATGACCTAAATATTTCCACCTTCGTTTCCTTATAATATTTGATACGGGTTGTTGCTGTGTTCTATCTCTCACTGTGTTGTTCGAAACGAAAACACTCCATTTTACTTTTAATAATTTTCAGAGACATTTATTCTCAAAGCTGTCCAGTTTCTTATCAATTTTCTTTGTTGAATTCCAACTTTCACAACCGTAGGTCATAGCGGCATATAATAGTTCCTCTCGTACCGTTATACGTTACATAGGACCTGCAAGTAATTTCTCCATACCGCTCTATCCTGGGCAACTCGCTCAAATCTCCTCCATGGAACGGAGACCGATATTTCCTGCCTCTCTCAGCAAAGTTCGTTTCAGGGTCTCCTTAGGTCGACCTCTCTTTCTTGAACGGTATAGGAAACAAATATCATAGCGGTATAGGCAACACATTTGAAAAATAAGAAACAATTCCTCTCGAAGAATCCAAACTATAATCCCATTATAAACTGTTTGTTATGTAGGGGACTAACGCCGCAGAGGAACGCCACTTTTAACCTAAGGACGAACCTTGTTTTAGTTATATTAGAGCAACAAGTTATAGGCAACAAATATGAAAATAAATAAATAACTCCTTTCGCAGAATTCAAGTTATAATGCCATTCTAAATTTTTTTATGCAGGGGCTGAAGTCTATTTAAGCCGAGACACGCTACTTTCAACCTAAGGATGAGATTTTTTGGTTATATCAGTGCGGTATAGGCCATAAATCTGAAAAATAAGAAATAACTCCTTTTGCAGAATCCAAACTATAATGCCATTCTAAATTTAGAACCCAATCCTTATATACCACGAGGTCGTCTGCGATTGGTTAAAGTCTTAAGTGAAGTCAAGTCATTCATATTATTATTGCTCTCCCCCAACCCCTAACTCCATTCTCATACCCACCTCCACCCCTGCGCCATCCCTCGTTCTACCCCCTCTATCCCGATGAAACCTCTTAAAACTACCCGTCCTTAAAATTGTTTCATCGAACTGCTGGAATGTTCCACTGTTAACGTCGCTCGACAAGGCGATACAGCGTAAAAAGTACTACTGGTAATCCTGGACGAGAGAGTGAGGTTGAAGAATAGCGCAACTTTTCCTCACTAAATTCAAATACAACGCAAGCTACAGTTTCAGACAACTGATTGACAAAAAATGCTGTTTTGTGTGTGTTTTTCCCAGAAGCACTTGAGCTGAAAGCTCTTCGGCTCAGTGCCATGGACATCGTAACCCTTCGGTTCGGTGCCACGAACACCGTAAATCTGGGGAACCTGTGGCTTTTCTGCCAGTCCGCGGAATTGAACGCGCACTCACAGAGGACTTGTCACCCGTAGTCCAACGCGCTACGAACACGCTGGGCAGACGGGCGAGGTTAGACTTAATGAATTGGTGTTTTAGGACAAAGTCACGTGTGTATGGTATCACATAAGCAAGCAAAATGAATAGTGAAATCATAAAACTAACACAAATCCAATGTTTCGACTATAAGTATTTTTCAAGGAAACATACACACACACAATGCATACTAA
Organism: Arion vulgaris; assembly: GCA_020796225.1. Lineage (NCBI taxonomy): Eukaryota > Metazoa > Mollusca > Gastropoda > Stylommatophora > Arionidae > Arion > Arion vulgaris. The sequence continues at coordinate 12,263,739 of CM036772.1, forward strand.
ACAAACTAAATCATGGATATAAATAGGATGGGTGACTAAAGATTGATATGAGTTCATACTTACCCGAACCTAATTAAGCCGACTAGCTCAGAAAGGAAATCGGAAATTCATTTTTTTGGGGCGACTGACTATTATATATTTGATAGAAGGTTGTAAGCTTTATTGTAATTTTACTTAATTCCTTGAGCCGCAATCCCAAAACAGTTGATGTATGGCGAACTTGAAGGGGGCAGATGATCAGTTGGTGTACAGAAAAAAAGTTTTAAAGGTACTACTAAAGTGGCTCTAAAATGTTTCAATATATACACCGATTCCCATGCGAATGGTCTCCAATTGTGATCTCTGCCGTAATACAAGAGGAACTCATGTAGTTGAGTGTCGTCGTGCTGGTGTGGTGCAGAGAAAGCAAGCTGTGAGAAAAAGACAAAACACACACAACACCCACATGTCTAGCCTTGATCGTGTATTTCACACCTATGGTAGGGGATTGAGTTTCAGAATTGGACTCTACAATCACCTCCGCACACACCAGAGAGGTGCAGCAACACACGTCTGAGAATGTTGTCTTCATCGCTAGCGATGTACGGTTATTATTATGAGTCCATGGTTATTTATTCTTGAAAAGTGTTAATAACACTGCTATTCTTTAGAGTTAAATTTAATGTATGGCATTATACAAGGTGTTCAACTTAAAAGCAGCCTATGAATGGAGCTAATCTGGCATATATGTATGGAAATGAGAAGGTTCAGTTATGACGTAGTATAGGTCAAGGTTGTGTGATGGTGTGTAATTGTAGTGCGGAAGGGGCGATGAACAAATGGGACGTAGGACGAGCTAGTCAGAATCGGTTTAAATAGCACATAAACACAACGCGATAGGTTATGTGGCAACTTTCGATTTGTCAATGGGGCTGCAATTATCTTGAACACCCTGTATAACTTTGATGTCGCATATTTTGTTATTTATTTAATGAATTCATCTTTATCTAGCAATATCGGAAAAAGAGAGTCACGTGATTTGAGTAGTCCGATTTCCAAGAATTTCTAACGGAATTCGTCGATCTTATGTTTAGTTTAGTTTAGTTTAGTCGTCGGATCACCATCACTGCGTCCAACAAATTAGTCCATAAGTGCTCCGATCTCTCCCTCAGTATGTCCATCAGCGTGTGGCGACTAACGACACCGGTTCTTTGTTGGTTTACAATTCTTCTTTGTCTGCCAGCATAGCGTTCTTGTCGAGCTACACCACACTTAACTTTGAGTTCTTGCAGTCTGGTTAGTGTTGTGGATTCACCGCTATTACGTGAATCATGTACATCTTATGTTATCAGAGGCCAGCATTATACGTTACATATGACATGTAAGCAGTTTATCTATGCCCTACTATCATGGGCATCTCATTCAATACCATCTATGGTGAGCGACTACTGCAGACTGATTACGAAATCAGCTACGAGGAGGCCAAAACAACCACCGGATGGCGATATAGAGAAAAGTGGTCGATAGAACACCCTCAACACAGCGTCAGAGACGGGTACTATGGTATGTCCCGTAGCGAATAAGCTGTTATATTCCGCCTTCGTACCGGCCATAACAGACTCCGGGCCCACATGTACAACAAATTTAAAATTGGCACAACTAGCCTGTGCCACTGTGAAGAAAAGGCGGACATGACGGCAGAGCACCTACTGCAAGACTGCTAACAGTCCTGAGAAACGAAACCTGCCCCGAAAATAACGAGTGTAATGAGAAGCTGTAAGGAGGGACCCCTAAAAACAACAGCAGAAGTCATGAAAAAAATCTGGTACATCAGTCTAAGCGGGGATCGCGAGAGAGAGAGGGAGAGAGAGAGAGAGAGATACAATTCTATTCATGTGGAAATCTGATTCATGCAGCCTTAGCATTGGTGTGTTTTACGTCACATCTTCAGCACCATTTAGAACTCTGGTGCTTATCCTTCGGCGATGTGTCCGGTTTCAGCCAGCGTTTACTCGGTTCGCTTTCCGTTCTGTAGCCATCTAGTGTTCTTTACGGTGTGGGGTAGCTAGCCCCACGCCCAACCTCCTAGTCGCCTCTTACGACATGCGGGGCAGGTAGCAGTGGTTCTATTCTTTACATCACAATTTGAACCCCGGTAACCACTCGGGCGACAGTCTGTTTTAAAATGTATTCAACTTACTTTTTAATCTTTAACCCGTTTCAAACTCTCGCTGGCATAATTTAATTTAACATAAAATAATACAGCATTATAATTTGAAAAATTTAGTTTTGTCACTTTATGGTTTGTCACAAACTATCTTTTGTGACAAACTATGTCACTTTAATTCCATATTCTGAAAGTTATTTTTTTATGGCTGAAATATTCAAGTAAATTGGATTTAGTCACCAACGATTATGGTTCTTCCTCGTTTGGGTTTATATAGAGATGCTAGATAGGTATGACTCGTTTCTGAAGGCCTCATGTATGACCAATCTGATCTGACATATTTCTACAGTAAAACTGCGTAGATGTGGCACTATAAGATTATGCTTTCTTTTTATAAAACCTTACAAATAGTTTATCTATACAAATATATGTCCTTTGTGACAGTTATGCCAGCATCATTCTATGGAATGAGCAGAGTGAGCAAGAACTTTGAGCACAGTGAGCAAGAACTGTGAGCACAGTGAGCAAGAACTTTGACTGCTGCATTACTAGACAGTGTCCGGGAAAATGAAATATTTTGGCCACATTAAACGCCATAGTGGTCTGGAGAGAAAGGTAATAGAAGGAGGCATGGTTCCTGGAAAACGAGGCATGGGACGACCAAGACGAAGATGGCAGCAGGACATCAAAGAAACTTTGATCATGACGCTGGAAGAGGCAGGAGAACTTGCAAGAGACAGAGAACTTTTCAGGCGGGCTGTGATGAAGGCGACGTTCCGTAAGGGACATGCTACTACTTGAACTTGAGAAGAAAAACACTTCCACACAGCGCCCTCTAGTGTTAGGACAACCCAATTGTGACTTCTTTCAGCAGTAGATAGAAGTTCTTCAATGCTAAGCATATCATAAATACTACGTCGCATTGGGACCAAGGACAAGAACATTAGCGTTGCTGAATCATTGTTGTAAAAGAAGATTGCTAAGGTGTGCCTGAATTGGCAATGCTATTCAAATATAGTGGTACAGGACAAAAAGTTGTCCATGCAAAAGGTAAACGATATCAATAGAACTAGTGAAAGATGTACTCATCATTGGCCTCTTTGTCTCAGGAGACAATAGGTGTTGCGTCACGTAGTATGTTCTGTGCTGTCTCAGGAGACAATAGGTGTTGCGTCACGTAGTATGTTCTGTGCTGAATCACAACGTTTCTTGGGGCTGTAATGGGCCTATTCTGGAGTGGCAATCCTTGCCACAGTTGCTGCAGGTAAAACTGGAGACTAGAGCCGATACATGAGATGTTCTCTCTGCCCTCTGTGCTCTCTTTTGCCTCCACATGTGATGTTGTTTTTCTTCTGTTCTTTTTGAGCCGCCCCTCACTGACTCTCGCCATGCTTGCCTATCTTTGGCCAGCCGCTCCCAGTGTTCTTTGTCTATGCCGCATGAAGTTAAATTACGCTTGCAGGTGTCAATGAAGCGTAATAATGGGCGCCCATGCTGTCTAGCACCAGATGTGAGTTGACCATATAGAATGTTCTTTGGGATTCTATCATTGCTCATACGGCACGCGTGTCCCAGCCATCTGAGACGTCGCTGACTCAGTAAAGTGTGCATGCTTGGAATGCCAGCACTGTCCAGGACTTCTATATTGGAGATGTGATCTTGCCATCGGATGTTGTATATTCGCCTGAGACAGCGCATGTGGAAGGTGTTGAGGCGATATTCTTGTCTAGCATATGTGGTCAATGTCTCACTACCATACAGCAGAGTGCTGAGAACAGAAGTTTTATATACTTGTGTCTTGGTGTTTCTTGTGAGTGCCCTGTTTTCCCACACACGCTTTGCTAATTTAAAGACATACTAATCAAACACACGAAATGCCTGCAAGGATAGCCCTCACTTGGACACCAGAGGAAAGAGAAAGAAAGGCAGACCACGGACAACATGGAGGCGCATGATGGAAGAGGAACTGGACACCGCATCTCTGACGTGGGGCTCTGCGCTGAAGGTTGCACGGGACAGGAGAGCATGGAAAGTCCTTTCTGAAGCCCCATGTGTCACTAGGCATGACGGGATTAAGTAAGTAAGTAATCAAACACAAAAGTCTGATCTCTAAATCTCTCCTTATCCTGACGAAGTGAGGCAAGACATGATTAGAGAAAGTAAAGTTAGTGAAAGTAAGGGTGGGAAGTTGTGGAATTTAATTGTCGACGAGTTTAGCGGATAAATAAGACGATCAAGAAAATTTGATTCGGTCCCAATTAAAACAAATTTTAGAATCACTGGTTAATACTGTCTGCTATAACTTGCATTTATTACCGCCAACATCTTCTGTGTCCATATATGACAACATAGTCCTTCGTGAACCTCAGTGCCTAGTTCATTGCTATTATTGTCACGCACGACGCGGCTATTCCGCGAATTCTGGCTCAACTCTAACTTGAAGCTAGATCTGTCGTTGGGAGTTACTTTACATAACCAATGTTCCAGCTAGATCTGTCGTTGGGAGTTACTTTACATAACCAATGTTCCAGCTAGATCTGTCGTTGGGAGTTACTTTACATAACCAATGTTCCACTTTCCTTTTTGAACATGTTAGATGTTGACACTTTTTGCTCTTTTTTTTCACACATCGTCAGCTTTATCATCCTGTAACCCCACCTACATTTGAAATATATCATAAATATAACTAGTTTGTTAAGCTTTTTTTCTATTGTTTGATGTGAACTTGCTCCTACGATCCGCGTCTTTATGCGCTTATTTGTTTAATGACATTATCTAGAATTGTAATTGTTCTCTTAACAATCTTCACTGACTTTCTGTCCATTCTATTCTTCTTTGTGCATATTTTAAACCAGTTTAGACACAGATGGGCTTCTTAATGGGAACTTCTCATGGGAACTTCTTAATCTACGACACAGGTGGGCATCTTAATCACAGTTATCATGTTTATTGAGGTGTGCCTTGTTGGGCCATTTCCTGGTTCCGCTTGACTTGCTCTAAATAAACTGTGACGGTGATACTTTTCTAAATCATTCTTTAGGGAAGTGTATTCTTACTCCATCAGTGTTTCTCAAACTGTTCCCCCTTCCCCGAACACTCAGCAGGTCTCTGTGGCCACAGCCAACTCTAAGCTCATACGGCCACCGAACACTCAGCAGGTGGGGTGCCATTTCTGTGAAGAGTGAAGAGTCAATACTTCGACTTTAATCAACAATTAAACAAGGAATAGGTATTAAGAGCTTCCGAAAAAACAAATAGACAAACACGGGACTCGAACCACTTACCCTAGTCCTTACGACACCAATCGCCTAGCCTAGCAATACGAGCGCTAGCCAATGACACAGCCAATGAGCCATTCTAAAAAATGACTCACGGGAGGTTCTTTCTCAAACGCTCGTTACAGCTAGACACAGAAACAATCAGGTAGGGTTCGAACAGTGTCTGCACAAACACATGCTGTAAGCTTATTGTGCTTATATATATTAGAGACGAGACAATATCATACATACACACATGTATACACATATAACAAACATGTATACATCATTCAAAGTAGCTTCAAATTTATTAAGATGAGCACACGGAGTCTCTTTCAAGAACCCCAGAGGAAGCAACGGAAGTAACAAATATGATCAACAAATAAACAAGGAACAGGTATTAAGAGCTTCCGAAAAAACAAATAGACAAACACGGGACTTTACTTCGACTTTAGACCATAAGTTCCCAAACTGTTCGGGCCACCGCCCCCTTTGCATGACTTAAACTTTGTAACGACCTCCCCCAAATTATAATAGCTCCCCCCAACACACACACATATCTACATGCTCTATTTTCTCTTTGACATAGAAAATTGATAAATATTTATGTCATATATGGTCGACTTTCAAATGATTATACAGGGTGTTCAAGATAAATGCAGCCCCATTGACAAATCGAAAGTTGCCAGTTACACAGTGAGTGGTGTATATTTACTATTTAAACAGGTTCTGACTAGCTCGTCCTACGTCACATTTGTTCATCGCCCCTTCCCGCACTACAATTACATACCGTCACATAACCTTGACCTATTCTACGACATAACTGAACGTTCTAATTTTCATACATATATGCCAGATTAGCTCCATTCACAGTCTGTTATTATCTTGAACACCCTGTATAACTGAAATAGAAAATTGATGAAAAAATTACTCCCACTGTGGTAGGTGGGGCGGGGCTGTACTGCCCACTTTGGGACTCTATGCTTTAAATCCAAAACTGCCATTGAAATTAGCAGTTGCAGATGGTGGTAAAGTTGTCATGGCACAGAGGAGTGTCAGCATCCAAAATAGAGAGGGTCTAATTGCAAAAGACCGAAAGAAATGGATACCCCACACGTCTAAATTCTTCTCCGAATTATGACACTCCACCTGCCTAAAGTGTTGCACAAAGCACGAACTCTGTAGCACCAGCAACCATTCTCTCTCTCTCTCTTTGCCTTTTACCCCGGGTTGGGGCATAGGCCCTCAACCAACTCATGCCAAGTCTTCCTATCTCTAGCTATCTCCTGCAGCTCCTCCAGCTCTTCTTTATATTGTTGATCTCCGCCTCCAAATCTCGTCTCCATGTATTTCTCGGCCTTCCCTTCTTTCGCTGTCCCTGCGGGTTCCAGGCAAGGACCCTTCTTGTTATATTCCCTCCGGTTTTCGCAAAGTGTGTCCTATCCAGCGCCAGCGTCTTTTTAACCTGTTCGTTCACTGGAATCTGTCTTGTTCTCTCCATAAGTTCCTCATTTGTGACCCTATCATACCATCTTATTCCCTCTATTCTGCGCAGACACCAGTTGATGAATGTTTGCAATTTATGCGCTATTGTTTTAGTTGTTCTCCATGTTTCTGACCCATACAGTAGAACTGCTTTAACATTAGAGTTAAATATCCGAATTTTTGTTCTAGATTTGATTTCTTTGGACTTCCAAATGTTTCCAAGTGCAATGAAAGCTCCTCTTGCCTTCTGTATTCTTATTTTAACATCTCTATCTGTTCCACCCTCTTTGTCTACGTTGCTGCCCAAATATGTGTATGATTCTACCTCTTGAAGTGGGATTTCCCACAGGGAGATCGAGTTGTCGTTTGCTTGGTTAATTCTCAATATCTTTGTCTTTCCCTTATGAATGTTCAGCCCTAGTTGCTGGGACCTTTGATTCAATGTGTTTAGCTTATCCTGCATCTGATTTCGTGTATGTGACAGAAGGGTTATATCATCAGCGAAGTCCAGATCATCTAGTTGCTCTGTCAGAGTCCATTGGATTCCATTTCTGGTGTTAGTTACTGTGGTCTTCATAATCCAGTCTATTGTCAGTAAGAACAACAAAGGTGATAGGAGGCATCCTTGACGCACTCCTGTTTCTATTCCGAAAGTATCTGTTAGTTTACCTTCATGAAGAGCAACCATTCTAGGCGTCGTAAAAAATGAACGTGTAAACTGAACGACGTAGTTCAAATTTGAACCAACAACTGTCTGAGAGCAAAGCAAAGTTCTTTACCACTTTACCACAATATACTTCCACCATTCGAACTGGTAGTACTACGGTAAGACGTTTGTGGAGATCCATGATCGTTTACGACAGATGGAATTAAACTTGATGCTCATAAAAGTATCGACGTAGTCAAGTGAATAGACATTGGAATTGCATTGTTTTTCAGACACGCTCTACTTCTTCTTTGTGTCTCTTTACCTTAAAAAGGAATCAACAGATGGTCAGTCGTTGACACCCCTTTTTGCATCTTGACTGATTATTCGTCCAGCATAAAACTGTCGTATATCGCAGCTGACACTTTATTTCTCAAGGCAGTTCCACTATGCTCTACCTGTGGTCGTGTCTGGTTGGAGTCGGTCGTCTCCTTCAGTCAGGCCAGGTGATGATGATAATGATTATAGTGGTAACTAACTAATACCGTGGCCAACGTAACTACTGGCCTAAGCGCTATATTATTCAAGATGGAGGGTGAGGCGGATTATTCAAACGTGTTTAGTAAACATATGGACATTTTAGTAAACATACGAACTCAAACAGACTTCTTTAGTAAACATAACAACAAAATAACGATGCCTAGTAAGTGCTGTGTACCAAAATGTAGATCAAATTACGATTGTAATTATATATGTATAATATAAGTTAATTTAACAAGTACCTTCTTCAGTAAACCTAACTGTTGTCAGTGTTGTAAACATAACAATAAAATAACGATGCCTAGCTAGTAAGTAATGTGTACCAAAATGTAGATCAAATTACGATTATAATTATATGTGTATAATTTAACAATTACCTTCTTTAATAAACATAACAACAAAATAACGCTGCCTAGAAAGTGTTGTGTACCGAAATGTAGACAAGGAACATATTCTATTGTATAATTATTGAAAGCACCAACTATAGGACTTAGTATTAAAATAGATCAAGACATGTCTTTTACTGTTCACCTAAAGAAAGTTTCCATAGATAAGAGTTCCTTTAACTGGCTGCCAAATAGTGAAAAATTGAGAGATGGTTTCTTGTTGAAAACCTTTTGTCCATGCAAATCATGAAAAGATTTAGAAGAGCACCAACTATTGACTATTACATGACAATGGCACATGATAATCTGGTTGAAGCAATTAGTTTATCATCCACAACAAGCATTAGTTTTGTGCCAGAGAAAACACTCCAATTCCTCGCTGAGCAGTTGCATCTGGTCAGAACTAAAGATAACAGAAAATGGTATAACACTCAGTGTTTTGCATTTATGACATTAAATTGAACCTGATCTGTCCTCATATCATCTGGATATGGAGATAAGTTCTTAGCCACGACAAACCATAAGGAGACTGTCATACAAATTGTAACTACCAGTTACATGAAATTCTCATTAGACAGTACTGTAATGTGTCTGCGGAGCTCAAAAAGAAATATTTTATTGTCTGCGGTTCCAACATTTTCCTCAACAATGATATAAAATCAGGAATGTTCAATGCAATGTTCAGCAAGCTGCTTTTTCACAAAAAGGAAAGAAGCAAAATTCAGTAGTAGATAAATATATTTGTGTAATACTGTTTAGTTTATGTGCTAATCAAGTTGTAGTGTTGTGAAAATTGATTGGCACATCATTTTGTTTTCCTTTGTTATCCTGTATCACTAGTGATCTCTTCGGACATAATGTATCAAAAGTTGTCACATAGACTTAATCTCCTTCGACATAATGTAACAAAAGTTGGCATGTAGACTATTGATCTCTTGCGACATAATGTATCAAAAGTTGTCATGTAGACTTGATTTCATTCGATGTAATGTATCAAAAGTTGTCATGTAGACTATTGATTTCATTCGACATAATGTAATAAAAGTTGGTATGTAGACTATTGATCTCCTTGACATAATGTAATAAGTTGGTATGTAGACTATTGATCTCCTTCGACATAATGTAATAAAAGTTGGTATGTAGACTATTGATCTCCTTCGACATAATATAATAAAAGTTGGTATGTAGACTATTGATCTCCTTCGACATAATGTAATAAAAGTGGGTATGTAGACTATTGATCTCCTTCGACATAATGTATTAAAGTTGGTATGTAGACTATTGATCTCCTTCGACATAATGTAATAAAGTTGGTGTTTCATTTAACTACACATATTTAATAGATAGGGGTGGACTGAAGTACCTATCACAAGATCTCACTGTTCTCTGCTTCATATCATATATAGTTGTTCAAAGGCCGATATCATCTGACTATGAAGATAAGTTCTTGGTCACGACAAACCAGAAGGAGATTGTCATACAAATTGTAACTGCCAGCTACATAAAATTCTCATTAGACAGTACTGCATGTGTCTCAGGAGCTCAAAAAGAAAAACTTTATTGTCCGCGGTTCCAACATTTGCTAACATTTTCCTCAACAATTAAGGAAAATAAGGAATGATCAATGCAATGTTCAGCAAACTGCTTCTTCACAAAAAGGGAAAGTAGCAAAAATTCAGTAGCAGATAAATATATTTGTGTAATACTGTTTAGTTTCTGTGCTAATCAAGCTGTGGTGATGTGCAAATTTGTGACTGACTAATTCGTGGATTACTGATAAGTGATGTTAGTTTATGTGCTAATCAAGATGTGGTGTTGTGCAAACATGTAGCTTACTTATTCATGGATAACTGAAGAGAGACTACCATAAGCTGATGTAAGTACAATAGTTATCATATTTAAAATTAATCTAAGTATTCTGTATAAAATTAAACTAAAATAGTATGTGAGAGCAACAACTATAGCTACTTATCAGAAAACATCTTCTGTAATACACATGCATCCAACAACAAGTTTCTAACATCTGCAAGATGTATTGTCTAGATCAGCGTTTCCCAATAGTAACAGTCAATAGTTAGTCTGTGAGAATACACCGCCTCAGCCTGTGACGTCACATGGCAATATTGCCGTCCGCGCTGTGGCCAGTTAGTAACGTTGGCCACGCTAATACCATCCTGGAATTAGAATCTGTAATGTGGTTTTCTTAATATATTTGTTCTATTCAGAACAAAATAATGAATATGAAATGGAACGAATTCAGGAGAAGTGATGAAATCAGAGACATGTCTGGTCAACCACTAGTGACAACTGTTATAAGAAGGAGAAGATGGAGATATGTTGGACACACCTTGAGGAGAAATGATCAACGAATATCAAAGCAGGCATTGAAGTGGGATGCAAAGAGTTCAAGAAAGAGAGGACGACCTAAGAAAACCTTGAAACGAACTTTGCTGAGAGAGGCAGGAAATATCGGTCTCATTTCCATGGAGGAGATTGAGCGAGTTGCCCAGGATAGAGCGGTATGGAGAAATTACTTGCAGGCCCAATGTAACGTTTAACGGTACGAGAGGAATTATTATTATTATTCAGAACCAGCATTGTTTGTTAAGTAGGAACTGTTTTCCCTAGCGTTTAGTCAGTTCCTTGCATCGGTACGGAGTTAAGTTCTGTTTTTCCTAGTATTTAGTCGGTTCCTTGCATCGGTACGGAGTTAAGTTCTGTTTTTCCTAGTATTTAGTCGGTTCCTTGCATCGGTATGAAGTTAAGCACTGTTTTCCCTGGTGTTTAGTCGGTTTCTTGCATCGGTACGGAGTTAAGTTCTGTTTTTCCTAGTATTTAGTCGGTTCCTTGTATCGGTATGGAGTTAAGTTCTGTTTTTCCTAGTATTTAGTCGGTTCCTTGCATCGGTACGGAGTTAAGTTCTGTTTTTCCTAGTGTTTAGTCGGTTCCTTGCATCGGTACGGAGTTAAGCTCTTGTCATCTGGTATTTGCTCGGTTCCTTGCATCAGGCACCAGAAACCCACAATCACAGGACAATAGATCCACGTACGCCTATGAAGGTTAGAAACTTCAATAGCGACATCTCTTCATACCGTAACCTGCCATTTTGAATCTTCCAAGAATCTTAACTTCCCAGTCAATTAAAAAAAATATGATCAACCCATGAACAAAAAAGCCATTCTCGGCATGATCTACTTGACATTCTTGCTTTTCTTTAATCACTGTTTCTTATTTAAATGCATTAAATTTCGTGTTCTTTATGAAGCATGCGTAATCTCAAACGAGATGTATATGCATACAAACGTTTCATTATCATTTAGTCACGCATTCTGTTATACATAAACATCTATATTTACTTTCTGCAGGTCAAACATATATCCTAGCTATTACCATGTTATTTTATTTTATAACAGCAACAACGTCCTGGTTCTTATTATCATTATTATTGTTAGTTCTGAACACGATTCTGTTGAGATCCTGTTCCTGATAACATTCCCAATTAAACAAGCCATGACTAAGCAGAAGAGAGAGAGCTTGTGGTCCAATAGTTAAACGCAGTGGGGTTTTCTCCCGGATACGTCTGTGTTCGATCCCTCGGTAAGGTAAAAAATGTGTTTATTCAAATAAGTAAATAACATTGATGACATCCATACGCGTGGCGGCAGACTCGGGCAAGCGTCTTTATTTTCTCTGCTTTATAGTTTCCCCTTTGTCATGGAACATTGGCAAAGCGACGGAGAAGATCATTAATGCCTTTGAATGCAAATGCTACAGAAGAGTACTTAGAATATGATGGACAGAGAAAAGAATAAATGCTTCTGTTCTGCGACAGCTTGATATTAAAGAGAGTTGGCTATTAAAGAGCATAACCTCAAGGAAAATTAAATATATTTCAGATACATCAAACGACATGAGTGCCTAGAGAAGATAATTTTGTAGGAAATGGGGCCTGCAAGAAGAATGAGAGGAAGACCTAAAAGACGATGGGTGCAAGATGTCATTGACGATCTGAGAATGACTGCTGCTGACGCCGATCAACTTGCACAGAACAGAGTTTTTCAGGGCTGCTGTCATGGAAGCCAAGTTCTAGAAGTGACAAGCTACTTGATGATAGTATCCCCAAAAATACCATCAGAAAATGAGAACAAAGAACTGCGCGATATTTTATTTCTGACTTGCATACGAGTGACGTCAGACTCTGACAAGCGACATTAATTGCGCAATCATACAACATACTCTCAGAAAATTAAAAGGAAGAGCTTCAATATATTTTATTTATAACTAAGCAAAAAATCGGGAATTACCAAATAATCTTATTTAGATTCTGGGTTATCTGTGGCCTAGAGGTTAGATGCTCGCATCTCGTTTCGAAGGTATCGAATTCATTTCTCTCTCAAAGCAATAGGATATTTTTCCAGGTATCCCCGAGATCGTGAGATCGAGTTCCTAGTCCTATCGGAGACACACGATAAAACGTGTTTAAGTTGAGAACGTAAAAGAACCAAGGCAGTCCAAAATCGATAAAAGCGGGCTGAATACCCGTTGTCTGTGCATACTTAATTGGAAAAATAAGCAATACAATTTCTACAAAATATTATCCTCATCTTCATAATTACACCGAAGAACCCCAACCGGTACTACAGTGTTCGTGCACTGTGGTTGAGATCTTCAAGTGTAAGAACGAGATCGGAGCAAACATGGTTACTCGCGGAAGTACAATGATGATGGCCCAATAAATGAATAAATCAATAAGCAGAAATGTTTTATGTTCGAGTTCTGACTTATGGGTGTGAGTCTGGAGCAATAACCACAATCCTTGAAAGTCAGCTTCAAACCTCAAAAATAAGCTATCTAAGAAATGAGGCACAAAAAGGGATGACGCTCGTACCCAGTGACTAGGCAACAATCTTAAACCAGGTCGCAAAAATCAGAGTAGACCAGGTACACCTGTGATGGTTTGGACAGTGGCGGCTCGTCATTAAAGGCAAGTGGGGTCGGGCCCCACCAAAAATAAGGTGTAACGTGTATTTATTATTTTATACATTAAAATATATCTTAACCGAAACCATGATTTTTCCGAAAATTTCTGTCTGGCCCCACCAACAAAAATGATCACAAGCCGCCACTGGGTTTGGACATATATGGTGAATTGAAGAAGACTTCTTTTCCCAGCAGAAATTAGTGACCAAGATCTTAGGATTCAGACATCCAGGACGACTCAGTGTACTCTGGGTAGACATCATCAAATAGTATCTGACTCAGGGAAAACTGAACTGAAAAAATTCGAAAGGAAAACCGTCATTAGAGAAATCTGGTGTTCCATCTGGCAAATGTCTACAGTCCAAGGTAGAAAATAATGAGCCAAGCATGTGAGTTATTCCGTAGTTTGTGTACAATTTTGAGATTTGTGTGAGTTCTGTGCTCAAGGAAGATGATTCAAAATTTACATCCTACCTAACGAGTACTAGGTACAAAATTTAGTAATAGTACAGTTACTTGAAAGTAGCTTAAGTGCAATAAATACTATCTGGTTTTTTGTGTTTTTTTCAGATTCAGAAGCACTTGAGCTTTTCAGCTCTTCGGCTCGGTGCCATGGACATCGTAACCCTTCGGTTCGGTGCCACGAACACCGTAAATCTGGGGAATCTGTGGCTTTTTCTGCCATCCCGCGGAATTGAACCCGCACACACAGAGGGATAGTCACCCGTAGTCCAACGCGCTACGAACACGCTGTGCCGACGATAGCAAAGTGGTAGGGTATACCCACTGCTCTAGTGACCACCTGCTGCCGCTGAAATTCCGGAATTTGACGCCAGCTTAGGTTAAAATTATTCGATGTGCAATAGTACGTGGACGTACTACGGGAAACTCTGATCATATACTTGTAGATCTAAATTACAACTACCTCTGAAAGAACAAATTCTGAAATCTGATAACAATATTTCTACATAAGAGTTTAACCCATTCAACCCTCTGAGCAGATATACTGGCTCGAGCTCTTTTTTAAGATGCCTGAAAGCCAATATACTGGCTAATTCAGTATACATTACAATATGCGTGCGTCTGGGAGCAACACAAATTACGGAGTGAGTGGGCTAATGACAAAGACACGTATGTATAGTATCACATAGTATCACATAAGTATCACATAAGTATCACATAAGTATCACATAAGTAATCAAGAATATAATTAAATATAAAACTAACGACAATCCTCCGTTATTTAATTAAATTCTCGCTTACTTATATGAAACTATACACGCGTGTCTTTGTACGTAAACGACAATTTACTTAGTATCACCGCAATCTACCCACGGTTTTCTTCAGATCTGGCCTGACCACCCACATCCAACTATAAACTTACGGGCCTTCCGACTCAGGTAAGAATTATGGAAAATCAGACCACAACTACACCACGTGACCTCGCATTCCAGTATTGGTGTATATAGACGAATTCATTTTAAAATCAACACAAAATGCTAAATCAAAGTTATATTATGCAACAAGTTAAGTTTAACAATAAGGAATATCAATATTATGAATATTTTTCACCAATAAATAACTATAGACTCACAGAATTTAGCAAAATTTCAAAAAGCTACAGTGTTCTATCAAACATCTATATTCTCTGGCCCCTTTTCTGATCTAGGTCAGGGAACCCACAGTCAGTTGTCTGGCCTAGGTATCTAGAGTTGGCTGTGGACCACTTCATATTTGTAGATTTTCGTACAACGCCTACATATATAAATAAACCAAAAATGGCAATAAACACAGGTTTTGACAACTGGTTAAAACTAATCCCTGGTGAGAAGACGACACGACATCTGATCAATCTGATCCGTGACCTATAAACCCTTTTTCTTTGTCTACTGTATTTGCACTAGTCTAGTTTAGCATAAATTAAGTTACCCGATAGTACAGACTACATATTAAACAAATTGCCTACAATAAAGGCCCCAAACCCAGTGCTCTTCAAATGCAGTCCTCAACTGTAAAGGGTTAGCCTCTCTACTCAGAATATATAATATGTTCCATAGTCTCCCAATCTTAAATAAACACAGTAAGACGTGGGAATTTGTCCCACGATTCCTTTTGTAGTGTTCCTGGTCTTCAGGTACGTTCTTCCAACGTTTGTCTCATGGACCATTAGTTTCTTAAGGTTTTTACAGCTACTTCGACAACTGTTGCTAGCTGTTAACAGAACCACTAAGCTAAGAGAAGCTTTTATAATAAAACTTTATTTTTATAAAGGAGAAATGAGGTTGATGGAAAGTCCAAGCAGTAAAATATTACTACTTGTTTATGTCAATTTTATTGCCTGACAACTTTTATGTTAACGTTCGTGTGCGCATCTATTTTGTCACGATTACAAAATGTGGAATAGAATAATGTCTAAAAAACGAAATGAAATAAATTAAAGAAGCGACACAAATAGCAGTAATTAATTTGAAATGATCTTAGTAACAGAACACACAGGCCACATTTCTAACCTTGATCATGTATGCACCACATGTGGTTTAAGCTTTTTAATGAACACGAAACACTAAAAAATAGTTACATTTATATGACGAAAAGAAATTAGACAATATTACGATGGTTGATGTAATCAACATCATGCAGGTCAACTTTACTTGCCAATACTTATTTTGGTACTCAAATGAGGCTGTATTGACATTAGAGACGTTAAGGTCGGATGATGATAATAAGTATTTTTCTATCAACACTTTGTTACCAGTGCCAAAATTGGTCTCTGACAGCAACACACCACAGAAAGCTCACCACTTGTGAAATGAAATGCTAGAGGCAGACAGTGGGGGTCACCAGGAAAGATCTGTCCACCAGTTGAACATCTGCTCCCTTCAAGCTTGCCATACATCAACTGATTTGGAATTCGTTTATCAGGCATCCGAACAATGTGACCGGCCCATCTCACTTGGGCCTTCTGTAACAGAGTGTTGATGTTTGGGAGCTTTGCTTTTATGAGGACTTTGTACAGTATCTAGAATTCTGTCCTGCCAGTTTATTTGTAGTAGTCTGCGTAGACAGCTTGTGTGGAAGTGTTAAGTTTTCTTGTGTGTCTGCTATACGCAGTCCATGAGGTTTATAACAACAGAATGGAATGCCATAACACGTATATTGTCTCTTCAGTGGCTGTACAAATTGAGTCATAAAACCCACCTAAGATTAGAGTATAGTATCATATAAATGTCTACTCTAGAACACACATTACGGTTTAAGTAACTGTCAAGGGTGATCTGTAATGGAACCCAGTGATCATAACCAAGGTTTTCTTCAGTTTCTCCTTGACATTTAAAAAATGTTCTTAAGTTATATGACGTGGACCTCAGAGGTGACGAAAGACACTTTTCTTCTTCTTCTTTGCGTTCGTCCTTTACGACAAACTTTAATAACTTGTGATATGTTTGATCTTTGTCAAGAACGTGTATACGTTGCACATTGGTTTGGTAGGCCCTAAACGCATAGACGTCTACACGTTTAGGACACATGCATCCGATTTCAGCCAAACCTCCTCAGTCGCCTCTTACGACATGCGGGGCAGGTAACAGTGGCTCTATTCTTTACACCCCAAACTTGGGCCCGGTAACCACTCAGGCGAGACACTTATTATGAAGCACAACACAAAATCCCGTTCTATAAATATCTTCTTACCCTGAAGCCAGTGGCGGCTCGTGATCATTTTTGTTGGTGGGGCCAGACATAAATTTTCGGAAAAATCATGGTTTCAGTTAGGTTATATTTTAATGTATAAAATAATAAATACACGTTACACGTTATTTTTGGTGGGACCCGGCCCCACTGGCCCTTAATGACGAGCAGCCACTGCCTGAAGCTATGAGACAAATCAGGATTGGATAAAAAGAATGAAAGACAAGACGCATAGAGAGGTTCGCTCCAGGTGTCTCCTATTTCAACCTGACGCTGAATAGTAAAACAGGATTAGAAAATAAAAGTTGTATGAGAGAACATATTTTAAGTTGTAGAATATCTTCCTTCTTTTTAACATATTGACTGTAGGGTCTCTGTGGCTAAGTGCATTACCTTGCGTTCAAAAGGTCTAGGGTTCGAATCCGGACTACGCCGTTCAGTTTACGGATACATTTTTTCAGAGATCCATATAATTTTTGTCGGAGCTACGATGTTCGTGCTTTGTTCAATACACTCGGTAGAAGGCGTGTCATTTTTGCGGAGAGGGGTCGAGACATAAAACCCAGTGTAATGAACTTTAGCTGCAGACCCTCTTTTTAACATATTTCTAGAACGGATTTTTGAGTGCGCTTCATAAGCAGTGTTTTTCGTCGCCTCTGTTATCTCTAAGGTACACGTCTTGCGTGAACGGCCTTTTGATTTGTGTCCAATGTTTCGGAGTAACATTGCTCTTTGTGGAGCACTGTTGGTAGTAATCTGCTTTTATGACCAAATCATTTAATTTGTTGTTTCTTGATGAAGTTCAGTCCTGATGTTATACCCAATTTTTTCTTGTTGCCATTTCTAAATCTGTCTCTTTTGAATACTCCTAACATTCAGCGTAGACACTCCATCACTATCGTGACTAGTTTTCTTCTATTGGATGATATCAGCGTACAGGTTTGGCACCGACAGGCAAAATATTAGGAAGACGATTGTGTGCAACTTGTGTTAGGATCTGATAGGGCATGAGCTTGTTTTAAAAGGCTCACATACGACACCCCTCACTTTCCAATCCAATGGTGCTTCATCAATTGTTTCTCACGACAAACAGAACGTCATTATTAATTTAAATATGTTTGAAAGCCACACATATGCATGCTCAAACATAATGCGTTTACAGGGACGTAATCGAAATTAAATCTTAAACAGTTAGTACAACCAAGAGTTACATCCCATATATCGTCTTTAAAATTATCACCGACTTTTATGCATGAACATCCACAAAAATGTTCCAGGAGGGAGCAAAATGAATTATGAAAATGTTAGTTGATAATTTACTAGATGGAAATTGAGAAGACTAGATTCGCATAAAACTGTGTTATTAAAATGACATTTTCCAGGGAGCGGGACTTGCCTCAAAGTATGGATGCCCATGATTTTGGGGGCTTTTAATTTTGCAATCTGGCCCAATGCAATTTAGAGAAAGAATTAAAGAACTGAGGTATCTGTGGTTTTTTATTCCTCCTTCCCTTTCCCAATTTCCCCGGCGGACTGAGCCAAATCTGGCCCCAAGGAGGCTAATTTTGAGGAGAAATTTTGAAACATATTTGAAGATGTGTTCTGGGTTTATGTAGGTGATATTGTGGCATTTCTCTAGAGAGAGACCGAGCACTATGCTGTAAAACCCGGTGCAATGAAGTCAACCGTTCATACTTAGACCCTTTATGTAGGCTCATCATCATCAGGTGCCGTCTCCACATCGAAGGTTGGCTGCAATGAATCTCCAGCATCCTCTGTCTTTCACCTCGGTGTTGCACTCTGCCGAACTGTAACCTGTCCATTTATTAAAGTTTCCCTCCCATTTATCTCTCGGTCTTCCTCTTGCTCTTTGCCCTCAACTTTCCTCTCCAGTAAAGATGTTATCCGGGAGTCATGTCTTTTATGTGCCCAAAATACTTTTATTTGTCTGAATTTTATTTCTCTTAATACTTGTTTCTTCATGCCTAGCTTACCTAAAACTTGTTTATTTGTCTGTTTTTCTGTCCATGAAAAAACCCCAGACAAATAAACAAATATGTAGGCTACTATTATCTATATTTAGATATTTGAGAACGTGAAACTGATCACAGAAGAGAAGAAATAATTGATTTCATGTTTATTTTGATATCAGGAACATCATCATTTAACAAACAACCATGTATGCTCTGATCTTTCATACAGAGCACGGTCTCACCATAAGCGTATTATTTTTCTTCTTTGAACGCTCCACATCAATCACTCTGTATGATTTGTATGTGATCTGAGACTAAGAGCGATTGTATGTACCAGTTATGCGGCTATAAGTAAGTCAGCACATCTGATTTATGTGACACTTTTTATTTACTAGGGTAGCTTCCCTAGGTCTTACAATCAATCGCCTCTTACAACATGTCTTGTAGGTCGCAGTGGTACTATTCTTTGCTTCCTTATACCCAGCGACATACGGCGGTCATACGTGTATGAAATACACTGTAGTTGGCGACTGTCTTTAATGTAATGTTATGATTGTAATTTCATCAAGAATTTACAATTGGTATTTATATATTATTTTTGTCGGAATAGGCAAATGAAAATCGTGGCATATCCTTTACGTATTTAACGTATCCATCAACCACAGTAAACGAGTTGTTGATGTTCTAGGCACCACTTATACGTTCAGTAGTTTGCCATCGCTATCTGAATGGTGAGGTCTATTTTTACCTTGCGTAAAATCCCACGGAACGAATTTGCTTCCAAACTTGCCCGCCATGGAGTTTGAACCAGGTAGACTTGGATGGTGATCGAGCTCACTACTGCTAAGGCTACAGACGCTAACATACACAGGAATATGCAAATGATATTTAATATTATTTTTGTGGGAATGTAACATGGAAATTTTAAGATAATTTTTGTACGGAAAAAATTGAATATTTATATACTATATTTGTATGAATAAAAAATTGATAGTTTTATATTATTGTTATAGGAATGTAATATTTCTATTTTATATTTGTTTTGTAAGAATACAAAATTGAATATTTATATATTATTTACGTAGCAATATAAAATTCATTTTTAATATTTTCTTTGCAGATATTTAAAACATAATTTTATATTATTTTTGTAGGCATTAAAAATTGATATTGAAATATTTTTTTGCAGTCATTTTAAACGTAAAGTTATACAGGGTGTTCAACTTAAACGCAGCCTATGAATGGAGCTAATCTGGCATATATGTATGGAAATGAGAAGGTTCAGTTATGACGTAGTATAGGTCAAGGTTGTGTGATGGTGTGTAATTGTAGTGCGGGAAGGGGCAATGAACAAATGTGACGTAGGACGAGCTAGTCAGAACCGGTTTAAATAGTAAATAAACACAACGCGATAGGTTAACTGGCAACTTTCGATTTGTCAATGGGGCTGCAATTATCTTGAACACCCTGTATATTATTTTGGTAGGAAATTAATTTGATATTTATGTAGGAATTTTTGCATAAATTTTTAATTGATATTTATATGTGTCACTTGCCCACCTGCCCAGCGTGTTCGTAGTGCTTTGGACGATGGGTTACACGGACCCCTGTGAGTACGGTTCAATTTCAAGGGCTGGCAGAAAAGCCACAGGATCTCCAGATTTACGGTGTTCATGGCACCAACCCGAAGAGTTACGATGTCCATGACACTGAGCAAAAGTGCTGAAAGATCCAGTAATTCTGGATCGGGAAAAAAAAATTTGTGAAGATTCCTACATCAGCTGGCACCTGATGCTGATGATTTATAACTTAAGTTTTATAGGTTAGGAATTTATTACCGTATTCTATATATAGTGTGTTATGAAATAAGTGAATTTCTTTGCTTCTGTTGTATCCTTTGCTTGATAAAGGCCTTTTGGTCGAAACTCTGCTGTGTATTGTTTTTGTAAAACTACAGTTCTTTGTTTTTACATGTTTCACAATTGCTACATTATTTTGGTTAGAATTTAACTAGATATTTATATATTATTTCTGATAGCATTTAAAATTGGAATTTATATAGTATTTTTGTTATTTCTGTATTTTAATCCCACTCTCTATATAATTAATATTTTTTTTTTCCGATCCAGAAGCACTTGAGCTTTCAGCTCTTGCTCGGCCATGGACATCGAACCTTCGGTCGGTGCCATGAACACTGTGAATCTGGAGAACCTGTGGCTTTACTGCCAGCCCGCGGAATTGAACCCACACTCACAGAAGCTTATCACCAGTCGTACAACGCGATACGAACACGCTGGACAGGCGGGCCTCTATATAATTATTAAAATCTGGAAAAGCTATCGTCCTGATCACAACAATGATATGATAACAATAACTATTTCAACAATTGTATGACAAGTCATTCTGTCTCTCTCTCTCTCACCATTTAGACCTAATTGTGTTTTCATTAATTCTCTCTTCTCATGATAAACTGCATACATCTAGTGTTAAAAATCATTGTGGCCACTTTTTTAGCATGACATTAAAAATTATAATAATAAAATGTAGTACCTAGAAAATGAAAACTGTACCACAAAAGTACACAAATAAACAAGCTGTGAGAAGATCACAATGAACTTTCGACATGTATTACAATTAGTTATCAGTTTCCAATAAAATATGTAAATGGATGCTTACGTTGAATAGAGGGACTGAGATGGTATGATAAGATTACAAATGAGGAAGTCAGAGAAAGAACTAAGCAGATGCCAGTGGAAAAAGAGCTAAGGAAGAGACGCTGGCGATGGATAGGACACATATTGATAAGACCGACCGAAGCTGATTTTCTCAATAACTCAGGAGAAGGGGTTTTAAGGTACAGGTGAGCCCGTCTGCCCAGCATGTTCAGTAGCGCGTTGGACTACGGGTGACAAGTCATCTGTGTGTGTGGGTTCAATTCCGAGGACTGGCAGAAAAGCCACAGATTCCCCAGATTTACGGTGTTCGTGGCACCGAACCGAAGGGTTACGATGTCCATGGCACCGAGACGAAGAGCTGAAAAGCTCAAGTGCTTCTAGATTGGAAAAAAAAAAAAGGTACAGGTGACAAGGAGTCAAATGGTTAATATCACTCTGATATGTGCTGTTTTTGCTCAGAAGCCCAGGAGAATGGGTTTTTAACTCTTAGTGGACCAGGGCAAAAGTCACGTTTTACAAGAGCTTTCACGTTTTGATAACCAAACGCCACTTAGCGTGGCGGAATGTAAAACGCGTCCACTTCAAACGCCACTTAGCGTGGCGCTTGGTCCACTAAGAGTTAAGGTATAGGTGACAAGGGTTCAAAGGGTTAATATCCCTGATATGTGCTGATTTTACTCAGGAGCTAAGGGGAGTAAGTTTTTAAGGTACAGGTGACAAATTCTTCAAAGGGTTAAATGTCTACTTTATCAGTCAAGGCACATGTGACAAATTTCTGTAAAATTTTTAATACCACTATCTTCATTATGCCCTAGTGTCCATACACAATTTCTACAGGGTGTTTGTAAAGTCTCACTACACTTCATATGTAGGACTTGATAAATGAAGTACATGATGTCATCAAAAAATGTGCTAAAACAAAGTAGTGAAATTAGTTACTGCTATGGTCTACTGTGGTTTTTGGTAAACTGGAAAGAACCAATAAAATATTCGTTATTACAGATGTTGGAAATATCCACCATGGGCTTCAAGATATGTCTACACGTTTCTTCATATTGTCAAATACCTTCTGTAACATGTCTGTCGATATTTCTTACATTGAAAACACCATTACGGTTTGAGTGAAAAGAATTACTCCAGCAGACAACAGTCTTCTTCTTCTTCTTCTTTGCGTTCGTTCTTACGACCAATTTTAATCACTTTTTGTGATATGTTTGATCTTTGCCAAGAACGTGTATACGTTGCACATTGGTTTGGTAGGCCCCTAAACGCATAAGACTTCTACACGTTTAGGACACATGCATCCGATTTCAGCCAAACCTCCTTAGTCGCCTCTTACGACATACGCGGAAGGTAACAGTGGTTCTATTCTTTACACCCCAAATTTGGGCCCGGTAACCACTCGGGCGAGACAAAGTCATTCCCTGCATATTGCGTCACAATTTACTACGGAACACATTTTTTATGACGTCATGTTCTTTGTTTTTCACATTTGTTCTACATATAAAGTGTTATGAGACTTTACAAACACCCTGTATATCTATAAACCACTGTTCAGGTAAATGTCATCTATAAAGCGTTCATGGTTTAAATATTCATTAACTCTTCATAGACCAGGACAAAAGGCATGTTTTTACAAGCCATTTGTTTTTAGAATAAAAATGCTCTTTAGTGTGGCTCCTGGTAAAAGGCGTCAACCCAAAGCCACGTAGTGTGGCATTTGGTCCACAAGGAGTTAAAATAACATCAGAGTCTGTCCGCTGGTTCTTATTAAGGACAATATGGGGCATCTTTGAAAAGGTTGTACTCATTAACAAGAACATAGCCAACTAAAGCACCAATGAGTGCCCCAATCTGTGTAAAAGCTCCTGCCCATATAAGAGCGTTGCGGCCATGTCTCCTCAGTATTCCAGCAATGCAGACTTTAGCATAAACCAGTAGTAGTGTTACCACTATCCAGATAACGACCTGTTAAAAGATAAACAAAATGTACAGTGTGACTTAGATAAATTAAATGTGGATATTGACACCTGTCAGCTTTGATGGTATCACCTGTGACTAATCAGATCTAACACAATGTTATGTTATTCAATCGACATCATGGTACATTGGGCGTCCCCTGCATGCTCCGTCCGCTGCAGCAGCCATAAAATCCACTTGCTCAAAGCACCAATGATAAGTTGATTAGTATATCGGTGGGGGGTTTCTGTGGAGTAGATGTAAGGTGCTCATCTGTCGTGTCAAAGGTACCAGGTTCATTCCGTCGTGGAGCCATCTGGAAATTTTTCCAGAGATACCTGATCTCAGTGTAGGTAAGATCGAGTTCCTAGTCCTATCGAAGACGGATGATAAAACATAGGTCCTGTATTAAATTTGAGCACGCAAAAGAACCATTAGCAGTTCAAAATCGAGAAGAGCAGGCTGAAAAGCCACTGAACGGATTAAATTCATCAGAAATTTTTTTTTTAAATTCCTACAAAATATCTTCATCCTCTTTAAAATTACAACGTGGGCCCTCGCCGGTGCTAAGGAGTTTGTGCACTGCAGCTGAGGTCTTCCTGTGTAAGAAAGAGATCAGAGCACACATGGTTACTCACCGAAGTGCAATGATGATGGTCCTATCAATCAGTCAATCTTCTTTCTCTACCACGATATGACACTGTATGGTATGTCCAAACCTAGCTCCTAATTAATATATCACACGCCTGAGTGGTTACCGGGCCCAAATTTGGGGTGTAAAGAATAGAACCACTGTTACCTGCCATGCATGTCGTAAGAGGCGACTAAGGAGGTTTGCTGAAATCGGATGCACATGTCCTAAACTTGTAGAAATCTATGGTGTTTAGGGGCCTACCAAACCAATGTGCAACGTATAGACGTTCTTGGCAAAGATCAAACATATCACAAAGAGTGATTAAAATTGGTCGTAAAGAACGAATGCAAAGAAGAAGAATATAACACAGTTTTATGGTAATATTTAGTAGATATTGTGCTTTAAAAATTGTGTTCACCCAATTCAAGTGTATTCATGGCACCTAATATGTGACTGATTTTACATGAAGGCTTGCTATCATCAGTGTTACAGGCCAATCAGACGAGCCTTACTCCAACTTCAACGGTAACTACACTCATTAGAGGGGTTGTTAAGCTACAACCAGAGACGTTCAACTCTCTCTCTAGCCTGTTATGTCACTGGTGCTTAGGGCAATAACAAATGCACACACCATTCTTTTCTATTCTCTACCATCTTCTGTATTGTGTTCCAACTGTGATTCATTTCTTTCAATTCTTGTTCTACTGTTATAGTCCAAGTCGTTTTGAGTCTCCCACATATTTGTTGTCCATTAGTGAGTCTCCCTTTAGTGTCCATCTCAGTGTGGTTTTCATGACAAAGTTACTCTCCAGTACATGTGCTGGCCTACTTGTAGGCGCATAACTGGCACAACGTACAATTGCTCTTAGGCTCAGATCACATACTTCTTATTCTTCGAAAGCTACATATCGACCACTTGTTAACCACTCTGTGTGATTTGTATGTGATCTGAGCATAAGAGTGATTGTACGTTGTGTCAGTTATGTGCCTACAAGTAGACCAGCACATCCGATTTCTGTGATGCTTTTTATTTACTAGGGTAGCTTCTCTAGGCCCCTACCTCAGTCACCTCTTACGACATGCCTTGTAGGTTGCAGTGATACTATTCTTTGCTTCCCAGGTGGGCCCCAGCACCCACAGGTGTAGATCACATACAAATCACACAGAGTGTTTAACAAGTGGTTGATATGGTGCTTTCGAAAAAGA
The DNA here is from genome assembly GCA_020796225.1 of Arion vulgaris. Taxonomy (NCBI): domain Eukaryota; kingdom Metazoa; phylum Mollusca; class Gastropoda; order Stylommatophora; family Arionidae; genus Arion; species Arion vulgaris. Next base: position 12,289,313 of record CM036772.1, read on the forward strand.
TGAAGAAGAAAGACCCGTTATCTGACAGTAGTATCACAAGAATGTGTTATAAAGAAACTTACAGATACTTCTCCTCCACCGCTTTCTCCATGAAGTGGTGGTGTTGGACTCATGGCAGCTGCATAGATGAGGTAGCCTACGCACACCTGCCCCAGGAGAGTCACTGTAAGAATAATTCCTGTATTCTCAGCCATAAAAAGTAATGCAAAAAAACTAGCCATTGGGTTGGCTATTTGAGGCAATGTTGCTGTAAGATGATAGTAATCCAGCCCGTAGGGTAGAACAGAATAAATCTGTATACTCGATAAAAATGAGGTTAATGTCATATTAATCAGGACAATGATGAACAAATAAAGGAAGAACTTCCACATTGGAATGTCAGTGACACGAACATATTTCTTGATAGATTTACAAATGTATGTGATTTCATCTGGTTCATTTGTTTCCTTCAAAGGTATATTACTACTTGTTAAAAAATCCATTTTATCTGCATTTTCTTGTGGGAATCCGCTGGGTTCTGTATTTGGTTCATCACTTTGACCAGTATATGATGTGCTGTATACTTTGGAATCTTGGTTGTCAAGTGTGCCATACATTGTTGTGGATTTCTTGATTTGGCTAATAGTTTTTTCATGATTATCAGATGACTGGTCAATCATTTCTGACTTGCAATAACTGCTGAGGTTAAGCAGTAAGAAGGATATGCCAGATAGCAAAATGATGCCAGTCAGAATAAAAAAATAGACTCTAACAGAAAATTTTGGTTCGGTGCTCATGGGAATTGTTCCATTGCATTTGATATCACCAGCTCCTTGTATAATAGCTAACACAGCAGGTATCATTCCGCTCAGACCCTCACCTGGATAAAAGAAGTTATAACATAGTTATTTGCATAAATAAATATGAAGTAAATTGGTTATTGAACCAACGTTACACTTTGGGTAGACTTATAGGTGCTCAATCTCCCCAACAGATATCAAAAGAGTATGCATACTGTTGTTCCTGTGATTCGCTGGTTAAACACATTCCTCATTCTGCCACTCAGGCATCCAGTTCTACTTGTACGGCATGTAATCCAAAACTCCTTAAATTGCTGGATCGATGCACCATCTATTTTAGTATATTCATTCAACAGACAGTTGTGAAGAGACCAGAGCACATCCTTCTTATCCATCTTCAACTTCCTGACAATCAATGCTGTTGATGCAAGCCTGTCTGCCTCTCATTGACACAAACAATTTCATGCTCAGTAACGTAGATCCTTGTAAGCCTCTGGAGGTTAGAAACTTCTATAGAAGATATTCACTCATACAACAACCTGCCGTATTGGATCTTTCGAAGCATCAACTGAGAGTCAGATACAAACATCCAAAGTCACATTTAGTCTCATATTACCAACACACATAGTAAGTCTGTAGGTACAGTATACATAGGAAAACTGTCTAGAACCAACCCCCTATAGGTAAGTTAAGAACATATTTTTATTCTGTGTGGTATATTGGGGACTGTGGGACTGATTAGTGTAATGGTTCACCTATTCACCAGGACACAAGAGGGTTGTGGGTTCAACCCTATGCTCGAAGTTCCACACATAAGGAAAGGAAATGGCCCTCCTACCTCCTGCACACTGTGACAGGCACTTCATATCCAAGTTCAGAAAATGCTACAGGTTATTTTACTTTTAATTAAAAATAATTGGGAATATGAGATTCTATCTCTATATCATCTTTGTGTCTAGTTTGACACATAGGTCTTCTACAAAACATTTCCGCTGTTGCTAATCTGCCACCTTTCTCCCAAGTGTTTCCCATGTCAAGATACAATCTTTCTTCTGCTTCTTCATCTTCTTTGAACGCTCCATATCAGCTACTTGTCAACCACTCTGTGTGACTTGTATATGATCTGAGCCTAAGAGCAATTGTACATTGTGCCAGTTATGCGCCTACAAGTAGGCCAGCACATCCGATTTCTACGCTGCTTTTTATTTACTAGGTAGCAGCTTCCCAGGTCCTACATCAGTTGCCTCTTCGACATGCCTTGTAGGTATCGGGTGTACTATTCTTTGCTTCCCTTGCTGGCCCCAGGACCACACTGGCGATATCCTATATGATACATTTAAAAAATGTACAAATATACCAACCTACAAAAGAGTAGCCATGTACTCTGGTTTCATATGAGACATAAAAGCATAGAAAGACACAGAACTTGTACAGTCTCCAATCGCTAGGAAAAAATTGAGTGTCAGAAGAGCTGTGCTGTGTTCATCCCCTCCAACATAAGATGTATGCTTCCAGAAGAAGGCTAGTAGAAAGGAGGACACCATGCTGATAATTATAACAACAAAGGACGTCACTTTTTCTAACTTTGGTTTAGTCTGCGGGGCCAGGCAGGAAATGATCACAAACAAAAGTGGTCCAATATTTGCAATCTAAAATATAAAAAATATGAAATGTGAATTCAGACAAACTGATCAAAACAAATTTTAACAAACTTGCTATTAACTATGATTACAAACTGTCATCATAATAATTAGTGACATTTAAAGATGAGCCTACGACAGAACTTGCAGAACGGTAGGGTATTTACATGTGCACACATTTCTGCTATAGATATTACACAAGAACTACCATCACGTGCCTATAATAATCGACACTCAGGGCGCAGAGCACGAGGCAGGCCAAGAACAAGATGGATAGATAACATCTCAGAGTCCCTGCGAAAGCATGGACTGACAACGTCAAGCGCAACACACCTGGCACAAGATAGGAAACTAATTCTCCCCACGACGCTTCACTGCAAATGTGGTTAAGATAAGATAAGATAAGACAAACTGTCAATTGTGCATATCATTGTATTAATTCATTTCAACTTCAGTTGCATCACAAATCCTTTGGGTTCCAGGAATTAGTGAAGATTTACTGCATCTTTTCTTGTTTCCAGGAATCAATGAATATTTACTGCATCTTTTCTTGTTTCCAGGAATCAATGAATATTTACTGCATGCTTTCTTATTTCCAGAAATTCAGTGAAGATTTACTACATCCTTTCTTATTTGCAGAAATCAGTGAAGATTTACTACATCCTTTCTTATTTGCAGAAATAAGTGAAGATTTACTACATCCTTTCTTATTTGCAGAAATCAGTGAAGATTTACTACATCCTTTCTTATTTGCAGAAATCAGTGAAGATTTACTACATCCTTTCTTATTTGCAGAAAAACAGTGAAAATTTGCTGTTTGCTTTCTTATTTCCAGAAATCGGTGAAGATTTACTACATCCTTTCTTATTTCCAGAAATCGGTGAAGATTTACTGCATTCTTTCTTATTTCCAGGAACACAACAAAAATTCATAGCATATTTTTTTATATCCAGGAATTAATTACTTCTTCTTCTGCGCTTGTTCTTAACACCAGTTTTGGTTTCCATTCAGAGACCCGCATGTTTTTTAGGTTGAAGAAATGGGGGTATGTTGCACTGCCAGTTCACATCATTAGCCAAATAGCTGTACAATTTGCACCTTTCAGGCCAGCATATCAAATTCTGACATTTGGTGGTACTCAAGTTTGCCATTCTAGTCCATGACAGACTCTTAGCTGCTTACTGTGCACCATCTTTTCGTACAAGTACTGACTTGCATTTGTTCTTTTACTGATCATTTTTCAACCACTCCTTGTAACGAATAAATGATCTGAGCCAAAGAGCATTGGTAATACTCTATTGTGGCAAGTGTTTCAGATTAGGAACATGCTTGATCATCCGCTTTGGGGCACAAACCTGTTTGCGTCACCTTTAGGAATTTGGAGATTTCACTCTGTATTATTATTCTGTGTAAAAGACACAGGACAATCTCAGTGGCAGTACACATGCTCAGTAAAACTGACGAGGGTCTCTGATCCAATTTTGAAGATGGTAAAAATGTTTTTTACGAATTTCATTTTAATCTTTAAAATTGCTTTTGTCCAGACATCGGCTTTGCAGGCTACTTCTGTCGATTTTCAACAGCCAAGGGTTCTTTCTTTCGCTGCTCAACATAAACATAGGACATGTTTTGTTGTCCATCTCCGAAAGGACTAGAAATTCGATCTCACCTTTTTATTGTGGATCTCTAGAGAAATATCATGATCATTCCATATCAGAAACAAACCAAGAACCTTTTACAACAAGAGGCGAGCATCTTACCTTCACACCACAGAGACCACCCCACTATTACAGAGTAATATTCTTCTTCTTCTTCTTTTCTTCTTCTTTGAATTGCTCTATATCAACCACTTGTTAACCACTCTTTGTGATTTGTATGTGATCCAAGCCTAAGAGTGATTGTACGTTAGCCAGTTATCGCCTACAAGTAGGCCAACATATTCAATTTCTGTGAAACTTTTTATTTACTAGTGTAGCTTTCCTAGGTCCCTACCTCAGTCGCCCCTTACAACATGCCTTGTAGGTTACTTACTTAGTTCCTTATTCCTCTTCGCTTCTCGTGGGGCATAAGGCCTCAACAGTTGTTCGCTACTCTTCTCTGTCTCTTATCTTTATGGTCTCCCAGGATAGTCGAGCACTCTTCAGTTCCTCAAGAAGAGTTTGTCTCCAGGTTGCAGTGTTACTATCCTTTGCTCCCCTTCAGTACTTGGCAACACAAGAGCGTGAGTAATATTCTAGAAGTAAAATAACTGAAAGAGCTGGAGGCGATATTAAAAGATAGGTAAAACATGGAAAGAGTTGGAAGGAATGGCAAGAGAGAGGAAGAGCTGGAAGAAGTTTGTTGAAGACCTGTGCTCTGCTGGAAGTTGAAAGGTGAAGAAGAAACTAACTGAAGAAATGAACAGTCTTCTGAACAGGAATTAATAGTGAATTGACAGTGAATTAATAATGAATGTTCCAGAAGAGACTCAACAGAGATCAAATGGTTAAGATGTTTACCTGTTATTCTAAAGGTTGTGGGTTCGAATCAAACCTGAGTTAATTGCGTAATTTTTTAATGAGATCCCTAACATTGTTACTGGAGTTACGGAGTTAGTGCTTTGTGTAACACTCTCAGTAGATAGTATGCAACTTCTGCAGGCAAAGAGAGAGCCATATGGGGAATCTCGGTGCAATGAAGTGAATCTTTCTCCTTTAGAGACTCAACAAGTATTACATTTATTTCGTTATTCATTTTAGTGACAGATTTTCATTTTAGGGCCATTAGGATCTTCTTATCTTAGTCTATGGGGTAAAGATTAGATACAGGACAGACGGAAATCTATTCAATCTTCGGAGGTTAAAATCTTTCACCAAGGTAAAAGAATCAACTATCTCAAACCTGTTGTTTGCTGATGACTGCGCCTTCGCTACCAACTCTGAGGAAGAAATGCAGACTTACATGGACAAGTTCTCAATGGCCTGTGATAGGTTTGGTCTCACCATTAACACCAAAAAACAGAGGTCATGTTCCAGCCCGCCCCTAGAGAACAGTATTACGATCCAGTCATCAACATTAAACACCAGCGTCTCCAGTCAACGACCAACTTTGCTTATCTTGGCAGCCTCCTATCCAGATCGGCAAATATAGATTTTGAGGTCAACAATAGGATATCCAAAGCCAGTGCTGCGTTCGGAAGGTTACGTGTCACTGTGTGGGAACGGAAGGGGATAAGCATAGTCACAAAGCTGAAAGTTTACCAGGCCATAGTGCTAACCACGCTGCTGTACGCAAGCGAGACATGGACAGTATATAGCAGACACGCAAGAAAATTAAACCATTTCACACAAGCTGTCTATGCAGAATACTAAAAATAAACTGGCAGGACAAAATTCCAGACAGCGAAGTCCTCACAAGAGCAAAGATCCCAAGCGTCAACACCCTGTTGCAGAAGGCCCAAGTGAGATGGGTCGGTCACGTTGCTCGGATGCCTGATAAACGCATCCCAAAACAATTGATGTATGGCGAGCTTGAAGGGGCAGACGTTTAGCTGGTGGACAGAAAAAAACGCTTTAAAGACACTCTTAAAGTGCTAAATCTGATATAGACAATACGTGCTGGGAATCCTTCGCAAGATCGCCAAATGTGGCGCTGTAACAACAAAGAGGAACCCGAATAGCTGAGAATCATCATATTGTTGAGTCACAGAGAAAACGAGCAGCGTGAAAAGACAGAGCACACAACACGCACATGTCTAACCTTGATCATGTATGCCCCACCTGTGGTGGGGGATTCTGTTCTAGGATTGGACTCTACAGTCACCTCCGCACACACCAGAGAGGTGCAACAGCACACGTCTGAGATTGTTGTCATCATCGCCTGCGATGGACGGCTATTAACATCTTAGTCTAAATGTAGTGTGCTGTGAAAGAGGTGAAATTCATCACGCCTGTTGTATCCTTTGCTTGCTAAAGGCCTGTTGGTCGAAACATTGCTGTGTATTGTTATTGTTTTTGTAAAACTACAGTACTGTGTTTTTATGTGTTTTGCCATTGTTACATAGTTTTACTGCAGTCTTCCCTATATGATATTACCTGACTTATGACAATGATGTATGAAGGTAGCTTCCATCCTTCTTTGGCTGTTTCTACGAAGAGAGGCAGCTCTGCCCACATTCCATTGAGGTCTATCCATGATGCAATAGCAAACACGCAGACCAAAATGTGGACTAATATCTTTGTACTCCTGAACAAATTTCTTATGCTTCTGAGTTTATTCATGAAGAAGTTGCTTTTTCTGCTGTTAATGTCTGACCTGGCCTTCTCTGTCGTAGATATCTGATCTAAAATCAAAACAAAACAAATATATTCAGATATTATATTGATGTGAACTTGGTCAATGAATCTTCTTCGAATGCTTCATATCAGCCACTTGTTAACCACACTTTGTGAATTGTATGTGCTCTTAGCCTAAGAGCGATTGTACGGTGTGCCAGTTATGCACCTACAAGTAGGCTAGAACATCCAAATTCTGTGACTTTTTATTTACTAGGGTAGCTTTCCTAGGCCCTTACCTCAGTCACCTCTTGACTTGTAGGTAGCAGTGTTACTATTCTTTGCATCCATTGCGAGCCCCGGCAACACACGGTCAATGACTTTGGCATGAGTCAGATCTGATTGTCTTCCTTATGACCAATCAGATCAGAAACCATGTTTTGGTAAAACTCAGTAGATTTGGTAATAAAGATTTTTGTGCATCTTAAATTGTATCAGTAACCCATCTGTATCTTCTTCTTCTTCTTCAATAATACAGCAGAGCTCTTATCTTCAACCCAAAGCAGTGCTCTCATCGTTATTCCTTAATGATTGGTTACAAAAGCCAGTGTCGTGACACAAGTGTCCAAATTTGGGCGGCAACTATGTGGATAACATATGTAACAACGGGATGTTATAAAATTGTATTATTGATTTAATTTGTTTTACCAGTTAATAACCTGTTTTTATTTTCCTCTTATGTATGTTTATGTATGTCCAGTTTATATATGAGGTTCTCTATGGCGAAGTGGTGAAGACATTTTCATGTCGTTCTGAGTTCGAATCCGGACCGAATCACATGTTCAATATTTTCATGAGATCCATAGGACTATTTCTGAGCTACGGTGTTTGTGCAACACTCTCTGCAGATGGCATACTATTTCTACATACAAGGATGGAGCTATATGGAGAAACCCGGTGCAATGAAGTGAATCCTTTGCTTTTAGACCCTTTTTTAAAAAGACAATTTGTACATACAACTATTTTTAATCATTTAAAAACGTGTGTAGGTGTCTGTTTCAATTTGTCATAATCTGTTACTGTATGTTTAATTGTGCAAGAAACTGTGGAACTTAATTGTGGGTGTGTGGTTATTATTAAGTCTTTTATGTAAAGGCATGATTCATACATTTTTGCCAATTTCTTAATTGACATTCTTCGTTCACAAATTGGTGAAACTATATTGTTACCCATTTACTGCTGTGCATGCTCAATCTTCTTCTTTCTTCTTTTGCCATCCGACTGCTATGGGGTTGTTGCCCAGTGTCATGGTATTCAGTTTTTTTAGGGGGTCGCGAGAGAGAGTATTCGTTTTTGTCTTGCGTTGTTCGAGTGGCTTGGGTAATTGTTAATTTTCCTTTTTGACAGGATTCTGCTATGCCATCTAACCATCTTTTTCATGCTCTTGCCTTCTTTCCTGATGTTACCTTCTATTATAATACTGTATGTTAAAGATACAATAAACTTTTTTTACATTTTAGTACATAACAATTAGGTGGTCTCAATGGCGAAGTTGTTTGCCTGTTGTACTGAAGGTTGGCTGTTCGAATCCGGACCGAGACACGTGCAATTATTTCATGAGATCCTTAGGATTGTTGCTGGAGTTATGGAGTTTGTGCAATGCTTTCGGCATATGGTATGCCATCTCTGACAACAGGAATGGAGAAGTATGTGGAAACCATGTGCAATGAAATCAATCCTTTGCCTTTGGAACCCTTTCTGGACATAACAATTACATATCATTCATTACCATTTGCTGCTTTTTAAGACAATTACAGCCTAAATTATAAGCAAACCAAAAGGGTGAAAACATGAAGACAAATCAGCAACCGTGTGTGTGTGAGAGAGAGATTTCATTTTGTTGTTCATATGTTAGGCTTAATGTCACCTTCGCAAAGTTGGTCACGATAAATATATGGTAGACATACTACACGTTATCAACAATTATTTATTACTGTTCCCAATAATGGACAAAGGTGAATAATAATAATAATGTTTCTGCTTTCCTGCTCGCAACTCGAATAATATCATCTATAACTAATGTCATTTTAGCAATAAAGTGATGTAGCAATATGATATCAGCCTGTGTCACGGTTACACTACGCGAAGTTCTTGAGCTAACTAAACACTTCTGTCTCATGCTGGTATCTTTTGAAGTGCATGCCAATAAATTCACACAGTCACAGTGACACACTGTGTGAGTCACTGTCAGTGGTGACGGTATGACTGTCACAGTATGATAGTATATCATAGTATGTACTACTAGTATTTAAGTACTTTCCACTAGACTCAATCTGTATATATATGTATAAAATGTTATCCCATAACTAAAGAATACAAAACAATAAATGTGGGTTCTCTTACATTGTATTATGTTACTCCCCGCAGCTAAAAGAGATCGGAGCACTTTGACTTATGAACAAGTTGGTTCGATGTGCTGTGAGTGACAAACAATTGTTTATTGTCGATTTAACTGAAAGTCCCAGCTAAATAAGTTGCAGACTCCAAATTATTTAAAAAGTATCCACAGTGAAATGTAACGAACAGTAATTAGTAACTACTAATTACTCGAAAAACTGATATGCTATAACTAATATTAATACATTTATGAGGAATAATACATTAAAAAGCTGTTGTTTAAAATAAAAAGGCATTCATAAGTGCGAATAAAGTACATACCCCATGTGCTAACCATATTTGATATTTTAAAGTAGTTTGTTTCGTCAGACCAGTGGTAGTTTTAATACATCTTGCCTGTGATTTTTTGTGCGGGTAGTGGGTCTATGTATGTGTGTGAACCAATTAGATTGTGTAATGTGTCTTTGTGCAGTTATCGCTTTAATTGCGTATGTAGGCAGTACTTATGTGTCTAAAGTCTAAATCATCTTCGTTTCGTACATGACATATATAATATATGTATCAGTCTCCGGCCCTAGCTGATGGAATGCAAATATTTCCAAGGATGTGACTAATATATACTTGAACATTGTCGTTCTTACGTTTAGACAAGGGAGGAAAAGGGGGGATTTTTAATAAAACAATTTTATGCGAGATCTGGTCTCAAATTCCGTCTAGTAAACTACTACCAAAATATGTGGGAAGATATAGCGTAATACGTAGGCGTAAACCCTTTAAAACCCTTTAAACGTAGGCGTTCGCCTATACGTAGGCGTTCGCCTGTCGACTCAGTCTCGAGAGGGTTGTGGGTTCAATCCCACACACGATGTTCCACACGTGAGGAAAGGAATTGTGCCCTTTACGCCTGCCCACTATGGTCTAGAACTATGAAGTGATGGGTAAGTTACACCCTAAGTTCTGAAAAGGTTACGCAAAATATTACGTATTATAAACTTCCGTATAATATATAATACGCAAAATATTACGTATGATAACAGATGATGGCAGATGTATAACATAAATTAAAAAGAGAATAGGAATGGCCAAAGATAATTTCAATAGTATGAGAAAGTTACTGACATCCAAACAAATCACAACAGGCTAAAAATGAGAATGATCAAATGCTATATATATATCCTATATTAATGTATGGCTCGGAAACATGGACAATGAACAAGCAGTTAGAAGACAGAATTGATGCCTTTGAGATGTGGATATATAGAAGAATAGGCAGAGTTTCATGGACAGAAAAACAGACAAATAAACAAGTTTTAGGAAAACTAGGCATGAAGAAACAATTATTAAGAGAAATAAAACTCAGACAAGTAAAGTATTTTGGGCACATAAAAGACATGACACCATGATAAAACATTTACTAGAGGGAAAGTTGAGGGGAGAAGAGCAAGAGGAAGACCGAGAGATAAGTGGGAGGAAACTTTAAGAAATGGACAGGTTACAGTCTGGCAGTGTGCAACGCCTAGGCGAAAGACAGAGTATGCTGGAGATTCATTGCATCCAACCTTCGATGTGGAGACGGCACCTGATGATGATAAACTTCCAACTAATTTTTTTTCTATATTGCCACTTCCTTGTCAAAACTTCTGTGGACGCCTATGTAATTGAAGTGTTAATTTGTAGGCATAGTGTGTTGATATGCGTGTGTGTTCAAGTTTATACATGTCTATATTGTGTATGCTTAGACCCAGCATTGTATGCACATGTAATGTACCTAATATGAAGTACGTTTATATGTATGCACTTTTTGGGGACATATAATCAGAAGGGGCAGTTTAGAATATTTGGTTACAACATGCAAAATACAGGGGAAGAGAGTTAGAGGGAGACAAAGGGACAACATTCCGGACGGCTTGAAATCGTATGGTTCGTCAATGGTTCGGTGACTTTGCTTAAAGGAAATGGTGTTAAAAAGAAAAAAAAAAGGAACCCTTTCATACCTCGTGGTATGTAGGTCAATACAGTGTTAGGCCTGTATTTTTCATTGACCGTCGGCACACGATGGGTGACAGTGCCGGATTAGGCTAGCGCGGGGCCCGTAGCAAATTTTAGCGCGGGGCCCTAGGTTTTGTATGATAATAAAATAAAACACAACTTTTACAAACAAACTTTTCTTGATTTAATGTGAGCAAATTTAGAGATAATACTAGACAAATCAATTTCTCCAAGTAAATTACATTCAATGTTCATTAAGATGAGGTTATTTAGACGATCTTGTCCCATCATGTTTCTTAACTCACTTTTTATACACTTTAATGTTGAAAAAGAACGTTCTCCGCTGCAGTTAGTAATCATTAAAAACTAGTAAATTCATAAGACTATTTCTACATTTGGGAAACACGACTCTAATAAATTTTCCATTATAAGTTTATAAAATTGCAGTTCCAGAGCCTCATGCTTTTCGTTGCAAATAGCAGCAGCTACATTAGTTTTAAGAAGTTCAGTGAACTGCATAAGTTCGTCGCCTAGGCTTTCTTCCAAATCCTCTTGGTAAGAGCTGACAATATTTGGAGTTCTTTTCAAGATCTCTTCCTCTGTAATAGATTTTAACTGCCGGAGTATTCCAAATACACCAGTCACTCTATGGTACAACCTAAATCAATAACTTTTCAAACAAAACAGAACAGTTGTCCTTTAGTTTCTGTATAACACAACCAATCTTTCACGTGAGTTTTGTTTGTTGGTGTATGTGTGTATGTGAAAACGACTTTCGACAAAATCGTGGATTGTTTGAAGTTGTTTGGCCATTCACCAATATCGTTGGAGTACATTTTACTTTCGTTGTGTTTTTGGCTTGTAGATGATGTTGCTACATTAGAAGCATGTGCTGTGCTTTCTGCCTCTCTTTGGCTTGAAGATGATATGGCTAAATTGGGAGGACTTGTTGTACATTCGATTTCAGTTTGTCTTGTGAAAAATGTGGCTAAATCGTGAAGAGTTGCTGATCTTAATGGTAATATTGGTAATGATGATTCTTCTATAGCACTGCTTTCATCTACTACACAGTAGGACACGTCTTCTGTATTTTCTGCTTCATTTCGTTGGATTCAGCACCATCACACACGACATTTAAAAATTCAGACAGCTTGCGTGTTTTTGATATAACATCTGGTTATTTTTTCCATTTTCATCTGTCACATAGGCGCGGGGCCCCCTAGAAGCGCGGGGCCCGTGAGCATTTGCTACTTCTGCTACTAGGCTAATCCGGCTCTGATGGGTGATGTGGTCAGCATCACGCCGGCCGCCTTACTTTCCCAGAGCATGTCTGGTACCCAGTTGAGGCTGGGTCGACCTGAGAGCCGTCGTGGTCGGGAAAAATTCCACGCACATTGCGGAGCTGAACCCAGACCACCAGCCTTGCGGAGCGAGTTCACTAACAACTACGCTACCGCGGCTCTCTGGTGTTAACCATTGAAAACATTGTATTTTTGGTGGAACATGTCTCTCGTAATTGTGGCAAATATACGGAAGAAGTATTTCGATAATATGTGTTGAAATTTCCAGTAGGAATTTTATCGACAAGTTTCAAGTTTCGTGCTACCGGTAGTATGGTAGATCCATATCAATCTGAACGGCCTTCAACTTCGGAGACATAATCCTTGAAGTATGGACAGAGCCGATATCATCAATGCAATACGCTCTCAATTGTGTGACATGGGTGGGTCTCAGACACTGGAACGTTCGAGAATTAGGCGTTAAGTTTGAACATGCCAGACAGTGTCGTCTTCGTGGTAGAGAGAGAAGATATAGTAATCAACTTCTCATGGGTACTATGAGCTAATGGACCTTGGGATGGCTGCTGCAACGGAGGACAGAGCACGAATGGGAATGCCCAATTTGCCATAACGTCGATCGCATAACATAACATAACATAACAATCCTTGATATCCAGGACAGAATTATAATGAGCCCAAATAAATCTTTAAGGCAGTTGTTCAACAGGTACACTTATCAATGAGTACTGTTCATAAGATTATGAAGATTAAGCTGCACTTTCATCCATACAGATTAACCGATGTGTTTCAACTCCATGAAAGAGATTACCAATCCCGCTGGAACTATTGCATGTGGTATCAGAACTTTATTTATGAACAAGGTGATGAAATCCTTGATTTCACTTCCTTTAATGATGAGGCATGGTTTCATCTCTCTGGTTTCGTGAATAGTCAGAACAGTCCGTCTTTGGAGCCGTGAACATCGCCACGAATTGGTTATTGGTTACTAAACTGACGTCATTGCACTCCGGGCAGACCCATAGGTGCTCAATTTCCCCTATTCAGTATATATATATGGAACTGCAGTAAAACTATTTGATTGGCAAAACACGTAATTACAAGTACTGTAGTTTTACAAATTACAAAAACAATGACAAAATACAGCAACGTTTCGACAACAAGGCCTTTATCAAGCAAACGAACAAACAGGAGTGACAAATTAAAATGAAACACAAATGGACGACCAAATACAAACGTATCTAAGGAAAATCTGGAATAAAACGAATAACGAAATAAATGTAACACAAAAACACACATAAAACTAGAAATAGAAAGGAAAAGAAACAGAAACAATGAAACATCTAGTAAATATATAACTTGAATACATGCAACATATACCCATATAGATTACAAAGCAGGAGAAGAGAAAGTACTAAGAAGCATAAGAATGGAATATAACATGAATACATGCAACATATACCCATATAGATTACAAAGCATGGGAAGAGAAAGTACTAAGAAGCATAAGAATGTAATACGTTGAGCCGCGTGGTCGCAAGGTACCATACAAAGAAATCAACCGATTCTCCAGAGCAAATCGACTGCGATCATCCGAGGAACATGATCGGATGGCTGTGACCTGGACATCGTGAGCACCTAAATGGCCAGTGTCATTGAAATGGGTGGCTACAGGGTCACAGAGCATTGGCGTATGTCGCGTAAGTGTTGGGCGAATCGGTCACTGAGCTCTTGCCTGTCTCGCCGATATAAGTCCTTAGATATAGCAGATAGATGATGATGAACATCGTCTGAATGGCCAGCAAGATGTCCGTTGTATCAGTAGGACGTTCGCAGACCACACTGTGCTTTGGCACTGTCGTGATCGCGCGTGCACGTTGCTTTCGCTTGTAGACGCGTACGTCTTTCTTAGGCACGTTTATTGACGATGGGTTCACATGCGAGTCCCGTAATCTTATCTATGCTATTATCTGTAAGCGGTGTAACAAGGCTTATATCGGCGAGACAGGCAAGAGGCTCAGTGACCGATTCGCCCAACACTTACGCGACATACGCCAATGCTCCGTGACCCCTGTAGCCACCCATTTCAATGACACTGGCCATTTAGGTGCTCACGATGTCCAGGTCACAGCCATCCGATCATGTTCCTCGGATGATCGCAGTCGATTTGCTCTGGAGAATCGGTTGATTTCTTTGTATGGTACCTTGCGACCACGCGGGCTCAACGTATTACATTCTTATGCTTCTTAGTACTTTCTCTTCCCATGCTTTGTAATCTATATGGGTATATGTTGCATGTATTCATGTTATATTCCATTCTTATGCTTCTTAGTACTTTCTCTTCCCTGCTTTGTAATCTATATGGGTATATGTTGCATGTATTCAAGTTATATATTTACTAGATGTTTCATTGTTTCTGTTTCTTTTCCTTTCTATTTCTAGTTTTTATGTGTGTTTTTGTGTTACATTTATTTCGTTATTCGTTTTTATTCCAGATTTTCCTTAGATACGTTTGTATTTGGTCGTCCATTTGTGTTTCATTTTAATTTGTCACTCCTGTTTGTTCGTTTGCTTGATAAAGGCCTTGTTGGTCGAAACGTTGCTGTATTTTGTCATTGTTTTTGTAATTTGTAAAACTACAGTACTTTGTAATTACGTGTTTTGCCAATTTCCCCTAACAGATATCGAAGAGTATGCATACTGATGGTTCCCATGGCTCGCTGATTAAACACACCTCTCACTCTGCCTCTCAGGCATCCAGTTCGACTTGTACAACGGGTAACTCCAAACTGCCTAAATCGCTTGATCGATTCAACATCGATTTAGTGTCCTCATCTAACAGACAGTCGCGAAGAGATCGAAGAATATCTCCCTTATCCATCTTCAATTCCCCAACAATGGATGCTGTTGATGCAAGCCTGTCCGCTCTCTCATTACCGTAAACATCCCGCATGCACAGGACAGAATATCCACGTAAGCCTCTGGAGGTTAGAAAATTATATTGACGACATCCACTCATACCGAAATCTTCCATTCTGGTTCTTGTTACACATCGACTGAGAGTCAGATACAACAACGGCCCCTGTAAATGAAGTCCCAGAGATCCAATGGAGGGCAGAAATAACGGCCTCAACCTCCATCCTTATACTAGAAATAGTTGTCATGTACGCCATGAATTACATCAAGTGCAGCTTCATGATCAGAAAGTCGGAGTGTGATGCGCCATAAGTCGTATGCGGATAATTAGGCCAATATTTTTCAATGCAACAATCAATGCAGAATGTTACCGTACTTTAGTCCTGGAACCATTCATAGCCCAACGTACAGATCGGAAGTCTGGTTTCAGCATGATGGTGCAACAGCACACACAGCTGCAACATCATTTAATTATTTAGAAGGCATATTTGCAAATCGCATTATTTCACGTGGAATCTGGCTTGCACGTTCCCCAGACATAACTCCGCCTGACTATTATCTGTAGGTTGCATTGAAAGGAAAAGTTTATGAAAATAATTCGCAAGCAGTTAATGACCGCTGATATCTTCTTGTGTAAGATAGCGAGATCAAAGCACACACGATTATTCACCGAAGTGGAATAACAATGGTCATATCAATCAATCAATCAGTACGATGATGCTCGTCCATCCCAGGTGATGATGACCACACAAATTTTCATCCAAGGAAATGTAGTTGCGTTGTGTTTGTCCGTGTGTGTGTAGATGACTAGTGAGCCCGATCTTTCTTTCTTTTTTCTTTCTTTCTCGAATCCTGTATGCCTCACAGCGTCAGGTCAGGAAGAGATTTCTAAAACGGGCCCTAGTATGCGCTTCGTAGATAGTCTCTTTCGTCGCCTCTGTTATCTCTGAGGTCCATCTTTTGCGTGGCCGGCCTTTTGCTTTGTACCCATTGTATCGGAGCAGCATTGCTCTTTGGGTGCACTGTCTGATGGTAATCTGCTTACGTGACCGAACCATTTAATTTGTTGTTTCTTGATGAAGTCTAGTACTGATGTTGTACCTACTTTAGTGAGCCCGATACGGGCTTGAAATGTTCTTGTACAGTGTTTTTTACGATATCAATCCGTTAGTGAACGGAGACGCACATAGACACGTCCTATCTCTCTTCCCTTAACTTTATGACAATGTTGGTAGTCTATGTACTGTCTACTGCCGCTATGATATGTACGAATCATTGGTGTCTTCTTCTTCTTCGAACGTACCATATCGATCATTTGTTAATCACTTTGTGTGATCTGTATATGATCTGAGCCTAATAGCGATTGTACGCTGTGCCAGTTATACGTCTACAAGTAGGCCAGCATACCCGATTTCTGCGATGCTTTTTATTTTCTAGGTTAGCTTTTCTAGGCCCCTACATCAGTCGCCTCTTACGACATGCCTTATAGGTCACAGACTACATCAGTCGCCTCTTACGACATGCCTTATAGGTCGCAGACTACATCAGTCGCCTCTTACAACATGCCTTATAGGTCGCAGACTACATCAGTCGCCTCTTACGACATGCCTTATAGGTCACAGACTACATCAGTCGCCTCTTACGACATGCCTTATAGGTCACAGACTACATCAGTCGCCTCTTACGACATGCCTTATAGGTCACAGTGGTACTATTCTTTGTTTCCCTTGTGGGTCCCGGCATCACACGATCGAGTCATTAGTATGAAAATCTGTAAGCGAGTAAAGAAAAACAAGATTTTATTAACCAATATCAAATCATCATCAAGTAGTCTCCCTTGCAAATCGTCGCTTTGATCACAGCCTGCCTGAAAAATACTCTTACCTCTATCAAGTTCTTCCGTCTTTTCGAACGTCATGTTTAAGGTATTTTTGATATCCTGCTGCTACCTTCGTCTTGGCCTTCCCCTACCTCTACATACAGGAACCATGCCTTCAATTACTGTTCTCGCCAAACGACCCTGTCGTTTAACGTGATTCAAATATTTTATTTTCCAGGGATGTTATGTTGTTTACAAGCCAATGCTACAAAGATATGTAAGTCTTGTAGTATGCCCTTGTTTTCCCCCCTTTTTTTTGTCCATGCCGTTCTAATAATTTATTCAGTATCAGCTACTTTCGAATGCTTCGATTTTGTTCCTTAATGCACGTGTTAAGGTCCACGTCTCGCAACAATATTTTGTCACAGAAAAGATGCAGGTTCTCAGGAGTCTTAACTTTGTTTTTTTTTTGCTTGTGTCATGCCATAGTTTCTTCACGCTGACCACCCACTGAAAAACCATGGCTAGTCTTCGTCTAACATAATTTGTACAGTACTTATTCAACATATAAGCAGAATAAAGAGAAATGTCAGGCACAATAAGAATCGCATGTTTCTTTTATCCGTTCGTAGTTGGTGGAAATATGATTCCAGAATTACGATTTGCAGGTGATACAGTTCTATCAAATAGCGCCAAGGAGTTGGAACAGTTTGGGCCTGTCTGTAAGAAAGAAAAAAGCACAGCGAAGATCATAACATTTTTTCTGAATCACATTATAATTAAAATCATGTCCACCAACAAAACAAAATGTCAACCTAAAATTGACGTCGATAATGAAGACACTTAGAACGTCAAATATTTTGAATATATTGGGTCAATAATTAACCATTTCCATCTGCTAATAAAATGGACAATGTTGAGGTGTTGAATGAGATCAAGACACAGAGACAGCTTATCATCAATATAAGAAAAAGGCAGTCGTCATTTTTCGGGCATGTGATGAGGAGGGAGGTTTAGAACACATTGTGACAACCGGTAAAATCGAGGGTAGACGAGACAGAGGAAGACAGAGAGAGAAAATTTTGGATAGCCTGACTTCATGGTACGGTAGAGCGTCAACATCTGAGTTAATAGCAAACACCAACGACAGAGATTTGTGGAGATCCATGATCGCCTACGCCAGAAGGCACGGCACCTGATGATGATGATGATGAACAACAGATGGAAATGGGATAAAGGAAATTAAAAGAAGAACAAACATGGCGTTACAAAAAATTAAACAACTAAAACAGTATGGAACGGAACTGATAAGAAAACAAAGATCAGAGTACTAAGAGCATGCATATTCCCAGTGGCAACGTATTGGTGTGAAGCATGTACATTTAATAAAGCAGTTGAAAAACATATAAGTGCTTTTGAATACAAGTGTTACAGAAGACTTCTTCGTATATGATGGACAGAGAAGAAAGCAAATAGATCTATCCAGAAAGAACTCAAAATCAAAGAAAACTGGCTGATGCTACAAATAAGAAAGAGAAAATTGAGATATTTTGGACATATAAAAAGACATGAAGGGCTGAGAAGACCATCATGGAAGAAGGCATACCGGCAAAGAGAAGAAGAGGAAGACCACGGAGAGATGGATTCAGGATGTAACCAGGGCCGTGCCGTGCTATGATACAGAGAGGCGACCGCATCAGGTGGAACAGTAAGGGGAGCGGCATATACAGAAAATCAAAAGGTTATTTTAAGGAAAAACATTTAAGGGGCGGCATTTCGAAGACTTGCATCATACTGAGCTAATATACCGCACACTCCTGGATGTAATTTATGGTTTGAACATGACGGCTGCAGAGACAAGACATCTGGTCAATGGGGAGAGAAATTCCGGAAGACTGTTGGGGTGATAAAGTTCTGCTCAGGACAAGCTACGTGATGATGATGAATTAACAATATCAAATAGTCAATTTATATACTGTACTTTTAACTAAAACTGGTGTGCTATTTTAAACACTGTACCGCCCTAGTGGTTACCGGGGCCCAAATTTGTGTGTAAAGAATAGAACCACTGTTACCTGCCACGCATGTCGTAAGAGGCGACTAAGGTGGTTGGTTGTGGGGCTAGCTACCCCACATCGTAAAAAAACAATAGATCGCTACAGAACGGAGAGCGAACCGACTAAATGCTGGTTGAAACCGGACACATTGCCGAAGGATAAGCACCAGAGCTCTAAATTGTGCTGAAGATGTGACGTAAAACACACCAATACTAAGGTTGCATGAATCAGATTTCCACATGAATAGAAATTATGGGGAGATCTGGTACATCGGTCTGGGCGGTGATCGAGAGAGAGAGAGAGAGAGAGAGAGAGAAACACTGTACCAACTTACGTGTTCGTCTTTTCCCCAGCATGGCTTTTATTGTTGTTATTCAATTGATAAAAAATATCAAGCCTCTTCAACCACAGAATTGAATCTTTGTTCTTATATTATTGTGTATTAATTACTAAAAATTGAATACTTATATGCACATCTATAAAATATGATTTGATGCGACAAACAGAAAATATCCATAAGAATTAACGTTGTTTCGTTGTAGTAACACTATTTCGTTATATTTGGTATCCAACTCATTATAACACTGCAGTCGAGAGTTCAAAGTTCGTATATGATCTCAGCTACTATATATAGACGCAGAGGGTAGCGTAATTCTTTTCAATTCAAAACAGGCTGATGTTGACATTAGCGATATGAAATATAGAATAAACACATTAAACAAATACAAATTCAATCTAGTAATTAATAAAATACCAATTAACGTAATCAAGAAGCACATGTATATGTCAGTGGCGTGTCCTGGCCCATGGTATAAGGTGTGCTACAATCTGGGTTTTCATTCATCTATACAATATGGCTGAAATCGGATGCACGTGTCCCAAACGCGTAGAAGTCTATGCATTTAGGGGCCTACCAAATCAATATGCAACGTATACACGTTCTTGGCAACGATCAAACATATCACAAAGAGTGATTAAAATTGGTCGTAAAGAACGAAAGCAAAGAAGAAGAAGAAGATCTATAAAATCAATGGTGCCAAACCTGGAATCTGACATCAAATGATAGAAGAAAACTAGTGATGACAAAGATGAAGTGTCTACGCAGAATGCTGGGAGTATCAAGAAGAGACCGGTTTAGAAATGAAGACATCATGGTAAAAGTGGGTACAACATCAGTGCTGAAATTCATCAAGAAACAACAAATTAAATGATTCGAAAATGCTGAAACCTACCAGCTAGCCCCATTGTTAAGGCACCCAATAATTTCACTGACAGATAAGCAACAGATGATCAACATCATTTTCATATATCCAGAGATATCGTCAAGCGATGTTGGCAACCTGAACACTGTTTATAACTCACACAAATGTAGGTTAATAACAATCCTGTCCCAATTCCAGTGATCCCCAAACTTGATACTCGTGCAGTTTTACTACTCTTATATCTTTTCTGGTGGTTTAGAAAATAAGTTTTTATAATGTTAATAATAAAAATAATAATTCCTCTCGTACCGTTATACGTTACATAGGGCCTGCAAGTAATTTCTCCATACCGCTCTATCCTGGGCAACTCGCTCAATCTCCACCAATGAACTGAGACCGATATTTCTTGCCTCTCTCAGCAAAGTTCGTTTCAGGGTCTCCTTAGGTCGACCTCTCTTTCTTGAACCCTTTGTATCCCACTTCAATGCCTGCTTTGATATTTGTTGATTATTTCTCCTCAAGGTGTGTCCAACATATCTCCATCTTCTCTTTCTTATAACAGTTGTCACTAGTGGTTGAACAGACATTTCTCTGATTTCATCACTTCTCCTGAATTCGCATTCGTTCCATTTTATATTCATTATTTTTCGCAGACATTTATTTTCAAATGCATTCAACTTGCTTTCTATATCTTTAGTCATTTTCCAACCCTCGCTGGCCTATGTTAGGATTGATACAACATTTGAATTGAATTTTATAATGTTAAATATACTGAAAATATCAAACAAGACCCATTTAATTCTGAGTATATGCACACCTTAACAAAGCTAGAGTGCAGAAAGCAAATGCTGTAACCTACCAGCTAGCCCCATTGTTAAGGCACCCACAAATTTCCCTGACAGCTAAACAACAGATGATCAACAGCATTTTCATACCTACTTTTTGTTACCAGAGCCAAACATGGACAATGAGCAAAGCTCAGTCACAAAAAATAACTCCATGTGAAATGCGGTGCCTGCGAAAAGTTACCAACACCAGAAAAGACAAGAGTCACCAACATTAGCATAAGAAAGAAAGTTGGCACAGAACCTAGCTTGAATTACAGTGAGAAACAAAGAATTAAGTGGTTTGGCCACAATAAGAATGCACCAAAACTCCACAGTATACAGAGTCTTCTACAACAGAACATAATGAAAGAAGGCAAGAGGAAGACCACGAAAAAGATGCTTAGATGGCATAACAGAATCTTGTGAAAGAGCAAAAATAACAATCAACCCAAGCAACCAGAATAGCGCAAGACAAAAACAGAAAACCACTACACTGGACAACAACCCGGTAGCAGTGTGACGACAAAAGAAGAAGAAGAAGAAAAAGTACACCTCAAAGAGCAATGTTACTCGGATACAGTGGATACAGTCCTTTCCAAATGCACAGCCAAACCAATCCCGGCAATCGACAAGTGCCCGCCATGGAAAACCAAAATGCCAGAACTAAAGGAATCAATCCCAGGCATACTGAACAAAAGGGTCCAAACAAACCTCGATAGAAAAATCGCAACAGAAGAGTACATAGAATCAGAGTACCCTGAAAATGAGTGGACGCACGTCTACACGGACGGATCGGCAAATAACGCAATAAGCGATGGCGGAGGGGAATAGTGCTTAAAATCTCAAAGAAAGTAAAGGTCAAGAAAGCGATTGCCACTGGCAAATACTCGAATAACTACCGAGCAGAGGCAGAGGCAATCAAAGAGGCGGCCGAAATGATCTTGGAAAGAAGAAGCACTACACGTAACAAGGTCGTGATATTCACCGATGCTCTATCGGTCATCACGGCACTCAAATGCGTTGCAAAACTGAGATGAATGAGCTCAAAACGTCCCTCGCTGAACTAACGAGTTCACTCAAACGCACCGTCATCCAGTGGATACCGTCACACTGCAACGTTAGGGAAACGAAGCAGCCGACAAGCTAGCCAAAGAGGGCGGCGACTACCTCAGACTGATCTCGAGATCAGTTATGAGGAAGTCAAAATAACCATCGGTTCGCACTATAGAAGCAAATGGGCAAAAGACCACCCTCAGTACACAGACAGTGACGGATACTATGGTCTCTCTCGAAGTAAACAATTTGCCATATTTCGCCTCCGTACCGGACACAACAAGCTCAGAGCCCACATGTTCCATAAATTTAAAATTGGCACAACTAGCCTGTGCCCCTGCAAAATGGCAGACATGACGGCAGAACATGTCTTGCAAGACTGTCAACGGTTAGCAGGTATAAGGAAAGAGTCATGGCCACAACACACAGAGCTTCGAGAAAAGCTGTACGGAGGAACGGAGGCCCTAAAAACAACAGTAAAATTCATGATAAAAGTTGGTCCATCAGTCTAGGCCGGGAACGCAAAGGAAGGATACAGTGGCTACAAAATAAAATCAGGCATATCCGTTTTGGTCATAGTGTAAGCATATTATCCAATAGGACATACATTTGTACAGACGGGTAACTTTAAGATATTACAAATAGAAAAGTCCCACTTTAAAATAAACAACAGGAGTACATACACCTTGATAAAGGCATTTTGGTCGAAACGTTGCTGTATATTGTCATTGTTTTTGTAATTTGTAAAACTACAGTACTTTGTTATTACGTGTTTCGCAATTCTACATAGTTTTACTGCAGTCTCTATCTATATTGTGATCACTTTTTTTCCGATCCAGAAGCACTTGAGCTTTTCAGCTCTTCAGCTCTTTGTCATGGACATCGTAACCCTTCGATTCGGTGCCACGAACACCATAAATCTGGGGAATCTGTGGCTTTTTCTGCAATCCCGCACACACAGAGGGATAGTCACCCGTAGTCCAACGCGCTACGAACACGCTGGGCAGACGGGCTTTGTGATCACTTTAAAATACCATATCTGGGATTAAACTGTAGGAAGGTATTGAGACAAGATTTAGAGAAATGTCTGGTCAGACACTAGTAACAACTGTTAAAAGGAAGAGAAGACGGAGACATGTTGGGCATACTCTAACAAAGAAATGATTAAAGAATCACAAAGCAGGCAGTGAAATGGAAGACAAACTATTCAAGACAGAAAGGATACTCTACAAAAACCCAGAACGGAACTTTACTGAAACTAATCCTAATCCTTGGATTCTCCGAAAGGAGTTAATTCTTTTTTTTTATGTTTGTTGGCCTACACGCTCTGATATAACCAATAAAAGGTCGCCTTAGGTTGAAAGGGGCGTGCCTCGGCTTAAAGAGGCTTTAATCCCTACTAAACAAACAAACAATACTGAGAGAGGCAAGAAATATTGGACTCACATAAAGATTGAGCGAGTTGTCCAGGATATAGAGGTGTGTAGAAATTATTTGTAGATCCTATGTAACTTTCAACGGTACAAGGGGAATATATGATATAGTGGTTTTCAAACGTTTTGAAGACGTGGCACACTTAAAATCCTACAGAAAATCGTTGGCGCACTATACACAAAAACTTAATAAAATAAGATGCAAAAAGCAAAGAAATATAGAAATAATTGGAAAATGCTACGTGCCTTTATTCATCATTTAATTTCTGCCTACAAGAAGCATGGCCTCATGTGTCTTGGCGATTTTTACCCTGGTGCGCGCAGGCACCGCGTAGCCGACCCCTGATCTGGGGTTTCCTAGGACGCACCTAGAAATATCATCGGAACACTGGTGCGCCTGAGCACGACCTTTGAGAACAACTGATATAATAAAAATGGTATTAGATCTAATTGGTGATAGGAAGGACACCAGAGCTGATGCATGCCAACAAATCATGTAATACGACCCAAGTCGTATGTAAGTTATATGGAAAATATAGACGCCTGTTTTGGCGTATCAAAACATTTGAGCAACTAGATAAATATTTATTTCAATACATATAAGCATTTTATTTTTAATAAAAACTTTTAGCAGCGCAGGTGATAAATAATTTACTTCAGATCACATTGCAGATTTGAATATGTATTAGACTAAATAATTCGGGAGATACAGAGCAGGAGAATAAATTATTCTTTTCATGAATCGATAGGCTAGGATGTATTTAAAAGCAGTGATGTAGATCTAGAAGATTAATATCAGTTGTACGTTGATTTCGATTTTTTAGCAGAATCTTGCATGAATTATGAAGTAGGTTTGAAAGTTTAGTTTAGTCGTCGGATCATCATAACTGCACATCGAACCAACTAGTCCATAAGTGCTCCGATCTCCTCCTCAGTATGTCTCTCAGTTTAGTTTAGTTGTCGAATCATCATAACTGCACATCGAACCAACTAATCCATAAGTGCTCCTATCTCCTCCTCAGTATGTCTCTCAGCGTGTGACGACTAACGACACCGGTTCTTTGTTGGGTTACTATTCTTATTTGGCTACTAGTATAGTGCTCATGTCTAGCTACCCCACACCGTAAAAAAAACACTAGATGGCTACAGAACGGAGAGCGAACCGAGTAAACGCTGGCTGAAACAGGACACATCACCGAAGAATAAGCACCAGATCTCCAAATTAAATAGTGCTGAAGGTGGAACGTAAACACACCAATGCTAAGACTGCATGAACCATATTTCCACATGAATAGAATTAATGGGGAGATCTGGTACATCGGTCGGGCAGTGATGGCAAGTGAGAGCGAGAGAGAGGAGAAAGGATAGGTAAAATTGGAAGTGATGACCAGAGAAAGGAAAAGCTGGAAGAAGTTTGTTGAAAACCTGTGCTCCGTTGAGAGTTGAAAGGTGAAGAAGATACGGGGGTTGGGGATGTAGTGATCTTGTGTGTGTGTGTGTGTTTGTTCTAATACATTTAGTAAACTGTTATTCATTTTCTTAAGGTTGTTCTTGATGCCGTCGATTCTATACAGTATAAAGGAATATACAATTTATAGAATAAAAATCTAATTATAACCGTTCTTATACAATGAGGCTTATTGGTGTGTACGGTTTTAGGCCTGTATTTTCCGTTGACCTAAATCACACAGTGTGTAATGAGGTCAAACATCATGCCAGTCATCATTACTTTACAATGTTTCTGAGGTACCAAATTGAAACTGGGTCGACCTGAAAGTCATAAGTTGAAAAAGTTCAAATAGCAATTCCCAGACGATCATTATTTATTTTTTCTAATCCTGTTTTCCTCACAGCGTCAGGATAAGAAGATATTTATAGAACGGGCTTTTGTGTGCGCTTAATAAATAGTGTTTTCCACTGCATCTGCTATATTTTAGGTACACGGTTTAGGCGCGAACGGTTTTTTGCTTTCTGCAAACTGTATCGGAGCAGGGTAGCCAATTTGCAAAACACGTAATTACAAAGTACTGTAGTTTTACAAATTACAAAAACAATGACAAAATACAGCAACGTTTCGACCAACAAGGCCTTTATCAAGCAAACGAACAAACAGGAGTGACAAATTAAAATGAAACACAAATGGACGACCAAATACAAACGTATCTAAGGAAAATCTGGAATAAAAACGAATAACGAAATAAATGTAACACAAAAACCACATAAAAACTAGAAATAGAAAGGAAAAGAAACAATGAAACATCTAGTAAATATATAACTGGAATACATGCAACATATACCCATATACTCCTTTCAGTTTAATGACCAATTCTTTGAGCAGATCAGTGGGTTGCCATGGGTACTAAAATGGGACCTAGTTATGCTTGTCTATTCATGGGTTATCTTGAACACCTAGTATGGACTACATATGATGGCCCCTTCCGTCTGTCTATCACAGATACATTGATGACTGCATTGGCATCACTGATATGCCTGAAGCCGATTTGTCACGCTTCATTAATTTCATTAATGTTTTCAACCCTCCTATTCGTTTTACTTCTCACATCTCCACTACTTGTGTCAACTTTCTTGACATTACTATCACATTATGCCTATCCGCTATCACTACATCAGTATATTACAAGCCTACTGATGCACATAGTTTTCTCCTCTATACTTCTTCCCATCCCCGGGCTTGTCGTGACTCTTTGCCATTCTCGCAGCTCTTACGCCTTCGTCGCCTTTGTAGTGAGGACGATGATTTTCTTGAGAGAGCTCGCGAGATGCTTGATTTCTTTCGTAGGCGCCTATACCCGGAGAGGGTGCTTGTCTCGGCTATGCATCGCGTTCAGAAAATCACTCGCCAGCAGGCCCTTACCAGCCAGCATAGGACTACTAACTCTGACAGAGTAAAACTTATCTTAACTTACCACCCCATAGTTCCCTGGTGAAAATGTTTTATTCCGTCATCTGTCTCTCCTTAGATCAGATCCTGAGACCTGTTCTGTCTTCCCCAACTATCCTTTGGTGTCTTACAGACGGGACAGAAGTCTTAAGGATATGTTGGTACACAGTCGCCTTAAGTCCAATATCCAGACTCATTTTGGCACTGTCCAGTGTGGCCGTCGGCGTTGCAACACGTGTGCTTATGTGATACAGACGCGTACTGTATCTTTCCTTTAGGCACGTTTCTTATTGACGATGGGTTCACATGCGAGTCCCGTAATCTTATCTATGCCATTATCTGTAAGCGGTGTAACAAGGCTTATATCGGCGAGACAGGCAAGAGGCTCAGTGACCGATTCGCCCAACACTTACACGACATACGCCAATGCTCTGTGACCCTGTAGCCACCCATTTCAATGATACTGGCCATTTAGATGCTCACGATGTCCAGGTCATAGCCATCCGATCATGTTCCTCGGATGATCGTAGTCGATTTGCTCTGGAGAATCGGTTGATTTCTTTGTATGGTACCTTGCGACCACGTGGGCTCAACGTATTACATTCTTATGCTTCTTAGTACTTTCTCTTCCCATGCTTTGTAATCTATATGGGTATATGTTGCATGTATTCATGTTATATTTCATTCTTATGCTTCTTAGTACTTTCTCTTCCCATGCTTTGTAATCTATATGGGTATATGTTGCATGTATTCCAGTTATATATTTACTAGATGTTTCATTGTTTCTTTTCCTTTCTATTTCTAGTTTTTATGTGTGTTTTTGTGTTACATTTATTTCGTTATTCGTTTTTATTCCAGATTTTCCTTAGATACGTTTGTATTTGGTCGTCCATTTGTGTTTCATTTTAATTTGTCACTCCTGTTTGTTCGTTTGCTTGATAAAGGCCTTGTTGGTCGAAATGTTGCTGTATTTTATCATTGTTTTTGTAATTTGTAAAACTACAGTACTTTGTAATTACGTGTTTTGCCAATCAAATAGTTTTACTGCAGTTCCATATATATATACTGAATAGGTAGCCAATTTGGCTTTTTAAAGCTAGATTCAAGAAATTTTTTTTTTTCAAAAGTGGTTGGCTTATTTTCTCAATTTTTAGTTGGCAACCCTGTATCGGAGTAGTATTGATCTTTGAGGCGCACTGTTTGTTGGTGATCTGTTCATGTGGCCGAACAATTTATTGTGTTCTCTTGATATAGTCTAGTTCAGTACTCATGCTGTACCCACTTTTTTTCCTGATGTCTTCATTTCTAATCCGGTCTCTTCTGGATACTCCCAGCATTCTGTGTAGGCACTTCATCTCTGTCGTGACTAGTTTTCTTCTATCGTTTGATGTCGGCGTCCATGTTTGGCACGGATAGTATAATGTTGAGAGAAAGATTCTGTTTCAGTTTGGCATATCTTCATAGCACTCCGGACATGTCCATAGTGCTCCGATCTCCTTCGCAATATCTCCAACAGCGTCCAGCGACTGACCGTACCAGTTCTATTTTGATTGATGAGCCTACTCGAATACCTGTTGTACCGTTCTTTTCTTGCCACATCAATCTTCAAACCCAGTTCTCGCAATCTAGTAGTTGAGAGAAAGATTGTGTTGAGCAATGCTCTTTTAATGTTGACATGTTTGCATTTCAAATTTCGCGCTATTTGTTCTATGATTTAATTTGCTTTTTTGCATCTATGTTGAATTTCCAAGACGATGCTATGTAGTGAAGCTTGTTATGCATAAGTGAGAGACTTTTCAAAAATAGTAAATTCTGTATTTTGACAACGAATGAAGCATTTTTTCAGCAAATGGAAGAATAACTTTATGCCGTTATGCCTCCTTCCGTCATGGTTTTCTCCATCTCATCATGTGTCTTTGTATGTCCAAAATACTTTAATTATCTCATTCTTACTTGTAGCATCAGCCAGTTTTCTTTGAAAACGAAACAAGCACAATGAAACTAGCAAGTGTAACTAACACAACCAAAGACGCAAATTTTCGTGGGCGGCTTAATAACAGGCTGCCAATACGATTATCATATCAGACCTGATGAATATGATTCAAAAGATTGAGTCTGGAAGTCTGCGCACAGAATAGGTGGACAGCATTCGAAGGTCACATCTCAAGACAATAACTTGGATGTACACACCTGGACATGCTCGCGTGCAGGGCAACGAACTGAAACTGACTTTCTTGCAAACAATTCCTACTCAAATTTACAGACGTATGGACAGAGCCGATGTCATCAATGTGGTACCCGCTCATTTATATGATATAGGCGAATCTCAGACACTGGTCCAGTGGCGGCTCGTAGTCATTTTTCTTGGTGGGGCCAGACACAATTTTCGGAAAAAATCAGGTTTTTGGAGTATTTACTATTATTTGTCTATTCCGGGAAGTTTCCCCTTTCGATTATTGGTGGGGCCAGGTCCCACTGGCCCTTAATGACGAGCCGCCCCTGCACTGGTCCCATTGCGAGAATTAGGAGTTAAGGTTGGACATGCCAGGCATGGCTGTCTTCGTGAGAGAGAGAGAGAGAGAGAGAGAGAGAGAGAGAGAGGATATATTGATCAACTTCTCTGGGTACGGTAAAAAGTGGATTTTCTGATGGCTGCTGCAGCGCAGGACGGAGCACGCATGGGAATGCCCAATGTGGCTTGACGTCGATTACATAATATATCATTAGAAACAAAGTGTCGTTGTTGTCTTTAATACCCCCTTTAGCTGCGATGTAGGACAGGGACCCCTTTCTTCATATGTTCTACATCGTTAAAGAAACATGAACATGTGGAATTTAATGGTCGCATCGTTAGTGCTGTCGTTGTGAAACTGTTTAGGTTAGGATTTTTTATTTATGCTTCTACAGAAAAAAAACTCATTTGCCTTACGATGAGGATTGAACCTCGGATAACTCGCATGGGAGCCCGCGCTCTAAATCCATTTGACCAGACGCTTCACCTAACAAACATAACGGTGCAATTCATATACAGGTTACAGAGTGGTTTAACAAGTGATTTTTGTAAAGCGAACAAACAGTGATTCTTCTACAACAGAACATCAGGAAGAGGAGGAAGACCACCAAAAGATGAGTAGATGGTATAGCAGAATCCTGCCAAATAGCAAAAATAACAATCACCCAAGCCACCAGAACAGCGCAAGATAAGCACAGAAAACCACGACAGTGGCAACAACCCAGTAGCAGTTTGACGACAAAAGAAGAAGAAGGAGAACAAAGAGGAAGTTGCTTCACTATCGAACTAACCTGTTAACTTACCTGTTAGCTCATGCCATGTCTCATTAATTACCCCACTCTTTGAATTATTCCAAGCTTGTTCTTGGCTTGGAGGCAAGACAGTAAAAATTTCAATGTCCTTTTTTGTGTATGACGGAGCCCTGAAAGACAAAAAATTGCATATTTAAAAAAAAAAACATATTTACCCTTACAAACCTTTTTTTCCGCCCGGGTGCATTTATATTGTAGTGTATACTGAATTTAGAAAGCTATGTTAAACGACTGAACGTATAAGTGGTGCTTAGAAAATCCGACTCGTTTATTGTGGTTGATGGGATACGTCCAGTAAGGATATGTCACGATTTTTCATTTGTTTTCATACTGAATCAGACAGTTTACCTGCTTTGTGTTATTTTGAAAAATGCAGCCAGCCAGTATATTGGCACATGGTGATGAACTGGTTAATATATATAAATATATATTCTTCTAGTACCGCTACACGTTACGTAGGGTCTGCAAGTAATTTCTCCATACCGTTCTGTCCTGGGTAACTCGTCCAATGTCATCCATGGATTTTAGTCCGATATTTCTTGCGTCTCTCAGAAAAGTTCCTTTCAGGGTTGCTATAGGGCGTGTTCGCTTTCGTGAACGCTTTGTCTCCCACTTCAATGCATGCTTTAGTATTCTTTGATAATTTTGTTCTCAATGTATGCCCAACATAACTCCGTCTTCTCCTTCTATCTCTCTCTCTCTCTCTCTTTCTCTCTCTCTTTTTCTCGCGATCCCTATCTTCTCCTTCTTATGAAAGTTGTTATAACAATTGGTTAATACTAACCACTATATAAAAACTGTTTATACCAAGTGCGATGGACACCAGAAGTTAAACAAAAACGTGAAAGACGAAAAGCGGAAAAAATGAATTACCGCTGGAACAAAATACAGAGAACGGCCAAGAACAGAGAAGAATGGCGCGCACTGTTGTCGTTCTGAACGCAAAAGGCGTCCCTTGATATATAGATAGATAGATAGATGAGATAGATGAGAGAGAGAGAGAGAAGGAAGAATAGCGTGAAAGAAATATGGATGACAATAGAAAGCTGGCGAAAGAAACTGACACTCGAGCGGATGCCATGTATGAAAATATCATAAGAGCAGACTAGGTTTCTAAAATATAGGGACCCTGAACGAGGGAAGACTAAATACGACAACGAAGAAAATGAGCAACAATTAGACCAGCAGATTGAGAACATGCGCATTCTAATTCATTGAGTAAGATTCGAAAGGTGGGACTGGTTCAGTGAGCTGGCAATGGACTGAATTATTACAAGCGTCAACAATTCTCCGAATGGATTTGAGGGCGGCTCCCATGAAGAAGACCCGTGCTCAATTCACGGTAAGGCCAAGAATTTTTGTTCTGTTGTGGGCATAAATGAAAAATTCTAACCTGAACAGTTTCGTGGCGATTGCACAAGCCACGCGGCCATTGAATTTCTCAGACTCTCGTCCCACCTGTCCTACACCGCCCTAAAAGCGGTACTACAGGCAGTAACGATAGTTGTCAACAATTCTCAGAATTACATTCATCTGTGTTCAAAGGTACACGTGTGTCGATAGCAAAGAGAGAGCAGACAGGTTGGTAGGCTCTGCCACCATTTCAGGTGGTCAGACAATGAATAGAACTGACATTTTGAAAGCACTCAGGGAGTGTGGCCGCTCAGAGAAATGAATAGACTGACAAACTCGCAAGGGCTGGAGGGAGCCTAACACAACACCACACAACACAAAGCTTAACAGAAGCAAAGACTCTACTGAAACAATCCAGAAAAATGATGTGGAGAAAAACAAACAGAGGATACCAACTAGAGCACGCCATCGTATAAATACACTACACAGAAAACCACAGATCACAGTCTTCAGATTTAGAACAGCACACCGCGGTCCCAGAGTCCACTTCCATAGAATACCAAAATAGTCCCCAGAGCACATCCTGCAAGACTGCCCCAGGCTGAGCAGTGTGGGAATGGAAATCTGGCCAACAGAAACAACCCTTCAAAATAAACTATGGGTGAAACAGTGAAGACCTCAACCGCACCGCCCTGTTCATGACACATACCGGAGTAGTCGCATAGCAGACGTTGATCGCAGAAGAAGATAAAGAACAGTGTATCCGCAAAGAGGATGTTTATTTAAACCATAGATTCCCAAACTTTTTCGGCCCACCGCCCACTTTGCATAACATAAACTTTGTAACGCCCTCTCCCACCGCCCACTTTGCATAACATAAACTTTGTAACGCCCCTCTCCCACCGCCCACTTTGCATAACATAAACTTTGTAACGCCCTCTCCCACCGCCCACTTTGCATAACATAAACTTTGTAACGCCCTCTCCCACCGCCCACTTTGCATAACATAAACTTTGTAACGCCCTCTCCCACCGCCCACTTTGCATAACATAAACTTTGTAACGCCCTCTCCCACCGCCCACTTTGCATAACATAAACTTTGTAACGCCCCTCCCCACCGCCCACTTTGCACAACATAAACTTTGTAACGCCCTCCACCGCCACTTTGCAAAAGACTTTGTAACGCCCCTCTCCCACCGCCCACTTTGCATACATAAACTTTGTAACGCCCTCCCACCGCCCACTTTGCATAACATAAACTTTGTAAAGCCCCCTCCACATTATAAAAGTTTGCGAACGCCCCTTCCACATATATACATGCTCTATTTTCTCTTTAACATCAAAAATTGATATAAATTTCTGTCATACATGGTCAATTTTCGAATGATTTTAATATTGAAATAGAAAATTGATGAAAAAATGGATCATGTAAGACGGGCATAAGATGAATTAAAATGCAGAATTCAAATTATAAATGTTTATTCAATTGCAAAATCACGATTTCTTCTTTCAGGAACCACCAACCCCTAATTGCCTGAGCTGAGCATCCCCCAAATTCTTCTGAACCCACTATCGCCCTCTAGAACGCTTCAGCGCCCACTGGGGGGCGGTACCACCCACTTTGGGAAACGCTGATCTAAACTAATCCACGGCAACTGCTAGATTGCAAGAATTTGGATTGAAGATGACAGTGTTCAGAAAAGAACATCATAACAAGGGTATGAGTAACATTCATCAATCAACATCAGAACTGGTACGGTTAGTCGCTGGACGATGTTGGAGATATTGCGAGGGAGATTGGAGCACATATTTCTATGTCCGTAATGCATTGAAAATGTTCTAAACTGAAGCTGAATTGAAATATGAATATCTAAATGCAGAAAGGCTGAAGCAAAGAGAATCAAATCAATAAATGGAGAAACAATACTCTAATCTGAAAAAAGAAGTTGAATAACACAGCGAAAAAGTTGCAGTTAGTGGTGGACTGTCTAACAATGTTGGTTGCTAGGAGACAAGGGGTGGTGGTCACCATAGCTTTAACCATAGCCAGGCTCTAGCATATTTCAAAAGCATTATCCCCACTGTCTAATGTATTCTTAACAATTACAGAAAAATGCCAAATTTTTTAAGATAACAAGAGAAAATAGGCCAAATTTTCACATTAAGTTTCATCAATTAACGCTTTGCAACAACCTTCAGTTTACACATCAAAATCTCAAGGCAAACTATAAGAAACAATGTGTATAAGCTAATTTGTAATGTTTGCATGACAGGAGTTTTTGTTTTTAGTTCATTTGATATAATTTGCTGTATGTGCTTCAAATGTCCATAAAATGTATAAACTTGGAAGGGTACTTCAAACTTCACTAGCAAGTAATTGTTTATAGTCAATTGTTTACAATATTTATCATTACATATCAATGATCTAAGTAAGATGGACATTTATAAAAGAACAACACAGTGTGCTACAGATAAAGCAACTTTTGTGTATGTTAGAAATGTATATTGTACATTATTATACAACTATGTATTACATTTTAATGCAACTATTGTTCTGCAATACTTTGTTAATCATTTTGAGCTTCTACATTGAATTTTCTTAAAGCTGTGTTAAATATGAATAAAACCAAATATGAATAAAACCATGATCATTTGATTAAAATAAAATTCATTTTATGACCATATCTCAAGTTTATTATTATCTATAATCCATTTACGATGTTTGTCATTAAATGTCTGTCTTTACAGTAATGGATTTCGTAAAGAGATCTTAAGAATATTGTCAGCGCCCTTTTCTTATCTAGGTCAGGGAATACCTGGCCAGTTGTCAGGCCTTATGCTATAATCTGGCTGTGCTTTAACTCTATCATTTAAAGAGATACACTTCATTAGGGTTCTACTTGGCATCGGGAAAGCTGACAACTTGTCCAGTCAGTCAATGGTTGCAATCATAATTTTGAGCAAAGTAGAGAAAACATGTGGGATTCTGTGCTTGGTGTAGTGAGCACATTCCCAACCCAAGAGTATCTGGTCAAACCGGGCGAACAATTTGAAGCAAATTTGTTTCCGTGGACTTTAAAGTAAAGATATACCTCACCGTTCAGAAAGCAATGGCAAACCACTGAACGTATAAGTGATGCCTAGAAAATTAACGACTCGTTTACTGTAGTTGATGACAAAGTCATGTAAAGGATATGCCATTGTTTTCATTTTCAGTGTGAACATTATCATAGAAACCGATAATTGAAAAAAAATGTTTTAAGATCAAGACTCAGAGGCAGGCTGACCAACGTCACTACATTTAGTCCTACGCACCAACAGGGAACAAAGGTATTGAGGCATAGACAAATTTCCATGAACAACTGTAAAAGGAAACGAATGCCCCACAATACGTAACCACCTCGTTATTGTAATGTGAAACCAGAACGATAAAGTTGGATCATATAACGCCCACCATGGAACGTAATTTGACAATGGGGAATGGGTGTCACGAATGGGCCCGCGTGCCCAGCGTGTTCGTAGCGCGTTGACTACGGGTGACTAGTCCTCTGTAAGTGCACGTTCAACTCCGCGGACTGGCAGAAAAGCTACAGGTTCCCAGATTTACGGTGTTCGTGGCACCGAGCGAAGGGTTACGATGTCCATGACACCGAGCCGAAGGGTTACGTTCCCATGACACGAGCTCGAAGGTTACGATTCCAGACAGCGAGCCGAAGTTACGGTGTTGACCTGAGCCGAAGGGTTACGATGTCATGACACGAGCCGAATAATGTCCATGACAGACCAAGGGTTAGAATGCCATGACACCGAGCCGAAGGGTTACGTGTTCGTGGCACCGAGCCGAATGGTTACGATGTCCATGACACCGAGCCGAAAGGGTCTACGATGTCCTGCACCGAGCGAAGGTTACGATTCATGACACGAGCCGAAGGGTTACGATGCCCTGACACCGAGCCGAAGGTGTTCGATGTCCATGACACCGGCCGAAGGGTTACATGTCCATGACACCGAGCCGAAGGGTTACGATGTCCATGACACCGAGCCGAGGGTTACGATGTCCATGACACCGAGCCGAAGGGTTACGATGTCCATGACACCGAGCCGAAGAGCTTTCAGTTCAAGTGCTTCTGGATAGGGAAAAAAAAAAAAAGAATGAAATGAACATATTACTTTCAATGTTGTATATATAAATATATATATTATATGACAATTAAAATATTTACAGACCCTAATATGGCAAGTGTGTAGCTGTGACTACTTTTGAGTTTGATTATGTTTCTCTTGCATTAACCCTTTCAATGGGGGACTGCCTAGAGTAGTTGATAGTAGCTCGGCCTGCTAGCTGTGAGACGCCTCATAGCTCGGGTTCGAACCTACTGTAGGGCATGTCTAAGTACCTCTGAAGTCGGAGAAGATCTGCCTGTATGGCGAGGGAATACTAATTACGAGTACATTGAGCACACGGCTGCCAGTGTAAAGTAATTTACAATGTGCACGCTGCTGCCTTTGTAGAAATTGGAAAAACTGATTTTCACGCAAAAATCAGTTTCAGAGATTTCGTCTGAGTTGAAAGCGGACGAAAAAAACCAAAAAAAAAAACCCAAACCCAACCTTTCAATCCATAATTTGTTTGTACTTCCGGCCGCATTGGTATTGCAAAGCATACTAAATTAGACAGTATAATGGCTTTGCGTCATCTTAAAACAAAATGGGCGAGCCAGTATATAGGCTCAGAAGGTCGAATGGGTTAAGCTCATTCCTTAACTTCTCTTCGAAAGGTTCTGCACTTTCGCGTGACGTTATTTTCTCAGACAAATGTCTGTCAATGGCTAGTAACATCTGTTATAAGAAGGAGAAGATGGAGATATGTTGGACTTACCTTGAGAAGAAATGATCAAATAATACCAAAGCAGGCATTGAAGTGTGGGGAGCAAAGGGATCAAGAAAGCGAGGACGCCTAGGAAACCCCAAAACGAACTTTGCGGAGAGAGACAAGAAATATCGAAGTCAAACGGGACACGAAGATGATATAGATAGACGGTTAAACAGATAGACAGAAGGACGGACGGACACATAGACAGATAGACTGACCGATAAATAGATAGATAAAATGATGGATGGATTTATAGATAAATAGACATACATACACAGACAGACAAAACAGACACATGAAAAGACAGACAGACAGATAGTACACAACAGTATACATTTCTAAAACATATATAATACAAAAGGAATCAAGGCTGCATGTACAATGACGATACGCTTATTGCCTTGCCAAAATAATGAACATACATATAAGAAAAAAACACATAACTCATCAAACTAAATGATATAAACGACATATTATTTACATATATCATAAATTGATGCGTATACAAAAATTTAATACGCGTATAGTTACAACAGCTGAGAGAGAAATAATATGATAATCAGATGATGCTGTCAACCGTATACATCTACAAAAAAGTAAACCCGTGCGCAAGTTAAGTATCATACGATGAACTGGTTACCACAACGTATCCCAAACTGGGATGCGCGAGGTACTCACAGCGGTTCTCAAGCGCTGAAGGAATATTATGATCTTTGACATTTCAAATAGAAAAATTTATTTGAAAAAGGGGTGTGTTTTTAATATTTTTTCGATCCAGAAGCACTTGAGCTGAAAGCTCTTCGGCTCGGTGTCATGGACATCGTAACCTTCGGTTCGGTGCCACGAACACCGTAAATCTGGGGAACCTGTAGCTTTTCTGCCAGTCCGCGGAGTTGAACCCGCACATACAGAGGACTTGTCACCCGTAGTCCAACGAGCTACGAATACGCTGGGCACGCGAGCAGAAAAAAGGGGTGTATAAAAACAATGGTAAACTAGTTCATCTGTGAAATCAAAGGACCCGATCCAGACCGAAGTTTAATTGCCTAACAGGACAAAATGAAAGATCATTTGAAGTCTCCAGCAGTCTAAGAAATTGGAGCCAATTTGACTGTTGGTAGAGTGTAATAATAACTCCATCGCTAGAAGATTTTCATATATAGAAACTGTTGCGGTCTGCGGAAACAAAATGTATTTAAAAGAGGTTCGTGGTAATGCAAAGTTTAGGAACCGCTGGGTTACCATACGCTTCTTTTTAACACTCTGGGTGGCGCAGGTTAAGTATCATGCTATGAACTGGTTACGGCTACACCCTATATCAGAAGGCCCAAGTGAGATGAACCGGTCACGTTGGTCGGATCCTCAAACGCATCACAAAACAGTTGATGTATGGAGAGTTTGAAGGTGGCAGACGTTCAGCTGGTGGACAGAAAAAGCTTGTTTGATCCAGAAGCACTTGAGCTGAAAGCTTGGCTCGGTGTCATGGACCACGGTACCACGAACACCGTAAATCTGGGGAACCTGTAGCTTTTCTGCCAGTCCGCGGAGTTGAACCCGCACTTACAGAGGACTAGTCACCGTAGTCCAACGCGCTACGAACACGCTGGGCACGCGGGCAAAAAAAAAAAAAAGTTTAAAAACACTTTTACACTGTCTCTGAAATGCTTCGATATAGACACCACGTAATGCGAATCCCTGGCGCAAGATCGCCAAATGTGGCGCTGTAACAACACAAGAGGAACTCGCATAGTTGAGAATCGTCGGGCCGCTGAGGCACAGCGAAAACGAGCTGCGAAAAAAAACAGAACACACAACACCCTCACGTCTAATCTTGAGCAAACATCCCACACGTGTGGTAGGGGATTGTGTTCTAGGATTGGACTCTATAGTCACCTCCGCACACACCAGAGAGGTGCAGCAGCACACGCCTGAGGCTGTTGTCATCATCGCTTGCGATGACGGCTATTATTATGATAGTGAGATTATGAGGCAACACAGTCGTTTCTGCTGTCGACGGTCAAGAATAGAGAAGAATGGTTGGCATTTGCTGCTTATCTAAGCTCCATGGACGTCACTGGCTAGAGAGAGAGAGAGAGAGAAAGAGAAGGAAGTACTGTCGACGGTCAAGAATAGAGAAGAATGGTTGGCATTTGCTGCTTATCTAAGCTCCATGGACGTCACTGGCTAGAGAGAGAGAGAGAGAAAGAGAAGGAAGTACTGTCGACGGTCAAGAATAGAGAAGAATGGTTGGCATTTGCTGCTTATCTAAGCTCCATGGACGTCACTGGCTAGAGAGAGAGAGAGAGAAAGAGAAGGAAGTACTGTCGACGGTCAAGAATAGAGAAGAATGGTTGGCATTTGCTGCTTATTTAAGCTCCATGGACGTCACTGGCTAGAGAGAGAGAGAGAAAGAGAAGGAAGTACTGTCGACGGTCAAGAATAGAGAAGAATGGTTGGCATTTGCTGCTTATTTAAGCTCCATGGGCGTCACTGGCTAGAGAGAGAGAGAGAAAGAGAAGGAAGAAGGTCAACCCGAATTTTAATTTTTTTTAAAGGTGCTGACCTAGGGATCTGTAGGCGTCTATCGTATAGCGAACTCCTGCTCTAAAGCACACACCACGTACCGAGCACACATAGTGGTTTTACAAGTGATGGATCTAGAGCGAACGACAAAGTGTAGTGTAGGACTAAGAACTCGATCTCAGTGTAGGTGAGATTTAGTTCCTAGTTCTATCGGAGACGGACGATAAAACGTAGGTCCCGTGTTCAATTTGAGCAAGTAAAAGAACCATTGGCAGTTCAAAATCGAGAAGAGCAGGCTGGAAAACCGCTGCTCGGGCAAAATTCATTAGAAAAAAGGAAAAATAAAACTCCTACAAAATATCTTCACCATCTTCAAAATTACATCGGAGACCTTCGCCGATGCTACGTAGTTCGTGCACTGTAGCTGAGATCTTCCCGTGTAAGAAAGAGATCGGAGCACACATGGTTACTCACCGAGTGCAATGATGATGGTCCAATCAATCAATCAATCAATCAATCAATCAATCAACCAAACGACAAGGAATAAGATTGATATAAATGATTGATCATATAGGAAACCGTAATGAAACTCTTGCAATTGTCGCCGCTGTAAACAATATAACAGTTAGACATCCCGCCCGTATGTTGCCAGGGCTCGCAAGGGGAGCAAAGAATAGTAACACTGCTACCTACAAGGCATGTCTTAACCAGCTGAGTTATGGGCCTAGGGAAGATACCCAAGTTAATAAAAATGCGTCTCGGAAATCGGTTGCGCTGGCCTACTTGTAGGCGTATAACTGGCACAACGTACAATTGTTCTTATGCTCAGATAACATACAAATTACAAAGAGGGGTTTAACAAGTGGTCGATATGGAACTGAAGAAGAAGAAGATTTTTTCTTCACATCAAATGTAAGGATGAGGTCACATTACGTAACTTGCCTTTAATACCAGCAGGACATTGGTTTTTGAGCAAACCTCAGATCAGACCATGTTATAAAAAAATAAAAATTTCGCAGCAATTTCAGACCTTAGGATATGAAGCCACTTCCTCTCACATCACTTGACCCTAGTGTGCAGGAGGTAGGAGGGTTAATTCCTTTCCTTACGTTTGGAACATCGAATGTGGAATTGAACACACAATCCTCTTGTGGTCGAGTTGATAGGCAAACGTGTATGCTTTATCTTAACCCATCCCACCAGACCTTGTTATCCGTACATATGCTGACGAATACACTTTCATAGTTCCAATGTGATTCTGGTTGGACATATTTTTTGTTCTTTCTTATACGTATATGATGTGTTCATGATGCATTCCGTCGAAAGTCGTTTTATAAGTCTGTTTTGATAAGTATTTCTTATACAGGGTGTTCAACTTAAAAGCAGCATGTGAATGGAGCTAATCTGGCATATATGTATGGAAATGGAAAGGTTCAGTTATGACGTAGTATAGGTCAAGGTTGTGTGAGGGTGTGTAATTGTAGTGCGGAAGGGGCGATGAACAAATGTGACGTAGGACAAGCTAGTCAGAACCGGTTTAAATAGTAAATAGACGAGATGCAATGCGTACCTGGCAAATTTCTATTTATCACTGGGGCTGCTTTTAAGTTGAACACCCTGTATAAGACGTACTGCAGCGTGCAAATTTGCCTTCCATCTTTGGCACACTCAGCAGTAGAAGACTAAGATGATTAGGGAATGTGAGAAAATAGACAATAGCCACATACCACAACATGTGTTCTGTAAACTTTCCGAAGGGAAAACTTCAGGACAGACTCCTGCTCAGATATAAGCAGTGGCGGCTCGTCATTAAGGGCCAGTGGGGCCCCACCAAAAATAATGTATAACATGTATTTATTATTTAATAAATTAAATTATAACCTAACCCAAAGCCATGATTTTCCCGAAAATTGGTGTCTGGCCCACTAACAAAAACGATCACGAGATATAAGTATATATGCAAGACCTTAATGAACAATTCTTTTATCAGTCCCAACGAGTGGAAAAAACTAGCTGATGACCGAGTTACGTGAAACACAATATTACGCAGAATCTTTTGGAAAAGAAACTTAGGGATGAGCAGAAAGACAAAAGAGACAAGCGCAAACTCAGAAGTTGTCACAGTAAAACATTTGCCAGTTGAAGATCTGTAAAGACGAAAAAGGCGATATGCAGTGGCGGCTCGTGCTAAGTTTTGTTGGTGGGGCCAGACATATTTTTGTGTGGAAAATCATGGGATTGGGTTAGGTTATATTTTAATTTATACACGTTACAATTTTTTTGGTGGGCTTGGCCCCACTGGCCCTTAATAACGAACCGCCACTGGCGATATGTATATACATATACGAACACACACCAGAATAGCGGAGTGAACATGATTCGTTCTCTTCAAAAGTGCATTAGAATGTGTTATTAATGTGTTTCTATAACATTAAATGTTTAAACAAGGATGAATCTACGACAGCAAACGGGTAGAGAATGTGTTTACTGTTGGGATATCCTGTTCCGTCTGTAAAATTTTCGTACACAAGTACGGTATCTGAAAAGCATTACCTCTTTCTTTCTATATTTAGCATGAATTGTAGACTGTTTTGTTATTGTCCTTAATCTTTGATCTTTAAATCTTAACCCTAATCTTTAACTAAAATCGTTAACATATCTTATATATATGTGGGTATATGTAGCTTAAGGTGTAGTGAGCTCGATCACAACTCAAGCGCACCTGGTTCAAATTCCTCGGCAGGCAGTTTGGAAGCGACTTTGTTTGGCGTGGATTTTTGCGAACGGTAAAAGTAGATATCACCGATCAAAAAGCAATATCAAACTACTGAAAGTATACGTGGTGTCTAGAAAATCGACGACTCGTTAACTGTGGTTGATGGTGAAATTATGTAAACGATATGCCACGATTTAAATTTTCATATATATCCATTTTATATTTGATGATATATACCATAGCTTCTCAAGCTTTTTCGTCCCAACGCCCACTTTGCACAAGATAAACTTTCTAACGCCCTCCACATTATGACAGTTTGCCAACGTCCCCCACACCTTCCAACAACAGAATACATGCTCTATTTTCTCTTGACATAGAAAATTGATATATATATTTCTGTAATACAGGGTCAATTTTCAAATGATCATATGCATGAAATAGAAAATCGATGAAAAAATTGATAGTGTAAGACGGACATAAGATGAATTAAAATGCAGAATTCAAATTTTAAATGATTATTCAATCGCAAAATCACTAAAATAATTTATTAAAAAATATTCATTATTAATTTCTTCTTTAAGGAACCACCAACCCTTAATTGCCTGAACACCCAAAAATTCTTCTAAACCTACTATCACCCCCCTAGAACGCTTCAGCGCCCACTGGTGCGGCACCGCCACGTTAGAAAACGCTGGTAAATACTAATGGGCTGCCTACTGCAAACAATGTAAGCACAAACCGTTTTGATGAGAAAAGTTCTGGTGTCATCAAACAATTGTCAAAAACTCAGTAATGTATATAAAGAGTTAAGACACCAAAAAACCTCCAATAAATATCAAAGTCTTTAGTGTGCCGAAAAAGGGCCCATAGGCGAAGGATTGACTTATTCATAGATGAAGGATATGGGTTTCCCCATATGGCTCCGTTCCTGTCGGCAGAGATTGCCATTCATCTTCTGAGAGCATTGCACAAAGCATGAACTCCGTAGCTCCGAAACAATCTTAGGGATCTCAAAAAAAGAAATTGCACATGTTTCTCAGTCCAGATTCGAACCTACAACCTTCAGTACGACAGACAAACGACCTACTTGGACATTGATCCCCCCGCCCATAGTGTCGGCGTTTCATCATTATTACAGGTAAACAAAATAAACATAAAGAAAACACGGCAGACTTACATGACGGTGTTTCCATTCTTCTTCTCAGACATGTTCCTGTCTCATAGAGAACTTCTCAGACTGTGCCACTGCACGTTGAACCTTCATTAAAAACTAAGGTTTATAATATATATATATATATATATATATATACGGTAGCAGCAACCAGGATATAAACAAAGGTCATATGGGGTCATTAGATAAAGTAATATTTCACAGTTTTAGGTATTAAATTAATGTACCTTTCATCTCGTAAAGCTTGTAATGTTCGGTTAGAAAATGTGCCAAGAATACGTTTTGCGGTGAAAGCTTCATTAAATTAACTCCAATAAGTCGGAGAATAAATCAGAAGACGACTAGATGTGAAACCAGTCATGCAATTTAGAAAAGAACAACAGATTAAATGGTTTGGACACCTGACAAGAATGCCCTGGTATCGTCTACCATATAGAGCCAAATTGAAAAAGTATAACGTGTACAGAGCAAGTGGAAGACCATGTAAAAGATGGAGCGTCGGCATCAAGAACAGCCTCAAGGAAATAAATAACAGCTTACAAAGTGCATTAGAAGAAACACACGTAAGATCACTAAACCCCCTCCCCCTGCCCTCTTCTTTACCCCAACACTTATCATCATCAGGTGCCGTCTCCACATCGAAGGTTGGCTGCAATAAATCTCCAGCATCCTCTGTCTTTCGCCTTGGTGTTGCACACTGCCAGACTGTAACCTGTCCATTTCTTAAAGTTTCCTCCCACTTATCTCTCGGTCTTCCTCTTGCTCTTCCCTCTCAACTTTCCCTCTAGTAAATGTTTTATCATGGTGTCATGTCTTTTATGTGCCCAAAATACTTTACTTGTCTGAATTTTATTTCTCTTAATAATTGTTTCTTCATGCCTAGTTTTCCTAAAACTTGTTTATTTGTCTGTTTTTCTGTCCATGAAACTCTGCCTATTCTTCTATATATCCACATCTCAAATGCATCAATTCTGTCTTCTAACTGCTTGTTCATTGTCCATGTTTCGAGCCATACATTAATATAGGATATATATAGCATTTGATCATTCTCATTTTTAGCCTGTTTGTGATTTGTTTGGATATCAGTAACTTTCTCATACTATTGAAATTATCTTTAACCATTCCTATTCTCTTTTAATTTCTGTTATACATCTGCCATCATCTGTTATCATCTGACCAAGATATAAGAAGCAACACTTCTATAAAGTAGTAAATGGTAGAAGAGAAGAAGAAGTTGGACAAGGCGCGCCTGTACTTTATGACGGAGGACACTGATAATAAGGAAAGCAAACATTCACGCAAAAATCAGTCAAAATCGCCATACTAGACTGCGCCTGAATTCATAACAGCGAACGCAACAAGAGGAATAAGACAGAAATCAGAATTTAAAAAACAAAAAACAACAACAACAACAAGGATGTAGATAAGAAAAAAACAATAGGGTGTAACTATTTTGTATTGGTAATTTAGTTCTTCCTTGTTGATTCCCAGGTTATCGGACAAAAGTGGACTTGAGGTGGTGAAGATATTGCGAGA
Organism: Arion vulgaris; assembly: GCA_020796225.1. Classification (NCBI taxonomy): domain Eukaryota; kingdom Metazoa; phylum Mollusca; class Gastropoda; order Stylommatophora; family Arionidae; genus Arion; species Arion vulgaris. The sequence continues at coordinate 12,333,374 of CM036772.1, forward strand.
AATATTACAGTTTCATTCTCACGTATGAATATCTATAATCTTATTAAAGACTGTGGCACTAGATTTTTATTTACTGTTTATGATTTTTCTTCATTTCTGATTTTTCTATATCTTCTTCTTCTGCTTCTTCTTCTTCATCGAACGCTTCCCATCGACCACTAGGGATCTCAAGAAAAAATTGTACATGTTTCTCAGTCTGGATTCGAGCCCAAAACCTTCAGTAAGACAAGCAAACGATCAACTTCGACATTGAGACCCCCACAGTGTCAGTGTTTCATTATTATTACAGGTAAATACATTATTCTTTGTGATTTGTATGTGATCTAAGACTAAGAGCGATTATACGTTGTGACAGTTATGCGCCTACAAGTAGGCCTACACGTCAGATTTTTGCGACGCTATTTATTAAGTAAGGCAGCTTCCCTAAGCCCTACATCAGTCGACTCTTACTCGCCCGAGTGGTTACCGGGGCCCAAATTTGGGGTGTAAAGAATAGAACCACTGTTACCTGCCACGCATGTCGTAAGAGGCGAGGAGGTTTGGCTGAAATCGGATGCATGTGTCCTAAGCGTGTAGAAGTCTATGCGTTTATGGGCATATCAAACCAATATGCAACGTATACACATTCTTGGCAAAGATCAAACATATCACAAAGAGTGATTAAAATTGGTCATAAAGAACGAACGCAAAGAAGAAGAAGTCGACTCTTACGACATATCTTGTGGGTGGCAGTGTTACTCTTCTCTGTTCCCCTTGTGGGTGGCAGTGTTACTCTTCTCTGTTCCCCTTGTGGGTGGCAGTGTTACTCTTCTCTGTTCCCCTTGTGGGTGGCAGTGTTACTCTTCTCTGTTCTCCTTGTGGGCCCAGGCAACACACAAGTGGCTCCACATCAACAACTTCTTAAAACAATAGTTATGGTCTGTATGTGATTTACGAGGGAACTCTGTGGATAAGTTGTTACGCATTTGTTTTGTGTTCCTAAAATCGTGGGTTCGAAACCGGACCGCGCCGTTCTGTTCACGAATGCAATTTTTCCAGGGGCCCCTAGAATTGTTGCCAGAGTTTCTTTTTTGTGCAATACTCTCGACATGATGTGTGCCCTTTCTGCGGAGAGGTTCCAAGTCAGATGGAGTAAAACCAGGTGCACTGAAGTCTACCCTTCGAGCTCAGACCCTTTAGATGTGTGCCTTAGAGAGTGAATTTGTTGTGCCAGTTAGAAGCATACAGAATAGTAAACAAACATGTACAGTTTCTAAATGATTTTCCCATTCGCCTCCATGTGTAGGTACACAAGAAACAAAAAGTGACCTAAGATATTCCATTCCTCTTGAGGAGCCAGAGTCCAGTTAGCCTTTGACTTCGCTGTTAACGTTTTCCAGTCCACAACGCTGGGATAGTGACTTGCACGCTTCTCGAGGATGGTGGTCTGGGTTCAACTCCCGCAGTGCGCGTGGAATTTTTCCGACCGCGACGGCTCTCAGGTCGACAAAGACTCGACTGGGTACATGCTCTGGGAAAGTAAAGGCGACCGACGTGATGCTGACCACATCACCCATCGTGTGCCGACGATCAATGAAAATACAAGCCTAATACTGTATTGCCCTATATACCACGAGGTATGAAAGGGTTCCATTACTTTTACTTACTACAAAGAACATACATTGGAGTCTGAAACATTAGCAGAAAGTAAGTATCAAAGAGAGAAATGGAGACGAACTGTAGATAGAGAAAGAGAAGATGAGGGAAAGACCTGGAATGAACTATGCTGGCTTGCTCAAGACATATCTGGTTGGAGAACCTTGTTTGATGCCTTATGCTTTAAGGGGAGTTAAGCGAAGAAGAAGCATACGAGTAAAAGAAGAAGTAGTGGAGAGAAGAGGCAAGAGTTAGAAACACAATTTGCAGATAATTATTCCAAGATGGAAAGGTGGAACGTGCTTTTTTTGTTCAGAGAACTTATGTTGGAGGAAGACACTGAAATTATTCCGAGAACTTATGTTGGAGGAAGACACTGAAATTATTCAGAGAACTTATGTTGGAGGAAGACACTGAAATTATTCAGAGAACTTATGTTGGAGGAAGACACTGAAATTATTCAGAGAGCTTATGTTGGAGGAAGACACTGAAATTATTCAGAGAACTTATGTTGGAGGAAGACACTGAAATTATTCCGAGAACTTATGTTGGAGGAAGACACTGAAATTATTCAGAGAACTTATGTTGGAGGAAGACACTGAAATTATTCAGAGAACTTATGTTGGAGGAAGACACTGAAATTATTCAGAGAACTTATGTTGGGGGAAGACACTGAAATTATTCAGAGAACTTATGTTGGAGGAAGACACTGACATTATTCAGAGAACTTATGTTGGAGGAAGACACTGAAATTGTTCAGAGCGACCGTGTGGTGCCGGGGCCGCAAGGAAGCAAAGAACTGTACCACTGCGACTTACAAGGCATGTCGTAAGAGGCGACTAAGGTAGAGGACTAGGAAGCTACCTAGTAAATAAAAAGCATCGCAGAAATTGGATATGCTAGCCTACTTGTAGGCGCATAACTGGCCCAATGCACAATCACTCTTAGGCTCGAATCGCAAAGAGTGGCCGATATGGATCGTTCAAAGAAGAAGATACAGTGGATACAAAGCAAAAGACCGTCAACGCAAAAGGTGGATTTCAGAAATAGCAGAGACAGTGAAAACATTATTTATGAAGTGCACACCACAAAAAGACCGTTAAAGAAATCTCATCTTATCCTCCTGACGAAGTGAGGCAAAACAGGATTCGAGAATAGATAGATGGACACAAAAAGACCGTTAAAGAAATCTCTTCTTATCCTCCTGACGAAGTGAGGCAAAACAGGATTCGAGAAAAAAGGAAGAAGAAGACACAGATAAACCTGATATAAAAAAAAAAAATAAACGTTGGTTGACTCCACCGTTTGACCAAGTTAATCTTCTGATTATAAAAAAAATACAGCAGGATAACTTCCTCAATTTCAAATATTTATTTCTGATAGCAGTGGCGGCTCGTGATCATTTTGTTTGTGGGCCAGACATTTTGTCCGGATAAAACATGATTTTTGGTTTGCTATATTTTAATTTATAACATAATAAATACACGTTATACGTTATTTTGGTGGGACCCGCCCCACTGGCCCTAATGACGAGCCGCCACTGTCTGATAGTAATTTGTTATTTAACCGAAACGTTGAAACAGTATTATTGCTCGTCTTCTGTCCTACCACTTCAGGTCTGTTTAAGAGTTAATTAACTGACAACTTGTCACCCATATCATCAAAAGTTGGACTGCAGATAAGTTATGAAAAGATAAATATAATGAATATATTTGTGACGAGGAATGCAGATAACACGGTAAATAACAGACAGCAAACAGGTACTTATTGCGTCAGAAAAAAACACAATTTACCAAACCTAGGATTCGAACCACAAAATGTTATTTCTTACGGCACCCATTGGTTGAGAGCTACCTCCCTGCAAACAAACGGTCGAAACGTTGCTGTTTATCGTCACTGTTGATGTATTTTGTAAAACTGTAGTACTTTGTGTTTACGTGTTTAGATCTTGGGGGAACACTTTAACGAATTTCTTTTTGACGCCGATCACTCAATCATATCAACAACAGAAGAACAACTAAAGCAACACATTAACAGACTCCAGTTACCATGTAATGAATTCAATATGAGAATAAACATCGACAAAACCAAAGTAATGATATTCACTAGAGAGGAAAACGCTACTAATATCTCCATCGACAATCGTCCATTAAAACAAGTCAAAGACTTTACATATCTAGGAGTATTTTTCAGCAAATGGAAGAATAACTAATGAAATCCAACACAGATTCAACAAAGCAAATCAAATGATAGGGCAAATGGCGCCAATTTTAAAGTGCAAACATGTCAATATGAACACAAAAAGAGCAATGTTAAACACATTCTTTCTCCCCATATTATGCTACTAGTGCCAAACCTGGACGCTGACAACAAATGATAGAAGAGAACTAGTCACGGCAGGGATGAAGTGTCTACGCAGAATGCTGGGGGTAACAAGAAGAGACCGGTTTAGAAATTAAGTCATCAGGAAAAAGTGGGTACAACATCAGTACTGAACTTCAACAAGAAACAACACATTACATGGTTCGGCCACATAAGCAGATTACCAACAGGCGGTGCGCCACAACGAGCAATGTTACTCCAATACAGTGGATACAATGCAAAAGGCCGGACACGCAAAAGTTGGACCTATGAGATAACAGAGGCGACGAAAGACACTGTTTGCGAAGGTCACATAAAATCTCGTTCCATAAATATCTTCTTACCCTGAACATGTGAGGCAAATCAAGACTGCTGGAGAAAGAGAAAGACTGGAGAAGAGAAAGGCTGGAGAAGAGAAAGAAAGACAAGGCGCATAGAGAGGCTCGCTCCAGGTGTCTCCTTTTTCGACCTAACGTTGAAAGACAAAACATGATTAGAGAATAGATAGACAGACAGACAGACAGACAGACAGACAGACAGACAGACAGACAGATAGACAGATAGACAGTACTGATAATGACCGGAGAGTTAAGTGTTTAATTAGGACAACAAATAAACTCATTTGAAATGACTGGGATGGACTCTGTACTTCCAGCCTCTACTTAACATAATTCGGTTGTTAAAACTTTTTTTTAGAATGTAAGAATTAGGACATATTGACCTAGACTGAGAATATTAGTTAACCTATTCGCACGTCTGAGACTATGTACTGGCATTTAGTGGTGTGTCATAAGATGTCGCTATAAGATGTCGCCATAAGATGTCGCCATAAGATGTCATTATAAGATGTCGCCGTAAGGTGTCGCCGTAAGATGTCGCCGTATAAGAGGTCGCTATAAGTTGTCGCAGTAAGATGTCTCTGTAAGATGTTGCTGTAAGATGTCGCTGTAAGATGTCGCTGTAAGATGTCGCTGTAATTTGTCGCTGTAATTTGTCGCTGTAAGTTGTCGCTGTATGATGTCCCTATAAGTTGTCGCTATAAGATGTCGCTATAAGATGTCGCTATAAGATGTCGCTATAAGATGTCCCTATAAGATGTTCCTATAAGATGTTCCTATAAGATGTCGCTATAAGATGTCGCTATAAGTTGTCGCTATAAGTTGTCGCTATAAGTTGTCGCTATAAGTTGTGCCTGTAAGATGTCGTTAGGCCAGTATACTTGCTAATTTAGTTATTGGTTATTGGTTACTAAACTGACGTCACTGCACTATGGGCAGACCCATAGGTGCTCAGTCTCCCCAACAGATATCGAAAAGTATGCATACTGATGGTTCCGTGGCTCGCTGATTAAACACTCTCTCTACCCTCAGGCATCCAGTTCGACTTGCATAACAGGTAACTCCAAACTGCTTAAATCGCTGGATTGATCTAACATCTATTTTAGTGTCCTCATCCAACAGACAGTCGCGAAGAGACCGAAGAACATCCCCTTATCCATCTTCAACTCCCCAACAATCTATGTTGTTGATGCAAGCCTGTCCGATCTCTCATTACCGGGATTCAGTATCATCATGAAATAGCTTGCGCCGAGTAGAAATTTGCCACCCCAACAGTCCTTCGAGATTTCTCTCTTTAATATGCTAGATAACCCGCCTCTGCGGCTGTCATGTTCAAACCATCAGTTACATCCTGAATCCATCTCTCCGTGGTCTTCCTCTACTTCTCTTTGTCGTATGCCTCCTTCCATGATGGTCTTTTCCAGCCCTTCATGTCTTTTTTATATGTCCAAAATGTTCTCTTTCTTATTTGTAGCATCAGCCAGTTTTCTTTGATTTTGAATTCTTTCTGGATATATCTATTTGTTCTCTTCTCTGTCTAAGATATACGAAGGACTCTTCTGTAACACTTATATTCAAATGCACATATATGTTTTTGCACTGCTTTATTAAATGTCCATGCTTCACACCCATACGTTGCCACTGGGAATATGAATGCTCTTGGTATTCTGATCTTTGTTTTCTTATCAGTTCCGTTCCATACTGTTTTGAGTTGTTTAATTTTTTAATAATCAGTTACAGCCTGAATACTGAATTTGAAAAGGGAAAAAGTGTGTCTTGGCGTGGGAAATACGGTAGAAAGACGGGGAACAGCAACAAACGAAATCTCTTGAAGTTTTATATGTAAAAAAATTTAAAAACCAAAGAAAATGGCACACGAAGACGATACAGATAGATTAGTTATGAACACCCGTGTTTAATGGACAGTCAACTCTAATATTGGGCTGCATAACAAACCGGGAAACCCTGATCTAGTTTGATTTGGGAGAAGGGGGAGGGGGTTAATTTAATATATTTTTGATAGAACACTGCAAGTATTTTTGCAATTTTAATTAATTCTATGAGTCTGTGGTTATTTATTGATGAAAAATATTAATAATACTGATATTCCTATTGTTAACCTTAACCTGTTACATAATATAACCCTGATTTAGCAAGTTGTGTTGATTTTTAAATGAATTCATCTATGTACAACAATACTGGACTGCGAGGTCACGTGACGGCTATGGTCTTATTTCCTAGAATTTGTACTTATGTCCGCAGGCCGTATGAGTTTATAGTCGGATGTGGTTAATGGTAAAGAAATACACAATAAACAAGTATTAAGGGATTTTTGAAAAAATAAAAAAATTACCAAACACAGGATTTGAAACGCAACGTTACTTTCTGCGGGTCCCATTACCTAGTCCTGCAAACAAGCGTTTTTCAGAACATAACCAGTTAGCCCCCCCAAAAAGCCATCAACATGAATTTGTTTAGCGAAATGTAACTATGATGTAAGCGAGGCCTGAGAACCGCAACAATGAATGTCTTTAGTTGTGTGACACTTATTCTGAAGGGAGTCATAAATATTTTATTATTCACTTCCAATGTTAATCTGTGCAAGTCTACACATGGGCGTATACATACATTATTTCAGGGAGGGTGACAAAACGAATAAAAATAATTTTAGTTGGAAGTTTCAAGGGTCTAAAGCCGAAGGATTGACTTCATTGCACTGGGTTTTACCCCATTTTGCTCAGTCCCTCTCTGTGAAGTTGCACGCGATCTGCCGAGAGTATTGCACAAAGCACAAACTCCGTAGCTCTGACAAAAATCCTAGGAGTCTCTGGGAAAAAATGACCCGTGAAAGAACGAAGCTGTCTGAAACGAACTCACGACCTTCGTAACGTAAGGCCAGATCCTAACCCCTTGTCTAATGAGACTCCCGAAAGTTTACTATGCAGACATGGATAAGAACAGATACGTATAACACAATTTTATCAAAATTCATTTTTTAAAGAGAATGATTGATTCATTGATTGATTGATAGGACTATCATCATTGCAATTCGGTGAGTAACCATGTATGCTCCGATCTCTTTCTTACACAGGAAGTTCTCAGCTGCAGTGCACGGACACCTTAGCACCGACGCGGGTCCCCTATGTAATTTTGAAAATAGTGAAGATATTTTTTGTAGGAATGTTATTTTGACTCTTTAATAATGATCATTGCCAGGGTAGCGGCGTTCCAGCCTGCTCTTCTCTAATTTAAACTGTGATAGGTTCTTTTACGTTCTCAAATTTAACATGGGACCTACGTTTCATCGTTCGTCTCCGATAGGACTAGTAACTAGATCTCACCTACATTAAGATCAAGGATCACTGGGAAAATATCCAGATGTCTTCACGAGGGAGCGAACCTGTTACCTTTGGTACAAGAGGCGATCACCTAACCTTTACGCCATAGAGACCCATTATTTAAGGAGGTGACACGTGTCCCCTCTTGTCTTATCGTATATACGCCCATGAGTCTACACCGAATAAAACAGGACTTGTCCTGACTTCTAATGCAATAAATAACTGAACTGTTACTTATATTATCAACTTGAAATTACAAGTACTTTCTTCATTTACCTGTTCCAGGCAATCGTGTGTGTACTTACTTTCCACTCTAGCCTGCTGGGTCCAACACTAACAGCGACATTTGTTTGTTTGTTATGTAGACAATTAAAGCCTTGTTAAGCCAAGGCACGCCTTTCAACCTAAGGTGAAACTTTAATGGTTATATTAGAGCGTGTAGGCTAACAAACAGAAAAAATAAAAATTAACTAATTTCAGAGAATCCAGTAGTATATTGCATTTACAGTGACATTTTCTGATGGGACTGGTTTTTATAGAACCCTGCAATGAAGAACAGTATATTAGGAGGAGCGCCCGTGTGTTGTCGGAGCTCGCAAGGGAGCAAAAAATAGTAACACTGCGACCAACAAAGCATGTCGAAAAAGGTAACTAAGATAGAGGTCTAGGGAAGCTACCATAATAAGTAAAAAGCATCGCAGAAATCGGATCTGTAGGCGCATAACTGGCACAACGTACACTCGCTCTTGTTCTCAGATCACATACAAATCACAAGAGTGCTTAACAAGTAGCCAATATGGAGCGTTCAAAGAAGAAGAAGAAGAAGAAGAAGAAGAAAGAAGATATGGGGAGTAGACGATGTTCCATTAACCAAGCCAGGAGGATTTGAAATGTTAGTCAAAGTGTTCTGAAGGGTATAGTGAAGATGAGATCTCAACACTGATGGACCTATCCTTGTGCACTGACGCTGTTCTGATAACTAACAAACTAGTTAACTAGCTAACTGACTATCTAGCTAATTAATAAACTAACTAACTAACTAACTAGCTAATTAATAAACTAACTAACTAAATAATTAGTTAACTAGCTAACTGACTAACTAGCTAATTAATAAACTAACTAACTAACTAGTTAACTAGCTAACTGACTAACTAGCTAATTAATAAACTAACTAACTAACTAACTAGTTAACTAGCTAACTGATTAACTAGCTAATTAATAAACTAACTAACTAGTTAACTAGCTAACTGACTAACTAGCTAATTAATAAACTAACTAACTAGTTAACTAGCTAACTGACTAACTAATTAATTAATAAACTAACTAACTAACTATAGTCTGTCCATTAATTCGTGAGCACGTTTGAAATTGATTTTCTCGAAAACTACCTGTTGGATCTCAGTGATTTTTGCATGCAGCCTTAGAATATCCATGACGCTAAAATAAAGCTAACCAGTAGTCCATAGATGCTACGGATTTTGCACATCGGCGAATTCTTTTGATCTTTTATGACAATTGCAAATACGGGGGCTCAAATTTGAGATTTTACAGTATCCCTAGATTTTGTCCATGTCAATTCTATTCATAGGTGTATCTCCATATTAATTTGATAGGGTCAAGTAATTATGTGTGTTGCCCTTTATGTGCAATCGTGAACTTGGATACAATATGCAACAGTTAGTCCTCCCTTCGGTCACCATTAGACTCCAGGGTGTCTTAACTTCACCACAAATTGTATGATGGTAGACGCATTTGGATATGGAAATGTATACGTTGCTATTTCTCAGTCTGTAATAAAAATATGATTTGTATCATCCCGAATCTGACGATTCCATGAGGTTGATAATTGTTACTGGCTGGACAAATTGTAATCCATCTCGGTGCCAGTACTCGTCTTCCTCTCGGAGCACATGTTCAACACACTTCTTCCAGAACTGCATGTCTATCATTGAGAGGGACTCACGTGTCAGAACTTCAACATCACACATTTTAAACGTCCTGTTCTGTTCGGCAACTTGCCCTTTACTTTAGCCCAGACAAGCTCTATCGGATTGAGGTGAGCATGATATGGAGGTAGTCGCAAAGACGTGTGGCCGTATTCCGCAATGATTTGGTCAATATGAAACACCTTTGTCTTATTTGTCATCCTCACCAGGTGCAACAACTCGGGTTTCAAATATGTATCATCGAAGCTGACATTTTCCTTAGCAAGCCAAGTCCTAATTTGATCTTTTGTATTTGATGCAGTTGGTACTTTGTCTTCCGCTGATACTGCGTTGTGATAGGATGCATTATCCATTACCAAGCATCATGGTCTGTTTAGAATTGTAAGTAGATCTTTCTCCATCCAGTGCCTGAAAATATGTCCATTCATTTCTGTGTGGTAGTCCCTACCGTCGGTACTTTTGATTGGAAAATAAGTCCAGCGTCATGGACAAGACCTTCTTCACTGCTTCCTGCATGTGTTAGTATAATACGCTGGCCTTTGCTGCTTGGTATTTTTCTTTCTGTTCACCGTCTACTGATTGCCATTCTTTAGCATTGGTGTGGTGAGCATTGACCCAGGATTCGTCCAAATATACAATATCATAGCCTTGCCTCCGCCGCTCACAGATCTGCCTCAGGTATTTACTTCGGACAGCAATTAAATGTGGCTTTTCACAAATAATATTCCTGCCGCCTATAGTTTTTCTGAAGGTGAAGCCGGCGGCTTTACAATTTTCCATAGAGTACTTTTAGAAATGTCTATGCTGCAATCTGATTGCAGTTTTAATTTCAGTTTCCTGAGAGTAACAAGTTGATTTGTCGCAAACATTTTCAAGAGCTCCCGTCTTATGACATCTATGTCAAAGTCGTCAATTGTTCTTTTCCTTCCTTGCTTGACATTAGTGCACTTTGTGTCCTGTTTAATCCATCGGGAAAAGGATTCTCTATTCAGACCAAGCGCCAGTTGCGTTCGTTTCTCAGGGTTATGAATATCGCAATTTAGATGACCTCTCTTAGATTCCCTACGGAAGTGTTGGTATAGTAAAACTGTAACCTTCTGCATTGTTATAAATGTGCACTTCAGACTCATTATGAATGTGATATCAATGTCAGTTTTGATGAGCCAACAAATATGATACAATAGCTTCATACAAATAGCGAGATACGCCTATAACTATAAAACGGTATCCCAATTATAACGTCATATGCTTTCCGCTTTCAAAGTCGACTGGGTTAGGTGCACGGGAATTCGTGAAACTCACGATATTTCAATGTTACCATAATGTATTTTTAGAACAACGCGTCTGTGTACCGTAAATCTGTTACTATTGTGTACAATCCGGTGAGGTTGATTTTAATATAACCTGAAGAAGAAATATTTCAAACTACATCAAATTTTCTTGGAAAAAATATTTCTCTAGCGTCATGGATATTCTAAGGCTGCTTGCAAAAATCACTGAGATCCAACAGGTAGTTTTCGAGAAAATCAATTTCAAACGTGCTCACGAATTAATGGACAGACTATAGTTAACTAGCTAACTGACTTGCTAGCTAATTAATAAACTAACTAACGAAGTAACTAACTAACTAACTAAATAGGTAAATAATTAACTATAGTTCGTTCCAAAATTCGTGATCACACTAAGGTTTAATTTGTACGAAATCTATCTGATGGATACAAGTAATTTTTGCATGCAGTCTTATATACCTCACGACGTTACAAATCCATGTTTAACTAATTGGTAGGTAGCTTAGTTGATGCAAAAGACGTTTTTGTTATATAATTTTGCATAAGCACAACAAAATGATCATCAAAGTTTAGAACTTACAGTAACACACAAAATGGTGGCGAATGTTTGCAAAGGCGTATTCCTATTACATATTATAAAAGAAAGGTCACATAGTGAACAAATGATACCTTCCACTTCTATAAATGAAAGTAAATGTTGCTTACATACGCCAATGACAGTCGGTAGGAAACATTGTGAACTGATTAATTCCACGGGATTCCCTATTTTGACGTGCACTGAATTGTATTTGGAACACGGAAATGCTTAGTTATAGACAAACTTGACAATCGTACCGTAAAATTTCGACAAGTATACCAGATCAACATCGTGGTAAATTTAGTAATAACATATAATAAAATTCTTACAGAACTAAAGGTTTGGGTGGCAAAAAATACTTTTGGAACGTCGTCACTGTTACCTATATAAAATGCAAAAATCAAGAATTTCTGTCAAGTGGATGATTTTATATCGGTCGGTAAAGATGATCACGAATTTTGGAACGAACAATAACTATCTAGCTAACTATGAATTTAGGCGTAGTCATGGTGCCTAATATGATACCTCTTACTGACTTTTGCGTGAAGGCCTGTTTTTCTTATCACCAGTGTCACTCGTCATTCAAGCGACATTTACTCAGATTTCAGAGGTTTTCGGAATATAACCCCCCACCTCCTACCACCCCCACCTTAATAGGGAGATACACTAGTGATATGGAAAGCAAGCCGTCACGAAACATGTGTCATATGCTCCATCACTACGCCTGAGTTCAAAGCAGCCGAACAAAACAAACACAAAATCAAGAAAAAAAGTTGGAGTTCAAAGGGCTGATACTTTAGTTTGAAAACACATTTTTAAAATGTGATTATTTCCCTTGTTTCGTCTTTGCGTAGGTTACTGTTTCCATTCTTAACTTATTACACTTTAATTCACTTCTTACACTTACACGGTACTCTACATATAGAATCATATAAAAATTCCTAACAACCCTATAATGAATATCGTTTTATATCTTTATATGGTACCTTGCGACCTCATGGACTCAACACACTGCATTCATATGCTTCTTAGTACTTTCTCTTCTCAAGATCCATATTCTATATGTGTATATGTTAAATGTATATATGTTATATATATATAAATATATAATCTTTATTGTTTATATTCTTAGTTCCACTTCTACTGTTTTGCGTTTATTTTATTATTCGTTTTTAGTCACAGATTTTTATTTTAGAGCCGTTAGGAATTTATTGTCTGATTCTGTGTGCCGTGTAAGAAGTGAATTTCTTCACTTCAGTTGTATTCTTTGCTTGATAAAGACTTTTTTGTCGAAACGTTGCTGTGTATTGTTATTGTTGTGTATTTTGTAAAACTAAAGTACTTTGTTTTTACGTGTTTCTCCACTAATACAATACAATACATACAATAACTATGATAACATTCCTCAGACAGCGATTATATAAAAGATTATCTTATTAAGTAATTTAGTTAATTAATAACAATTTAAATAGCATTTGTTTAGTTTAAAGCCATCACAATACCAACCTTCACATACATAATACACATGCGTACCCACTGTGTTGACACTGTGATATTGTGCCTTATTAATTAATATGTTGTTATTGATTGATCGATTGATTGAGTGATTAACAAGGATGATGGATATTACCAACTACCCGGAAGGGACCGGACTGTCATACTTCGCCTCCGGACGGGTCACAACAGAATGAGACACCACACGTACACTAAATTCAAGATAGGCACCAACGACATGTGCCCCTGTGGTTTGGCGAGTATGACAACAGAGCATATCCTACAGAACTGCCCCCAGTATGCAGACCTGAGAAGAAAGAGGTGTCACACTTACATCAGCGTCCAATACAAACTGTATGGCATGGCTGACAGTCTGAGGCAGACGGCTGCATTTATTAGAGAATCCGAAATGCTAATCTCGTGAGAACGCAGAAGACAAGAAGACTGATTGATTGATTGATAGGGCCCTGGACCCGCAAGGAAAGCAAAAAATATTACCACTGCAATCAACAAGGCATGTCATAAGAAGCGACTGATGTAAGGGCTTAGGGAAGCTACACTAGTAAACAAATCATCAGTGTACTTCGGTGAGTAACCATGTGTGCCTCAATCTCTTTCTTACACAGGAAGATCTCAGCTGCAGTGCACGAACTCCGTAGCACCAGCGAGGGTCCCAGATATAATTCTGAATATTTAATAGTTTCTAATGAATTTTGTCTGGACAGCGGCTTTCCAACCTGCTGTTCCCGATTTTGAACTGCCAAGGGTTCTTTTACGTGCTCAAATTGAACATGGACTAAGTTTTATCTTCCGTCTCCAATAGGACTATGAACTCGATCTCACATACATTGAGATAAGGGATCTCTGGAAACAAATATCCAGATGACTCCACGAGGTAGCGAACCTGGTACCTTTGGCACGAGAGACGAGTACCTAACCTCTACGCCCATGGCTGATAGGCTTGCATGTCTGGCTGTCACGCTCGTGAGGTGCCGGGACTTGCAAGGGAAGCCAAGAATAGTACCAAGGCGACCTACGAGGCATGTCGTAAGAGGCGACTAATGTAGAACCTAGGGAAGCTACCTTAACCCTATCGTTGCTACATACTTTCTGAAAGCTGAGCTAAAAATACCTACTCTTTGTTTCCAGGTCACAAACGTGAATGTACGCCTACATACGTGACAGTAGCAATGTATAACGTGTTAACCCGTCTTTAGCCCACAGAGCAGAGATAATAACATACGTGTTAATGCGTCTTTAGAGGTGAATGGGTAAAACGTATATATACGTCCTTAGCAGCTAAAGGGCTAGTAAATAAAAAGCATCACAGTAATCGGAAGTGCTGGCTTACTTGAAGATGCATAACTGGCACAACGTACGATCGCTCTAGGCTCAGATCCCATACAAATCACACAGAGTGGTTGACAAGTCGTCGACGTGAAGCGTTCGAAGAAAAAGAAGAAGAAGAAGAAGTATGGTTGTTGTAAAAAGCGAGCAAGCAATGGACCAGGCTGATATTATAATTTCCCTAAGGGAGAGAGGATGTGTACAGGATTCAAGTAATAGTGGTAAATCTACAACACTAACAAGACTGCAAGAGTCCCTAGTCAAATGTAGTGTAGCTAAACAAGAGCACTATACTGGTAGCCAAAGAAGAACAGTAAACCAACAAAGAACCGGTGTCGTTAGTCGTAACACACTGAGAGACATACTGAGAAGGAGATCGGAGCACTTTTGGACTAATTGGTTCGACGTTAGTTTGTTCCTTTCGTGCCAAAGGCGGCACATAGGGCAGAGGTTTTAGATCTCCATGTGATACGGTTCTTTGCTAGCAGTTGGAGATCTTGTATGGTTTTACATCCCAATAGTTTACTTTCTTGTTGGATGGTTCTTCGAAGAGTGGTCTTTGGTCTTCCACGTTTTCTTTTCCCAACTGGTGACCACATAAGGACTTGTCGATTTAGTCTCTTTTCGTCTGATCTAAGAACATTGGTTCGACGTGCAGATGATAATCCGACGACTAAACTAAACTAAAACTATATATATACCTTACGTTTCGATATGGTCTCAAATTGTCAATTGCTTGGACAATGTGGGCCATCCACGACATGCCACGTGTGATTCTCGGACTATTAACATTAGATTTATTGTACAGTTCGCCCACACAACTCACACCACACACACATAACGCACACTTGCACAAACACACACTAACGTTGCATATAATATGAAATAAATACACATACATTAATACATATATACACATGACAAATGCACATTCACACACTAGTGCACAGCGACATTCACACGGGCGTGCTCACTCAGTCTTGTTCAATTATAGAAACTTAACCTTGCGTGCATCATCATCAAATAGCTTGTCCTGAGCAGAGCTTTGCCACCCCAGCAGTCCTTCGGAATTTCTCTCATAGGCCAGATGCCCGGCCTCTGCAGAATTGATGTTCAAACCATCAGTTACAGTATTCAATATTACTGTTAGGTTTTCTGCGCATTTTCTTGGAGTGTAGTCTGCCATTGCTTTCCTTCCTGGCAGTGACCATACTGGTCCATGACCGTTGCCATTGTCTCTATTACAGAGATCATCTGCCTACCTTCCTGAGTTTTGAGACTATAACAATAGACACTGTCGACTGCTCCCTCATTCATTCACCACCTGTTCACATGACTTCACGTTACCCTGCCGGGGGAGTAAAGGGTACTCCACCTTACCAAAGGCTGTCCCTAGACTAACGGAGGGAAGAAGGCGTCTTACATCTCCTTTGATAGAAGTTTACCTCTACCCCTCGTGCACTCATGCAAATTCTCTCTTTCTCTTTCTCTTCCCACACCCGTGAATCTGTTAGTGGTTATTGATTACTAAACCGATGTTATAGCTTTCCGAGCAGATCCATAAATAGCACCCAACAGATGTCAAAGTGTATGCATATTAATGGTTTACACACGTAAACACCTTTACACAAACCAACAATCGCACAACACACACTCGAGCACACCTCTCTTCTCTAACTGTTGTTATTAAAACACTACCAGTAAGTCTGCTTGTTGAAATTCAATATATACATTTTAATTCGAACACTGGTAATACGCAACAAGTCATGTTAAATCACATACTCCTAGCAAAATCTTAACAACGCTCATCCTTATTGACTATTTCTTTGTTGTTATCTCTACATAAGCTGCTTAGCTTTATACTTTTTCTCATCTCAGGTGAAAATCGGTGTCCGTGGGTTGTTCTGGATTACCAATGAGCGGTTTTCGTTTCCCGATCCAGTCGATATCAATGTAATAGTCGCTGGAACTACTGTGTACGTGCTCGGTTGTAGATACTTTCAGAACTCTTGAAAAGTACCAAACAGTTATGGGAACATCCTGATTCTCGTTTTAATTTGAATGCATTCTGCTTCTTTTATTAATAGTTGTTTTAAAAAAGAATTTGCCCGTCTGCCCAGCGTGTTCTTTTGGACTACGGGTGACTATCCTCTGTGTGTGCGGGTTCAATTCTGCGGGATGGCAGAAAAAGCCACAGATTCCCCAGATTTACGGTGTTCGTTTCACCGAACCGAAGGGTTACGATGTCCATGGCACGAGCCGAAGAGCTGAAAAGCTCAAGTGCTTCTGGATCGGAAAAAAAAAAAGAATTTGCATATGCAACGACAGTTTGACAAATTAGCGTTTTTCTATCGACTTGGACACAAGAGGATTGTGTGTTCAACCTCATATACGACGTACCACAAGTGAGAAAAGGAATTGGCCCTTCTACCTCCTGCACACTAGGTTGGAAAGCGTTTAAAACACTGGTTAATACTTAGTTAGGCTTTCCTTTGATGTTTCTTTGATCTACGTCACACCGCGTGTGATGTGGTCAACATCATACCGGCCACCCCTACTTCCCAGTTTTCATTTGTGCCCAATTTAAGTTCGGTCTACAAGAAAGTCGAAAATTTAGGAGCTTCGGAGTACGGGCTTTGCGCAATACTTTCAACCGGCGTGTTCCGTTTTTCCAGAGAATACGAATCTATTGAGTTGCTGCAGTCTCCAGGCATACTTTATGTCAGAGAGCTGTCTGAGCTTGGTATTACTAATATCTCATTCCACTGTTCAGTGATTGATATCGTATAGACTTCTCCCTCCACATTAGCCTACCGTATTGTGGTTGGGAGGGGAGGGAAGGAAGGGGGTTGCTTGTCTTTAGGATTCTGTACGCTATATCGGCGGGAGTCTAACTCCTGGCAGGTCTAACCAAGCCGAACAGACTGAAGGTGAAAGGCCAGACCAAAGTGCGGGGAGCAGGATGGGGCCTCATAATGTGACAGCGCAGAACCCACCGGCGAGGGGTAAATGCTCTGGCTGCAACCAACCAATCCCCCAGCTATTGGACAAATAACAGCTGTCCTCTCATCTCCCTTGAAGAGGACATCCTTTTTCTTGTCTTGTATGACACTTTCCTCCAAGTAATAGCATTAACCTATAGTGTCCAGGTAAAACCATGAAAATCAGTTTTCATTAGAAACGTTTGTATGTAATCGTCCGTATGTTGTTTTTTTTAAATTCGTCACTCCTGTTGTTCGTTTGCTTGATAAAGGCCTTGTTGGTCGAAACGTTGCTGTATTTTGTCATTGTTTTTGTAATTTGTAAAACTACAGTACTTTGTGATTACGTGTTTTGCCAATCAAATAGTTTTACTGCAGTCTCGTCTATATTGTGATTAGTGTCCAGGTAACACACCCTGCACAAAAGCCTGGGTTCGTGAGCCCGACAACAGAAAGCTGAAGTGACCTAGAGTAGAACGACTCGAGACAACCAGGGAAGACAGATCTCTTTAGCAGGGGACAAACTGTCTGGAGAACAAACTTTACAGAAAAGATGTCATCAGAAACGGAATGTGTCAGCTATTATTGGAGGGGATGAATTGACACATACGAATGACTCAATGGCCAGATAGACATGTTACTGTTAAACTCTTCCTGGTTTCGTGAATTCATTTTTTTACGCCAAGAATTCTCATTTGCAGATGTCATTCCATGTTATTATGAGTTTTCTAGACATCGTTTCCGGGAATTTTCACTTGAGCTTGGTGGCTTTTGATACAGGAGACCGTGATTAAATCACAGCCAGATCTACCGAGGAAAGAGTATATCAGCTACGACGGAGAAAGTGGGACAAATCAAAGCAGACACGCTCGACCATGTGGTGCCTGGACCCGCAAGGAAAGCAAAAAATATTACCACTGCGATCTACAAGTCATGCCGTAAGAGGCGACTGATGTAGGGGCGTAGGGAAGCTACACTAGTAAATAAAAGGCATCGCAGAAATCAGATGTGCTGGTCTACTCGTAGGTGCATAACTGTCATAACATACAATCGTTCTTAGTCTCAGATCACATACAAATCACACAAGTGGTTAACAAGTGGTCGATATAGAACGTTCGAAGAAGAAGAAGAAGGTGACCAGACACGCAAAGGCAGAAACATTGAAACGCAATACTCATATTCTGTTTACTTGTTGTTTGTTAAATATGAGATTAAAGTCTCTTTAATCCGAAACTCACTGCTTTCAGTCGCTACACAATAGCTCTTTGTTCACTTGTTTCGAAGACTTCTGATAATTGAATCAAATTATATAGTGCGTGAGAGGTTGTTTCCGAACAAACGACGCCCAGGTCGACCCAGTAGCATCTGGATACATGGAAAACATTGAAAAGTAAATGTGGATGGGGGCTATGCTCAATACACCATCTGTCATGTGCGTTGGCAAAAAACAACAACAAAAAACAAGTCTAACACCTTCTATGTATATTTTTTTTTCGTTTGTCCGCTTTGAATTTATACGTAGTTATGGTGTATAATATGGCAAGTCTGATTGATTTAGGCGTGATGGTTTGCTTTTTTATCACAAGCGCCACATACCATACAGACGAACCCTGCTCCGACTTCAGGGGTACTTGCAATTTAGATCCCCAAGTCTGATTGATTTTAGCGTGAAGCTTGCTTTTTTATCGCCAGCGTCTCATGCCATTCAGACGAGTTCTACTCCGACTTCAGAGGTACTTGCAATTTAGATCATCAAGTCGCCCGTGTGTTGCCGGGACTGCAAGGGAACAAAGAATAGTAATACTGCAACATACAAGGCATGTCGTAAGAGGCTACTGATGTAGGACCTAGGGAAGCTACTCTAGTAAAAAAAAAGCGACGAATAAATCGGATGAGCTGTCCTACTTGTAGGCGCATAACTGGCACAACGTGCAATCGCTCTTAGGCTCTGATCACATACAAGTCACAATAATGGTTTAACAAGTGGTCGATATGGAGCCTTCGAAAAGGAAGAAGTATGGCCAGCATCCCTTTCTATGGAGGATATACAGAGACAATCTTGGAGGATATACAGAGACAATCTTGGAGGATATACAGAGACAATCTTGGAGGATATACAGAGACAATCTTGGAGGATATACAGAGACAATCTTGGAGGATATACAGAGACAATCTTGGAGGATATACAGAGACAATCTTGGAGAATATACAGGGACAATCTTGGACGGTATACAGAGACAATCTTGGAGGATATACAGGGACAATCTTGGAGTATATACAGAGACAATCTTGGACTGTATACAGAGACAATCTTGGAGGATATACAGAGACAATCTTGGAGAATATACAGGGATAATCTTGGACGGTATACAGAGACAATCTTGGAGGATATACAGAAACAATCTTGGAGGATATACAGAGACAATCTTGGACGGTATACAGAGACAATCTCGGAGGATATACAGAGACAATCTTGGAGAATATACAGGGACAATCTTGGAGGACATGTTCTGTGGTTTGATCAGCGGTTCCACAAGGACACAGAGGGGGTGGAGACAATCGTAGCCTGTGCAGTCTATCGTCATAGCGTCACTAAAATAAGTTGAAGCCGGAAAGATAAACTTGTTACTTGATTGACAGATTGATAGGGACATCATCATTGAGCTTCAGTGAGTAACCGTGTATGCTCCGATCTCTTTCTTACACAGGAAGATCTCAGTTGCAGTGCAGGAACTCTGTAGCACCAACCAGGGTTTTCAATGTCATTTTGAAGATGGTGATGATATTTTATAAGAGTTTTGTTTTAATTCTTTTTCTAATGAATTTTGCACCGGCAGCAGTTTTCCAGCCCGCTCTTCTCGATTTTGAACTGTCAATGGTTCTTTGTCTATTGCATATTCCAAGTTGGATGATGTAGAAGGCTGTCCACTCTTGCAGTTAAGAGTAGGGATGGGAGCTTTAATTTGCGTTCTAGGGCTAGATGAGTTGCCCTTGTTGTGTTATATCCGTGTTTATGTAGGGAGGTCTTGATATTGTTTATTTATCTTTTTCTTGGTCTTCCCTTAGCTCTAGTACCCGATCTCTTTTTATTGTATGATGTTATTGGTGGTTGGTTGTATTTCATTCTCATTAAAGGTCCACACCACTGCATTTGTTGTCTTTCGATGTAATCGGTGCATGAAGTTATGTCCACTCTGCTTCTGATGTCCTCATTTCGTAGTCTGTCTTTCCTGGTGACTCCCACTGCCTTCCTCAAGCATTTTCGCACGTGGTTAGCTTTCTGTGATGTGTTACTGTAAGAGACCATGTTTGGCACTAGTAACAAAGCGTTGGTAGAAAAATACTTTTTATCTATCTATTCACTTCCATCTTGATCTTTGTGTGTTGTAGTAATGGTGCCAGCTGGTAGGTCACTGCATTTGCTTTTGACACCTTGTCTCTATTTCTCTATCGAGTTTTCCGTCCTGTGTGAAAATGCTGCCTAAATATTTGAATTCAATAACTTGCTTTATTTTGATGTTGTCCATTTGTATGTTCGCTTTGCTTGGTGTTCTCCAGATTTTCAAGGTCTCTGTCTTTTGTTTGTTGATTTTCATGTTGTACTTCCTGCATGTTATTAGCAATGAATTCGTGTGATGTTGTAGTTTGAAGGGTTCTTTTATATGCTCAAATTGAACACGGGACCTACGTTTTATCGTCAGTCTCCGATATGACTAAGAACTCGATCTAACCAACACCGAGATCAGGGATCCTTGAAAAAATATCCAGATGGCTCCACGAGGTAGCGAACCTGATATCTTTGGCACGAGAGAAAGCACCTAACTCTACGCTACAGAGAGCTCTCAAGAGCTTGGAGTAAACCATTGCACAAATATAACTAGATGTTTGAGGGACAGAGTAGAAGTGTAGTTAGCCAGCTAGTAATATGAATCGTCAGGTTTGGCTTAAATCGGATGCACGTGTCCTAAACGTCTAGAAGTCTATGCGTTTAGTGGCCTACCAAACCAATGTGCAATGTATACACGTTCTTGGCAAAGATCAAACATATCATAAAGAGTGAATAAAATTGATCGTAAAGAACGAACGAAAAGAAGAAGAAGAAGAATCGTCAGAAGGCCTTCCCTTCGATATAAGCTGGGGCAGAATGAGCACATTTGGGTCTGCCCGGAGTGCTATGAGGTCGGTTCAGTAAAATTAACTGGAATTAATTGTACTGTATTGTTCATTCTCTTTGACAACATCTCTTAACTCTATTATTATTGTTTATTCACAAGTCAATATTGAGAAAATATTCTGCAGTAAACGGCTTATCTAAAAGTGTTGTTTGAACACACATTTGCAGTTCATTTCTGAAATAATATTAAACAGCCACTTGGAGAGCTTATTCGTACTTACATTGATCTCATTGGATCTGTGATCATATTGCGAACGGGTTAAGATAACACAGATATCAAAGCTATCATCCAGTTTACTTAATTTCATATCAATAAATGTTGATCTCATAGTTTCTGGATCGTTTTCCAGTTGTAGTTTGTCACGTTGCAGTTAAGAAAACGGTGAGTTTGTATTATATTCTTCTTTTGTGTTTGTTGTCACTGTTACCGGGTTGTTGCTCAGTGTCGTTGGTTGTGTATTTGCCTTCTTTGGTTTTATTTGTCGTCACTCTTTTACCGGGTTGTTGCTCAGTGTCGTGGTTTATGTTTTTTGTCTTTATCTCTTCTAGTGCGTGATAGTTCTTTTTCTTTTTGACAAGATTATGCTATGCCATTTATTCAGCTTGTGTGTATGCTTGATCTCACCTTCTCTCCTGATGTAGAGGTTTCTGTATACCGTGAAGTTTCGTTGCGTTTTTATTAACCTTTTTACTCCGTAATTTTGTTTAACACTGGACGCATTTATATTCCAATATTTAGGGAATTAGCCAGTGTACTGGCCGTGCGTCACCTTATACCATAGATTCCCAAACTTTTTCAGCCCACCGCCCACTTTGTATAACATAAACTTTGTAACGCCCCCTACATTTTAATTTACCAACGCCCCTCCTATACATATATCCATGCTATATTTTCTCTTTCACATAAAAAATTGATATATATTTCTGTCACACATGGTCAATTTTCAAATGATTATATTTGGCTGAAATCGGATGCACGTGTCCTAAACTTGTAGAAGTCTATGCGTTTAGGGGCCTACCAAACCAATGTGCAACGTATACACGTTCTTGGCAATGATCAAATATATAACAAAGATTACAATTGGTCGTAAAGAACGAACGCAAAGAAGAAGAAGAAAGGATTATATGCATAAAATAGAAAATTGATGAAAAAATGGATCGTGTAAGATGAATTAAAATGCAGAATTCAAATTTTAAATTATTATTCAATCGCAAAATCACGTAAATAATTTATTTTAAAATATATATTACTAATTTCTTCTTTAAGGAGCCACCGACCACTAATCGCCTGAACACCCCTAAAATTCTTCTGAACCCACTATCGCCCTCCTAGAACGCTTCAGCGCCCACTGGGAGGGGGCGAGTACCCCACTTTGGGAAACGCTGCTTTAGACAGTACTGCGAGCCTATATACTGGATGTGCGTCACCTTAAACGGTACTGCGAGCCTGTATATCAACTCAGAGGGGTGAAGGGGTTAAGTGGAAGAACTATTTCATTCTTTGTTTCACATTGTAATTCCATTAAGTTTCTGTCCAAACTTTATCTATTATGCTGATGTTGGTGATTCTGTCTTTTCTTGTGTTGTTGGTAACTTTTCGTGACTCTTTGTTTTATCAAAGACATGCACTAGACGCGCTAGTCATATTTGGGTTTTTTTAAAAACTGAAAGTGGATGAGTATTTTCAGGAAGATTAGAGTTCGTGTGCTTAGACAGTGGCCGTAGTCTGTGTTGATTTCATGAATACAGAAAAATCTTCCACATTCTTGTACCCGAACATGCGGCAGTTAATGGAAGTTGTAGCTCAAAGGTTAGGTACTCAACTCTCGTGCCAAAGGTAGCCGGTTCGCTCCGTCGTGGAGCCATCGGGGTATTTTTTCCAGAGATTCCTGATCTCGGGGTAGGTGAGATCGAGTTCCAAGTCCTTTAGGGACGGACGATAAAACGTAGGTCCCGTGTTCAATTTGAGCACATAAACGAACAATTAGCAGTTCAAAAATAGAGAAGAACAGGCTGGAAATCCGCTGCCGGATGAAATTCATTAGTAAATGATTAAAATAAAAATTCCTCCAAAGTATCTTCACCATCTTCAAATAACATAGGGACACTCGCCTGTGCTACGGAGCTCGTGCACTGCAGCTGAGATCTTCCTGTGTAAAAAAGAGATCGGAACACACATGGTTACTCACCGAAAGTGCAATGATAAAAGTGAATATTATAACTTAACCAGTACTAACTACGAAAGGTGTGCAACACATTTTAATGCGTATTATCTGTCAACGGAACTACACTTGTAATTCTGAATTGTAAGTTCAGTATTGAGACATTTTACTGTTTTTGTGAGTAATGTTATCGTCTTTATTCATCATCATCATTAAATAGTTTGACCTGAGCAGAACTTTGACACTTTAACCAGAGCCAACTATAAACTACTGGACCTTCGGGCTCAGGTAAGAATTGTGGAAATCAGACCCCAACTACATCACGTGACCTCGCATTCCAGTATTGGTGCATATAGACGAATTCATTTTAAAATCAACACAAAATGCTAACTCGAAGTCATATTATGCAACAAGCTAAGTTTAACAATAAGGAATATCAATATTATAAATATTTTTCACCAATAAATAACCATAGACTCACCGAATTGAGTAAAATTGCAAAAAGCGTGCAGTGTTGTATCAAACATCTGTAATTTCCAGATCCCTTTTCTTATCTAGGTCAGGGAATAACCGGCCAGTTGTCTGGCCTGTGCTAAACCTGGCTGTGCTTTAACAGTCCATGGAATTTCTCCTTCTCATAGGCCAGATGTCCTGCCTCTGCAGCGGCCACATCAGTTACATCCTGAATCCATCTTCTCCGTGATCTTCCTTTTCTCCTCTATTCCGGGATGCCTCCTTCCATTATGGTCTTTTCCAGACCTTCGTGTCTTTTTATATTTCCAAAATACGTTAGGTTTCTCATTCTTATTTGTATCATCAGCAAGTTTTCTTTGATTTGGAGTTCTTTTTGGGGTAGATCTATGTCATTGTTATACGGAGGACGCTTCTGTAACATTTATAATCAAAAGCACATATATGTTTTTCCACTGCCTTGTTAAATGTTCATGATTCACACTAATATGTTGCCGCTGGGAATATGCATGCTCTTAGTATAATGATCTTTATTTTTGTATCAGTTTCGTTCCATACTGTTTTTAGTTGTTTAATTTTTCTTTAAACCCATGTTTATTTTTATTTTTAATTTCATTCATCTCATTTCCATCTCTTGTTAGCAGTGAACCAAAATAATCAAAACTGTTCATATTTTCTGTTTTCTCTTCGGAGTGTTGAGCAACATTTCCTCACTAATCATCAAATCTTTAATAGTGAATAGCATGGGAATATCTTGTGAATTCTGAGTTTCCAATGAGCATCAGAACTTCATCATTGCGCGGCCGGCCGTTATCTTTGTGTCCATTGTATCGTAGTAACATTGCTCTTTGAGGCCAACTGTCTGTTGGTAATCTGTTTATGCGACCAAATCATTTAATTTGTTGTTTCTTGATGAAGTTCATTATTGATGTTCTTTTTTTCACTTTTCAACTATAAATGAAACGCAGGTCTTCAACACATTTCTTCCCAGCTCTTCCTCTCTCCTGCCATCCCTTCCAATTCTTTCCATGTTTTACCTATCCTTTTAATATCAGTCCCCAGCTCTCTTCTCCATGTATGTTTAGGTCTTCCCTACACCTCTTTCCCTGCTTGTTCCAAAATATTGCCTGTCTTGCAATGCTTCCAGTAGGTCTTCTCAATGTTTGTCATATCCATCACCAGCGTCTCTTTCTTAGCTCTTTCTCCACTGGTATCTGCTTAGTTCTTTTCTCCGTGTTCATCGTTTGTAATCTTATGATACCAGTATTGACGTTGTACCTACTTTTTTTCCTAATATCTTTATTTCTAACCCGTCCTTCTTTTGATACTTCCAATAGTCTGCATAGACACTTCATTTCTGTCGTGACAGTCTATGTCCCGTCTGCAGGAATGAAATCAAAAGTAGTTTGAACCGAGAATAGATAATGTTTCATAACCAAAATATGTCTGGAACTGTCAGTTCTGCGTGCTGATTGAGATACTGAAGATGAGATCGGAGCACTTAAGGGCATGTTCCTTGTGCAATAAGAACAACCACATCTAGACTGGTTAATTGTGCAATAAGGACAATCTACAGATTGTCCTTATTTTTATATGATAAAAAATAACAGTAAATAATTTTTTTTAATTCTAAAAAAAATGTAGCCACAAAATGTAGGTTTGGCTCTCACTTAATTGTTAGATTAAATCTGGTCGCGTCGGTAGTTTGTACATTTAAAAAATTATTTTTCTAGCTGTGGCTTCACTTTAATTTGATGTAATTTAGTTCACCGAGTTCCATACTTTCTTGACCGGATGCTGATATGTCTTTATGTAAGCTAGTTTGAATTTAACATTAGTTTCTGTAACATATTTATCATCATCATCATCAAGTAGCTTGTCCTAGCAGAACTTTGCCATCCCAACAGTTCTTCGGAATCTCTCTCTCTCATAGGCCAGATGTCCCGCTTCTACAGCCTTCATGTTCAAACCATCAGTTACATCCTGAATCCATCTTCTGGCGGTTTTCCTTTTCTCGTCTTTGCTGTTATGCCTTCTTCCGTGATGGTCTTCTCCAGCCCTTCGTGTCTTTTTATATGTCCAAAATACCTCAATTTTCTTTTCTTATTTGTAGCATTAGTCAGTTTTCTTTGATTTTGAGTTCGTTCTGGATAGATCTATTTTTCTCTTCTCTGTCCTTTCTCTTCTCTGTCCTTGTAATTCGAAAGACTCTTCTGTATATGTTTATGTACATGTTTATCGTCTTCTTCTTTTTCTTTTGTCGTCACACTGCTACCGGGATGTTGCCCAGTGTCGTCACACAGCTACCGGGATGTTGCCCAGTGTCGTAGTTTTCTATTTTTGTCTTGTGCTGTTCTAGTGGCTTGTGTTTTTTGCTATTTTTA
Source organism: Arion vulgaris (assembly GCA_020796225.1). Taxonomy (NCBI): domain Eukaryota; kingdom Metazoa; phylum Mollusca; class Gastropoda; order Stylommatophora; family Arionidae; genus Arion; species Arion vulgaris. The sequence continues at coordinate 12,359,871 of CM036772.1, forward strand.
CTCTTTGACGGGATTCTACTATTCCATCTAACCATCTTTTTTCGTGGTCTTTCTCTCCTTCTTTCCTGATGTTCTGTTGTAGAAGACTCTATATACTGTGGAGTCACTGTTATTAAGTGGCCAAACCACTATATGTTTAAACGAATATTAAAACACTATGTCAAGCATCCTAGACCTATATTTAAAAAATTATCCGTACATTCATGCGTTATCTTTGTGAAGATTAGTGTTTTGAAGTACCAGAGTTAGCTATGCAAACCGCAGAACCGCCTTATTTTTTCTTTGTGTTTCATGAACTCCTTTATATATATATATTTTTTTTCGATCCAGAAGCACTTGAGCTGAAAGCTCTTCGGCTCAGTGTCATGGACATCGTAACCCTTCGGTTCGGTGCCACGAACACCATAAATCTGGGAACCTGTGGCTTTTCTGCCAGTCCGCGGAGTTGAACCCGCACTCACAGAGGACTTATCACCCGTTGTCCAACGCGCTACGAACACGCTGGGCAGGCGGGCAACTCCTTCATTCATACGTACTATTCACGCTTATTCATTCACGCGTTTTCATTCATGGTTTTTTCTTCATAACTTTAGTTGGTTATCTACGTTTGTTGTTTGGTTTAATTTTTTTCTTTCTTTTTTTGTCGCCATTACTGTTATTTTTGATCATATAAAAAAAAAAAACAGACCAAAAATGCACCATCCTGTATGTGGAACGGAGCCAAGACAAGTATATCACTTTAAATACACTGGAGTCCTGGTAACATCAGATGACAGACACATATAAAAAATAAAAGCAGAATAGGTTTGTCAATTGAGATCAGAATGAGAGTTATACAGTACTACATAGAACCAATATTGACATACGGATGCGAGTCATGGACAATAAACAAACAGATCGAAAAATCTCTGAGTGCCATAAAGATATGGTTTTACAGAAAAGAATGATGAAAATCTTATGGTCTGCTATAATGACTAATGTTGAGGTATTGAATGAGGTCAAGACACAGAAAACTTATCATCAATATAAGAAAGATGTAGTCATCATTTTTCGGGCATGTGATGAGAAAGGAGGTTTAGAACACATTGTGACAACTGGTAAAATTGAGTGTAGGCGAGACAGAGGAAGACAAAGAGAGAAAATTTTGGTTAGCCTGACTTCATGGCACGGAAGAACGTCAAGATCTCAGAGCAAAAATAATAATCACCCAAGTCACCAGAACAGCGCAAGACAGAAAACCACGACAATGGGTAACAACCAAGTAACAGTGTAACGACAAAAGAAGAAAGATAAGTCGATGTTTCAGAAGATACAAACTGATAGGTTGAGATATGAGTGGATCTCATCTATAAAAGCTTCCAACCTCCACGTGGATCCACTGTCCTGGGCATGCGGATGTTCGCGAACAGATTTACATCGAAAGCATCGATTATCTGAGAGGTTAAGATGGATGAGGATATTATTCAGTTTCTTAGCGACCTACTATTGTAACAGTATTTTTATCACACGCCCCTCCCCCAGACACACCTTCTCTCCTTACCCTTGCGTTTTGGACTAGGTCATTAAATTATGTAAGAAACAGCTGTGACAGTTGAAGAAAACGACGGGATTTCTACGCTTAATTTGAGCAGATTTGGTTGAGTAAGGTAGAATGACATCGTAAATCGTACTCCAGATTGTGCAGTATTAATTAACATATTTAGTATTGAAGAGGCTATTTGAGGACATTATAAATGGCAGATCATAATTCCTGTTTTGTTCTCAGTGGACAGATCGTGAGATTTAGTATTGTTTAGTAAGGGAAAAATGACAGACTATATTGAAGACTGATAAAGAAAATTTCGATTTTTGATCGCGTGATAAATAGACGGAATACATGAGAAACACAACAGAACAGAACGGATAAACCTACTTGTAGGTTCAATGTTCATTTGAGCAGTGGCGGCTCGTCATTAAGAGCCAGTGGGGTCGGAACCCACCAAAAATAATGTATAACGTGTATTTATTATTTTATAAATTAAAATATAACCTAACCCAAAACTATGATTTTTCCGAAAATTTGTGTCTGGCCCCACCAACAAAAATGAGTACGAGCCGCTACTGCATTTGAGGATCACCTTCATCGCACATCGGAGATGTCCATAATTATCGATCTCCTCCAAGAATGTATTTCAGTGTGTTTAGGATAACAAATCCCTTTCTGTGTTGATTGATGTATCTACTGGGGTTTCTCTCGTGGTTTTCCCGTCTGGCCGCACGTATCGGTATGCATAACTTGCGCAACCGAGATATAGAATACCTTTATCTTCTTCTTTGAAGTCTTCAGAGTATGCTTTCTCTTAGAGCGTTGATGATGTAGGTTGAATGAGAGTGCAGCCAGAATAAAGAATCAGAACAGCAATAGAGCAGCCTAGTGATATGCTAGGGACAGAACAGCAATAGAACAGCCTGTGATATGTAGGGACAGAGCAGCAATAGAGCAGCCTGTGATATGGTAGGTACAGAGCGGCCGAAGCCAGACCGAGAGAGAGAGAGAGAAGACAGAGCAGCTCTGATAGAGACTTAGAGAGGAATTGATTCGCAGTCAGTGCAAAACAAGGAATAAATTGATACAACGTTGTCAGGGCTCGCAAAGGATCAAAGAATATTAGCACTGCGACCTACATGGCATGTCGTAAGAGGCGACTGAGGTAGAGGTCTATATAAGCTACCTAGTAAATAAAAGCGTCTCAGAAATCGGATGTACTGGCCTACTTGTGGAAGCATAACTGGCACAACGTACAATCGATATTAGGCTCAGATCAAATACAAACCAAACAGAGTGGTTAACAAGTCGTCAAAATGAAGCGTTCAAAAAAGAAGAAGTTGTTGGTCGCATATGGCCAACATGCAATTTCTCCATACCGCTCTATCTTGGTAAACTCGTTCACTCTCTTCTTTACAATTGAGATCGATATTTGCTCCCCCTAGAAGTAAAGTTCGTTTCAGAGTTTTCCTAATGTCGTTTTTTTATACAATCTCGTTCCGCTTCAATGCCTGCTTTGGATTCTTTGATCATTTCATCTCAGAGTATGCTCAAAATATCTCCATCCATGGAGTCTCTGTGGCTGAGTGGTTAAGCCTTTGCCTTGTGAGTCGAAGGTCGTGGGTTCGAATCCGCCGTTCTGTTCAGAGTGCAGTTTTCCAGAGACCACTAGGATTGTTGCTGGCGCTACGAGTTCGTGCTTTTCAATACTCGCAGGTCGGTGCTTGCCATTTCTGCGGAGAGGACCGAGCCATTAGGTAAACCCGGTGCAATGAAGTCATCAATTCGGCTTAAAACCTTTAAATTCCATCTATCCTTTCTTATAACAGTTGTTACTAATTATTGACAAACATTTTCACATTTCATTTATTTCTGATAAATTCGTCTCATTTTATGCATTATTCTTCTCAGACACTATTCTAAAATGTATTCAACTTAATTATACATTTCTAGTTATTTTCCAACTCTCTCTATCGTATTTAGAATCGTACAACATTGGAATTTAAAATGTTTTAATAGTTTGAAAACTATATATCTTGGCGTTCGGTATTCGTTTCCTCACTTTTTATATTTCAAGTCATTTTCCAACTCTCTCTGTTATGTCTTAGAATTATACAACATTTATCTTCGTTCCGGGGCACATGGGTGTCGTTGGCAATAAGAGAGCAGACAGGCTGGCTGGCTCTGTCACCATATCAGATGGCCAGTCAATGAATAGAGCTGATATTTTGAACGCCCTCATAGAGTGTGGCTGAAAAGAAGATTTTCATTTAAACCAAACCACGTAAACTACTAGATTGCAGGAGCTGGGTTTGAAGTTGAGTCAAGAAAGAACTGCATAACAGATGCGTGAGAGGCTCATCAATCAAAATCGAATCTGGTACGGCAGTCGCTGGACCTGTTGAATATTTCGAAGGAGATCGGAGCACTATGGACATGTCCGGAGTGCAATGAAGATATTCCAAACTGAAACATTGAATAGACAATTTAAAATTTAGTTTGAAAACTTTTATAGTTTAATACATATTTTTCCACAGATATGGTTCGTCGTAAAATTGTAATGCTTTTTGGACTTGCATTACTCTGTGGATGCCTAGTATACAATGTGTTTATATTAAGTGAGTTCAATATCGTTAACACCATCCGCATTGCAAGTCGTACAACTGCAACTACAACAACAAGTACCACCATCACTGCCACAGTGATTATCATCACCATTTCGGGCATTACTACCATAATATCTTCTATAGCACCATCACTACTACTATCCCTACTACAACTCATTTCACTAACACTATCACTGGCATCATCACCACCACCATTATCACTGTCACTGAACACCGCTACCACAACATTAGCACCATTAGTATATATATATATATATATATATATATATATATATATATATATATACATATGGCCTTTTTAGTCTTTACTGACGGTTAGTTGCTGTTTTACTGTAAAAACCTCTGAGTTTTGGCTTTTTCTAACTTGTTTTTCAGCTCATACCTAAGTCTCTTTTCAAAAGACTGAGCCTTTGCGTATTATCGCCTTGCACACAACTCTGTCATCAGCTAGTTTTTCCATGTGCTAGGACCTATAGAAAAGTTCTTCATTGTGGCCTTGCAGACATCTTTTTATCTGAGCAGTGGTCTGTCCTGGTGCCTTTTTCCCTCCGAAAGTTCACAGAACAACATTTGTTTTGGTATGCGACAATTTTGCATTCTTCTCACATATTCTAAGAATGACCATCTTAGTTCATTAGCACAGTATTTCAATTTGTACAACTGCAGCAACAATTACCACCATCACTGCCACAGTGATTATCATCATCACTTCGATCATCACTAACACAATATCGTTCATACATCAAACATTGTTCCAGAAAATGTGTAGCTTCTTCTTCTTCTTCTTTCGTTCGTTCTTTGCGACCAATTTTAATCACTCTTTGTGATATGTTTGATCTTTGCCAAGAACGTGTATACGTTGCACATTGGTTTGGTAGGCCTCTTAACACATAGACTTCTACACATTTAGGACATGTGCTTCCGATTTCAGCCAAAAATGTGTAGCATTATATGTATCAAGTCCTTGTCAATTGAGATCAGAATGACAGTTATACAGTGCTACATAGAACCAATACTGACATACGGATGCGAGTCACGGCCAATAAACACACAGATCGAAACATCTCTGAGGACCACAGAGATGTGGTTTTGCAGAAGAATGAAAAGAATCCCATGGACTGCTAAAATGACCAATATTGAGGCGTTGAATGAGGTCAAGACACAGAGAAAACTTATAATCAATATGCTAAAGAGGCAGTCATCATTTTTCGGACATTGACGAGGAGGGGGTTTAGAACACATTGTGACAATCGATAAAATCGAGAGCAACGAGACAGAGGAAGACAAAGAGATAAAATTGTGTATAGCCTGACTTCATGGCACGGTAGAGCGTCAACATCTGAGATGATAGCTAATACCTAAGACCGAGATTTGTCGAGATCACCGACGCCAGCCGGCACGGCACCTGACAATGATGATAATGAAGTTTTCATTTACACTGAATTGCGTTATTCGTTCACTTTTACATGCTATTTCTTTGTGTGACTGTATCATTTTACAGTTTAATTGAATGCTTGACAAGACTATCATCATTTCACTGTTGTGAATAACCATGTATGTATGCTTCGATAATGTTCTTACACAAATAGTTCACAAAAGCAGAGCACGAACTCTGTAGCACCGACGTGGATATCTAATACAAATTATGCTGTCACAACTAGTCAAAGCTTACCGGGTCGAAACACTGCCAATCTTTTCGGACAAGATGGATTTTTTAACTCCCACTCACTGCTTCAATGGGCAACAATATTAGCCAAGGCTCTGATGTCTCTCTCTCAATAATCCAATGGGCAACAATATTAGCCAAGGCTCTGATGTCCCTCTCTCAATAATCCAATGGGCAACAGTATTAGCCAAGGCTCTGCGGTCCCTCTCTCAATAATCCAATGGGCAACAATATTAGCCAAGGCTCTGATGTCCCTCTCTCATAATCCAATGGCAACAATATTAGCCAAGGCTCTGATGTCCCTCTCTCATATCCAATGGGCAACAATATTAGCCAAGGCTCTGATGTCCCTCTCTCAATAATCCAATGGGCAACAATATTAGCCAAGGCTCTGATGTCCCTCTCTCAATAATCCAATGGGCAACAATATTAGCCAAGGCTCTGATGTCCCTCTCTCAATGATCCAATGGGCAACAGTATTAGCCAAGGCTCTGATGTCCCTCTCTCAATAATCCAATGGGCAATAGTATTAGCCAAGGCTCTGATGTCCCTCTCTCAATGATCCAATGGGCAACAATATTAGCCAAGGCTCTGATGTCCCTCTCTCAATGATCCAATGGGCAACAATATTAGCCAAGGCTCTGATGTCCCTCTATGGACAATTTTGCACTCGGACTGACATACAAATATTACAAGAAAAAACAAACATTCATCTCAGTTTCTCCAAGTTTTCTGCTTCTACAAGTATATTTTTACAAGTATACTGCCTTTTATTTCTCTAGTGCTGTATTCAGGGCCGTGCGGTATATTTTCTCAGTACAATGCAAGTTTTCGAAATGCAGCCATTAAATGTGTTTTTCTTTAAAATAACCTTCAATTGTGATTTTAATTTCGCTTCTTATGTCGCCCCCTTTATGCGGCCGCCTCTCTGCATCATAGTACGGCACGACCCTGGCTGTACTCTTGTAAATCGATCCTTCAATAAGTATCGTATGATCGTTGCAATAGTATATTAATCGATGTTTTCTCGTTCTTCTCATGTTCTCTAGTAATAAATTTGTTCCCTCTTCATCATAGCTAGTCTTGCACTTCTCAATATGTATTCTCTGTCTCTCTTTGTTCTGTCAATTCAGCAACTCTGAAGACACATCAACTAAAGTGTGAGTCCGTTTCTGTGACTTTTTTCGACAACGGCTCCCTCTGCTCTCTATTTTGTCTGGAGGTATTTTCTGTTGTCTTCGTTCCTGTTTCTATCTATCAGATAGGCTACTCTCCGTTGATCCTTCTCTTTATCATGCAGCCTCATCTCTGGATCTCCGAGTCTCTGGCATTTTTCTGTAAAGTCTTACAGCGGCTCCCTCTGCCCTCTGTTTTGTCTGGAGGTATTTTCTGTTGTCTTCGTTCCTGTTTCTATCTATCAGACAGGCTCCTCTCCGATGATCCTTCTCTCTATCTATCATACAGCCTCATCTCTGGATCTCCGAGTCTCTGGGTCTCTAGAATGTTTCTGTAAAGTCTTACAACGGCTCCCTCTGCTCTCTGTTTCTATAATGCAGTCTCCTCTCTGCTGGTGCGTCCTCTCTCAATGATGAGTGCGTACCAGGGTGTCCAAGTTTTCCTAGTTTTATCCTTTTCTTCCGCCCTTGCATTATTTCCTGCCAAACAATACTCACTATTGCGTGAAGGAATCAACTGAGTGAGTATTAAATTTTACATACGATCTAATTAATGTTGTCATCCTGCCACATAAGTTTACCTTATCTAAGCACTAGCAATTTGCTACAGTTACTCACTAAGGCGTGACTACGTTAACAGTATGAGTATTACATTTTACTCATGTCTCAGGTGAAGGTTTCGTCGGCCAACTTGTAGTTTATTATTGTACTAAGTTTCACGTGCAAAACTGCACTTACTGCTTCTTCTTCTTCACCTGTCAACTCCCAACGGAGCACAGGTCTTCAACAAAAAATTCCAGCTCTTCCTCTCTCCTACCACCCCTTCCAATTCTTTCAATGTTTACCTAACCTTTTAATATCAGCCTCCAGCTCTCTTCTCCAGGTCTGTCTAAGCCTTCCCGTCCTCATCTTTCCCTGTGGGTTCCAAAACAGTGCCAGTCTTTTAATGCTTCCGGTCGGTCTTCCTTACTTACTACATACTAGAACTGAAAATTTAAACCATTAAATGTTATTCATGACCTAGTTTCGGATTCCGTTCGCCCACCTACGTTCCTATTTAACTAACAAGATATGCAAAATGGGAATCTCTCTCTCCCCAACGCAAATATAAAAACTGTCACGCTGTTAGTAACCTCAATGTGATCGCCCATCTATGTCCGAATTTGAGAAAACATGACTTTGGCGCTAACCTAACTAAGGAAAATATGAGGGACAGCTAATTCACACCTCCTAACCTTGGTCCTTTTCTAAGTACATGGTCAGCTTGCTCTGTCATACCGGAACACTCGCTGTGCTACGGATTCGTGCACTGTCGTTGAGATTTTCCTGAGTAAGAAAGATATCGGAACATATATTCGGAGCCCATATGGTAACTCACCGAAGTGCAATGATGATGGTCATATCAATTAACTAATGTCTCAAATTAGATTGTTCTCTTTACAAACACCACTTTTTTCTGTTGCTCTTTACAAACGCCACTTTTTTCTGTTGCTGCTGTTTGCAATTTCTCTTCTTACTTCACATTTTCTCCACAGGTGCAGCCACGGTCAAGATGAACCTGAAGGGCGCAGAGCTTTTAAAAACAAATGCATCTACATCTCAGCGTTTGAAACTAATTATATTGACCTACATGAGAAGTGGGTCAAGTTTAACAGGTGACATAGTTCAGCAACACCCGGATGTTTTCTACGTTTTTGAGCCTCTGAAGACATTAGGAAGAAAATTTGAGGGCCTCATTAAGGATCCATTGATACACTACAGTGACAACACTAGTATCAAGTAAGACTTTTTATTTGTTGTTGATTTCGTAGTCTCTGTGGCGTAGAGCTTAGGTGCTCGTATCGAAGATACTAGGTTCGCTCCCTCGTGGAGCCGTCTGGATAATTTTCCAGCGATCTATCATCTCAGTGTAGGTGAGATCGAGTTCCTAGTCCTATTGGTGTCTGACGATAAAATGTAGGTCCCGTGTTCAATTTGAGGACGTAAAAGAACCCAGGCAGTGAAGAGCAGGCTGGAAAGCCGCTGACCGGGCAAAATTAATTAGAAAAGTTATAAAAAAGCAATTCTTACAAAATATTTTCACTACCTTCTAAATTGCATCGGTATCCTCATCGGTGCTACTGAGTTTGTGCACTGCCGCTAAGATCTTCATGTGTAAGAAAGAGATCGAAGCACAAATGGTACTCACCGAAGTGCAATGCTTATGGGTCCTATCAATCAATCAATCAATCAATCATGTAACCAACAGAGTTGCAATTAGGTTGTAACCATCATAGTTGCAGTTATTTTGTAGCCAGAGCAGTCAGATTATAGTCAGATGAGCTAGATTGTAACCAGCATGGTTGCAGTTATTTTGTAGCCAGATTCTAGTCAGATGAGCAAGACTGTAACCAGTTTTGATAGATTGCAGTTAGAAAAGGTATAGTGTAGTTAGTTTAACTATCTTTTTTTTTTTTTCTTTCGTCCGCTTTCAACTCAAACGAAGTTTCATCTCTGAAACTGATTTTTGCGTGAAAATCTGTTTTTCAATTTCTTACAATGGCAGCAGCGTGCACATTGTAAATTACTTTACACTGGCAGCCGTGTGCTCAATGTACTCGTAATTAGTATTCCCTCGCCATACAGGCAGATTTTCTCCGACTTCAGAGTTACTCAAGTTATCGTCCTGAGTAAGACCAGGGACTCGAACAAATGCCGGACAGTAGGTTCGAACCCTAGCTATGAGGCGTCTCACAGCTAGCAGGCAGAGCTACTATCAACTACTCTAGGCAGTCCCCGTTTAACTATCTATCTATATCCTCTTTGTGTCCCGATTGACACACAAAGTTTCCACAAGAGACTTCCACTGTTGCTGTTCTGCTGCCTTTCTACCAACCGTCTCCCACGTCAGGCCACACTCCTTTAACTCTCTCTCCACAGTTCTTCTCCATGTTTCCTTTGGACGTTCAGGCCTTCTCTTCCCATCCGCTGTCCACCTGAGAGCTGTCCTAGCCAATGCCCCTACTGGCATACGACATACATGTCCAAACCACATCCATCTTCGTCTCTTAATGATGGTCTCCACGGATGTACACAGTCTGTTCGTTTCAAAAGCTCCTCATTTGTTATAGTATTAGGCCAGTACATTTGCAGGATTCTTCTTAAACATTTGTTCTGAAATGTCTTCAACTTGTGTATTATATGTTGGGTCATTTTCCAGCATTCACTATTGTATAATAGCACTTCCAGTATAATTACTTCTATATATTTTAAGTTTTGTTCTAAAATTTAGTCCTTTTGTTTTCCAGATTTTGTTGAGCATGGCAAAAGTTTGTCTTGTCTTCTTGATTTTTCGATGATATCCTTTTCTGAATCTCCATCTTGGGATATTGTACTTCCCAGCTATACAAATCCCTAGACCTCCTCTTTGACTTCATTTTGTAATACAATTGGGTTCTCAAATTTATGATTATTTCTCATTACCTTCATTTTCGCTATATTTTTTTTAAGTTCTATTGTTTGAGCTGTTCTGGAAAGTGTATCTAATTTCCTTTGAGCATCCTAGTATCTTCTGGCCAAAAGACCAATATCATCAGCATAATATCATCAGCAACCTCTGAAGTCGGAGAAAATCTGCCTGTATGGCGAGGAATACTAATTACGAGTACATTGAGCACACGGCTGCCAGTGTAAAGTAATTTACAATGTGCACGCTGCTGCCATTGTAAGAAATTGGAAAAACAGATTTTCACGCAAAAATCAGTTTCAGAGATGAAACTTCGTCTGAGTTGAAAGCGGACGAAAGAGGAAAAAAAATCAAAAAATCAGCATAATCCAAATCTTCCAGAACCGACGTAAGTGTCCATCGAATGCCTTTGTTATCCTTTATGGTTTCTCTCATCAACCAGTCCATGGCAAGGTTAAACAGGAATGATGAAAGAATACATTCCTGTCTAACTCCTGTATTGACCTCGAAACACTATGTCAGCTGGCTATTGCATACTACCTGACACTGAAAGTCCTTATATTGTTTTTCCCGATCCAGAAGCACTTAAGCTTTCAGCTCTTCGGCTTGGTGCCATGGACATCGTAACCCTTCGGTTCGGTGCCACGAACAACGTAAATCTGGAGAGCCTGTGGTTTTTCTACCAGCCCGCGGAATTGAACCGCACTCACAGGGGCTTGTCACCTGTCGTCCAATGCGCTACGAACACGCTGGGCAAGCGGGCAAAGTCCGTATATAATGCTTTAATTACACTGATTGCATTTAGTGTAGGTAAAGCGTAGTTGGTGGCATCTGTGGCTTAGGGGATAGTGATTCGGTCTATTAACCCTGACGTTCTGAGTTCGAATCATGCTGCGGACAATTTGGTTGCAAATTGTTTCGCGTGGATTTTACAAAAGACGATGGCGCCACCCGTTCAGAAAGCAATGGCAAACTACTGAACGTAATAATGCCTAGAAAAACACAAACAGCGTTAAAAAGCTGGGGTTGATTCGAAAAGTCCTGTAAAGAATATGCAATTAACTTTTTTAAAAAACGTAGTTAATTTAGCTATATATTTAGTGGACTGTTTCTCTACATTGTTTGTTTGTATTTAATGGTAGTGTAATCAAATTGAATACCAATGTTTTTAAAACGCTGTCAATGTTGTTATCAAGTGCATCGTGGACAGGTGAAGGTAGACCACCATTATATATCCAGACACTAAAGTCTGTTTTTCAATGTCGATTTGACCAGCTGGACAATGCAACTTTGAAGGTACGGTTAATGTAGAATGCAATTATCTTACGATAATGTTCTTGTCGTACCATGATGTGTTCTTGTCTTACCATGATGTGTTCTTGTCTTACTATGATGTGTTCTTGTCTTACCATGATGTGTTCTTGTCTTACCATGATGTGTTCTTGTCGTACCATGATGTGTTCTTGTCTTACCATGATGTGTTCTTGTCTTACCATGATGTGTTCTTGTCTTACCATGATGTGTTCTTGTCTTACCATGATGTGTTCTTGTCTTACCATGATGTGTTCTTGTCTTACTATGATGTGTTCTTGTCTTACCATGATGTGTTCTTGTCTTACCATGATGTTTTTGTTATATGTGTTCTTGTCTTACCATGATGTGTTCTTGTCTTACCATCATGTGTTCTTGTCTTACCATGATGTGTTCTTGTCTTACCATGATGTGTTCTTGTCTTACCATGATGTGTTCTTGTCTTACTATGATGTGTTCTTGTCTTACCATGATGTGTTCTTGTCTTACTATGATGTGTGCTTATCTTACCATGATGTGTTCTTATCTTACCATGATGTGGGCTTATCTTACCATGATGTGTTCTTATCTTACCATGATGTGGGCTTATCTTACCATGATGTGTTCTTGTCTTACCATGATGTGGCTTGTCTTACCATGATTGTTCTTGTCTTACCATGATGTGCTTATCTTACCATGATGTGTGCTTATCTTACCATGATGTGGGCTTATCTTACCATGATGTGGCTTATCTACCAGATGCTATCTTACCATGATGTGTTCTTGTCTTACCATGATGTGTTCTTGTCTTACCATGATGTGTTCTTGTCTTACCATGATGTGTTCTTGTCTTACCATGATGTGTGCTTATCTTACCATGATGTGTGCTTATCTTACCATGATGTGGGCTTATCTTACCATGATGTGTGCTTATCTTACCATGATGTGGGCTTATCTTACCATGATGTGGGCTTATCTTACCCTGGTGTGGGCTTGTCTTGTTATAATTTGGGCTTTCCTTATCGTTATAGTCTTATCATGACATGTGCTAGTTTTGCCATAGTTGTGACTGGTCCACGTTTCACCCGTAATCTAGCTTTGCTTCTTCTGTACTTTTTCTATTTAAGAAGTTATGTTTTAGGCCATGGGTTCCCAAATTGGGCGGTACCGCCCCCCTGTGAGTGCTGAATCCTTCCAGTGTGGGGCCGATACCCCAGATGTTTAGAAGCATTTGGGGAAGTCTTTTTCGTGATTTTGCAACTGAATAATCATTAAAAATGGGAATTCTGCATTTGAATTCATCTATGTCCATCTTACACGATCCATTTTTTCATCCATTTTCAATTTCATGGATGTAATCATTTGAAAATCAACCATGTATGACAGAAATATATCTCACTTTATATGTCTAAATGAAAATAGTGGCATATATTTATATTATATATATATATATATATATATATATATGGGTGGGGCGTTGTCAAACTGTTATAAAAGGGAGGGGCGTTGGTAGTTGGCAACCTGTTATAATGGGAAGGAGGGCGTTACAAAATTGATGTCGTGCAAAGTGGGCGGTGGGCCAAAAAGTTTAGGAATCTATACTTTAGGCTTTTCACAAAATATAGATGAGACTGCAGTAAAACTATTTAATTGGCAAAACACGTAATCACAAAGTACTGTAGTTTTACAAATTACAAAAACAATGACAAAATACAGCAACGTTTCGACCAACAAGGCCTTTATCAAGCAAACGAACAACAGGAGTGACAAATTTAAAAAACAAATGGACGACCAAATATAAACGTTTCTAATGAAAATCTGGGAATAAAAACGAATAACGAAATAAATTAACACAAAAAAAACAGACATAAAAACTAGAAATAGAACGGAAGAGAAACAATGAAAAATCTAGTAAATATATAACTTGAATACATGCAATATATACCCATATAGATTACAAGGCATGGGAATAGAAAGGTCTAAGAAGCATAGGAATGTAATACGTTGAGCCCACGTAGTCGCAAGGTACCATACCAAGAAATCAACCGAATCTCCATAGCAAATCGACTGCGATCATCCGAGGAACATGATCGGATGGCTGTACCTGGACATCGTGAGCTCCTAAATGGCCAATATCATTGAAATGGGTTGCTACAGGGGTCACAAAGCATTGGCGTATGTCACGCAACAACAATTCACGTCAACTACTAGATTGCAAGAGCTGGGATTAAAGATTGCAGTAGTCAGAAAAGAACAGCACAACATGTAAATGAATAGGCTCATCAATCAAAGCCGAACTGGTACGATCAATCGCTGGACACTGTTGGAGATATTGAGAAGGAGATCGGAGCAAATAAGGACATGTCCAGAGTGCAATAAAGATGATCCAAGTCTAAACTGAAATTGAAATTTATTTGGTGTCTCATATTTTTTATTATTGTCCATTACTGACTGCAGCAAAATCATATGGCAGAGAGTAAGTCAACAATCCCAGCTTTCAAGTGCATCGAAGAAACTAGTGAGTCCGATACTTAATTGTCGTGTCCATTGATTGTGTCCCTTGATTGTCGTCCATTAATTGTCTGCACAGATCTACTAAAATAATAATATCTGTGCTAGCTTGTTAGTTACCAATTGGTTTGCTCGTTACTTATTTATCCATTTACTTAGTTAGTTATCCAGTTACTTAGTTAGTTAGTTACTTATTTACTTAGTTAGTTAGTTATCTAGTTACTTAGTTATCCAGTTACTTAATTAGTTAGCTAGATACTTAGTTAGCTAGTTAGTTATTTAGTGATCTAGTTAGTTAGTTAGTTAGTTAGTTAGATAGTTACTTATTTAGTTAGTTAGCTAGTTAGTTAGTTAGTTCGCTAGTTAGTTAGTTAGATAGTTACTTATTTATTTAGTTAGTTAGATAGTTACTTATTTATTTATTTAGTTAGTTAGTTAGTTAGCTAGCTAGCTAGTTAGTTAGTTATCTAGTTAGTTTTCCAACCCTTCGTGTCTTTTTATATGTCCAAAATATCTCAAGTTTCTAATTCTTATTTGTAGCATCAGCCAGTTTTCTTTGATTTTGAGTTCTTTCTGGATAGATCTATTTGTTCTCTTCTCTGTCCAAGATATACGAAGGACTCTTCTGTAACACTTATATTTAAAAGCACATATACGTTTTTCCACTGCCTTGTTAAATGTCCATGTTTCACATCCATACGTTGCCACTGGCTCTGCTAAATTTGTAATGTACTTCATAGAAAATATTGAGAGTCTGGTCGAATGGATTAGAGCACGGCTCCCATGATTTTTTTCTGTGGGTGGCATAAATATAAATCTTAACCTGAACAGTTTCACGGTGAGAGCGGCCAATAGCATCCGCAGGCATGTTCCTCCTTGTTCTACACAGCCTAGAAACGATATTCAAAAGGCAGTAACGACACTTTTTAAAAAACATTCATATGATTGGGCGTCTTTAGCTTAAGCGGTAGTGAGCTAGATCACAACCCAAGCGTGCCTGGCTCAAACTCCGCGGCTGGCAGTTTGGAAGCAAATTTGTTCAGCGTGGATTTTTACGAACGGTGAAAAAAAAGACTTCCCCGTTAAGAAAGCAATGACAAATTACTGAACGTAAAAGTGGCGCCTAGAAAAATCAACGACTAGTTTATTGTGGTGGATGGTGAAGTTCTGTAAGGGATATGCAACGATTTTTATTTCATTAATATTAATTCAGATTATTTATGGCGAACCACGTAAAATCAAAGTACTGTAGTTTTACAAATACAAAATACAACTGTCAATAACATCAACGTTTCGACCAAATGGCCTTTATCAAGCAAAGGATACAACAGAAGTGAATAAATTTTTTACTATGTTTTTACGTGTTTCGCCATTTGCTACATAGTTTTACTGCAGTCTTCCTTATACATATTATTTATGCAGACACGACTTCAAATTATGTTGCTTTTGTCAGGTAACGTCATTTTTTTTTAACGATTTTCCAGAGTCGTCAAAGTCCGACTGGCAGAAACTTCTGAGTGTTTTAACGCAGTGAGCTCTAAGTGCAGCTCAACATCATAGCAGTGAAATGCATACGGTTAAGCATGTTACAAGCTCAAGTCCTGATGTCTTCAGATCCTAACGTTAAGATTATCCATCTTATTCGCGATCCAAGGGGCGTTATTAAATCTCGTCAAACATTTATACAATTTAAATCTCAAACATATGAAGATCAAGCGAATAAGCTCTGCTCACAGATTATGGAAGATATCAACGTATCCAAATCGATATCAAAGATAATGCCTAACAGAATACTAACAGTTCGATATGAAGATATTGTTGAATCTCCCATCGCAGCATCGAGACAGCTGTACGCATTTCTAAATTTAGAAATGAGTTCAGATATAGAAAATTATATTTGGAATATCACATACGCACATCATGGGGACGGAAGTCCGATCCGCACTGTTAGATACAATGCAACGGAGACTGCTTTCGCCTGGCGACGAACATTGGATTACAAATCGATTTCTGCTATTGAGAAATCATGTACACCTTTATTGAACAGAATGGGGTATTATTCGTTTCAATCTGAAGACGAGGTGTTAAATTTTAGTATTTCTTTAAAATATTCTACCTATGTTACAGACTTAATGAAGGTTGTTGTGTAAAAAGATCATTTGTAAAATGTGTCAGAGCTTAGCTGCCTCCATGAGACTAATTAGAACTGAAAATAAGATACAGTATAACACAGCAGATGTGGTAATATTAAGTGGTTTTTTCTGATGCAAAATCGTTCCAGTAGCCGCCCGTTTGTGCCGGGATCCGCAAGGGGAGCAAAGAATAGTAACACTGTGACCTACAAGGCATGTCGTAGGAGGCGACTGATGTAGGACCTAGGCAAGCTAGTAAATAAAACGCATCGCAGAAATCGGATGTGCTGGCCTACTTGTAGGCGCATAACTGAAACAATGTGCAATTGCTCTTAGGCTCGGATCACATACAAATCACGCAAAGTACTGTAGTTTTACAAATTACAAAAACAATGACAATATACAGCCACGTTTCGACCAACAAGACCTTTATCAAGCAAACGAACAACAGGAGTGACGAATTAAAAACAACACTAACATATGGACGACTACATACGGAGGCATACTGGCAATATGTTTACGATGCTCTGATCTCATTCACAAATTCGGGGTTTGTTGTCATGTAGGTGCCGCATTTTAAATTTGCCTTGCAGACACGTTTTTATTCTCTAGACGCTCCTGTCGTTTGATGTGTCCGAAATATTTAATTGTCCGTGATTTGATATTATTTAATATCCAACTCTCTTTAATATCAAGCTGTTGCAGAACAGAAGCGATTGTTTTTTCCTAAAAGGGGTAATGGGGTCTAAGAGACATAGGGACAACGTCACGCCTGGATTAGTGAGCTGGCACTAACCAAGATCCTACCCACCTCCACGTGGTGACCCTGGAAACAGGAACGGTTCCTGTCTGGCTAAGCGGGTAGGGATCGAGGGGAGCTACTCTGGTATAAGTAGTGATGCAGGCACAGTTACATTGGATGAGATCCGATCGCAACACAGACGAGCAGAATCGCAGAGCAACTATTAATGCACATCTCTCCCAGCTGATGGGAAAAGCTGAACAAATTAAAATAAAGGGATGAGGGGTGCATCAAGAGAAGAAACTGGGCCCATATGGGGCGAAACTCGGAGCCACGAGGTGAGAGCTCGAATTGAGTTGAGTGTCATGACAGTCTCGAGGCATAGTAAATGTGAGCACGGTGAGAAAACAGATGAACACGGTGAGCAGGCACCAAAGTAGAGCGAACACCCCACGGACGATGCACATGGGAGCCACCGGTGGGGACAGACATGCACGGTGCTAATGATAGAGCGACGAAAAGGTGTGGCAAACGTAGTGGTGAGCGGACGCCCTAATGAGACGATTAAACATTGTGCAATGGAATGCCGAAAGTATTCATCACAAAAAGCAAGCACTCGCAATAAGACTTGCAGAAGACGAAATTGATGTTGCGTGCATACAAGAGACCCATCTAAATGCCCAACATAGATTCGGGATCAGAGGTTACCAAATCTTCAGATTAGACCGAGAAGGGCACAAAGGTGGAGTCCTCACCTAGTACGAAACGGCATTCCAGCAAAGCAAAGGAAATAACCACAGGAAGTGCCGGCGCAGCGAGATCGTAAGCGTCTTAATTACATGTGATGAAATGCAGATTCTTCTGTATAACTTATACTGCCCAAGTGACATCTCGCTGTCACTCGATGCAATAGTATCAATAATACAGCATGCATGGTGGTCGGTGATTTCAACAGCCACTCAGAAAGATGGGGCTACCTCGAAACGAACAGCAGAGGCGTAGAAGTGGAAGACTAGGAGATAGAGAACAACCTGTTTCTCATCAATGCCCCAGACGATCCGCCAACCTTCTACTCGAGAAGGTGGCATACGACTAACACCCCCGACTTCGCCTTCGCAACAAGTGACCTCTCCGCAAAAATGTTACGTACGGTCACAAAGCAACTCGGAGATAGTAACCATTGATCCGTCAAGCTGCAAGTAGACCTAAAGTTTATACCTGAGCCCAAAATGTGGTTGCCACGGTGGAACTACAAAGAAGCAAATTAGAAACAGTATGGGGCACTGACAGATGCCAATGTTGAGTACATCAACATGCATGAAAAGAAACACAAGCGATCCGTGGCAAGGGAACTCTCAGAAGCGATCCTGAAAGCGGCACGGGAAACTATTCCTAGAGGTGCACGGAAGGATTACAAGCCATACTGGACAGCAGAGGTTTAGAAGCTTTAAAACGACCTTGAATTGGCAAGAAGTGAGGCAGAACAGGCACAGTAAACAACTACCAATACTGTTTACAAGGCGGCAGCAGCTAAGTACAAGTGGGCGGTCAAACGATCAGCACAGAGCTGGGTTGATAAGACCGAATCCCTGAACCTTGATAGGGACGGCAATAAATTGTGGAAGTTAGCAAAAGCGCTGAGTGATGAAAACACCAGCCGATCCCCAATAGTCTTGGAACAAGATAAAAAGATATCCTCGGGAAGGGAAGTCGCAAACGTTCTAATGCAAAAATATGCTGAAGTCAGCAGAGTAAGCATAGCAAAAGAAAAAGTCGATGACACAAAGAGAAAAGCTAGAGCCCTCTAAGGCGAGTCAAGAAAAACTGATAGTCACCTAAAGGATACATTCACCAGTAATGAGTTGGAAGAGGCATTAAGGAGCTCAAGCTCAGAAAGTCGTCCGGAAAGGATGGGATCACAAATGAGATGCTTAAAAACATGGGTACTAGAGCAAAGGCAGCTCTACTGGTCGTCCTAAATATGTCATGGAGGACAGGCATAGTACCACGAGAATGGAAGGAAGCGATCATGGTGCCCATCCTAAAACCAGGCAAAAATAAACTCGACCCGGCGAGTTACAGACCAATAAGCTTCCTAAGCTGCACGGGCAAACTCATGGAACGCATGGTGAACAAATGGCTATCTTGGTACTTGGAAAGCAAAGGGCTTCTCATGGCGCAACAGGGAGGCTTTCGGAAGCACCGATCTAGAGAAGATCAACTAACCTATATCGCCCAGGATATCGAGGATGGTTTCCAAGATAAGAAACATGCACTGGCAGTTTTGGTAGATATGGAGAAGGCGTTTGACACAGTCTGGAAAGAGGGCCACACCTCGGTATAAAGGGAGGAATATACAAATGGTTTGATAGATACCTAGAGAACAGAACAGCAAGGGTTCAAGTTCAGTGGTACACAAGCATGAAGGCCATATTAGAGCAAGGAGTCCTCCAAGGAGGAGTGCTCTCACCAACTCTCTTTCTAATCTTTGTCAATGACATAGAGTATACTCTGCCATGTATGCCGACGACTTGGCAATATTGGCCAGGGAAGAGTCAATGCCCATAGCAACAAATCGACTGCAAGAAACGCTAAATAAACAGGAAGTGTGGTCAAAAAAGTGAAATATGAACATAAACACTTCTAAAACAACCTATACTGTATTCTCGCAGAACAACCAGAATCACAAAATTAAGCTTGAAGTCAATGGACAAGATCTTCCAGAAATCAAGACCCCAACGTACCTCGGAGTCACACTCTACCGAAAACTGACTTGGTGCCCCCAAATTGAAAATGCTACGGTAAAAGCAAGACACAGGCTCACGATGATGCGCAAACTCGCAGGCTCCACGTGGGGATCAAACACCAGAGTCCTCAAAACACTCTACTCTGAAAGAGTGCGACCGGTCCTAGAGTACGGCAATGCAGCGTGGAGTAGTGCATCCAACAAGCAATACGCCAAAGTGAGGAGCAGTCAAAACCGTGCAATACGCATTATCACAGGAGCCATGAAGTCCACGCCCATCAAGGCGATGGAAACAATCACAGGCATCCAACCAATGGCAGATCGAAGTGACAGAAAAATCTTGGTATTGGCGGAAAAACTTAAACGGCTCAATTCCCACCCTATGTACGAAAGAATGAACGGATTCGGAAGGGCAGGATACAGAGAATCAGCATCTCAAAAACGCTAAAGCACTGACCGCAGACCATCCGGTCCTAGCAAACTACAAAGTCAAATCAATCCCAGCAACCGATAAGTTCCTGCCGGGGAAAACCAAAATGCCGGAACTAAGGGAATCAATCCCAGGCATACTGAAAAAGGCTAGCAAGAAAACTTCGAAAGAAGAGCGGCCACAGAAAAATACATAGCGACCGAATACCCTGAAAATAGGTGGTCACACGTCTATATTGATGGATCAACAAGGAATGCAATCAGCGATGGCGGAGGAGGAATAGTGCTTAAACTCTCAAAGAAAGTGACGGTCACAAAAGCGATTAAAAAATTTAATTGCATATCCTTTACAGGACTTTGCGAATCATCCCCAGCTTTTAATGCTGTTTGTGATTTTTCTAGGCATTATTACGTTCAGTAGTTTGCCATTGCTTTCTGAACGGGTGATGCCATCGTCCTTTTGTTAAAATCCACGTGAAACAATTTGCAACCAAACCACAGACACTTAAGCCACAGACACCACCACAAAAGCGATTGCCACAGGTAAATACTCAAATAACTACCGGATAGAGGCAAAGGCAATAAGAACAGCGGCCGAAATGATCCTTGAGAGAAGAGGCACCTCTCGCAACAAAGTCGTGATATTCGCCGATGCTCTATCGGTCATCACGGCACTCAAAAGCGTAGGCAAAACCACAGCCAGGCTCCAGCATAAGGCCTTCGCGCTCTAATTATCTCTTCCGTAAAGTGATCTGACATTTTGTGTGTGTCGGTAAAAGATAGAACGTCAGCATGTCTTGTTATTTTACTCGATTTTGAGTCCTTGGATATTTATCGACAACAAATATTATTTCAAAAGCCTTGTCCCCCCCTGTCTAATGTATTCTTAAACAATTACAGAAAAATGCATAACGATAAAACAGTCAGTTCTTCTAACAAGAGAAAATTTGCCAAATTTTCACATTAAGTTTCATCAATTAACACTTTGCAACAACCTTCAGTTTACACATCAAATATCTCAAGACAAACTATATGAAACAATGTGTATAAGCTAATTTGTAATGTTTGCATGACGGGCGTTTTTGTTTTAGTTCATTTTGATATAATTTGCTGTATGTGCTTCAAATGTCCATAAAATGTATAAACTTGGAAGGGTACTTCAAACTTCACTAGCAAGTAATTGTTTATAGTCAATTGTTTACAATATTTATCATTACATATCAATGATCTAAGTAAGATGGACATTTATAAAAGCACAACAAAGTGTGCTACAGTTAAAGCAACTTTTGTGTATGTTAGAAATGTATATTGTACATTATTATACAACTATGTATTACATTATAATGCAACTATTGTTCTGCAATACTTTGTTAATCATTTTGAGCTTCTACAGTGAATTTTTTTAAAGCTGTGTTAAATATGAATAAAACCATGATCATTTGATTAAAAAAAAATTCATTTGATGACCATATCTCAAGTTTGTTATTATCTAGAATCCATTGACGATGTTTGTCATTAAATGTATGTCTGTACAGTAATGGATTTCGTAAAGAGATATTAAGAATATTGTCAGCCCCCTTTTCTTATCTAGGTCAGGGGAAAACCTGGCCAGTTGTCTGGCCTGTGCTAGAGCCTGGCTGTGGCAAAACAGAGCTAAATGAGCTGAAAGCGACCCTCGATGTACTAGTGTACGCACTCAAACGCACCGTCATTCAGTGGACCCCATCACACTGCAACATAAGCGGAAATGAACAAGCCAACAAGCTAGCTAAAGAAGGTGGGCGACTACCTCAGACTGATTTCGAGATCAGTTATGAGGAAGCCAGTACAACCAACGGCTGGCACTATAAAGACAAATTGACAAAAGACCATCCACAGTACAACAACAGCAACGGGTACTGTGGCCTGTCTCGTAGTGAACAAGTTGCCAAACTCCGCCTCCGTACCGACCACAACAAACTCCGCGCCCACATGTTTAAAAATTTTTTAATTGGCACAACTAGCCTGTGTTCCTGCAAAAAGGCGGACATGATGGCAGAGCACGTACTGTAAGATTATCAACTGATAGCAGGTATAAGAAAAGAAACCTGGCCAAAAACCACAGAGCTTCGCGAGAAACTGTACGGAGGAACGGAGTCCCTTAAAAACATGGTAAAATTCATGATAAAAGTTGGTACATCAGTCTAAGCCGGGATCGCGAGAGAGAGAGAATCAGATTTCCACATGAAAGCAGAATTTATGGGAAAATCTGGTACATCAGTCTAAGCGGTGATCGCGTGCTCGAGAGAGAGAGAGAGAAATAAAGAGAGAGCGAGAGAGAGAGGGAAAGGGGTAATAACTTCCTGGAATAGACAAGAAATAGTAAATACTCCAAAAACCCAAATTTTTCCTATATTTTTGCCGGGCCCCACCAAAAAAATGACCCCGAGCCGCCACTGCCTCAAGGTACATAGCAAACCCAAGCGTACCTGGTTCAAACCCCACGTTGGGCAAGTTTGGAAGCAAATTCGTTGCCGTGGGATTTTTACAAAAGGTAAAAATAGACCTCACCGTTCAGAAAGCAATGCAAACTACTGAACGTATAAGTGGTGCCTAGAAAATCAACTACTCGTTTACTGTGGTTGATGGCTACGTCCTGTAAAGGAAATGCCACGATTTTCATTGTTTTTTTGGTTGTTTCTTCTTCTTCTTTGCGTTCGTTCTTTACGACCAATTTTAATCACTCTTTGTGATATGTTCGATCTTTGTCAAGAACGTGTATACGTTGCACATTAGTTTGGTAGGCCCCTAAACACAGACTTTACACGTTTAGGACACGTGCATCCGATTTCAGGCAATGTTGTTTCTTTTCATATAGCTTGCAATAGTCAATGTACAACGAACGAACTTATAGATTGACTGGCATGGCTGAGATATGAAAGGGAACCACAATGGAACTAAATAACATTTTTAACGCGTTGACAATTATTCAAACGGAATGCGAAGAAGGTTTAGTTAAATAACTTATTGTGCTGTCTTCTCATAACTGACAGAAACGAAACAAATAAAAACCCAAAGTAATGTAGTTTTAGAAAGTACAAAGCAAAACACAGAAACGTTTCGACTAAAAGGTCTTTATCAAGCAAATAATACAAAAAATACTAAGACATTCAGACTTCCTAAACACCAGATATCATAGATATCCAGATAAGGGACTGACAGAAGGACTATGAATAATAGAAAATGGTGGTTTCAAACTCATACCTCCTGTATGAGTAGCCTCTGTGGGGTAGAGGTTATGTGCTCGTCTCTCGTGCCTAAAGTACCCGGTTCGCTCTTTCGTGGAGCCATCTGGATATTTTCCAGAGATCCCTGATTTCAGTGTAGGTGAGATCGAGTTCCTAGTCCTATCAGAGTCGACGATAAAATGTAGGTCCCGTGTTCAATTTTAACACGTAAAAGAACCCTTGGCAGTTCAAAATCGAGAAGAGCAGGCTGGAAAGCCGCTGCTCGGGTCAAATTTATTAGAAAAGATTAAAATAAAATTCCTACAAAAATATTTTATCATCTTCAAATTACATCGGGACCCCTCTCCGGTGCTACAGAGTTCATGCACTGAAGCTGAGATCTTTCTGTGTATGAAAGAGATTGGAGCACATATGGTTACTCACAGACGTGCAATGATGTTGGTTCTATCAATCAATCAATCAATCAATCATACTCCTGTATACACCGTTTTATACTTGCTAATCACATTTTTGGTTTGTATTTTCATCAAGCCTAGACTGTACGATCTCTTATGAGAAAGACGATCAAACTCCATCAAATCATCTCTAGTATTGAACATATTGTATCCCATAATATTAAACACTTTAATACACTGTTGTTGTATAACAAAAATAATTTGAATTGGAAGTTTGAGTCTCCATTTATTTGTTGCAGTTGCAATGTTGTTTCTGGTTGTACATGTCTCACAACTGTCAGTATAACGAATATAAGTAATATTCCAAATGTACTTTTTGATACTTGCCGTAAAGTCCAGGTCTAGAAATGAATATATCTGTCGTGATGATTCTGTTGGGAAATCTGTAATGTCTTCATAACGAACAGTCAGGATCCTGTTTGGAAATATTTTAGATATACGTTTAGATTCTTGAATGTTCTGGTTTATTCTATCGCAGAAGTTTGCTGCATCCGAAGTGACTTTCGCTGATTGAAACATCAACGACTGTTGTGATCCCAATGCCCTCTAGGATCGCGTATGAGATGAATGATTTTAACGTGTTCATTCAGAGCCGTGATAGAATCGATGTGTTCCATGGATAACTGTGTGATCTTGATAACAACAATACGTGCGTTTAAGCATTTAGTAAACAGTATTGATTTGCAGATGTTTAACCTTGCTAGATCTGTAAAAGAAAATATTTTGAATATTTTAAAAGTATTTTTCTTAAAGTATGTTTAAAGTATAATTGTACTGTATTATTTACACAGAATGTACCATTTGTAACTGTTACACTCACTGCCTTGTGGAGAGGGGCTCGGGAGAGCACAAGGCTAGAGGAGTAAATTCTAATAAAAAATCCCCACTGCCCTGTGGATCAGCACGGTTATGCAGAGGGCTAGAGGAAGTAGACATTGACCACAAATCCGGAGGAAGGGACCCCAATGTAGTTGAGGGTTAGTTGTGTAATCCTTTCCATCTTCTGGCATCTCCTGCAAACCGTCTTGATGTCGAACGTATTGACTTTGTCTTTCCTTTGGATGAAATAGTAGGGTAGAGATGGGGTTTGTGCAAAATGGGCAAGGCACATTCTTCATATGAGCTGCCCAGGCTAGGCACAAAGGAAAACACTTGCCAGCTGACCGTCTGTAAAGACGAGAAAGGCCAAAAAGACCATATTAATATCATCATAATTTTAGCACGAACCTCTACTTTTTGTCCAAACTGTATACAAGCAGAGATTTGGCTGTTAAAGTTTTAATTTACCAAGTGTTCTTGTTTTTCTATTTGGAAGGGTTACATTGCAAGAGCAATTGACCTACAAAACCAATTGAGTTATAGACATTTTTGTTCACGCTATACTTATGGGTGATACGTACATCATATGCTGGTTTGACATTCCTTGCACTTTTAATGTTAGTAATATCTACTCCCCGATGACATACTAACGTTGTTTATCATCTATAACGATGTCTTTGGCAACTTGTGGCCAAAGTGTATGATAATAAATTTATTAGTTTTTTTAATATTAATTTTAAAAAAAGACAACCCTTGTTCTGGGTGAGTCTCCAGCCTTTTGGAACAATTTAAATTCGTGAATGTAGGCAATATTGAACTTCATAAAAAACAGCAAATTAAATGGTTCGACCACATAAGTAGATTACTAACAGACAGCGCACCTCAAAGAGCAATGTTACTCCGATACAGTGGATAAAAAGCAAAAGGCCAGCCATGCTAAAGGTGGGCCTCAGAGATAAAAGAGGCGACGAATGACACTGTTTATCAAACGCACACAAAAGTTCATTCTATAAATCTCTTCTTATCTTGACACGGTGAGGCAAAACAGGATTGGAGAAAAGAAAGAAAGAAAGAAGATGCAATATTATTGGAGTAATGTACCTCTTCTTCTTCGTCTTCTTTTTCTTCTTTCTATCTCTTTGAAGTCTTGGGAAGGAAGATGTAAAAATCTACTGTGAGTCTTGTCTAATATCCTTTGCAAGTTTCTATTCTTTCCCCTAATGCTGTTTATTTATGCAACCACTTTATTTTGTGAGTGGTATATCCACAATGAGAGACGCGGTAGCGTACTTGTTAGTGAACTCGCTTCTCATGGCTGGTGGTCTGGGTTCAACTCCCGCAGTGCGCATGGATTTTCCCGATCCGCGACGCCTCTCAGGTCGACCCAGCCTTAACTGGGTACCAGACAGGCTTTTGGAAAGTAAAGGCGGCCGGCGTGATGCTGAGCACATCACCCAACATGTGCCGACGGTCAATGAGAAATACAGGCCTAACACAGTATTACCCTATATACCATGAAGTATAAACGGGTTCCTTTACTTTTTACTTACTATCTACTACAGCGATTGTTTGTACGTGAGTTTGTTTAGATGCCGAACTGGTTTACAAGGTGTGTCCTGAGCTGCTCTGTATTCAGCGTGATTGGAATCTGTTAGTCTCTCTTAGGAGCGACGAAAGGAAAATTAGTAGCCTGCTGATGACCCTCAGAACACGCAAGTCAACCCCACCTCCCAGCGGTGTAGACCGGGAAACTTTGATCGTGAGGTCAAGATAACGGCAATGACTTGCCTAGGAGATGGACTTACCTAGGTCATGATTTTTAATGTCCATGGGAGTTAACCCGACAAAAATCTCGGTGGATGTTCTGCTCCAACCCCCAACCCTCCGACTTGAGATATGAGTGGATTTACCCTGATATCCAAGATCCAGACCCCAGCAATGGCAAATATCCCCACTGCCTTGTGGGAGCTGGGAGAGGCAAAGGCTATGGGAATAAACCCAGACAGAAAATCAACCTGTTGTCTTGTAAAGGCTGACGGAGAGCGAACCCAGTAAATGCTGGCTAAAACCGAATTCATCGCCGAAGGATAAGCACCAGAGCTCCAAATGGTGCTAAAGATGTGACGTAAACACATCAATGATAAGACTGCATGATTCAGATTTCCACACGAATAGAATTTATGGGGAGGTCTGGTACATCGGTCTGGGCGGTGATCACCAGAGAGAGAGATATGCCGAACTGAATTAACTGTATTTTGTAAACTAATTAATTAATTAAATTATATTTTTTCTCGCCGTTTTGGCTAAGATAAAGTTTTAGAAATTTTTTCTTAACCTGACGCTGTGAAGCAAAATAAGATCGGAGACAAGAAAGTAAGAATGCTAAAATAAAAACAATAGTGTCTAACGCTCGCTCGCAGCACAATGGGACAATAGATTCTCAAACTTTTTCCCCCCAGCGCCCACTTGACACAATATAAACTTTGTAACGCCCCCTCCACATTATAAAGTCCAACGCCCCTCACATATATATATACATGCTCTACTTTCTCTTTGACATAGAAAATTGATATACATTTCTGTCATACATGGTCAATTTTCAAATGATTATATGCATGAAATAGAAAATTAATGAACAAATTGATCGTGTAAGATGGGCATAAGATGAATTAAAACGCAGAATTCAAATTTTAAATGATTATTCAATCGCAAAATTACGAAAATAATTTATTTTAAATATTTATTATTAATTTCTTCGTTAATAGCCACCGACCCCTATTTGCATGAACACCCTCCAAATTTTTCGGAACCCACTATCGCCCCCTTCAGAACTCTTCAGCGCCCACTGGGAGATGGGCGGTACCACTGATATAGACAATAAGCACACTCTAACAGAAGTGGGCGTCTGTAGCTTAAGTGGTAGTAAGCTCGATCACAGCACAAGCGTACAAACTCCGAGTGGGTAGTTTGGAATCAAATTCGTGTCAGTGTATTTTTACAAACGGTACAAAGTAGACATCACCATTCCGAAAGCAATGACAAACTACTGAACTTATAAGTGGTGTCTGAAAATCGACTACTCATTACTGTGGTGATGGTGATGTCCTGTAAAGGATATACCACGATTTTCATTTCAATACATAAAAAGCGAGCGGCTTTCTCTGAAAGAATGAGACATTTCCCAAAAGCACACACGTGTTATGTAGGGCCCAATTAAAAAATATATAAAATTAAAATAAAATACAAAAATGTTGTTAATGTTTATGTTTTTTATGTCAGATCTGATATAGTAGTAATACATACCAGTTTTATTAACTGCACATTGTCGAAACTCCTTGGTTGTATTACTCATTAACATGTCATCTTGCTGGGAAAACAGAATATTAATTATTTCAAAATGAGAACACAGTATGTATATATAAAAATATATATATATAGTATATTTCTGAAGCGACAATCAGTTTATCAAGTCGAGCTGTATCAGCCACTTGTTGCCAGAGCACACAGGAACCATGATCTACGTCCATGGATGGGAGTCAGATTTGATAAACGTTCTAAACATCATCATCAAGTAGCTTGTCCTGAGCAGTACTTGCCACTCCAACAGTCCTCCGGAATTTCTCTCTCCAGATGTCCCTGCTCTGCAGCCGTCATGTTCAAACCATCAGTTACATCCTGAATCCATCTCTCCGTGGTCTTCCTCTTCTTCTCTTTGCCGGTATGCCTCCTTCCATGATGGTCTTCTCCAGCACTTCATGTCTTTTTATGTCCAAAATATCTCAATTTTCTCTTTTATTTGTAGCATCAGCCAGTTTTCTTTGATTTTGAGTTCCTTCTGGATAGATCTATTTGTTCTCTTCTCTTTCCAAGATATACGGAGGACTCTTCTGTAACACTTATATTCAAAAGCACATATATGTTGTTGCCCTGCTTTATTAAATGTCCATACTTCACACCCATATGTTGCCACTGGGAATATGCATGCTCTTAGTATTCTGATCTTTGTTTTCTTATCAGTTCGGTTCCATACTGTTTTTAGTTGTTTAAATTTTTGTAACGCCATGTTTGTTCTTCTTTTAATTTCCTTCATCCCATTTCAATCTGTTGTTAGCAGTGAACCAAGATATTCAAAATTGTTCACATTTTCTACTTTCTCTCCGTTGATAAAAATATCTTTTGTCATGTTCGTTTTATAAATAGGTGGAAGAAACACTACAGCCGATTGACACTGTGTGCAGAGCGTTGACAACTGATAGAAGTCAAACTATAACTGGGAGCGACAGCGGTCTTGTTTGTTCAGATCCCAATATCTAAGACAGTGTCTGCGAGCAAGTACTTCTTAAGTAATACAGACTCTGGTCAGTGAACTTCTACATACACAAACAACTAATTTTCTTATAAATATTACATAATCTTAATTTTATAATATTTTTTCATGATCGCACCCACTCAAACAACATCCCGAAATACTATATTTTATTTTTTCCGATCCAGAAGCACTTGAGCTTTTCAGCTCTTCGGCTCGGTGCCATTAACATCGTAACCCTTCGGTTCGGTGCCACGAACACGTAAATCTGGGGAATCTGTGGCTTTTTCTGCCATCCCGCGGAATTGAACCCGCACACACAGAGGGATAGTCACTCGTAGTCCAACGCGCTACGAACACGCTGGGCAGACGGGCAAACTATTATACCATTGCTAATACATATAGATAAGAACAATTTGGTTTTGTAAGAACCACAGAAATGAATAGCAAACTATAATACAATAAATCTGTCTTGTACAATATTCAGAACTCGTGAATAAGAAATTGAACACTCAATTCAACATCCTAACCTTATTTTTTTTTCGATCAGAAGCACTGAGCTTTTCAGCTCTTCGGCTCGGTGCCATGGACATCGTAACCTTCGGTTCGGTGCCACGAACACTGTAAATCTGGGAAATCTGTGGCTTTTCTGCCATCCCGCGGAATTGAACCCGCACACAGAGGGATAGTCACTCGTAGTCCAACGCGCTACGAACACGCTGGGCAGACAGCTAACCTTATTTCATACGGCGCCCATTGCCTAACCTAGCAATACGAGCGTTCTTACGAACACAATGAATATTGCTCCACTTATCATTCTGTCTTGTTTCAGAACTTCGGTTGGAAGTGCTTGTTAATTCCTATTCCATCCTGTGTGCAGGAGGTAGAAAGACCAATTCCTTTCATCATGTGTGGAACGTCAAGTGAGGGATTGATAGAATATGGGATGAGTGTGAGTCTTAGTCGATAGATGATCGCTTAAGTATTGCGACAATCCATCCCATCTATCGTGGTCTGCTTCTGGGAAATATTCATTTCTTGTGGTAATTAGTTTAACATACTTAACTCTTTAGCTGCTAATGACGTATATATAGGTTTTCCCATTCACTTCTAAAGACACATTAACAAGTCTTATTATCTCCTCTGGGGCTAAAACGTGTTAACACGTTATACATTGATATTGTCACTGCTATAGGCGTACATTCACGTTTGTGACCTAGAAACAAAGAGTAGCTATTTTAGCTCAGCCTTCAGAAAGTATTGGCGAAAGGGTTAAGAACCGAAGGACGAGAACCATGCAACTGGATCATTGTAGAAGAAGAAACATACTTACCATTAATGTTGGCACGTCGATTTCTTGGAACTGACAGTTAAGAAATGCGTTCAAAACCTTAATATATCGGTATCTTAGTTCCTTGATATCGATAGGACTCTAAGAAAGAGGTTTATCGTAATCAAAATGTAGCTTAATTTAACAGTGTGAAAGATTTATCATTAAAAAACAAGAGCAAAACAAAGCCGCACACCACTCCTCCAAATGAACAAAATATAAAAATCTACTTTGTTATTGTTGTTGAATCAATCTCTTAACACTTCACGTAGACATACATATAGGTGCTCAGTAAATGTTAAATTGTATTCAAGCAGATGGTTAATGTAACTTTCTGGTTGCAAATCGTGGCATATTCTTTTTTTTTTTCCCGATCCAGAAGCACTTGAGCTTTTCAGCTCTTCGGCTCGGTGCCATGGACATCGTAACCCTTCGGTTCGGTGCCACGAACACCGTAAATCTGGGGAATCTGTGGCTTTTTCTGCCATCCCGCGGAATTGAACCCGCACACACAGAGGGATAGTCACCCGTAGTCCAACGCGCTACGAACACGCTGGGCAGACGGGCTGGCATATCCTTTACAGAACCTCACCATCAACCACAGTAAACGAGTCATCGATTTTCTAGACACCACTTATACATTCAGTAGTTTGCCTTGCGTTCTGAACAGTGAATTCTATTTTTGACGTTCGTAAAAATCTACGTGAACGAATTTGCTTCCAAATTGCCCGCTGTGGTGTTTAACCAAGGTATACTTGGTTTGTGATCGAGTCCCCTACCGCTTAAGCTACAGACGTTCAACTACCTCCACATAGAGTTAGGAATTTACTTCAGCAGCCGGAGTCAGGTAGTTGAACAAACAGTTTTCGTTTAATTCAGTGGTTCTCAAACTTACTATGCCACGACCCTTTAATACAGTTCCTCACGTTGTGGTGATCCCCAACCATAACATTATTTTCGTTGCTACTTCATAACTGTAATTTTGCTACTGTTATGATTCGTAATGTAAATATCTGATATGCAAGATGTATTTTCATTGTTACAAATTAAACATAATTAAAGCATAATGATTAGTCACAAAAATAATATGTAATTATATATTGTGAAATATTTATTTCTAATTGAGAGCCGATGTAGCACAGTTGTTAGTGAACTCGCTTCGCAAGGCTGGTGGTCTGGGTTCAGCTCCGCAATGCGCGTGGAATTTTTCCCGACCGCGACAGGTCGACCCAGCCTCAACTGGGTACCAGACATGCTCACCACATCACCCATCGTGTGCCGACGGTCAATGAAAATACAGGCCTAACAAGGTATGAAAGGGTTCCTTTACTACTTAATGATGATAAATATGTGTTTTCCGATGCTCTTAGGTGACCGCTGTGAAATAGTCGTTTGACTCCCAAAGTGGTCGAGACCCACAGGTTGAGAACAACTGGTTTAATGACTTCCCGGACACAGCAATATAGCAGAATATGATAGTGGTAAAGCCTGAAGGATCAGAAGCCGAAGGATTGACTTTATTGGACGAGGTTTGTCCCATGTTGATCGGCTACTCTCCGCAGAAATGGTCCGACATCTTCCGAGAGTATTGCACAAAGCAGGAACATCGTTGCTCCGGCAACAATCTTAGATGTCTCTAAACAATATGCACCGTGAACAAAACAGCGTGATCCAGATTCGAACACACGACCGCCGTAACACAAGACAACTTAGCGTAGAGGTTAGGTACTCGTCTCTCGGTCCAAAATTACCAGGTTCGCTCCCTTGTGGAGCCATCTGGATATTTTTCAAGAGATTCCTGATCTCAATGTAGGTGAGATCAAGTTCCTAGTCCTATCGGAGACGGGCGACAAAACGTAGGTCCCGTGTTCAATTTGAGCAGGCAAAAGAATCCGTAGCAGTTCAAAATCGAGAAGAATATGCTGGAAAGCCGCTGCCTGTGCAAAATGAATTAGAAAATATAGTTTTAAAATTCTTACAAAAATATATTCACCATCTTCAAAATTACAACGGGATCCCTCGCCGGTGCTACGGAATTTGTGTACTGCAGCTGAGATCTTCCTGTATAAGAAACATATCGGAGCACACATGGTTACTCACCGAAGTGCAATGATGATGGTCCTATCAAACAAACAATCAATCAATCAATCAATGTCTTAACCACGTTACCATAGAGACCCAATTCTTATTATGTGTAGCAGTTCACTACTGTTCACTGGTACAAGGTCCCAGGAAAATAGGGAGAAAAAAAATAGGATACGAAAAGTATCGAGAAAGAAATAACTCAAGAAGGGTCGAATGATGAATCCTGGTAAGGTAGTAGCTACCGCTAAATCTTAATCCTTACATACGTCAACATTAAATTTCAACACCAACCTCCTAATAGAACTTATACAAAGTTTATTTCGTGCATAACTAATAAGGAAAATAAATGCATGTACCGACTTTCTATGTGATATGAGTCAACAAAAGAATATACATTGAGTACTTCTAGTGCTTTAAACCTTTACTGCACTAGAAGTACTCAATGGCTGACTAATAGGTCAACAATTAACAAGGGAAAAGAAAGGATTTTGGGAATTCCCTCCTACTTTTATAGGACACGCTCTACTCAAATAAGCCTTATGCTATTCACCCCTAGTTTTGACATCGCGAGTTAATAAGAGACGTCCGGCTTCCCTGTGGTGGATATTCGTTGAAATTCACACGTTAGATCTCTACTCACACAGAGTTAATAAAGAATGTCAAACCCCTACGTTGCGGGTATTCACTACACATCACCACGCTGTTCACTACTCACACAGAGTTAATAAAGAATATCAAAATCCTGTCCGCTACTCACACAGAGTTAATAAAGAATGTCAAAATCCTACGTTGTGGGTGTTCACTACAAATCACAACGCCGTTCTCTACTCACACAGAGTTAATAAAGAATGTCAAAATCCTACGTTGTGGGTGTTCACTACAAATCACAACGCCGTTCTCTTCTCACACAGAGTTAATAAAGAATGTCACTGTTTCTTCACTCCATTTCTCTAAGTTCCGTCCTCCTGACTTCACACTCTCTCTATCTCTTACGCTCATTGGGATCAAAATTACGTCCATCCCTCTCAACTTCTCAAGAGTAACTGTTTTCTTACCCTCACTAAGAAAAATATGTCCGTCTCCCTCAACTTCTCAAGAGTAACTGTTCTACTGTCCAAACCAAAAGCTTCCAACTGTCCCTTCTCTGGTTCGAGATCCTCGATTTAACGGGAGTCCTCGCATACCTCGGGTTAGAACCTTTTGCATGAGTTTAACACTCTACTTGTCAGCAAGTTGGGACTCGTAAACAAATTTCTTTACTACTAACTTGGTCAATGACGCCAAGTACAATAAGGGGTTTTTCTTTTTTTCTCTGTTGACCCCGTCCATACCCTAATTAGCATAACAGTGAAACTGTTACATATGAACCTGTGAGAAAACTCAGTATTAGATAAAAATAGAAAGAAAGAAATGAGAGTTATTGATTTGGTTTAGTTTAACACAATTGTTAATGGCATCAGAGTAATGATTGCGTATATTAACTCTCTGTTATACATTGCAGACGAGGAATCGAACGAAAGCTACTTGGAATTGGTAGAAGCGTAGGGCATGCATGTCTGATATGAGATATAATCGCAATATAGACGATGAGAATCTCAGCACATGCACCTACACGTCTCTCCTGTCCGATAATGAGTCAAAGTTGATTCATCATACAAATCAGACTCCCGTGTGGTTACCAGGGCCCATATACGGGTAATAATAGAACCACTAATACCTACCAAGCCATATACGACGGAAAGGGAGGTATGTAGTGGGACTAGTTGCCGCTTCCAATAAAAAAAACACTCAGCTATAAAACTGCAAGCAAGTACACGAGAGCTTGAAAGGCCTTCGTTGGGGACCTATGCCTCCTTTGGGGTGAAGGATAGAAGAAAAAGAGATACATTGTAGATTAAATGTTTCTTTAATTTTGTAAAAATATTTTTAGAACCATTTTCTACCACGTTATACATCGTGAAATACCAAGATACAAGTATATAAGGTTTATGTTCTCAGCACTTTGCTGTATGGTGGTGAGACGTGGACCAAATATGTAGATAACAACATCTCCTCAACACCTTCCACATACGCTGTCTCAGGGGAATATATAACATCCGATGGCAGGTCACATCTCCAATATAGAAGTCCTGGACAGCGCTGGCATTCCAAGCATGTACACCTTGCTGAGTCAGCGACGTCTGAGATGGCTGGGACACGTGTGCCGTATGAGCGATGGTAGAATCCCAAAAAACATTCTATATGGTCAACTCTCAACTGGTACTAGACAGCAAGGGCGCCCATTATTACGCTTCATTGACACCTGCAAGGGTGATCTAACTTCATGCGGCATAGACAAAGAACACTGGGAGCGTCTGGACAGCCGCTGTAGCGTAGTTGTTAGTGAACTCGCTTCTCAAGGCTGGTGGTCTGGGTTCAGCTCCCGCAATGCGCGTGGAATTTTCCTGACCGCGACGGCGCTCAGGTCGACCCAGCCTCAACTGGGTACCAGACATGCTCTGGGAAAGTAAAGGCGGCCGGCGTGATGCTGACCACATCACCCATCGTGTGCCGACGGTCAATGAAAAATACAGGCCTAACACAGTATTACCCTATATACCACGAGGTATGAAAGGGTTCCTTTTCCTGGGAGCGGCTGGCCAAAGAAATGCAAGCATGGCGAGCGGCAGTGAGAGGCGGCTCAAAATGGATATATGAAAAATACCCTCACATGTGGAGGCAAAAGAGAGCACAGAGAGCAAGAGAACATCCCATGTATCAGCTTCAGTCTCCAGTTTTACCTGCAACAACTGTGGCAAAGATTTTAACTCCAGAATAGGCCATTACAGCCACAAGAAACGTTGCGATTCAGCGTAGAACAAACTACGTCACGCAAAACCTATTGTCTCCGGAGACAAAGAGGTCAATGATGATGATATAGGGAAATACGATGTTATGCCTATATTTTTCATTGACCGTCGGCACACGATGGGTGATGTGATCAACATCACAACGGCCGCCTTTTTTGTCCCTATCCAGAAGCACTTGAGCTTTCAGCTCTTCGGCTCTGTGCCACGAACACCGTAAATCTGGAGAACCTGTTGCTTTATGTCAGCCCACGGAATTGAACCGTACTCACAGGGGCTTGTCACACGTCGTCCAACGCGCTACGAACACGCTGGGCATGCGGAACCGGATGGCTTTTCTTCCCAATGCTTTTTCTGGTACTCAATTGAAGCTGAGTTGACCTGAGCGCCGTTACGGCCGGTAACAATTCCACAGATTAAATGTTCCAGATTCCACGGAGATACAAAATAATTCATAGTGAAAGAGTTAAACATGCACTTACTGTAAGTGGGAATTGTCCAGGAGTCTATATTCAGATTGGTTAAAGTGGCCATTAAAAAACTTCTCCGTGGTCAACAGCGGCTCAAACACATAGAAGACATCATGACTGTGCTGAAGTAGGTCACCAATCAATTCTGACCCACTTCTTATGTATGAAAGTATCACCACTTTTTTCTGCACAGACTGTACTGTCAAACTGTTCTCTTATTTATAAATATACAACAGATTTATTATAAATTTATGCAGCAAGTTGTACACATGTACAAAATATAATGATATCCAACATATATGCAACAAAGCAAATAAAATGATAGGACAAATTGAGCCAGTTTTAGAATGCAAACATATCACTATGAACACAAAAAGAGCAATGTTCAACACAATCGTTCTCTCCATATTATGCTATCAGTGCCAAACCTAGACACGGACATCAAATGATAGATGAAAAGTAGTCACGACAGAGAAGAAGTGTCTACGCAGAATTCTGGGGTAACAAAAGAGAACGGTTTAGAAATGAAAGCATCAGGAAAAAGTGGGTACAACATCAGTACTGAACTACATCAAGAAACAACAAATTAAATGGTTCGGCACCATAAGCAGATTACCAACAGACAGTGCGCCACAAAGAGCAATGTTACTCCGATACAATAGATAATAAGCAAAAGGTCGGCCAAGCAAAAGGTGAACCTCAGATATAACAGAGACGACGACAGACACTATTTATGAAGCACACACAAGGGCTCGTTCTAGAAATCTCTTCTTACCCTGACGCTGGGAGGCAAAACTGGATTGGAAAAAAGTAAAGAAAGATCATATATAATAACATTTCCCGTAGCTTTTTCAGAACTTAAAGTATGAATTTCTGTCAATTTACATATTCTAGACCTTATTGTAGGTAGAGGTAAGTAGAGGTAGGAGGACCAGTTCCTTCCCTCACGTGTTAAACGTTGAGTATAGGATTGAACCCACAACCACCTTGAGTCCAAATCGATAGGCTAACGCTTAACCCATTACGCTAATCTATCCTACATTATACACACAGCTACGTAAAGTTGATCAGTGGTAGCCAGAACAGTTTGATGGGAGCCAAGGGATATGAGATCAGATCTGGAGACAACCGTGCTGTGACTGCCATAAGACTGAGCACACCTGCCCGTCTGCTCAGCATGTTCGTAGCGTGTTGGAGTACGGGTGACTATCCCTCTGTGTGTGCGGTTCAATTCCGCGGGATGGCAGAAAAAGCCACAGATTCCCAGATTTACGGTGTTCGTGGCACCGAACCGAAGAGCTGAAAAGCTCAAGTGCTTCTGGATCGGAAAAAAAGACTGAGCACATTACCCCTTCCCACACACCCAGAATTGTTAATGGAGCTACAATTACATTCATCAGGTGTACGTCCCATGTGTCCTACACAGCCCTAAAAAGCGGTACTACAAGCAGTAACGACACATTTTTTACCAAATAATTTATTCAACATTTACATCAAAATATTTTATTTTACTCTTTTATCTTTATTTGTAATTCATCTATCTTTTAATTTATAATCGAGTTATTTGTTATTTTTACCTTGTGTTAATGTTGTGATGTTGATGCTCTTATCAACCGTTGATTTTTGCGTGTAGCCTGCTTTCCCAACTTGCCGAAAAAGCTGTCCACCATCGTTCACTTTGATTATAACTGTTTTCTCTATGGAGTGTTATAAGTCTTATCTTAAATAATAGTAGTAGTAATCGTAACAAATGTAAATATTAGTAATTGGTTGAGTTGAGCAGTGGCGCCCACATCCCCTCGACTCAAACATGAACGGTCTATGTGTTGTGCTATTTTCGTTCCAAAAACATACACACATACATATATATGTTTCACGAATATATATACATACATACATGCATATATATATATACACCACGCACCATGACAAACCAGCACGCACACACACACGCCTACACACCAACCTACCTATCTACATACATACATACATACATACATACATTCATGCATTCATGCATACATGCATACATGCATACATACATACATACATACATACATACATAATACATACATACATACATACATACATACATACATACATACATACATACATACATACATACATACATACATACATACACACAACATACATACATACATACATACATACATACATACATACATACATACATACATACATACATACATACATACATACAGTGCCGGATTAGGTCAGCGCGGGGCCTGTAGCAAATGTTAGGCAGGGCCTTTTGTTTTGTATGATAATAAATAATAAAACACGACTTTTACAAACAAACTTGTCTCGATTTAATGTGAGCAAATTTAGAGATTATACTAGACAATAATTCCAATATTCATTCATTCAATGTTCATTAAGGTGAGGTTATTTAGACGATCTTGTCCGATCATGTTCCTTTTCTCACTTTCTATACGCTTTAATGTCGAATATAAATGTTCTCCGCTGCAGTTAGTAATCACTAAACACAAGTAAATTCGTAAGACTATTTCTGCATTTGGGAAACACGACTCTAATGAATTTTCCATTATAAGTTTATAAAATTGCAGTTCAAGAGCCTCGTGCTTTTCTTTGTTAATAGCAGCAGCTACATTAGTTTTAAGAAGTTCAGCGAATTGTACAAGTTCGTCGCCTATGCTTTCTTCCAAATCCTCTTCGTAAGAGCTGACAATATTTGGAGTTCTTTTCAAGATCTCTTCTGCTGTAAGAGATTTTAACTGCCGAAGTATTCCAAATACACCAGTCACTCTATGGTACGCTCCCATGCGTTTAGCTAAGGCAGAGAATACATTATCAATTATGACAATAAACATCTGACTTTCAAATTTTTATTTTGGTGTTTGATTTTCTGCAAATTTAATCGAGCGTAGTAGAGCCGCTGAAATCGTCGTACTTAGTATTTCGTTTGCGTCGTCTTGAAGTTTGTTGCTGATATTCTTGACAGTCAGTCAGGATTTTGGTCTCAATATCTGAAAATGTGGACCGCATTGCTTGAACGTATCCGTGTAACGATTCATAAAGAGCATATCCCGTCTTAAGGTCTTGATCAGGTGACTGTAATGAAGCGCTAGACGCTTGCAAGCGTTCTAGAATTCCGTTCCATAAAATGGTCATTATTCCGTTTCAATTTACTCATCTCCAAAACTAGTCCATACGCCAGATTACGACACTCTACCTTTTGATCCATGTTATTTGAGATGTTATCCAAAACTTGTTTGATAGTGGTAAAACCACATAAAAGTGCCTTTGTCGCATCAACTCGGGCAGGCTACCTGGTGTCCGACAGTCTTCAAAGTCGGGAGTTTTGAACCTGTATCTTCCAGTGCTTTGTAAGAATGCCCCATCGATATGTAGAAGTGGAAAAGAATGAATCTTTCAAAAAATCGAAAATGGATGCTTCTATACAACATTCTGCAGCACATTTAGCAACTAAATTCAGAGAATGTGCAAACCAGGAGATGAAAAAGAATGTATTTTGTGTACTTATTTATCTCCTTAATGCGCGATTGTAAGCCGTAGTATTTTCCACTCATGTTGCTGGCATTGTCATAGCTTTGACTACGACAGTCTTTGATATCAATGCCATTTTTCTTTAAAAATCAAGTAAACTTTGAGCGAGTTGTTCATCAGTATGACCTTCCATATCCAAGAACTTCACAAACCTTTCCACTGGTTCAGATGGTAAGACATAGCGCACTATTAGAGTGAGTTGGTCCACATGCGATATGTCTGGAACAGACAGTGATACTGAATAGTACTTGCATTCCTTAACCCTTTAGCTGCTAAGAACGTATATATACGTTTTACCCATTCACTTTTAAGAGCATTAACACTTCTGTTATTATCTCTCCTCTTTGGGCTAAAGACATGTTAACACGTTATACGTTGCTGCTGTCACTACTATAGGCGTACATTCACGTTTGTGACCTGGAAATAAAGAGTAGCTATTTTTAGCTCAGCCTCAGAAAGTATGTAGCAGTGAAAGGGTTAATTTCGAAAATAATCAGATCCAGTAAGCTTAATGCAAGTAGATGGATAAATTCCTCGCATGTTGTTTTTGATAAGTAAACAGGAGTATGTTCTTTTTCTTTATTTACATAAGCACTTATATGCTGAGTCAGAAAAATGTCAAATTTGGCCATTAATTCCAACAAACCTAATTAATTTCCATAATGAGGAGAACCAATGGTTTCATCACTACCCGGAAATGAAAGACCTCGTTCTGCTAACATTTTGATAACAAGTAATTCGCTCTAAAAGTGACCGCCAATATTTTTGTTCGGTCTCAATTTGGCTTACAAGTTGAGAATCGACACGCGCATCCTTCTTTTTGCAAACTAACAATGAAATTATCGCTTGTCTATGGGAGGTGCTTTCTTCCATGTCTTTTCAACAAATTATTTGCGTTTTTCCAGTCGTCAAATCCTACTTTCGTAATCCGTGACTAACAGCCTGAATCGGTAACTTTGCAAACAAAACAGAAAAGTTGTCCTTTAGTTTCTGAATAACACAACCAATCTTTCACATGAGTTTTGTTTGATGGTGTATGTGTATATGTGAAAAACGATTTTCGACAAACTCATAGATTGTTTTCTTTTCGTATGTTGTTGTTTTGTTTTTTTAAAGACATGAAATAACTGTTCAATTGTTGCGCTTCGCTACTTCCTTTCGCAATCTAATAATCTCGATTGAAGTTTATTGGTCATTCACCAATATCGTTAGAGTACATTTTACTTTCGTTGTTGTTTTTTTTGGCTTGTAGAAGATGTTGCTACATTGGAAGTATGTGCTGTGCTTTCTGCCTCTCTTAGGCTTGAAGATGATGTGGCTAAATTTGGAGGACTTGCTGTACATTCGACTTCAGTTTGTCTTGTGGAAAGTGTGGCTAAATCGTGAAGAGTTGCTGATCTTAATGGTAATATTGGTAATGATGATTCTTCTATAGCACTGCCCTCATATACTACACAAGGAGACGAGAATTCTAGGTTTCTGCTTCGATTTCTTTGAATTCAGCACCATCACACACGACATTAAAAAATTCAGACAGCTTGTGTGTTTTTGATATAACATCTTGGTTATTTTTTTCTTTTTCATCTCTGTCACATAGGTGCGGGGCCCCAGAAGTGGGACCGTAGCATTTGCTACTTCTGCTACTAGGCTAATCCGGCGCTGCATACATACATACATACACACATACATAATTTATACGTACATACATGCAGAAAAAATAAATACCGATATACGTTCACAAATACCTACATACGAACATACATATATATAAATGCGAAGAATGGATAATTGCCTCATACCAAAAAATAATGTTGTTCTGTGAACTTTCGGAGGGGAAGAGGCACCAAGGCAGACCACTACCCAGATATAAATATGTCTGCAAGGCCTAAATAAAGAACTTTTCTATAGGTCCCAGCACATGGGGAAAACTAGTTGAGGACAGAGTTGTGTGGAAAGCTATATTGCGCAAGGGCGTAGTATTTTGAGAAGAGACTTATGTATGAGCTGAAAGACAAGAGAGAAAAGCGAAAACTCAGCGGTTGTTACAGTAAAACATTTTCAATTGTCCGTCTGTAAAGACGAAAAAAGACCGTTATAGATATGCATGCATACATACAAAAATTTTGCTATCTCGGGTCCATGGCCACTGCCAGCCTTTCTCTTGATGAAGAAATCAACGCTCGTGTAGGGAATGCGGCTACTACATTCGGCAAACTATCAAAGCGAGCGTGGGACAACACAAAACTGACATTGCAGACGAAGATTCAAATATATCGAGCCTGTGTAATTAGTTCTTTACTATATGGCTCAGAAACATGGACAGCTTACTCAAGACACGAGAGGAGACTTAACATCTTTCACATGTCTCCGCAAGATTATGAACATCAGGTGGTACGACAAGATAACCAACTCTGAAGTACTGCAACGTGCAAACCTGCCTTCCATCATTGGCATGCTCAGCAGTAGACGACTAAGATGGTTGGGGCATGTGAGAAGAATGGAAACTTATCGCATACAAAACAAATGTTGTTCTGTGAACTTTCGGAGGGAAGAGGCACCAGGGCAGACCACTGCTCAGATATAAAGATGCCTCAATGAAAAACTTTTCTATAGGTCCCAACACAAGAGAAGGACTAGCTGATAACAGAGTTGTGTGGAAAGCCAAATTACGAAAGAGCGCAGAGTCTTTTGAGAAGAGACTTATGTATAAGCTGAAAGACAAGAGAGAAAAGCGAAAACTCAGAAGTTGTCACAGTAAAACACTTCCTAATTGACCGTCTCTAAAGACGAAAAGACCGTTATATATATGCATGCATACATACATCCTTAAATAGCATGATCTGAGCAGAACTTTCCCACCCCAACAGTCCTTCTGAATTTCTCTCTCTCATAAGTCAGATGTTCCGCTCCAGCATCCGTCATGTTCAAATCATCAGCAATTCAATCTTCTCCGTGGCCTTCCTCTTCTTCTCTTTATGATGCCTCCTTCCATGATGGTCATCTCCAACCCTTAGCGTATTTTATTTGTTAAAAATACTTCTTATTCTTCGCTCCCATCGACCACTCTTTGTGATTTGTATGTGATATGAGCCTAAGAGGAATTGTACGTTGTGCCAGTTATACGCCTACAAGTAGGCCAGTACATCCGATTTCTGCGACGCTTTTTATTTACTAAGCTAGCTCACCTAAGCCATTACATCAGTTGCCTCTTACGACATGACTAGTTGGTAGCAATGTTACAATTCTGTGCTCCCCTTGAGCGCCCCGGCAACTCACAGGGGGAGTCCAAAATACTTCAGTTTTCTCAGTCTTTTTGTTGCATCTTAGTTTTTTTGAATTCTTTCCGAATAGATAGATTTGTTCTCTTCTCTGTCCATGATATACTGAGGACTCTTTTGTAAAACTGATATTCAATAACAAATATATGTTTTTCCACTGCATTTATAAACATCCATGCTTCACATCCATAT
Organism: Arion vulgaris; assembly: GCA_020796225.1. Taxonomy (NCBI): domain Eukaryota; kingdom Metazoa; phylum Mollusca; class Gastropoda; order Stylommatophora; family Arionidae; genus Arion; species Arion vulgaris. Next base: position 12,402,716 of record CM036772.1, read on the forward strand.
GTTGCCACTGGAAATATGCATTCTTCTATCATTCTGATCTTTGTTCATACATACATACATATGTTATACCTACCAGTTCGGTGAAGGACGATGAAGCTGCAAAGTGTTGTTAGAGTTAAGGCGAGAATTGACAATTTTGTCCTGCGTCTCATTTTTCTGCAACATAATTAAAAAACCAGATGACATTATCTGAACGTCTCTCGAAACAACATCGTTGCATTCATGGATCTAAAAGGTCCACAGGCGAAGGATTGACTTCATTGCGTCGGGTTTCTCCATATGGCTTCGTCCCTGTCGGCATAGACGGCATGACATCTGCCGTGAACATTGCACAATGATCTAACTCCGTGACTCTGGCAACAATCCTAGGGATATCTTGTGACCAAAATTGCACATGTCTCGGTCTGGACTCGAGCCCACAACTTTCAGTACGACAGGCGAACGTCTTAACCACTTCGCCATTGAGACTCCCAATCCACGTCTTAATATTTGTCTTTCCCATTTTCTGGTCTCGTCGATTTCATTATATCTTCCAAGGATAATCCGACGTTCTTCAGTTGCTCAAGACATCCCCGTCTTTATGCATTTAGGACGTTCTCTGTTCAGTTTCCCGTGCGGATTCCACAGTGCTTGTGTAGTGACACTTGACTGTGTCTGCTGCAGGGTGTGCCCGATTGAGCCCTCCTGCCCAACGTGTTCGTAGCGCGTTGGACTACGGGTGACTAGCCCTCTATGAGTGCGGGCTCAATTCCCCGAGCTGGCAAAAAAGTCACAGGTTCTCCAGATTCACGGTGTTCGTGTCACCGAACCGAATGGTTACGATGTCCATGGCACCGAGCCGAAGAGCTGAAAAAGCTCAAGTGCTTCTGGATCGAAAAAGAAAAAAATCCACTGCGATTTTCTTCTCTTGACCTGGATCTTCATTAGTTTTTAGTGTCTGTAACTGCGACCTTTGAATATGAGAGATGAGAATAAAGAGTTTTAAGAATCTAAGGGAAAGCACCGAGCCAATGAATATAATCAATAGATAGTGAACATGTATTAGGGCAGTGCCAGATAAGCTCTATAGCAGAAGTAGCAATGCTACAGGCCTTCTGAGGCCCCGTTTCTGGAGGCCCTCGCCTAGAGCAGAATATGTTATGTACTTCCTAAAACTAATGCAGTTGCTGCTATTAACAACGAAAAGTATGAGGCTCTTGAACTGCAATTTTATAAACTTATAATGGAAAATTCAATACAGTCTTGTTTCCCAAATATAGAAATAGTCACAAGGATTTACTTGTCTTTAATTGATTACTACTCAGCGGAGACGTTCTTTTCGACATTAAAGCGTATAAAAAGTGAGTTAAGGAACATGATAGGACAAGATTGTTTAAATAACCTCAGCTTTAATGAACATTGAGTGTAATTTAAAGTTAAAGTTAATTGCATATCCTTTACATGACTTTGCGAATCAATCCCAGCTTTTTAACGCTGTTTGTGATTTTTCTAGGCATTATTACATTCAGTAGTTTGCCGTTGCTTTCTAAACGGGTGGTGCCATCGTCCAATTGTAAAAACCCACGCGAAACAATTTGCAACCAAATTATCCGTAGCTTGATTCGAACTCAGAACGTCGGGGTTAATAAACCGAGTCACAATCCCCTAAACCACAGACGCCACCAAAATGTAATTTACTTAGAGAAATTGATTTGTCTAGTGTTATCTCTAAATTTGCTCACAGTAAATCGAGAAAAGTTTGTTTGTAAAAGTTGTGTTTTATTTTATTATCACACAAAACCTCTAGTGCATCTTGGTAACATTTGTACATACCCGCGCTGGCTTAATCCGACACTGCTTAGGGCTTCTAGAAAAGCAAATTACCAAACACAGGATTCGAACCACGAACGCTTATTTCTTACGGCACCCATTGCCTAGCCCTACAGACGAGGGAAGACATACGGGAAGGTCTAGGCATACCTGTAAAAGAGAGCTGGAGACTGGTATTAAAATGAAAGGTAAAACATGGAAAGAATTGGAAGGGATGGCAGGAGAGAGGAAGAGCTGGAAGAAGTTTGTTGAAGACTGTGCTCCGTTGGGAGTTGAAAGGTGAAGAAGAAGAAGAATAGATATATATAAATACCAGTTTGCATAATTAAGAAAGCGTATCAGCAAAATTATTTGAAAATTAGACATTCAATTTATATATATATATATATATGGCTTTTTCGTCTTTACAGACGGTCAATTGGCAAGTGTTTTACTGTGACAACTTCTGAGTTTCCATTCTTCTCACATGATCCAACCATCGAAGTCGTCTACTGCTGATCATGCCCATGATGGAAGGCAGGTTTGCACGTTGCAGTACTTCAGAGTTGGTTATCTTGTCGTACCACCATGATGTTCATAATCTTGCGGAGACATCGAAGGTGAAAGATGTTAAGTCTCATCTCTTGCCTTGTGTAAGTTGTCCATGTTTCTGAGCCATATAGTAAAGAACTAATTACACAGGCTCGATATATTTGAATCTTCATTAGAGACATTTAATAAATCGTCTAAAAACAATTACCAAATATTACTTGAGTCCAAGCAAACTTGTTTTACAACATTCAAAGCAACAAGCATACCTCGTCAAACAGAATAAGTTTAGAATATACACCAAGAATGTTCTCAGAAATACAACTTACATTTTTTTAATGAATAAATTATATCACAAATGGTTTATATAATATCAGTTTCAAACAGCATTTCTTGATGTTCTTGAAGACAACTGATAAGTTAAATAGAAAATCTGTGATGTGAGAAAATTAGGATACTTTATCCTTGAAAACATTTGAAGTGTTCGGTTAAACTCAAGCCCAGCGGTTCTCGAGTTATGTGCCTGATTGATTGATTCTCTCTCTCTCTCTCTCTCTCTCTCGCTCGTGATCACCGCTTAGACTGGTGTACCAGATTTCCCCATAAATCTCATTAATGTGGAAATCTCATTCATGCAGCCTTAGCATTGGTGTGGTTCGTCACATCTTCAGCGCCATTTGGAGCTCTGGTGCTTATCCTTCGGCGATGTGTCCGGTTTTAGCCAGCGTATACTGGGCTCGCTCTCCGTCAGACTTTGGTTGTCCCCAGCCGACCTGCAAGGCAGCAGGATGATTGATTGATTGATTTTTTGATTCATAGAACAATCATCATTGAACTTCGGTGAGTAACCATGTGTGCTCCGATCTCTTTCTTACACAGGAAGAACACAGTGGCAGTACAAGAACTCCGTTGCACTGACGAACGAGGGTCCTCGGTGTAATTTAGAATATGGTAAGAATATTTTGTAAGAATTTTATTTTTTAATTTGTGCAATGAATGTGCGTGGGCAGCGACTTTTCAGCCTGCTCTTATCGGCTTTGAACTGCCAATAGTACTTTTACGTGTCCAATTTTAACAAAAGACTTATGTTTTATCGTTCGTCTCCAATATGACTAGGAACTTGATCTTACCTACACTAAGATCAGGGATCTCTGGAAAATACTTCTTACGACATGCCTTGTATTTCAAAGTGGTACTGTTCGTTTCTTCCTGCGGCCCCGGCACCACACAGGCGGAATCCAAGTCTGAGAACAGTTTTAAAAATGGAATATCGTAGTGCCAGCATATTTGATTCTTCTTCTTCTTCTTCTATTGTCCAGCTGCACTTGAGCTCTTGCCCTTCGGCCCAATGCTATGTAGTGGTATCTGCACCAGCTGCACTTGAGCTCTTGCCCTTCGGCCCAATGCTATGTAGTGGTATCTGCACCAGCTTCACTTGAGCTCTTGCCCTTCGGCCCAATGCTATGTAGTGGTATCTGCACCAGCTGCACTTGAACTCTTGCCCTTCGGCCCAATGCTATGTAGTGGTATCTGCATGTGTTTGTAAGTTGTTCTTTTTTCCGTATAGTGTGCTCCATTTATCTGGCCTTGGAGGAAGGAGGATCTTCTTGACGCCATCTGGTGATTGGCACCTGAAAAGGTGTTGGTGAATGGTTTCATAATGATGCGCACTCTGGCAGAGCCAACTATAAACATATGGGCCTTCGGACTAAGGTAAGAATTATGGGAATCAGACCACAACTACACCACGTGACCTCGCATTCCAGTATTGGTGTATATAGACGAATTCATTTTAAAATCAACAGAAAATGCTAAATCGAAGTTATAGTATGTAACAAGCTAAGTTTAACAATAAGGAATATCAATATAATGAATATTTTTCACCAATAAATAACCATAGACTCACAGAATTGAGTAAAATTGCAAAAATGTTGCAGTTCTCTATCAAACATCTATATTTTCCGGCCTCTTTGTCGGATCTAGGTCAGAATCCCTTCTCAGTTGTCTGGCCTAGCTATCTAGAGTTGGATGTGACTGGAGTGTGTAGTTGTTGAATTATGTTCATGTGATTATTAAGTATTACGTGTTGGGTTCAGAGTCTAAATATAGTGTTCTGATCACTTTTTATAAGGTGGTTGATATTGTTGTTGGGGTTAGAGTTGAAAATGTGTCTTTAAACCTCTCTTTCCTATTTCTCCCATGCCCATCTGTTCAGCCAAATGTTTTTATTTGTTGTCGTTAGGATTTACTTTGTTGTATGGAGAGTTGTTGCTGTGATTGGTTGTTCTTGTCTTGACCCGTTCTTGGCTAGCCTATCTGTTTAATCTTCTTCTTCGAACGCTCCATATCGACCACTTGTTAACCACACTTTGTGATTTGTATGAGATCTTAGCCTAAGAACGATTGTACGTTGTGCTAGCTATGTGTCTACAAGCAGGTCAGCACATCCTATTTCTGCGACGTTTTTAATTTACCAGGGTAGCTTCCTTAGGCCCCTACCTCAGTCGCCTCTTACGACATTTCTTGTAGGTCGCAGTGTTACTATTCTTTGCTCCCTTGGTAGCCCCGGCAATCTGCTTAATTGATCAGTGACTACAATATGTTTGAGCATCCCTGACTATAAACCGACCCGAAGTTAGGCGTGGCAAACATGAGAAGGTAAGCGTGTCAAAAGTGATGATATAAGTGTTACCAGTTCTATTCTAAAAGTGAAAGTGAATGGAAAATAATTGTTCTCAACATTTTGTAACAGACCATCCTTCTTTACGTCAATTTATTATTTTTGAAATCATAAACTAAATATACCCTCCTCACGCCGTATCAGTAGCGCTTTCTTAGTAGTGTCCCCTTGTTGCGCTTAATTCCCCCTTTGTTTACATTCCTGTGCAAGGTTACGAAATGGCAACTTGTCAGTGGGTTTATATATCGCTTTAAATTCCGGCTGTTGTTAATGTAAAAACACACTATACACTATTGCGTTTAGATATAATCAAATGTAATATGTAGCTCTGAAATATTGTGCAGTTTCAGTCTGTTAAATAATATAATTATGGAGTTATATCGGTATGAACTAGTCACATTCTAACTAGCTGACGATTTTTAAATTACACTGATGAAGTACGTTTTTAATATTCATTGCAGACGAAATATGTTACAGTGAAAATGCACAAAGTTTAGTTCTTTGACAAGGTAACATGATAACTATACTAAAAAAATTTTTTTTTAAATATTTAGAAGTTAGCGAAAATATAGTGAGAATTCTTAATTGTAATGAGATTTTCTGAATGAATGAGAAGATCAAAAAATTTTAAAGTAGAAATGAAATTGTAATAACACTGTAGAATATAATAATTCAAGAGTAAATTAATTTTAACGAATTTTATTTCATTATAGTGTGAGCACAATAGTTGACAAATAATTCTATGTTATCAGCTGTCGAAAGACTTTTTAAAAACTTTCTATGTCTGGTCATTTATAATAGCATAAAACTATCAGACAAAATTACTGTTAAATTGCTAATATATTTAACATATCTCAACATACCAAAATGTTATATATATATAAATATATATATATAAATGTTATTCACAATAACATAAATTTACACATCTATTTCCATAAATGCATTATGATCTTGTTTACTTCTTCGTGAACTATGTAATGTTTAACATAATTAATTTATCATTTAACAGTAATACTTTCACTTCTAAATATACTGCTAATGGTAGTTCAAACAAAAATACATATCTCCAAACATTGACGATACATATTTGTAATATAATGATTCAATTTTACTAGCCCACATTAGTAAGTAAAGTAAAAGTAAAGGAACCCTTTCATACCTCGTGGTATATAGGGCAATACAGTGTTAGGCCTGTATTTTTCATTGACCGTCGGCACACGATGGGTGATGTGGTCAGCATCACGCCGACCGCCTTTACTTTCCCAGAGCATGTCTGGTACCCAGTTGAGGCTATAGCGGCTCTCACTAGCCCACATTAGTCATGATTAAGTAGCCTACAATTTTAATTCCAAATTTACTCATGCACACTTGCTCATACACACTTGCTGATACATACTTACTGACATGTAGAATACTTACCTAGCTAAGACATCTCACAAACACACATTACACATATGTATATAACTGTTCTAAATTGTTATAAAGACAGCTAGACAACACACAATACAACAGGGAAAAATAAAATTGTACTGCCTAGAGGACTGCTGTTATTTAAACTTTATGTTTCTCACAGTGAACTTGTGTATTTACAGTTGGATAAGCTTATAGCAGCTGTGTATTTATGATAACTTTTAATTCTGTAATTTTATTTCTTATACCCCAAGCTCTTTTCTCTATACCAGCTACCATTGAATGTACAACTTCTCCTCCTTGTTCTCCTAAAAGCCCAATCCGAAACCATTAAGCCTGATCCAGTTTGCACAGTGATGTTCTAGTATGTGTTGTTTTGGAATTATTTTATCAGGAAAATAGTCTGTATATTGTCATGTAATCTTGCATTGCTAATTGTATTTCTGGAACTGTGTCAGCATGGATTGGTCTACTGTGTGAGATGTAATTGTGAACTTTTTCAAATGCTGTATTTAATGAATTAAAAATGTCTCTTGTGATCAATGCAATATTTATTACATCCTGATTCTGTGTGTACAATTGTGTGTGTGTGTTATGACATCTTCTGTGAGATCTTTATATACTTTACATGTTAAGTATTTATGACAGTGGTTACCAACAAAACTCTACTATGATATGCCTGTGGTGTGATTTTGTATTTGTCTAATACTTTATCTAAATGTGAACACACTGAACCAGACCTATCACACAGTGCTACAAACTCAAGTTCTAATAGGCTTGCTTGTGCTTTTTTAATCTTAGTATTGCATTTTATTTTCTCCTCCTCACTTTCACAAACTAATAAATCTGCATGTAACTTGTTTATTTCTAATTTGAACATATCTGCCTGATGCTAATTATTACGATAGTGTTTTAAATATTGTATAGTGTTTGAACTAGTGTATTCCTCTTCTATGTTTTCCATGATATCTCTGTCTATACTGTCAGCTGCTTTTTCTAGTAATGTGTGGTGTTTATGAACAATACCTAACAAAATGTGAAGGTAAGAATTAGCAACTTTGTCAATATCAATATTTAAAATTGGAGCATGCAAGCAGAAATAAAAATTGTTTGCTGTTACTATATATAATATATATAATTTTTCTGTTGATATGGGATGTAATTGAAGTCACATAACTTGACTGCATAAACAGCATTTAGTTAAGAGCAATTTATTTCAATCCTAATAATATGTTCTATTATTTACTTTTTACTCATAACTCACAATAGCATAATGTTACATTTCCTAATTAGATCTCCAAAACATCATGTAGTCGGTCGTTGATAATATTCAGATAATGTCTTCTGTCGTCAATAGGATGATTCTATATAGTCACATTTAGCTAGGAATTTATGATACTAAACTTGATATTCGATACAAATATCAACCACCCAGCAGAAATACAGAATAACAGAGTTCTGTAATTATGCTTAGCATTAGCGTTTATCGCTTTGTAAATAAAAACACTGTTGGTTAAGAGTTAGAGTGGACGTGACGCAGTAGTCGGTGAAAGTAAAATGGAAACAAAACAGGGTCATCGTTCTATGGATCAAAAGTTTGTAGCTTTGAGATAACCTGTACACACTAAAATTGTACACAAGGGAGAGGAATCATTCACCATTTTGAAAATGTATGACTCAGTGACACTATACGTAACAATCGTATGAAAATTTGATGTTTTAGGGCTTACCTTCGCAAAAAATAGCGGTGTACAAAATAATTGCGGTGACCCTTCGAAAATGTCTCGTTATAGGTAGCTTTCTCTTACGAAATGTTTATAAAATATTTAGGCAATGGGGAATACTTTATAGTTTATAATAAATTACAGATTTTCTGAAAAAACGTGACATACAAGTATACTAACCTGATTTATTGTACACGGTTTCACCGATTCACATGAAATTCAAAATGGATGCTAGCTATGAACTTTTTTATTACCCAGCATCCAATGCGCGAAGAATGTCTTGCATCTTCCTAAAAGATCGCTATCTGTATGCAATTTAGAAGAAGCATTCATGCACACAGGATCATGTGTGCATGAATGCTTTTTCTAAATGTCATTTGTTCCCTTTCAAAATGTGTATGTTAATGGCTTATAGATTGCGATATTCATCTTTTTTTATTCATCTTCTTCTTCGTTTCTCTTGCCAGTTATCGTTAGATTAGTAGACCCGTGACCTCCGATAACATACGGACGGCGGGCTCAGGTAAACATTCTAGAAAATAAGACCACAACCGTCGCGTGATCTCGCATTCCAGTATTGTTGTATATAGAAGAATTTATTTTAAAAACAATACAACATGCTAAATCAAGGTTATATAAAGTTACAAGTTAACCCTTTAGCTGCTAAGGACGTATATATACGTTTTCCCCATTCACTTCTAAAGACGTATTAACACGTCTGTTATTATCTCTCCTCTGTGGGCTAAAGATGTGTTAACAGGTTATACATTATATGTCACTGCTATAGGCGTACATTCACGTTTGTGACCTAGAAACAAAGAGTAGCTATTTTTAGATCAGCCTTCAGAAAGTATGTAGCAGCGAAAGGCTTAAGTTTAACACTAAGAAATTTCAGTATTATTAATATTTTTCATTAATAAATAATCTTGGACTCATAGAATTGGGTAACATTGCAAAAAAGGTCAAAGTTCTATCAAACATATACAATAACCAGCCCCCATTAAACAGGAATTTTCGATTTCACGTATGAGCTAGTCGGCCTTATGTTGGCGATGGTCACGGTAGACCTGAGGATAAAGACTGGAAAAAGAATGCAGTTCTATGGATGGAAACAGTATGATCTCGCTCTTCTAGTATCAATAGCATGTGCTAGGAAGATCGTTTTTCTACAGCGATATCTGGGCATGCGCTTAGTTTACTGTGGACCCCAAATTTGGCGGTCAGGTTTCCCTAAAGCTTTCAGGTCGACTGGGTGGGTCACAACTCCTTTCCCAGGAGAGGACAGTCTTGCAGTACATGCTCAAGTGTCAGCTCCGTGTGCTGACACTGGCAGAGAGCTGTTTGACTTATTCCTAGTCTATATAAAGCAGCTTGCTTTCTCAACGACACGACGATTCTCAACTATACATGTTCTCCTTGTGGTATTGCAGCGAGACATTTGTCGATCTTGAGCTAGAGGATTCACAGCAGGTGTTTATATCGAATTATTTAAGAGACACATTAAAAGTGGTTTGAAACCGTTTTTTACCCACCTGTCCAGCGTGTTCGTAGCGCATTGGCCTGCAGGTGACTAGCCCTCTGTGAGTGCGGATTCAATTCCGTGGGCTGGCAGAAAAGACACAGGTTCCCCAGATTCACGGTGTACCGAAGGGTTACGTTGTCCATGGCACCGATCCGAAGAGCTGAAAGCTCAAGTGCTTCTGGATCGAAAAAAGTGTTTTTTCTGTCCACCAACTAAATGTTTGCTCTCTTCAAGCTTGCCATACATCAACTGCTTTGTAATGCGTTTGTCAGGCATACGAGCAACGTGACTGAGCCATTTTCCCTGATCCTTCTGCAACAGGGTGTTGACGCATGGGATCTTGACTCTTATGAGAACTTCGGTATCTGGAATTTTATCCTGCCGTTTTATTTTGAGTAGTCTGCGTAAACAACTTGTGTGGAAGTGATTTTGTTTTCTTTCGTGTCTGCTATAAACTGTCTTAAAAAATACACAACTCAAAACTAACACAGGCAACACCTAGAAACAAATCAATAAGTATAATTATTGGTTTAATAACATTGTCCAAGAACGGTAACAAGTAAAAACGTTCATTAGAGTAAGTTCGGTATTATATAACATATATATACATGTAAGTCATGACGCGAAAACATAAAAGTACGAGTATATAAACATGCAGTTAAAAACAGTGGCGGCTTGTGATAATTTTTGTTGGTGGGGCCAGATATTTTGTTCCGGATAAATCATGGTTTTAGATTGCTATATTTTAATTTAAAAATAATAAATACACGTTATACATTATTTTTGGTAAGGCCCCACTGGCCCTTATAGACAAACCGCCACTGGTTAAAAGTATATATATATATATAAATAACGTGAAAGTTAATGTTTCCATCATCATCATCATCAAGTAGCACGTCATTTGAATAACGTCGCTTTCATTACGGACTGCCTGATAAAAGACCACCTCTTCTAACGTCATGTTCAATGTCTCTTTGATGCTACGTTTGTCTTGGTCTTCCACTGCCCCTACTCGCAGGAACCATGCCTCCATTACTATTATATCCATACCACCATGTCGTTGTTTACATATATATAAAATATATATATATATATATATATATATATATCTTCTTCTTGTCTGCCTTCGTTCTCATGAACCAAGTAAATTATGCTTAGTTATCTGTGTGGTTTGCTCATAGAATCTGAGTACGTTGCGCTCCGGTTCATAGGTCTCTACATATGTAGAACAGGAGCATACTGAAATATTTCGGTCTAAGGTCATGCTTAAGTTTGTCTGACATGACAACAAGTTCCATTTCTGTTATTTTCTCTAATCAGGTTTTGCCTCACAGAGTCAGGATAATACGATATTTCGAAACCGGGATTTTGTGAGCGATTCATAAATAGTGTTATCAACGCCTTTGGTATTTTTGAGGTCTATTTTTTGCGTGAACTGCCGTTTGCTTTGAATCCACTGTATCGGAGTAGCATTGCTCCTTTAGGCCCACTGTCTGTTGGTAATCTGCTAATGCGGCCGAACCATATAATTTGTTGTTTCTTGATGAAGTTCAAAACAGATGTTGTACCCACTTTTGTTTTCCTGATGTCTTCATTTCTAAACCGGCCTCTTCTTGATAGTTTTAGTACTCCCAATATGTTGTTCAACTGGGACAGCGGGTAACTTCAAACTCCTTAAATCGCCGGATGGAAGACACGGAAGAGCATCCCCTTTATCCATCCTTAACTTCCCGACTATCAACACTGTTGATGCACGATTGTCCGCTCATTGTTGCCAACCTTACAAAGCTCAACTTGCAATAGTAATATGAACACAATTCTAAATTTTAGATAAGTAGTTTTATTATAATATAATAATATATACAAATATATATATATACTCCACAGCAGTCTATACCTGTGGTTACTAGAGACATTACACGTTAAAACTTATAAAAATCATACAGTGGGTTCTTCTTTTTATTCTGTAGTGTTTGTAATGTAAAGAAATTAAAGTGTCTTTAAGCCGAGGCACGCGCTTTCAACCTAAGGACGAACCTTGGTTTGGTTATATCAGAGCGTGTAGGCCAACAAACATGAACAACAAGAATTAACTTATTTCGGAGAACCCAATAGTTTTCTTTTTATCTAGTGGAATTGTTGCTATATATACAGAAAAAGTATGTGAAATATTTTAGAAAAGCCGTCACAGAACCATAGGCGCGTATTTACGTTTTGAAGACCAGATTGAAGTAAAACTGTTTTATCAACAATCCATTTCCCATGGGGTAGCACTTGCCGCCATTTGCTCTAACGTAGGGACGCACTTGCACAGGACCAATGTCGAACCATACTTCTCAACGAGGGGAAATAACGTTACAGGATTGTGTTTTTTGCTCAATTTCATCCATTTAATTATCTCTCTCTTCCTCTCTCTTTCGCTCTCTCTCTCTATTTATCTATCTCTCCCCTCCCTCTGTCTCTCTTTTCTCTCTCTCTCTCTCTCTCTCTCTATCGTGTGACGTCACTTTTGCTTAGAACATCAACAAATGTACACCATCCATTCTGTTGTTTGCTCCGTCATCTGTATTGTGTTCCAGCTGTTATTCCTTTCAGTCTTGTTCTACTGTTCCACTCCAGGTCGTTCTGGGTCTTTCACGATTTCGCTTGCCCTCTTGATGTCAATGTCAGTGCAGTTTTTGTGACAGGGGTAGTCTCCATGCGTATCACATGTCTGATACATTTCCAGCGTCTTTTGGATGCTGGTGTTCATATTATCGAGTTGACACATTTAATTATGAAATGGAACACTTACCTGCCTGCTGAATGTATTAGGGCGCGGGTTCCCGTTCGGGAGACTCTGGTTCGATCCCCGACCAGGTCAATTGGGTTTTTTCTGTCAGGGCATAACGAATACATCTTAGCCGGAACAATGTCCCGGTGACTGTACTAGCCATGCTACCATTAAATTCCTCAGGCTCATGTTACTCCCTGTCCTACTATTGTCTATTATCTTTCTCCAGGTGGATGATGGAATTTTTTGTCCACTCTTGTCGTTAAGCTTACGGGTGGGAGCTTTAATTTTCATCCCAGGGCCAGATGAGTCGCACGTATTGTGTTATATCCGTGTTTATTTAGTGAGGTCTTGATATTCTCTATCCATCTTTTTCTTGGTCTTCCCTTGACGGCTCTAGCACTTAATCTCTTTGTATTGTATTATGTTATTGGTGGTTGGTTGTATTCCATTCTCACTAAATGTACAAACCAATGCATTTGTTGCCTTTCAACGTATTCGGTGCAAGAAGTTGTGCTCACTTTGTTTCTGATGTCCTCGTTTCGTAATCTTCGTAATCTTTCCTGGTAACTCCCACCGCCTTCCTCAAGCATTTCATTTCACATGTGGTGAACTTTCTGTGGTGTGTTGCTGTCAGAGACTAAGTTTGGCACTGGTAACTCCCACAGCCTTCCTCAAGCATTTCATTTCACACGTGGTGAACTTTCTGTGGTGTGTTGCTGTCAGAGACTAAGTTTGGCACTGGTAACTCCCACAGCCTTCCTCAAGCATTTCATTTCACACGTGGTGAACTTTCTGTGGTGTGTTGCTGTCAGAGACTAAGTTTGGCACTGGTAACTCCCACAGCCTTCCTCAAGAATTTCATTTCACATGTGGTGAACTTTCTGTGGTGTGTTGCTGTCAGAGACTAAGTTTGGCACTGGTAACTCCCACAGCCTTCCTCAAGCATTTCATTTCACACGTGGTGAACTTTCTGTGGTGTGTTGCTGTCAGAGACTAAGTTTGGCACTGGTAACTCCCACAGCCTTCCTCAAGCATTTAATTTCACACGTGGTGAACTTTCTGTGGTGTGTTGCTGTCAGAGACTAAGTTTGGCACTGGTAACTCCCACAGCCTTCCTCAAGCATTTCATTTCACATGTGGTGAACTTTCTGTGGTGTGTTGCTGTCAGAGACTAAGTTTGGCACTGGTAACTCCCACAGCCTTCCTCAAGAATTTCATTTCACATGTGGTGAACTTTCTGGGGTGTGTTGCTGTCAGAAACCAAGTTTGACACTAGCAACAAAGTGTTGGTAGAAAACTATTTTTATCATCTGTCTTTTCTCTTCTATCCTTATCTTTGGGTGTTGTAGTAATGATGCCATCTGGCAGGTTATTGCATTTGGTTTTTGACATCTTGTCTCTATTTCCCTATCGAGTTTTCCGTCCGGTGTGAAAATTCTGCCTAAATATTAGAATTCAGAAACTTGCTTTACTCTGGTGTTGTCTATTTGTATTGTTTGCTTGGGTTGCAACTCTGCATATTTTTCATGGTCTCGGTCTTTTGTGTGTTGATTGTCATGTTGTACTTCCTGCACGCTATTAAAAATGATTATATATAATGTTGTAGCTGACCTACATATTCCTAAAAAGCGGCACTACAGGCAGTTGACACAGTAAAAACAAATACGAAAATCAACATTGCACTTCGCTATCTTATGCATTTTATTGTACATTCTAATCTTATATATTACATGTGTACAAATATTATTTCAGTATACGAAAACAAAATAGTCATTTGTAACACAAACATTGTACTTAACTCTTTCTATACCAGAAATGTTATTGAGTTTTGGTAACAATTGCTTTATGGTAACATGACTTTCATCACAGAAATGTTTTTTGTTTACATTGTTTACAGTAAATATCACGTTACTAAATCATTCAATATTATATTATTACATAATAGTATATTCCGATCGTACCACAATACGTTACATAGGATAGTAATTTCTCCATACCGCTCTGTCCTGCGAAATTCGCTCCATCTTTTCTATGGAATTAAGTCCGATATTTCTTGCCTCTCTCAGTAACGTTCGTTTCAAGGTTTGTTCCTGGCGTCCTTTCGTGCTTGAACCTTTTGCCTTCCATTTCAATGCCTGCTTTGGTTTTCTTTGATCATTTTTCCTCAGAGACCGCCTCCTCTTTCTCATAATATTTGGTACTAGTGATTGACCAGCCATTTTTTTGATTACATCACTTCCCTTGTATCCATTCCATTTTATGTTCATTATTTTTAGGAGACATCTCTTTTCAAATGCATTTAACTTACTTATAATATCTGTTGTCATCTTCTAACTCTCGCTGGAATATACTAGGATTGATGCAACATTTAAATTGAAAATTCGTAATATTGTACAGGATGTTCAAGATAATTGCAGCCCCATTGACAATTCGAAAGTTACCAGGTACAAATTGAGTTGCGTTTATTTACTATTTAAACCGGTTCTGACTAGCTCGTCCTACGTCACATTTGTTCATCGCCCTTTCCGCACTACAATTACACACCGTCACACAACCTTGACCTATACTACGTCATAACTGAACCTTCCCATTTCCATACATATATGCCAGATTAGCTCCATTCACGGGCTGCAATTATCTTGAACACCCTGTATAATTCAATACACTGTTTAGTTAAGTAAATTTGTTTCATTATTGATAACTCCGATCTCACAATGGGAACGTTGTGTATAAATAGAAAGAAAACTATGTTAAAAACCCCAATATCGGTTGACAGTATCGTTGGAGCTTATTTGAGCGCCACGCTTGTGGATCCTGGTATTGACAGAGTTAAACATTAACATATGTATGCAGACGACGAATGTCAGACATCTTGTTCATACCTTACTTTCTTGAGCATTTTCAATGTTACCTAAATTTAAACTTTTGTTAGAAATTAAATCATCATCTTTTATTGTTGTTAACCCTAAACTTCCCGATCGTGATCTCTCTCTTACAAAAGATCTTCGAAATTCATTATTCTCCTTTTTATCAACATCTTTTGGTATTCCATTTGTGTATTCTCTACGCAATTTCTCATTTAACAGATTTTTTGTTGCGTCTTCATCTTCTTCATTTTCATAATCTATTTTTGTGTTCAAATCCTTTTCGTTTTCTGTTATACTATAAATACCAGTATCTTTTCGCTTTATTTCCTCTTTTCCTGTTAGCTTTCGTAAATCGCTTATTTCAAATGGACTTGTAGAGAAAAACCAGTCATACGTCAGTGAGCCAAGAATAGATCCTATCATTGGGCCGGCCCAGTAGATCTGGAAAAAAAAATATTTCAACAAGTTTTAATACACAATTCAATTAACTAATAGTAAATATATACAAAATACATGCGTTCAAGTTGTGAAATACATAGACAGTATAAGTATTAAGAGCCTCCGGAAAAAAAATAATTTACCAAATACAGGATTCTCTCTCTCTCACGATCACCGCCCAGACCGATGTACAAGATCTCCCCATAAATTCTATTCATGTGGAAATATGATTCCTGCAGCCTTAGCATTGGTGTGTTTTACGTCATATCTTCAGCACTATTTGGAGCTCTGGTGCTTATCCTTCGGCGATGTGTCCGGTTTCAACCAGCGCTTACTCGGTTCGCTCTCAGTTCTGTAGCCATCTAGTGTTTTTACAGTGTGAGGTAGCAAGCCCCATTCCCACCTCCTTAGCCGCCTCTTACGACATGCGTTGCAGGTAACAGTGGTTCTATTCTTTACACCCCAATTTGGGCCCCGCTCACAACTCGGGCGATACAGGATTCGAACCACAATCATTTACTTCTTGCGTTGTGCGTGTGGTGTGCGTATATATGTGTAACATTGTAACAGATAATCTTCACACTAAAACTACATATTTTTCACTCATGTTTTTAAAAGAGTTACGTGACATGAAAAACAAGTGCAAAGACAGACAGTTGCATTGAGAGAAGTTTTGAGAGAAGTTTTGAGAGAAGTTTTAAGAGAAGCTTTGAGAGAAGTTTTGAAAGAAGTTTTGAGACAAGCTTTGAGAGAAGCTTTGAGAGAAGTTTTGAGAGAAGTTCTGAGAGAAGCTTTGAGAGAAGCTTTGAGAGAAGCTTTGAGAGAAGTTTTGAGAGAAGCTTTGAGAGAAGCTTTGAGAGAAGTTCTGAGAGAAGCTTTGAGAGAAGCTTTGAGAGAAGTTTTGAGAGAAGCTTTTGAGGAATGGGCGTCTAAGAAAAAGTCTTCGAATTCGTTGGAATCAGAGAATATCAAATACCGAGATCCCCTGACGCACATACATCAACAATATTAACGAGGAAACATTAAGAATGCAGAAGACCATGTGGAATCCGAGAGATAAGAGAGGTAGGGAGAACGACCTTTCTTTTCTCCAATCCTGTTTGCCTCACAGTGTCAGGTCAAGTAGAGATTTATAAAACGGATCCTTGTGTGCGTTTTGTAGATAGTGTCTTTCGTCAAATCTGTTATCTCTGAGATCCATCTTTTGCGTGGCTGGCCTTTTTGTTTTGTACCCATTATACAACGGGGAACGACCTATAGAGACGAAACGAACTGTTGACATAGAAAGAGAAGAATCGAGAAAGACCTGGAATGATCTAAACTGGCCTACTAAAGACAGATCTAGTTGGAGAAAATGTATGCTTCTTCTTCTTCAAAAGCTCCACATCGATCACTTGTTAACCACTCTATGTGATTTGTATGTGATCTGAGTCTAAAAGCGATTGTACGTTGTGCCAATTATGTGCCTACAACTAGGCCAGCTCATCTGATTCCTGCGACGTTTTTTATTTACTAGGGTAGCTTTCCTAGGCCCCTACATCAGTCGTCTCTTACGACATGCCTTGTAGCTCGCAGTGTCACAATTCTTTAATCCCCTTGAGAGCCATGACAACACACAGACGCCTTATGCTGCAAGGGGATATAACCCTTTCACTCCGTAATTTCTGTTATCTCCGGATGCATTTATATTATAAAGTATAATAAATTAGATAGTGTACTGGGTTTGCGGCACGAAATAACGCAGCCAGTAGATCGGCTCTATGAGCACGTTAAGAAAAGCGGAAGAAGAAGAAACCATTGATAATATGTAATTGAACCTACCCAATTGTTCTCATATTGTCCTAGTAACACCGCTGGACCAAAGCTCAGCGGGTTCATACAACCACAGATAAGTTTCTGGGAGGTAAAATAATAACTTTGAGAAACAAGTCAGAGATCATATACAGGGCATACATATGGAGGATCTCTGCTCCGTGTATTGCTTTTAGTTATCAATTGTCAACTATAAGCACCTGTGGAACAGCAATCGCATATACTGATGACAATGAGAAGGTTCAGTATCGGATATCATCAGGATGAACGTATTAATTCCTAGTGCGAAGAGGGATGAACTAAATGTGACGAGACAAAGTCAGAATCGTTAAATATAAATATATGAGGATCATGCTACCGCAGTTTATTTATCACTTGTGCTTTAAGTTGACCCCTTAGAATCACAAAAAGCTACAGAAATTCATCCCTCCATCCGAGAAGCTAAGACAAATACAGAAGACAATAAGCTACATCCCAGTAGCAGTGTGGCGACAAATGCTTAGTTAATTTAGTCGTCGATCATCATCACTGGACATCGAACCAATTAATTCCTAAGTGTTCCTGAAGTAGGAGATTCGTGTTGGTGTTATGAGACTCCTAAAATGATGGTAACAGGATTTCGAGTATCAGTCTCCTGGAAGATGGTAATTACTAACTAGATCATGGCAGATGTTGCTTATAGTGGCGGCTCGTCATTAGGGGTAAGTGGGGCTTGCCCCCAAAAATAATGTGAACATGTATTTGCTTTATGAATTAAAATATAACCTAACACAAAATCATGTGTTTTTCTCCGCAAATTTGTGTCTGGCCCCACAAACAAAAATGATCACGAGCCGCCCCTGGTTGGCTTACTTATGATGGTAATAATTCAACAACGCCTTTATCGTGTTAGTACCATGTTTGTTTACTGATGTTTGCTGTGTTAACCCAAAACACGTCTACACTGTTCCAGTGTTTATATTGGTCTCTCTTGTTGTTACTATTTCGTTGCTTAGCAGTACTAACTAACCTACGTCAAACTAGTCTCGTTCTAGTGCAGCGTTTTCCAAAGTGGGCGGTACCGCCACCCAGTGGGCGCTGAAGCGTTTAGGGGGTGGTAGTTGGTTCAGAAGAATTTGAGGGGTGTTCAGACGATTAGGGATCGGTGACTCCTTAAAGAAGAAATTAATAATAAATATTTTTAAATAAATTACTTTCTTTCGTGAATTTGCTATTGAGTAATCATGTATGACAGAAATATATATCAATTTTATATGTCAAAGAGAATATAGAGCATGTACATATGTGGGAGTGTTGGCAAACTGTTATAATGTGGAGGGGGGCGCTACAAAGTTTATGTTGTGCAAAGTGTGCGGTGGGTCGAAAAAGTTTGGGAATTTATGTTCTAGTGCTACTTTTCTCATCATAGTGTGCAACTTTGGCGTGCAAACCCTATACGGTGTCTCCTTATATTATCTCTAGATCGTTTCTACAGTCCTATCTACTTTTCTAGTATGAGGCAGTCTCCGCCATGGGGTAATAGCCGTATGCCCCTGCATAGCCATGTCTCCCTGCATGGATATTTCCTCTTACATTTCGAACTCCTTCTCAGTATGGTTCTAAGCGTGTGGCAACTAACGACACCAGTTCCATTCGGTTTACTTTTCTTCTTCTTTACTTGCAGAATAGTGCACTTGTCTAGCTACACCACATTTGAGTTACAGTATAGTGCACTTGTCTAGCTACACCACATTTGAGTTACAGTATAGTGCACTTGTCTAGCTACACCACATTTGACTTCCAGTATAGTGCACTTGTCTAGCTACACCACATTTGACTTACAGTATAGTGCACTTGTCTAGCTACACCACATTTGACTTCCAGTATAGTGCGCTTGTCTAGCTACACCACATTTGACTTCCAGTATAGTGCATTGTCTAGCTCCCACATTTGACTTAAGTATAGTGCATTTGTCTGTAACCACTTTGACTCCCGTATAGCTAAACTGTGCTAAGCTAACCACATTTGAGTTCAGTATATGCACTTGTCTACTACACCCATTTGACTTGCAGTATAGTGCACTTGTCTAGCTACACCACATTTGACTTCCAGTATAGTGCACTTGTCTAGCTACACCACATTTGACTTCCAGTATAGTGCACTTGTCTAGCTACACCACATTTGACTTCCAGTATAGTGCACTTGTCTAGCTACACCACATTTGACTTCCAGTATAGTGCACTTGTCTAGCTACACCACATTTGACTTCCAGTATAGTGCACTTGTCTAGCTACACCACATTTGACTTACAGTATAGTGCACTTGTCTAGCTACACCACATTTGACTTCCAGTATAGTGCACTTGTCTAGCTACACCACATTTGACTTCAGTATAGTGCCTTGTCTAGCTACACCACATTTGACTTCCAGTATAGTGCACTTGTCTAGCTACACTACATTTGACTTCCAGTATAGTGCACTTGTCTAGCTACACCACATTTGACTTCCAGTATAGTGCACTTGTCTAGCTATACCACATTTGACTTCCAGTATAGTGCACTTGTCTAGCTACACTACATTTGACTTCCAGTATAGTGCACTTGTCTAGCTACACCACATTTGACTTCCAGTATAGTGCACTTGTCTAGCTACACCACATTTGACTTCCAGTATAGTGCACTTGTCTAGCTACACCACATTTGACTTGCAGTATAGTGCGCTTGTCTAGCTAGCTACACCACATTTGACCTGCAGTCTGGTTAGAGTTATAGATTTAACATCATTACTTGAAACATTTTGTAGAGCCGCAGTAGCGTAGTTGTTAGTGAACTCGATACCTAGACTAGTGGTATGGGTTCAATTTCACATGAGGTTTGGAATTGTTTCCAATGGTAACGGCTCTCAGATCGACCCAGTCTCAATTGCATACCAGGAGAAACGCTTCGAAGTAAAGGCAGTTGGCGTGATGTTGTCCATATTATCCATGGTGTGCTGACAGTCAACAAAATAATGGCCAACACCTTATTGCCCAATATACCACGGTGTATAACAAACGATTTCTTTACTTACTTACTTGAATCATTTGCACGTTCTCTCTCCGTTAGTGAATTCAAAATATCAGTCTCATCCATTGCTCGCCTGCTTTTTACAGCAGCCATTTTAGGGCCGTTATGGATTTATTGTCTCTCTCTCCCACGATCACCGCCTAGACCGATGTACCAGATCTCCCTATAAATTCCATTCATGTGGAAATCTGATTCATGCAGCCATAGCATTGGTGTGTTTACGTCACATCTTCAGCACCATTTGGAGCACTGGTGCTTATCATTCGGCGATGTGGGGTAGCGTTTACTCGGTTCGCTCTCCGTTCTGTAGCCATCTAGTGTTTTTACGGTGTGGGGTAGCTATCCCCATGGCCGACCTCCTTAGAGGCCTCTTACGACATGAGTGGCAGGTAATAATGGTTCTTTTCTTTACACCCCAATTTGTGCCCCGGTAACCACTCGGGCGGATTTATTGTCTGATTGTATATGTCTGCCTTACGTCTGCCCTATATGATGTCTGAATTGTTTTCGCTTCTTTTGTATTCTTTTCTTGATAAAGACCTTTTGGTAGAAACGTCGATGCATATTGTTTTTCTACTTGTAAAACTACAGTACTTTGTTTTAAAGTGTTTCGCAATTGCTACATAGTTTTACAGCTGTCTTCCGTTACATCGATATATGAACAATGAAAATCGTGGCATATCCTTTCGAGGAGCCATCAACCATAAACGAGTCGTTGATTTTTCTAGGCACCACTTATACGTTCAGTAGTTTATCATTGCTTTCTGAACGTTGAAGTCTATTTTTACCTTTCGTAAAAATTCCAGGGAAACTAAATTTGCTTCCAAATTGCTTTCCACGGAGTTTGAACCAGGTACGCTTGGGTTGTGATCGAGCTCACTACCGCTCTGAGCTACAGACGATCGATATATAGATCCCAATAATACAACATCAATCCCAACAAATATAAGCAACCTACACCAAAGAGAATGCAGGCTCCTACAGTCAGACCAACCATTAGAGGTACAGAGCCAGCAAGATCATCACGACCAGGGTCTACCTGTTGATAAAGACCATATGAAAATCAGTAACAACGGTTTCAGTTTGCGAAATATATTTATATGATTTCATCTGAACTATACACGTAATAATAACAATAGCCGTCCATCGCATTCGATGCTGACAACAACCTCTGACATGTGCTGATCCAGCTCTCTCGAGCCTATCCTCGAACATAATCCCCTACTACAGGTGGGACATGCATGATCAAGATTAGAAATGTGGGTTTTGTGTGTTGTCTTTTCACGCAGTTCACTTTCTGTGCGCCTCGCTCAGAGGCACCACGATTCTCAATTAGCAAGCTCCTTTTGTGTTGTTACAGCACTATGTTTGATTTGACGATCTTGTACAAGAGTTTCCTAGCATGTGGTGCCTAAATCGAAGCATTTTAGAGACACGTTAAGAGTGTCTGTAACGTGTTTTTTCTGACTACCGATCGTCTACTCCTTTCAAGCTCGCTACATATCAACTGTTTTGAGATGCGTTTACCAGGCATCAGAGCAACGTGACCAGGCAATCTCACCTATGCCTTTTCCAACAAGGTGTTAACTCTTTGGATCTTAGCTCATATTGGCTCTTGAAATGCTATACATATAATGGCGTAATAGCAACCAGATCTCCATACCATCAAGGTTCTGTGGCTAAGTGGCTATGCCCTTTGCCTTGTGAGTCGAAGGTTGTGAGTTCGAGTCCGGACCGCGCCATTTTGTTCACGAGTGCAGTTTTTTCCAGAGACCCTAGGATTGTTGCTGGAGCTACGGAGTTCGTGCTTTGTACAATACTCTCGGCAGGTGGCGTGCCAGTTCTGCGGAGAGGGACCGAGCCGTATGGGGTAAAACCCGGTGCAATGAAGTCAATCCTTTGGCTTTTAAACCTAATATTAATGACAACCACTTCTTACAACCTCTAAATATGGTTGGCTACAAAGACTAATGGAACACGTCTCATAACCACCAGACAGGCGTACACAGAAGTTTTTCCGGGGAGAAGCAAGATAAAAAAATTGGTTATGTTACTACGCGGAAATGGAAAATACCAGATTCGAAGAAAAATTTTTAAATCAGTTTTCTTTTCGTATTTTCAGACCTCAAGAAATGAAATAACTGTCACTTCACATTTCTAGGAACTAGTGTGCAGGAAGTAGGAGTGTCATTTCCTTTTCTCACGTGTGGAGCGTCGAGTGTGAGGTTGAACCAACAATAAAACGTAGATCCATTGTTCATGTTCAGCAAGTGAAAAAACACAAGAGACAGAGATTTGTGGAGATCCATGATCGCTTACACCAGTAGGCACGGCACCTGATGATGATGATCATGATGATATCAGAAGTAGCAGTAAGAATCGCCTGAAATTCGTGGCCACGGATGATAATGTGAGCAAGACTTTACGTAAAAATCAGTCAGATTCGCTAAATTAGACTACCCCTAAATTCAAAGGGAGCGAATGGTGGGAAAATGTTGTGGAGAGAAAACTCTTGAAAACTACGCCGTGAGAAATAGCTGCTACGGACAACAAACACGGGAACTATACAACCTTGACATGCTGGCACAGACAGAAAGAATGGAAACTTGCACTCTGTTGTTGATGTAAACAAAGAAACACACAAAGCAATGCTGTGTTTAGCAGCGGTTACCAAACTTTGCATTATCTCTGACCCTCTTTTAAATACAATTTTCTGGCGCTGACCTCAAAACTGTTCTAAAGATGAAAGTGGACAGAAATGAATTATCTTTGTGTTACAATAGTAATTAAAGTTATCAGACTTCGGGACACTTCAAATGATTTTTCATTTTGTCCTGCCAGACATTTAGTCTCCGGTCTAGTCCGGATCCTTTTATTTCGCAACGGAACTAGTTTACCACTTTTTAATACATATTTAAAAAATCTATTTTTCTGTTTGAAATGTCAAACATCATAATTTCTTCAAACGCTTGAGGACCCCGTGTGAGTAATTCGCGGACTCCAGGGAGTCCTCGGAACCCAGTTTGGGAGACGCTAGTTTAGTATATATATATTTATATATATATATATTGTCAGCATTTCCCACACAATCTGCTGACACATAATTAATATTAAACTTGCCATAATGTAATTATTATACCGAATTATGTGTTCCAGTTGACAGGACATTTTAAGTGACAAAATTGAATGACATGTGACATGTAGAATGTGTCACTCAAAAATCAATCTGGGAATTTCACAAGATGTCACACAGAGAGATTCGCATTCTTTCCCAATTTATAAATGAATATCTAGGGCCAAAGTTTATTGTATGACTCGGCAGTTGTGGATTTCTGGTTTCACTATTTCTATTTTGTTAGCTTGTCTGTTTATTTTTCTTGATAAAATTTCCTAGCTGTTTACTTGTTCTATAGAACAAATAGATCTATCCAGAAAGAACTCAAAATTAAACAAAACTGGCGGATGCTAAAATAAGAAAGAGAAAATTGAGGTATTTTGGACATAAAAAGACACGAAAGATTAGAGCATACCGGCAAAGAGAAGAAGAGAAAGACCACGGAGAAGATGGATTCAGGATGTAACTGATGGTATGAATACGGGTGGAGAGACGGGACATTTGGCCGATGAGAGAAAAAATACCGGAGGACTGGTAGGGTGGCAAAGTTCTGTTTAGGACCAGCTATTTGATGATGATGAGTTGTTTATTAGAAGCATTAGAGGCAAGATGTCACAGAAGAATTCACTGAGTTGTTTATTAGAAGCATTAGAGGCAAGATGTCACAGAAGAATTCACTGAGTTGTTTATTAGAAGCATTAGAGGCAAGATGTCACAGAAGAATTCACTGAGTTGTTTATTAGAAGCATTAGAGGCAAGATGTCACAGAAGAATTCACTGAGTTGTTTATTAGAAGCATTAGAGGCAAGATGTCACAGAAGAATTCACTGAGTTGTTTATTAGAAGCATTAGAGGCAAGATGTCACAGAAGAATTCACTGAGTTGTTTATTAGAAGCATTAGAGGCAAGATGTCACAGAAGAATTCACTTGAGTTGTTTGTTAGAAGCATTAGGGCCAAATGTCACAGAAGAATTCACTGAGTTGTTTATTAGAACGCATTGAGCAAGATGTCACAGAAGGATTCCTGGTTGTTTATTGACGAAATTGGAGAGGCAGATGACAGATTCACTGAGTTGTTTATTAGAAGCATTAGAGGCAAGATGTCACAGAAGAATTCACTGAGTTGTTTATTAGAAGCATTAGAGGCAAGATGTCACAGAAGAATTCACTGAGTTGTTTATTAGAAGCATTAGAGGCAAGATGTCACAGAAGAATTCACTGAGTTGTTTATTAGAAGCATTAGAGGCAAGATGTCACAGAAGAATTCACTGAGTTGTTTATTAGAAGCATTAGAGGCAAGATGTCACAGAAGAATTCACCGAATTCACTGAGGCCAGAGAATATATAATACTGAGATCACACGGCGCGCAGGCGTCAACAATATCAACGAGAAAATTCTTCTTCAGCGATCTCTGGTCATGCGCATGATTTACTGTGGACCACAAACTGGTCTGTCAGGTTTCCCTAAAGCTTAGTTTTTAGGTCAGCTGAGCGTGGCCACATGTTGCTTCTCAGCTCACACAGGAGATGACAGTCCAGCAGGATATGCTCCGGTGTCTGTTCCGCCTGCTGAAATTGGCAGAGAGCTGTTTGACTTATTCCTAGTCTATATAAGTGTTTGTTGAATCTACAGTGTTCGGTACGTAGTTGAACCTGGTCTGTTCTGCTTAGGTCTTTGAGGAAGTCTGTTCCATAATCATATCCAGTGTTTGTCTTCCAGTCTACTGAATTTCTGCCTTGCAGTGGATTCCAACGAGGAAATGGAATTGGTTGAGACATACATTAAGAATGCAGAAGAGCAGACACCCACATGTAGCTTTGACATGGAATCCGGGAGAAAAGAGGAGTAGGTGGCGACCTAGAGAGACATGGAGACGAACTGTAGACAGAGAAAGAGAAGAGGAAAGACCTGGAATAAACTAAGCTGGCTTGCTCAAGGCAGATCTGGTTGGAAGAAATTTGTTGATGTCTTATGCTTCCAGGGAAGTTAAGAGAAGAAGAAGAAGCTGTTTATAACTGATTTAGTTGAACTATTTTTCAAATATTAAGCAGTAGCTGAACTTTTGTCCTTCTGTTCAATATTGTGGTGTCTGTATGTGTTTTAATTTGTTACTTCCCTCAATACAGTTTTTTGCAGTTTAAGCATTGTCCTTACCGTGGATTGAACACGGGTCTTCCAGCATAGGAGCCGCGCTCTAATCCTTTCGGTAAGACACTCTGACTTTATGTACATATGTGGTCACATCAAGTGTATTGAGGGTGGTTTCTGTTCATGTAATTGTTCAGGGTTTTTTGTTACTAGTTATCAGTATCATCATCAAGTAGCTTGTCCCCTCCGGAAAATGGCTTCCATGACAGCAGTTCTGAAAAACTCTCTGTTCTGTACAAGTTGACCGGCGTCAGCAGCAGTCATTCTCAGATCGTCAATGATATCTTGTACCCATCGTCTTCTAGATATAGTTATCAGTATCAGTTATCAGTAATTAGTTATCCTTTATATAAGGATTATCATCAAAGCACTTCGGACATATCCGTAGGTGCAGGGCGGTGCTGTGCTATGATACAGAGAGGCGACTGCATCAGGCGGCACCGTAAGGTGGGGAGGGGGGAGAGTGGGCGATATAAGCAGGGAAATCAAAATCACAATTGAAGGTTATTTAAAATAAAAAACATTTAAAGGTCGGCATTTCGAAGACTTGCATTATACTGAGAAAATATACCGCATGGCCCTGCGTAGGTGCTCCGATCCTGACCTCAACACGCCAGTTCGATGTTGATTAATTCACCGAAGGGACCTGACAGTCATACTTCGTCTCCGGACGGGTCACAACAGAATGAGACACCACCTGTACACTAGATTCAAGATAGGCAACAACGTCCTGTGCACTTGTGGCTTTGTGAGTATGACAACAGAGCATATCCTACAGAACTGCCTCTAATATGCAGACCTACAAGAAAGATGTAACAATCTGAGGTAGACAACAGCCTTTATTAGATAATCCGAAATGCAAATCTAGTGAGAACGCAGAAGAAGAATTAACATTTTTGCATATTTACCTCAATGGCTAGAGACACTGGTGATGAGGAAAGCAAGCCTTCACCGAAAAATAAGTCAGAAGCGTTAATTAGATGCCTTGACTAAACCTGAATTCATAGCATGCGAACGACCACACACACACACAAACGAAAACATTAACAAATAGTTCACTCATCAACGATAGCACTACAAATAGCTCACTTACCAACGATAGCACTACAAATAGTACTCAACATAACACTAAAAGCCATTACAACGATCACTAATAGTCACTACCAAGATAAATGAATAGTTCACTCACCAACGATAACACTACAAATAACTCACTCACCAATGATAACACTAGAAATAGCTCACTCACCAATGATAGCACCACAAACAGCAAGAAGAATGTTATAATGATCTCTACTCCAAGAGCTTCGTACGCTGTGATGCCTACACCAGGAGTAATTAGCCCCAAATTTCCAATATATGACGACGGGATAACTACTTTCAGAAAACCTGTTCCCGCAACGGCTCCTGCTGTTTGAAACAATGAGTACACAATAAACCTGTGGAATAATATATCGAAATATAAACAAAACTGGTTCGTGGAATGAAAATGACAATGTTTTAGACCCTTTCTTCTTCTTTTGTCGTCACACTGTTACCTGGTTCCTGCCCAGTGTCGTGGTTTTCTGTTTTTGTCTTGCGCTGCTCTAGTGAACCTCTTCTTTTGTCGTCACACTGTTACCTGGTTCTGCCCAGTGTCGTGGTTTTCTGTTTTTGTCTTGCGCTGCTCTAGTGAACCTCTTCTTTTGTCGTCACACTGTTACCTGGTTCCTGCCCAGTGTCGTGGTTTTCTGTTTTTGTCGGTTCTGGTGGCTTGGGTGATTGTTAATTTTGCTCTTTTACAGGATTCTGCTATGTCATCTAACCATCTTTTTCGTGGTCTTTCTCTCGCCTGATCGTAAAATGTGGATCTCAGGGATAACAGAGGCGACGAAAGACAATGTTTCTGAAGCCCACGAAAAAGTGAGATGTATAAATATATTCTTATCCTGACGTTGTGAGGCAAAACATGATTAGAGAAAAGAAAAGAAACAGATTGCCTTCTTCGTTCTGTTCTCTAGTTATGTTTTACCTCACAACTTTTGCCTAGTAGCAACGGTTGTAGCATTAGTTTATGTATTCAAAATTGTAGCAATAATGTAGTAGTAAGTGGTAGTGATAGCACTGGTGGTGGTAGTGGCAGTAGTGGTAGAACTAGTAGTAGTAGTTGTAGTAGTAGTAGAAGTAGTAGCAGTAATGAATTTGCAGTAGTAGTGGTAGTAGTAGTATTAGTAGTAGTAGTAGTATGAGTAGTAGCAACAGTTGTATTATTAGTAACGGTATTCAAAGCAATAGCAACAGTATTTCTGAAAGGTAGTACAGTTCTAGTAGTAGTAGTAGTAGTAGTAATTATGATCTAGTAATAGCAGTAGTAGTAGTAGTAGAAGTAGCAGTAGTAGTAGTAGCAGCAGCAGTAGTAGTAGTAGTAGTAGTAGTAATAGTGGTAGTATAGTAGTAGTAGTAGCTGCGATAGTAGCACTTAGTTAGTTTGTTCCTTTCGTGCCAAAGGCGGCACATAGGGCAAAGGTTTTAGATCTCCATGTGATGCGGTTCGTTGCTAGCAGTTCGAGATCTGTATGGTTTTACATCCCAATAGTTTACTTTCTTGTTGGAGCACTAATTACAATAGTAGCACTACCAGCAACAATAGTAGTAATAGTTATAGTAGTAGTAGCAGTAGTAGTAGTAATAGCAGTAGCAGTAATAATAGTAGCAGTAGTAGTAGTTGTAGTAATGGAAGTAGTAATAGTATTAGTGGTATTCGAAACACAAAGATTAATAGTTGTAGTAGTGGTAGCAGTATGTCTAAGCAGTAATATTAGCAGCAAATCAGCAAAAGTAGCAGTAGACGTTACAGCAGCAGTAGTAGTAGTAGCATTAGTAGTAGCAGTAGCAGCAGCAGTAGCAGTAGTAGCAGCAGTAGCAGTAAGTAAGTAAGTAAGATGTTTATAACCGTAACACAATAATATGGTCACTTCATGCAACCCACCTTGTAAAGGTAATCTGACGAGTGACTAGGAACCCTATGGATACCGCTGGATTAACATGAGAACCGCTGACGTTACTGAAAGCAGACACAAGTCCTGCCAGGAAGAAAGCTGTTCCTGCAGCTCCCTGTAACAAAGGATATACTTATCATCAGTTTGGGTAGTTTGAAGATTGGCGATTCATCTTTTTATTCAATGATCCAGCAAACTATTTCGCTTTTGCTCTTCGGCTCAATGCTAAGTGTAAGCTTAGTGGAATTCAGCTCAAATATAATAATCTGTGTTGCTGTATGGCTCGGAAACGTGGCGAGTCACCAAGTTAAATACAAATAACAGTTAGACCTTTGTCAACGTAAGTCTTTGGCGGATTCTCAGACTGAGACGGTATGAGAGAGTTGCAAACACAGACCTGGGAATAAGGAAAGGAACCCATGATGACCCATGATGACCCATGATGAAGAGAAATAGCAATGGGTAGAGCATACCATGCGGAAGACACAATCGAGTGTCACTGGACAAGCACTGGAGTGGAACCCGCAAAGAAAACGGAAAAGAGGGTGTTCTAAACTGACCTGGAGACGAAGTCTTTTTGAGGAACTGAAGGGTATTAGACTGTCCTGGGAGACCATATAAAAATCATCCAGAGACCGGGAAAAGCTGCGACAACTGTTGAGGTCCTATGCTTCACAAGGAGCGGAGAGGAATACGTCTAGTATATGCTATGTAATATTGTGCATAGAATTAAAGAGCTAGGATGTCCGTGAATATTTTAACCATCCCAGACAGGAGTCAGAATTATACTGTCCTAGCATCAGATGAAGTGCTATATTACCCTGTATTTGATACAGTCTTAGCCGTTCAAATATGCTTTACGAGCCGGTTTAGGCCCGCGGACCGTAGGTTGTCCAACACTGCATTCTAAACAGACCTGGAGACGGTGTCTTCTTGAGGAGCCGACGGATGTTGGATTATCATGGAAGCTCCAAAGAAAACGGTCAGATGACAAGAAACATGGAATACAACTTTTGTGATGCTGCTTCCTTTGGAGCGGAGAGTTATAAACAGGGTGCACGCATAATGTCGCTTCTAATCGTGTGGTCCGGGTTCAAGTCCACACTGTGAGTAGAATTTGCTCCCAACTGTAACAGCTCTCAGTCGACGTATCCTTAATTGGATGCCAGATATTTTTTTTTTTTCGATCCAGAAGCATTTGAGCTTTCAGCTCTTCGGCTCGGTACCATGGGCATCGTAACCCTTCGGTTCGGTTCCATGAACACAGTAAATCTGGAAAACATGTGGCTTTTCTACCAGCCCGTGGAATGGAACCGCACTAACAGGGGGCTTGTCATCCGTCGCCCAACGCATTACGAACACGATGGGCAGGCGGGCATTGTGTGTCAGATAAAAACGGGGAAATAGGGTGGCCGGTGTGATGTTGACAACATCCTGCACTGTGCGTCGACGGTCAATAAACAACATGGGCCTAATACCATATTATTACCAAATACATCTCTTGGTTAAAAATAAATGGTTCCTTTCTTTTAAAATTTATAGATTGCATATTGTACATTAGGAGGAACACCTGTGTGGTGGCGGGGCCGCAAGGAAGCAAAGAATAGTACCACTGTGACCTACAATGCATGTCGTAAGAGGCGACTAATGTAAACATTATGGATGCTACTCTAGTAAGTAAAAATCAGCGCAGAAATCGGATGTGCTAGGCGAATAACTGGGACAACGTACAATCGCTCTTAGGCTCAGATCACATACAAATCATACAGAGTGGTTGACAGGTTGTCGATTTAGAAGAAGTACATTAGGAGAACTGGTGAAACAGTTGTTGGAGCTCGGTTTTTTCGGTATGCTGTCCCTGTCGGTTCTCCTTAGCGCAGTTTTGAACAGCAATGTTACTTTAGAAATGTTTAATAGAAGTTGTCCTCATACGGTAATTGCTTCCTTCCTTGGGCTCTTACCATCCAATATATTTGGAGCAGATGTTTCTCTCTCTTTCTCCGTTATTCTTTTCCGCTAGCAATGGAACATTGATCTGCAACTTATCACTACCAATTATATTACATTATATTAACTCCTTTTGGACCAGGAGCCCCACTAAGTGACGTTTTTACTCTATAACGGATTGTGCCCTGGTCCACTAAGAGTTAAGCAGTAGTAGTATTAATAGTAGTATCATTCGCAACTCTAATAGCAGCAGTAGTAGTAGCAGTAGTAGTAGTAGTATTAGTAGTAGCATTAGTAGTAGTAGCAGTAGTAGCAACTTTAGCAGCAGTAGTAGCAGTAACATCAGTTGTAGTAACAGAAGTACTAGTAGAAGCATTGGTAGTAGCAATGACATCAGCAATTATAGTAGCAGTAGTAGTAGAAGTAGTATTAGTAGTACTAGTAGCATTAGTATTAGTAGTAGTAGTATCAGAAACATCAGTTCTAGAAGCAGCAGCAGTAGTAGTAGCATTAGCAGCAGTAATAGTAGCAACAGCAGTGGTAGCAGCATTAGCAGCAGTAATAGTAGCAACAGCAGTGGTAATAACATTAGCAGCAGTAATAGTAGTTGTAGGAGCAGCATTAGTAGTAGTAGTACCAACAGGAGCAGCAGCGGCAACAGGAGTAGTAATATAAAGAGACAAGCTTAATCAACAACATACCGCTCCAACAAAAACCATCTGTTTCAAGTTCTCAACGTACCTGAAGCAGTGATGGTCCTTCTTGTCCTTCTTTCTTCAATCCCATTCCAATAGTAAATATAGCCAACAAGGCAGTACCAAGCAACTCGGCAACGGCACCGCGCCACAACTTTAGACTTCTAATATCCAACAACTCGTTTGTGATCATCCGAGAAAAAGGAGATTCATCCTCGTTAAGTGATGTCGTCGACCTGGTCTCAACCCGAAGTCTTGCAGGAATAGACGCGATAGACATTGTAGCTCTGTTCTGTTTATCAAGATTTGATATTTACGGAAATAATTCCTCAAATATCGCCACTGTTAAGTTTGATCTTTCTATTTTTGATGTTGAAATGTTAGTCAATGCCAGTGTTAAGTTAATTTTTTGTATTCTTAATATTAAAATGTTGTTCTGTATACTTAATCACAAATATTGTGCACTCGTAAGGAGCTACAACTAAAATCATGTAGAATTGTATCAAATTCTCATACAATTGTGTTGTATTCCAACTTTCTATACAATTTTGTTGTATTACAACTTTCTATGTGACAACTTTTGTTGTATTACAACTTTCTATACAATTTTGTTGTGTTTCAATTTCCTGCACAATTTTGTTGTATTAGAACTTTCTTCACAATTTTGTTGTATTTCAACTTCCTAAGCAATCTTATATATCTACACAATCTTCTATATCCATACAATCTTCAATCTCTACACAATCTAACTGCTATCAACTTCCAATACGATCTTGCAATACTAAGAACTGGGCGTCTGTTGCTTAGAGATAGTGAACTCGATCACAGCCCAAGAGTACCTGGTTCAAACTCTGCGCATGAAATTTGAAAGCAAATTCGTTCCCGTGGATTTTTACTCCCGGTTAAAAATAGACCTCACCGTTCAGAAAGCAATGGTAAACTACTGAACGTATAATCAGTGTCTAGAAAATCAACGACTCGTTTACTGTGGTTGATGGTGATGTCCCTGTAAAGGATATGCCACGATTTTATTTCATTATTTGTCAACTTTTGATACAATCTAGCACTACTGTCTCAATTTTTCTCTGCACGTTACATTACTATGTCCGATATTCAAAATACTAGCACTGCAAATAAGAACTTCATCTAGCAATTCATAATTATTGCTATGTTGAAACCAGATATCCCCAAGAAGCTGAAGTTCGCACGATGAATATTCAGATGAAGTATTTCACCTGTTGAAATAGAATGTAAGATAAATGTTAATTTTTCAATAGCAAGGAAGTAACCTAATAAATTTTTAATCTTTTTTTTTCTTCTTCTTCTTCCATCTTCGCCCCTAGGACGGCATAGGTCTGCAACCAAGGTCTTCCAAGCCCGCCTATTCAAGACCATCGTTTCCAGATCTCTCTCCACATTTTCTTGCATTCCGTCTCCAGGTGTTTCTGGGTCTTCCCTTACCTCTATTACCCTCAGGGTTCCATTGGAGAACCTGTCTGGTGATGCTGCTAGGGGGTTTCCTCAATGTGTGTCTTATCCATCTCCACTTTCTGCTCCTTATCTCTTGTCCCACCTGTTTCAATGAATACGCTTATTTTCTTTTCATTTTACAAATAATAAGTGTATTCATTGAATAGTTTATTAAAAGATGAAGAGCAACAACATATAGTAACGAAACAATGATGTTAGATAGTTGAGTGTGTAGTTATTACAGAATAAGAGAACTTGGAAGAGAAAGGTATTTCGTTTTTGGTTTTGTTTGCCAGAGCTTTCAGCTCTTCGGCTCAGTGCCATGGACATCGTAATCCTTCGGTTCGGTGCCACGAACACCGTAAATCTGGAGAATCTGTGGCTTTTCTGCCAGCCCACAGAATTTAACCCGCACTCACAGATGGCTTTTCACTCGTCGTCCAACGCGCTACGAACACGCAGGGCAGGCGGGCAGAAAAGTGTTTGAAAGTGGATAAAAGTTATTGAAACAATTTGTACAGAGTGTTTGTAAAGTCTCACAACACTTCATATGTAGAACAAATGGGAAAAACAAAGTACAAAATGTGTTCCATAGTCAAATGTGACGCAATATGCAGTGAATGACTGGTGTCTACTGGGGTAATTCTTTTCACTCAAACCATAATAGGTTTTCAAATGAAGAAAGAATATTTGACAATATGAAGAAACGTGTACAGACATATCTTGAAGTCCATGGTGGATATTTCCAACATCTGCTATAATGAATATTTCATTTGTTCTTTCTAGTTTACCAAGAACAGTAGATTTCTTCTTCTTCTTTGCGTTCGTTCTTTACGACCAATTTTAATCACTCTTTATGATGTGTTTGATCTTTGCCAAGAACGTGTATACGTTGCACATTGGTTTGGTAGGCCCCTAAACGCATAGACTTCTACACGTTTAGGACATGTGCATCCGATTTCAGCCAAACCTCCTCAGTCGCCTCTTACGACATGCAGGGCAGGTAACAGTGGCTCTATTCTTTAACCCCAAATTTGGGCTCCGGTAACCACTCGGGCGAACAATAGACTATAGCAGTGACTATTGTGACTAAATTCACTACTTTGTTTTAGCACATTTTTATATAACATCATGTACTTCACTTTTCAAGCTGACCTACATATGAAGTGTTGTGAGACTTTACAAACACCCTGTATTATAACATCCCCACCTCCATTACCTTACCTCACACCCACACCACTGCCATGTATGTTGCTATTGAAACGATTTTCGTAGCACTCTTTTGTGTTCTTTATTTACACAATTTTTTTGTATAGAACGTGGGACTATGAATATTAAAACAAATTTATGTTTTTTAAATTACTTCGTGTGGATAGATGTATGGGTAGATAGGTGCGGCTCCTAAAAATTAAAACACTACCAAACATAAACGCACACACATCACACACACACACTTATGTGCCAACTGCACCAATTTACACCTGCCTAACTGGTTTCATCCTGACTGATAGATAATAAAATGATAATAGTGATTAACCGGCAACGGTCACGTCGTTTGAATGCTAACACTTCATTTTCTTGCGTTCATTCAAGCAAGAAATCGAGAAAATAAATTCTATCTTACGCATTCTAACACATTTTCTTCTCCTTCTTTTCATTGTTTCGCTATTCATTCTTATACTTCTCCTTCGAACGCTCCATATCAACCACTTGTTAACCACTCTTTGTGATTTGTATGTAATTCGAGCCTAAGAGCGAGTTTACATTGTGCCAGTTATGCTTCTACAAGTAGGCTACCACATCCGATTTCTGCAACGATTTTTATTTACTAGGGTAGCTTTCCTATGCCTCTACCTCCGTCGCCTCTTACGACATGCCTTGTAAGTCGCAGTGTTACTATTCCTTGCTCCCCTTGAGAGCCCCGGCAACACACGTGCGGCTATTAATTCAGGTGTTATCGCCTAATATGACGTCTCTTTTTTATTTTTGCGTGATGTCTTGCTTTCTTTATCAGCTCTTCCCTCGTAAGTCAAGCGAGTTACAAGTTCTCATACATCAGAGGCACTTGTAATTTATATCGCCCACGCAAAATAAACAGGGTCTCCAGTAGTCTTACCATATACCATGAACACATCTGTTTTTTCATTTTCCAAGCTGGTAATTTATTAATATAAGAGAGTAAACATAAAGAGAACACACAAAGAACGAAAATAGAAAAGGATAAATAGAGAGAATAAATAGAGAGAAAAATAATAGTGCGTAAATAGAGATGGTGTGCATCTGTAGCTCAAGCGATAGTGAGCTCGATCACCTCCCAAGCGTAACTGGTTCAAACTCCAGGCTCGGCAAGTTTGGAAGCAAATTCGTTGCCGTGCGATTTTTACAAAAGGTAAAAATAGACCTCACCGTTCAGAAAGCAATGGCAAACTATTGAACGTATAAGTGGTGCCTATAAAATCAACGACTCGTTTACTGTGGTAGTTGCCTACGTCCTGTAAAGGATATGCCACGATTTTCATTTTCAAATTGAGATGGATAAGAGAGATGGATGAAAGAAAGGTGAAACAGATTAGCATAAGCGTTAACCTTTCGTCTCGGACACAAGAGGGTTGTGAGTTCAATCCCCCGCTTGAGGTTTCATACTTGAGGAAAAGAACTAACCCTTCTACTTCCCGCACACTCAGGTCTAGAAATTGACAGTGACAGGGACTTTATTCCTCAAAGGTCGGAAAAGACTACAGTTAATTGCATCTTTTATTAGAAATGAGAAAGAGAGCGAGAGAGAGAGTGAGAGAGAGAGAGAGCGAGAGAGAGAGAGCGAGAGAGAGAGGGAGAGAGAGAGCGAGATAGAGAGGATAACGATAAAGTAAATAGAAGAGAGAAGCTAAATAGAAAGAAGAAAGAAAGCAACAAGAAAAAATAGTAAGCATAGATGATTTTTTTTTTCGATCCAGAAGCACTTGAGCTTTCAGCTGTTCGGCTCAGTGCCATGGATATCGTAACCCTTCGGTTCGGTACCACGAACACCATAAATATGGAATTGAACCGGGGTTCACAGGGGCTTCCTGTGACATCCGTCATCCAACGCGTTACAAACACGTTGGGCAGATGGGCAGTAAATGTAGATACAATCTCAATAAATACAGCCAATTTAATTTGTAATCAGGACCGGAAACTGACAATTTCGTTAGTAACTATGATTCTGCACGCAAGGCGTATCAATACCGGAGTCCCTTTCGGTTTTGTTAACAAATTGCGATATGCGGAAACATACAAATCTGATCTGGTCAGAGCGGATCAGATCCGATCTGGAGAAACCGAGGAGGCTGCGCTGATACGTAATAAATTCGCTTGGCGTTTCAGGAGAAAGACACGTATGTGTGGTATCACATAAGCAAGCAATAATAAATAATAAAATAATAAAACTAACAACAATCCAACATATTGAATATAAGTCTTCTTCAGGGAACATGCAAACAAACACAATCATTGTTTCTGTTTGTATGCTACCTGAAGAAGACTTAACAATCTACCAGCGTTCTAGCACAAAGAAGCGGCTTTAGTCACAATTTAAAGCTTATCCTAAGCTGAGAAAGTTAAGTACACATTTACAGTTGGACAGAATGAGAGATTGTATCGTAAGTTAAGCATGTTGAAGATTGAAGTCAGAGCATAAATCACAACATCACACTCGCCCACTCACTCACTCACTTGATCTATTAACTCCCAATGGAGCACAGGTCTTCATGAAACTTCCTCCAGCTCTTCCTCTCTCCTGCCATCACTTCCAATTATTTCCATGTTTTACCTATCCTTTTTTTGCTAAAGAAAAGCAGCACTCAGTCAGCAGAGGCTGCAGTCCAAAAGACTCTTTGGCGTAGATCCAAGCCCAAATAAACGGCGTTAAACGGATCATCAAAGAGAGCTTGTACACACGAAGGAAGGGGAAGTGTGAGGGACTGATTGTCAGCGAGACAGACTCAAAACACTTCCCGTAGGAGAAAACGAAAGCTCTGACCTACACCGTGTACCATACACAAGTAGGGGCCTAATTTCAACAGGGGTTTAACGTAAGTCATTCTTGTCAAAGATCAATTATATATCACAATAAGAATGATTAAATTGGTTGTACCAAAGCACGAACGCGAAAAAGAAGAAATAAGACATATCCTTTTAATCAGGGCGGCTCGTCATTAAGGGCCAGAGGGGCCGGCCCCACCAAAAATAATGTGTTACGTGTATTTATTATGTTATGGACTAAAATATAACCTAACTCAAAACCATGATTTTCCCGAAAATGTGTGTCTGGCCCCACCAACAAAATCGATCACGAGCCGCCATTGCTTTTAATATCAGCCTCGAGCACTCTTCTCAAAGTCTGTCTAGGCCTTTCCCTGCTCATCTTTCCCTGTGGGTTCCAAAAGTGCCTGTCTTGCAATGCTTCCGGTCGGTCTTCTTAATGTATATCCTATCCATCGCCTGCGTCTCTTGCTTAGCTCTTTCTCCACTGGTATCTTCTTAGCTCTTTCTCCACTGGTATCTGCTTAGCTCTTTCTCCACTGGCATCTGCTTAGCTCTTTCTCCACTGGTATCTGCTTAGTTCTTTCTCCACTGGTATCTGCTTAGCTCTTTCTCCACTGGCATCTGCTTAGCTCTTTCTCCACTGGTATCTGCTTAGCTCTTTCTCCACTGGCATCTGCTTAGCTCTTTCTCCACTGGTATCTGTTTAGTTTCTTTTCCATGGTATCTGTTAGCCTTTCCACTGGTATCTGCTTAGCTCTTTCTCCACGGGCATTGCTTAGCTTTTCCACTGGTATCTCTACCATCTCCACTGGTTCGCTAGCTCTTTCTCCACTGGTATCTGCTACTTTCTCACTGGATCTGCTAGTTTTCTCACTGGTATCTTCTTAGTTTTCTCACTGGCATCTGTGCTCTTCTCCACTGGATCTGTAGTTCTTTCTTCACTGTTATCTGCTTAGCTCTTCTCCACTGTATCGTAGCTTTTCTCCTGGTATCTGCTTAGTTCTTCTCCACTGATCTGTTAATTCTTTCATGTAGTTCCTTGCCCACTGGTATCTGTAATTTTTTCTTGATTTCCCTTGTCCACTGGTTCTGTTAATTCTTCTGTGAGTTCCTTGTTTGTAATCTTATCATACCATCTCAGTCCCTCTATTCTACATAAACATACATTTATGAAGATCTGTAGTTTTCTGGTGGTTTTTGTTGTTGTTGTCCTTCTTGTTTCCGAGCTATAGAACAGCACTGACTTCACATTTGATTGAAAGATTCTTAGCTTCGTGTTTGGTTTGATCGTCTTTGACTTCCATATCTTACTCAATGCAATAAAGTTTTCCTTGCTTTTTTGTATTCTTATCTTGACATCTTTGTTTGTTCCCCTTCTGTGTCTATGTTGCTACCAAGGTATGTGTATGATTCTACATCCTGTAGAGCTGTTTCCTCCAGCATCATCTGGTTTACATTTACTGCATTTATTCTCATTACATTACAGTGAAATAAAATAAAATAAAAATGTAAAGGGACCCTATTTCATAGCATGAGATATATATAGGTTAACACGGTAGGCCCGTATTGTTCAATGAGGAGATCTATATGGCACAAAGCCACAATAAATGGACAGTGACATTGGCGGCTCGTCATTAAGGACTAGTGGGCCGGGCCACACAAAAATAATGTGTAACGTGTATTTATTATTGTATAAATAAAAATATAACCTAACCCAATACCATGATTTTCAACAAAAATTTGTCTTGCCCCACCAGCAAAAATGAGCACGAGCCGCCACTGGACAGTGAACAAGTATTAGGGCTTCCGGACAAAAAAAAAACTACCAGGATTCGAACCACAAACATTTATTTACCTAAAGCACCTATTGTCTAGCCCTACAGACGAGCGATTTTAGTAACACAACCAACTAGCTCTCCAACAAAAGAGCTTCACTTAGTTCTATCTTTTTTAAACAGCGTCGAGTACAGAACACAGAATAAGACATTCAGAGTCAACCAAACACTGCTTTTCCGGGTGCCCAATTTAGGCTAGGCCGACCTGACAGCAATTGCGGATCATAGAAAAAAATTGCACTCCTCTGCGAAATTGAACCAGGATCATGCCCCTAAGTAGCGAATGAATTAACCACTACGCTATCGCTTCTCTCACTGCATTACAACAACTACCTAAAAACTGTTAGCAATATACGATATTTTAACTCGTTCATACAAACCTTCTCCTTTAGAGCTTATATTAATTAATGTTTTTAAATGTTCGCCAAATAACCCGTTTAGTTTATGATAAACACATTCATGATCGCGACCTTTAACCCCTCGGTTCAATTTCTTATGAGTAGTGATTTCCAAAAGGTAATGGGGAAATAATCACACAGGTTCTAAAACGCAGTTTAAAAATGACACAGCAGTTTAGCGTCAGAGTCGGTGAACCATAACTCACCAGGACTCTACTCAAAGTGACAATTATGGTAATAGGCTGTATGTCTGCGGTCTCATTAGACAAGCTGAGGTTAGACAAGACAAGGAGGTATCAAAAGTTAACTGCTATTCTGGAAACAATCTACCGATCAAAAGGCGCTTAATGCGCAAGTATCTGTAATACACATATACATGTTTAATATGACTACGATGAAAAGACACTAACACTGTTTAAATGTCACGACGATGAAATGACACTTACACTGTTTAATATGACGACGAGAAAACATGATGTATTCAAGAACAGATGAGACAAATGACATCAGGTTGTATTCACATGTAATCAAATAGTACTCACGGAAAACGAGGTATTCTCATGAAATCGAAGGGCACTTAAAAAAACGCACTCAAGAAAACAGGAGCGATTCAAGGAAAAATGTGACACTCGACACAACAAAGTTGACTGAGAAAACATGATGCATTCAAGAACAGATGAAACAGAATGGAAGTTGTTAGACTAAACACACTGAAATACATGCTTGGGTGGAAATTGGAACAATTATGGACATGTCCGTTGTGCGATGAAGATGATCCTCAAATAAACAATCAAGTTGTACTCACTAAAAACAAAGTACTCTTTAAGAAATCACAACGCACTTAAAAATGGTATGAAGCACTCAAGAAAACAGGAACGACTTAAGGAAAAATATGGCACACAATACTAGGTTAACTGAGAAAACATGACTCATTCAAGAACATATGAGGTACAAATAACATCAGGTGGTATTCACAATAAATGCGCATAATATATAAATAAAATAAAAGAGCAACATACCTAAATCAGGTGACTATTTTTAACGATGTGTGTATGGTAGAGGAGATGGGAGATGTGGTGAGGAGTGGATTTATTACATGTAATAAATGTGTATTTATGTGTATGTGTGTGTATTTGTTGTATACTAGTCGGTGGAAAAAAGAGAAGGAATATTTTTGCAGCTAGATCATCGTGACCGTGACCTTTACCTATTTACACGATTGTTGTTATGTTCAATAATTTAGAAAAATGAAGTCAGACTAAGATTTGTTTTGTTTCACAATTATGCCTCTGTTGCCTGATGTGTACATCTTTATAAGATCTATCCTACAATATTAGTAACTAGAGTGATTGATTGATCGATTGATTGATTGATTGATTGCTATTGACACTTCGATGAATAACCATGTGTTCTTTGATCTCATTCTTACACAGAAAGATCTCAACGACAGTGCAGGAGATTCGTAGTATCGGCAAAGTTACTAATATCATTCGAAGACGGTGTTATTTATTTTTAGAAATGTATTTATGTTTGTTTTGCTTTTTATTTTGCAATCAGCTACTTTGAGCATTCTTTTATTATTTTGTGTTCTGAACTTAAACATGGGTACTACGTTTGTATCGTCCGTCTCCGATAGGACTAGGAACTTGATTTTACCTACAATGACATCAGGGTATTTCTCGAAAAACGATCATTATCACTAAACGCAGGATTTTGAATTTATTCACATCTTTTGTATCCTTTGCTAGATAAAGACCGTGTGGTCGAAACGTCACTGTTTATTGTTTTTGTACTTTGAAAAACTACAGTACTTTGTTTGTACATGTTTTGATTATGCATATATGTCTGCTGAAATCTAAATTATTGCTCCAAGAATTGGGGTCTTTATTTTCTGAGTTGAATGAGATTTCGGAATAGTCATTGGAGCTGTTGTATAAGTGTTTTGTCAATGACTGGTTTGTCCCCCACATATGTCTAATGGCAGTGGCGGCTCGTAGTCATTTTTCTTGGTGGGGCCAGACACAAATTTTCGTAAAAATCATGTTTTTTTTTTTTAGCATTTACTATTCCTGGAAGTTATTGGTGGGGCAGAGCCCCATTGGTCCTTAGTGACGAGCCGCCTCTGTCTAATGGTATGCATACTGATAGTTTATGTGTCTTGTTGGTTAAACACACTTCTCACTCTGTCCCTTCAGCATCTAACTCTACTTGTTACACCGTGTAATTCCAAACTCCTTATATTGCTGGATTGATTCAACGTCAAATTTAGTGTACTCATTGTTTGTTTGTTTTCTAACCCCAGGAATTGTGGGATTATTTCACCCTTTTTTCCTGTTTTGAATGGGGAAAGAGGGGAGTACCTGGTTTTCTTTTTTTTCCTATCCAGAAGCACTTAGCTTTCAGATCTTCGGCTCGGTGCCGTGGACATCGTAACCCTTCGGTTCGGTGCCACGAACACCGTGAATCTGGGGAACCTATGGCTTTTCTGCCAGTCCGCGGAATTAAACCCGCACACACAGAGGACTAGTCACCCGCAGTCCAACGCGCTACGAACACGCTGGGCAGGCGGTCATCTGGTTTTCTTGAAGACCCAGGAACCTCTAACATCTCTACGCCTGCAGTGCTATGCTTAGCGTTGCGGAGACTCATATACAGGTAGAGTTTATAGCGCCCTCATCCAACAGTAGATCGCCAAGAGACAGAAGAATATCCCCCTTATCCATCATAAACTCCCCCAACAATCGATGGAAGCCTGTCCGCTATTTCCTTGCCGTGAACACCCTCATGCCCAGGACAGCAGATTCACGTGAGTCTCCACAGGTTGAAAATCTCTATAAACAACATCGACTCGTATCTCATCCTGCTATTTCGGATCTACAATTCATGTCGGTGACATTTTCATTTAATCACTATGTATTGTGGGTCTATTTGGGCTTTCTGCGTGTTGACAAATAAACAAAACACAGCACGCTGGACACTGACACCAAACGATAGAATAAAACTAGTAGTGACAGAGATGAAGTGTCTACTCAGAATGATGGTAGTATCACGAGGAGACCAGTTTAGAAATGAAGACATCGGGGGAAAAGTGGGAACAGCATCAGTACTGAACTTCATCAAGAAACAACAAATTAAATGGTTCAACCACATAAGCAGAATGAAAGCTGCAGTAGCGTAGTTGTTAGTGAACTCGCTTCTCAAGGCAGGTGGTCCGGGCTCAACTTCCGCAGTGTTCGTGGAATTTTTCCCGACCGCGACGGCTTTCAGGTCGACCCAGCCTCAACTGGGTACCAGACATGCTCTGGGAAAGTAAAGGCGGTCGGCGTGATGCTGACCACATCACACATCGTGTGCCGACGGTCAATGAATAATACAGGCCAAACACTGTATTGCCCTATATACCACGAGGTATGAAAGGGTTCCTTGACTTTTACTTACATAAGCAGAATACCAACAGACAGTGCGCCTCCAAGAGCAATGTTACTCCGATATAGTGGATACCAAGCAAAAGGCCTGTCAAGCATAAGGTGAATATAATAGATAAAAGAAGCGACTAAAAACACTGTTTATGAAGCGCACACAAAAGACTGTTCTAGAAATCTCTTCTTATCCTGACGCTGTGAGGCAAAACAGGATTGGAGAAAATTTAAAAATCATTTGCAATCTTCTTATTCTTTGCATTCTTCTTTACTTCTTCTTACGTTCTTCTTTACGTTCTTCTTTACGTTCTTCTTTCGTTCTCTTTACGTTCTTCTTTACGTTCTTCTTTACGTTCTTCTTTACATTCTTCTTTGCGTTCTACTTACGTCTTTACTTCTTGCGTTCTTCTTTACTTCTTCTTTACGTTCTTCTTTACGTTCTTCTTTACGTTCTTCTTTACGTTCTTCTTT
The DNA here is from genome assembly GCA_020796225.1 of Arion vulgaris. Taxonomy (NCBI): domain Eukaryota; kingdom Metazoa; phylum Mollusca; class Gastropoda; order Stylommatophora; family Arionidae; genus Arion; species Arion vulgaris. Next base: position 12,445,830 of record CM036772.1, read on the forward strand.
ACGTTCTTCTTTACGTTCTTCTTTACGTTCTTCTTTACGTTCTTCTTTACGTTCTTCTTTGCGTTCTTCTTTACGTTCTTCTTTGCGTTCTACTTTACGTTCTTCTTTACGTTCTTCTTACTTCTTCTTACGTTCTTCTTTACTTCTTTACGTTCTTCTTTCGTTCTTCTTTGCGTTCTACTTTACGTTCTTCTTTGACGTTCTACTTTACGTTCTTTTACGTTCTTCTTCTTCTACTTTCTTCTTTACGTTCTTCTTTGCGTTCTTCTTTACGTTCTGTTCGTTCTTTCGAGCAATTTTATTCACTCTTTGTGATATGTTTGATCTTTGCCAAGAACATATATACGCTGCACATTGGTTTAGTAGGCCCCTAAATGCATAGACTTCTAAATGCATAGACTTCTACACGTTTAGGACAAGTGCATCCGATTTCAGCCAAACTTCCTTAGTCGTCTCTTACGACATGCGTAGCAGGTAACAGTGGTTCTATTCTTGACACCCCAAAATTGGCCCCCGGAACCACTCAGGCGGCATTTGCAATCAATTTACAAAACGAGTGAGTCGATTCTAACCAGACATATCAAGTTCAAGTCGGGAAATACAGTGTAATATAATACTATGGAATCACCAACGATTATTTTTTTATTTGTTAGAAAAACACCATCTGCTTATCTTCTTGTCTAAAACGTTCATGATTGGAAGAATGTAAACAAGATACCTGGGTCGGTCATTGGACCTGGAATCAATGAGCAAAGGTAAACATTCTTGTAACCAGACACATGTTTAAACTCAGTACGTCACATTTTTAAATGAAATAAAATCAGGATTCCATCAGTGACTGAAATCGTTAATATTAGCACAACTAAAATTAGCACAATAAAATGACTTGGCTGTACACGCCTGGACATGGAGTGCGGGGTAACGAGCGTGCTGACTCTCTTGCAAACAGTGCCCCGACTCAAGTGGGCAGAAGCATGGACAGAGCCGATATCATCAATGCGGTACGCGCTCAATTGTGTGACATGGGCGGGTCTCAGACACTGGAACGAGTTCGAGAATTAGGTGTTAAGTTTGGACATGCCAAACAGTGTCGTCTTCGTGGTAGAGAGAGAAGATATAGTAATCAACTTCTCATGGGTACTGTGAGCAAATGGACTTTGGGATGGCTGCTGCAACGGAGGACAGAGCACGAATGGGAATGCCCAATGTGCCATGACGCCGATTGCATAACATAACATAACAACTAAAATTAGCATGGCTGCGTCTCTTCTCTTTTTTTTCGTTTGTTTCTTCTGATTTTTTCCTCAAATTGTTACCAGGTTTTTGCCAAGTGTTGTGGTTTTCTGTGGGTTTTTTCTTTGCGCTGTTCTAGTGGTTTGAGTGAAAGGTATTTTTGCTATTTAAAAGGATTCTGCTATGACATATAACCATCTTTTTCGTGGTCTTCCTTTCGCCTTCTTTCCTGATGTCCTGTTGTAGAAGACTTTAAAAATTGGGTTTTAAGTCCGAAGGATTTACCTTATTGCACCGGGTTTGACCCCTTATGGCTCGGTCCCTCTCCGCAGAAAAGCTCGTCGAATGTCAAGAGTATTGTACAAAGCACGAACTTCGTAGCTCCGGCAACAATCGTGGTGTCATCTGTGAAGAAATGTGCGCGTGAAAAAATGGCGTGGTCCGGATTCGAACCCACGACCTACGACTCGCAAGGCAAGGGCTTAACCAATTAGTCACAGAGACAACAGAAGACTCAATATCACCCGTGTTTTGCCAGAGAGTATATAATTTTAACACTGCGACCCGGCCCGTCTGCCCAGCGTGTTCGTAGCGCGTTGGACTACGGGTGACTATCCCTCTGTGTGTGCGGGTTCAATTCCGCGGGATGGCAGAAAAAGCCACAGATTTCCCAGATTTACGGTGTTCGTGGCACCGAACCGAAGGGTTATGATGTCCATGGCACCGAACCGAAGGGTTATGATGTCCATGGCACCGAGCCGAAGAGCTGAAAAGCTCAAGTGCTTCTGGACCGAAAAAAAAACAACAAAAACACTGCGACCTACAAGGTATCTGAGGCGACTGATGTAGGGTCCTATGGAAGTTACCCTAGTAAATAAAAAGAAGCAGAAATTGGATGTGCTGATTATTTGTAGGCGCATAACTGGCACACCGTACAATCGCTCTTAGGCTCAGATCATTTACAAATCACAATGAGTAGTTTAACAAGTTGTTAATATGGAGCGTTTGAAGAAGAATAAAAAGACTATGCAATAATGGTTGTATTCTTATTAAGTGGCTGAACCACTTCATTCTTTGTTCGTTTCTTTGCTGGAGAACACAGTCTGAATTCAATATTCATACTATAAAAGTACATAAGGGGTAAGAATCAACTTTATTGCTTCAGGTTTACTCATATGACTCCGTCCCTCTCGGTAGAAATAGTAAGTAATCTGCCAAGAGTGTTGCACAAAGCACGAACTCCGTAGCTCCGCAACAATTCTCGGAATCTTCGCTGGGAAATCACATGTGAAATGAACGTAATCAATTAGCTGAAATAACAGGACGGAATATTCGTTCGTCTGCCCAGCGTGTTCGTAACGCGTTGGACTACGGGTGACAAGTCCTCTGTAAGTGCGGGTTCAACTCCGTGGACTGGAAGAAAAGCTACAGGTTCCCCAGATTTACGGTGTCTGTGGCACCGAGCCGAAGAGCTTTCAGCTCAAGTGCTTCTGGATCGGGGAAATAATAGTCGTTTGACGCACGAAATGATGACAACAATCAGTGGCGACTCGTGGTTGTTTTTCTTGGTGGGGTCCGGGAAAAAATTTGAAACAAATCGTGGATTTTGGAGTATTTACTATTATTTGTCTATTCCGGGGTTATTACCGCGTTCAGAAAAAGTACATATGATTCTGTTCTACAACAGCTTGATACTAAAGAGAGTTGGCTATTAAATAATATTTTTGGTGGAGCCAGACCCCACTGGCCCTTAATGACGAGCCGCCCCTGACAACAACCATGGACGTGTGTTGTTGCACCTCTCTGGTGTATGCGAAGGTGGCTGTGGAGCTCAATCTTAGAACACAATCCCCTACCACAGGTGGGACACACATAATCAAAGCTAGACATGTAGGTGTTGTTTGTTCTGTCTTTTCGCGCAGCTCCTTGGCTCTGCTCCTCAGCAGCACACCGATTCCCAGATATGCTAGTTCCTCTTCTGTTGTTACAGCGTTACATTTGGCGATCTTGCACAAGGAATTCCCAGTATAAGTTCTTTATACAAAAACATTTTAGAGCCACTTTAAGCCATAGATTCCCAAACTTTTTTGGCCCACCGCCTACTTTGCACAACATAAACTTTGTAACGCTCCCCTCCACATTATAAAAGTTTGCCAGCGCCCCCATATATACATATATACATGCTCTAGTTTCTCTTTGACATAGAAAATTTATATATATTTCTGTCATACATGGCAACTATCAAATGATTATATTAATGAAATAGAAAATTGATGAAAAAATGGATCGTGTAAGACGAGCATAAGATGAATTTAAATGCAGAATTCAAATTTTAAATTATTATTCAATCGCAAAATCACGAAAATAGTTTATTTTAAAATACTTATTACTAATTTCTTCTTTAAGTAGTCGCCGACCCCTAATCGCCTGAACACCCCTCAAATTCTTCTGAACCCACCATCACCCTTCCAACCCCCGCCCTCCCTAGAATGCTTCAGCGCCAACTGGAGGGCGGTACCGCCCACTTTGGTAAACGCTGCTTTACGCGAACCTTTAAAGTGATTTTTCTGTGACCATCCTAACATCTGCCCACATTAAGATCGCCATACTTTTGGATGCATTTATCCGGCTTATACAGATTTCGTGCACTGTTGCTGAGATCTTCCTATACAAGATAGAAATCGGAACATGCATGGTTACTCACCGAAGTGCAATGATGATGGTGATATCACTCAATCAAATCTGACTATTCATGACAGTCACAGGAATTTTCCAACTGTCACTGCCACATTCGTTTTTCTCATATAATGACTTCGGACATACCGGAACCGGTCTTAAATTACTAGAGCGTGTTTCGTGTGACTTTTATACTCATAAAATTGCATCACAGTGCATCACATGACGTAGGTAAATGTTTGCGTTTCCACTGATGTCCGCAAAAACCTCGGTCAATAATTAGTTTCAAAGTAACAACTCAAACTGGCTGCTATCGGCTTGTCTTAAGTGGTTTACAGCGGAATGTAGAGTTTAACTTATAGTTTAACACTGTTCATATCTGACGCACGTGTTATCTGTGTGCGTGTGTGTGCACGCGCGCGCGAGACGTATGTGTGTGGTTGACAAATAATCGATTGCAGACTTGACATATTATGAACCTTTCTTCTTCTTCTTCGAATACTCCATTTCGACCACTTGTTAAATCCCTCTTTGTGATTTGTATGTGATCTGAGCATAAGAGCAATTGTAAGTTGTGCAAGTTATGCGTCTACAAGTAGGCTGGCACATCCGATTTCGGCGAAGTTTTTTTTTTTTACTACAGTAGTTTTCCTAGAAAAGCAAGAACTAAAATCCAGTCCTTCGAAACGAAATGCTACAGAAAGATCCTACGAATACCATGGACAGAAAAAAGAAAGAACACTGATGTCCTGAAAGAACTAAATGTTAAAGACAATTGGCTGATAAATAACATACTATACAGAAAAATGTGATATTTTGGTCACATCAAGCGTCACAACGGCCTGGAGAGAACAATATTAGAGGGCAGGGTCCCAGGACGCAGAGGCAGACCAAAAATGAAGATGGCTACAAGATATTAAAGAAACCATGAACATGACCATCAACGAAGTGGGTGAACTGGCAAGAGACAGAGTGAATTTCAGTTGTGCTGCAAAGAGAGCAACGTCCTATAAAGTATACGCATCTTGATGATGAGTTTTCCTAAGCGCCTACTTCAGCCGCGCCTTGTAGATCGCAGTGTTACTATTCTTTGCTTCCCATGCGGGCGCCGGCAACACATAGGCAATTAACCTTTCCATATACACTTCCATGCGGGCGCCGGCAACACATAGGCAATTAACCTTTCCATATACACTTCCATGCGGCGCCGGCAACATAGCAATTAACCTTTCCATATACAAATTTTAGTACTTTGGATTCTCCTAAAGAAGTTAATTCTTATTTTTCATGCTTGTTGTCCTAAACGCTCAGATATAACCAATAAAAGGATTGCCTTAGGTTGAAAAAGGCGTGCCGCTGCTTAAAGAGGCTTTACTGCCCTACATAACAAACACCGAATAGCTAGATCAGAATATATAACAAATGAGGATCTACGGCTGAAATATAATTAAACATCACTGACAAGACGATCTTTGATACAACTTGTCTGCTAAAAATCATACGCGTGTACTGGCCGACTACTATCTCGAACCAAGAATTGCTTGCACGATGCCAACAAGAGAATATGGCACTATCATCCGAAGACGACGCTGGAGATGGATTGGACATGTGATGCACATGGAGACTGGCTCCGACACGAAAACTGCACTGAGATGGACTCCAGAGGGTAGGCGAAAGCGTAGAAGACCCAAGACGACCTGGAGGAGAACGATAGAGCACGAACTGAAGAAAATGAATCATAGCTGGAACACAATACAGAGGAAGGCCATGAACAGGAAGAATGGTGTGCGTTTGTTACTGCCCTAAACGCCAAGGGCGTAACAGGCTAAAGAGAGAGAGACAAGACGATCATATATCTCACCTGTGTGATATCAACTTTACTATACGGGTCAGACTGCTGAATGATAACAGAAAAAAACATATCCAAACTCTTATCGCACCGCTCTGATCGCACCGTTCTGTTAATGAGTGCATTTTCCCCAGTTATCCCTAGGATTATTGCCGGAGCTGGAGCTTGTGCTGTGTGCAATACTCTCAGCAGGTGGCGTGCCATTTCTGAGGAGAGGGACCAAGCCATATGGGGTAAATCCCGGCGCAATTAAGTCAAAACTGCGGCTTTAGAACCCTTTTTAGAGAGATGAAAAATCGGTACAGTGGATGGTGGTGTATTTGACGCACATTTGTAAGCCCCTTTAATGGTTTACGGTACAATTAGAGTTAATCCGTTCTATTTTAATGATTTCAATGAGGACAAAAACAGTATATAGTCAAGTAACAATGAATCATGGCAGCGAATCATGGACAATGAACAAACAATCAATACGATCATTGGAAGCCACAGAGATGTGGTTTTACAGAAGAATGTTGAACATTCCATGGACAGCAAAGAAAACAAATGTGGAGGTTTTAAATCAGGCCTGTACACAAAGAAACCTTATCAAAAGAATAAGAATCCGACAATCAAGGTTATTCGGGCATATAATGCGAAGAGAAGGTTTAGAACATTTGGTGACTACAGGTAAAATTCAGGAAGGAGAGATCGTGGAAGACAGAGGGAGAAGATGTTGGATGGCCTGACATCATGGTTCGACAAATATAGACGTCAGAACTGATTACATGCACCAAGCAAAGAGAGTTGTGGAGAGACATGATCGCCTACGCCGACTGGCACGGCACTTGATTGATTGAACAATGAATCAGCAGAACTATTATTCCAGACCCCGTGTCCACATATAGCCCCTGTAAAATAGCATACTCTTTAAATAAGACATTTCCCGTCATTTAAACTCTACTGAAATACAACAAAGGAGAAGGTGGGAGAACCAGCTAGAGATCCAAAGTCTTTATGATAGGCTGCATTGAGAGCAAAGTTGTGCAAAATTATATTTATATATAACTCTAGTAGTGTTATACGTTACATGCGGCTTGCAAGTAATTTATCAATACCGCTCTATCCTGGGCAACTCGTTCAATCTACTCTATGGAATTGAGTCTAATATTTCTTGCTACTCTCAGAAGTTAGTTAATGGTTTCCCTGAGGCATTCTATCTTTCTTCTCTTGAACCCTTTGCTTCACACTTCATTGCCTGCTTTGGTATTCTTTGATCATTTCTTCTCAGGGTAAGCCAAACATATCTCCATCTTCTCCTTCTTATAACAGTGGTTACTAGTGGTTGTGGCTAAGTGGTTAAGCCATCTGCCTTGTGAGTCGAAGGTCGTGAGTTCGAATCCAGACCGTTCCGTTCTGTTCACGAGTGCAGTTTTTCCAGAGACCCCTAGGATTATTGCTTGAGCTAAGCAGTTCGTGCTTTGTGCAATATTCTTGGCAGCTGGCGTGTCATTTTTGCGGAGAGGGACCGAGCCATATGGGGTAAAACCTGGTGCAATGAACTTATTACTTCGGCTTTAAAACCTTGTTAAACTAGTGGTTGACCAGACATTTCTGTGATTTAATCACTGCTGCTGAATTCACCCCATGTTACGTTCATTATTTTTCGCAAATTATTTACTAAACCACAAATGTCCAGTAGCTTTTTCCAGACGTTAGGATATGAAGTGTATGACACTTAACATCTTTACACCCTAGTCTGCAGGAGGTAGGAGGGCCAATTTCCTTCATTATTATATACTAATTAAGAAAAAAATATGTTGATGGATAGGACACACATTGAGAAGACCGATCGAAGAATTGAAGACATGCACTATTTTGGAACCCGCAGGAAAGAGGAATAGGGAAGGCCCAGATAGACATGGAGAAGAGTGCTGGAGGCTGATATTAAAAGGATGAAATGAATGAAAATCGTGGCATATCCTAAAGGACGTAGCCATCAAGACAGTAAATGAGTCGTTGATTTTCTAGGCACCACTTATACGTTCAGTAGTTTGCCATTGCTTTCTGAACGGTGAGTGTATTTTACCTTTGTAAAACCACCGGTGGGGTTTGAACTAGGTACGCTTGGGTTCGTGATCGAGCTCACTACCGCTTGAACTACAGAAGCTCACGAAAGGATAGGTATAAAAGGATAGGTAAAACAAAACATAGAAAGAATTGGAGGGGATGGCAAGAGAGAGAAAGAGCTGGAAGAAAATTCTTGAAGACATGTGCTCCGTAGGGAGTTGAAAGGTGAAGAAGAAGAAGTAGAAGAAGAAAATTAAGCAAAAACAACGTAATGAGGTCATACGTTTGCTGATCATCTGACCTCATCCGACCTCAGTATAACCCGACCATGTTAAAATTAGGGACTTGAAGAAACGAGAAATATGTCAGTGATGATAAGATAAATCAAGCTTGATTTTAATTTTTGGTAAAATAGTTACATTTCTTGAGAACTATGTCATGCCCGAAGTGGTAAGTCAACTGTTGAAAGTGTTGCACAAATCAAGAGCTCCGTAGCTCCAGCAATAATTCTGAAGAACTATGTCATGCCTGAAGTTTTATCATTTAAGAGCACATCAAGACAGAAGCAATCTCGTATAAACTTCGTCATGTAAGAGAATAGTAACAAATGTTTTAAGAAGGAGAAGAGGGCGATATGTTGGGCATACCTTGAGAAGAAATGATCATAGAATATTAAAACAAGCATTAAAAGGGGATGCAGAAGGTTCAAATAAGAGAGAACGGCCCTAAGGAGACCCTGAAACGAATTTTGCTGAGACAAGGAATTTCGGTCTTAGATCCATGGAGGAGATTGAGTCAGTTGCCTATGACAGAGCGGTATGGAGAAATTACTTGCAGGCCCTATGTAACGTAGAACTGTACGAGAGGAGTTATTATTATTATTACTTACTTACCTAAGATTGTTGCCGGAGCTACAGATTAGTGCTCTGTGGAATACTTTTGGCAGGTGGGGGTTCTCTTTCTGTGGAGAAGGACAGAGCCATATGGCGTAATACCCAGTGCGTAAAGTCGTTCCCTCATCTTAAGACCTTAAGACACAGCTCCTTCCCATTTCTATATATCTATCACCCTCTCTTTAGAGAATCCCTCTTTAACCCATTCACGCATAGTGTCCACTACAGTGGACAACTACTATTCGTCCGTTTCATAGCTAGACGTACGTGTTTCATGACCTTTGACGCATTCAGTGCACTGCTAGGAAGTAGCTCTCCATTGCCAGAGTCGTAAATTAACTTGTACTTGTACTTCAAGTTGACGGACAAGACGATATTCATCAAAATAATCCATGCATGAAAGAGTTAAAACGACGCTGAAAATTAACGATAAAATATATACCACTTCAACAAATTAATATGGCGTTTTAAGAACTCTAATCTTCTTCTTTACGTTCATTTTTTACGATCAATTTTAATCACTCTTTCTGATACGCTTGATCTTTGTCAAGAACGTGTATACGTTGCACATTGGTTTGGTAGGCCCTTAAGCACATCGACTTCTACACATTTAGGACAGGTGCACCCGATTTCTTCCAAACCTCCTTAGTCTCCTCTTACGACATGCGTGGCAGGTAAATGTGGTTCTATTCTTTACACCACAAATTTAGGTCCCGGTAACCACTCGGGTGGGTCATGTGCTTAATTTACTCTGGACCACAAATTGGACAGTCGACTTCAGGTCTATAAGGTTTCCCCAAAACTTAGTTTTTAGGTCAATTGGGTGTGGCCACTCGGGCGAGAACTCCAGTCAAAGAACCGAAGCCAATCTATATCTATCCATATCCTCTACGTGTTCCGATTGATACATAAGGCTTCCACAAGAGACTTCTACTATTGCCATTCTGCTGCCTTTCTACCAACCGTCTCCCACGTCAGGCCGCACACCTTCATCTCTCTTTCTATCGTTCTTCTCCATGTTTCCTTTGGACATCCAGGCCTTCTCTTCCCTTCCGTCGTCCATCTGAGAACTGTCCTAGCTAATGCTCCTACTGGCATACGACATACATACCGAAGCCAATGAATTTAGTAAACAAATAGACAGTAAACAAATAGACAGTAAACAAATAGACAGTAAACAAATGTTACGGGTCTCCAGAACAAAACAATTTCCCAAAACATAGAACTTGAACCACAGATCTTTATTACTTACGGCACACATCCATCTCTGAAGTCCGAAAACGCACGCCAGTATGGCGAGGAATACTGTTTTTAAGGAAAGCAGGCCTTCACCCAAAATTCCGGCTAATGCGCCCTGAATATGCCTGAATTCCTAGCGGGCGAACACAAGAAAAAGATGGCACCCATTGCCTGGCCCCGAAGACGAGCGTTTTTCCGAGCACAAACACTTATCATATTAGTGAACTGAAACCCACTGGACGAATGGCGAAGAGTACAACTACACAGGACACAGTAAGGGAGTTTGTATAGAAGAACGAGCTCTTCCTGTTTAGAAAGGTGTAACCCATGGGTTCCCAAAGTGGGCTGTTACGTCCCCCTCTCCAGTGGGCTGAAACCTTCAGGGGCGAGGGTCAAAGCTTAGGGGCGATTTTTCGTGATTTTGCGATTGATTAATCATAAAATAATTCTGCATTTTAATTCATCTTATGCCATCTTACAGATCAATTTTCATCAATTTTCTTTTTCATATATATAATCATTTGAAAATTGACCATGTATAACAGAAATATATATATCAATTTTCTATTTCATATATATAATCATTTGAAAATTGACCATGTAGGACAAAAATATATATATCAATTTCTATGTGAAAGGAAAATACAGCATGGATATTTATATGTGGGGAGGGGTGCGTTGGTAAACTGTTGTAATGGGGAGGGCGTTACACAGTTTATGTTGTGCAAAGTGGGCGGTGGGCGTTATACAGTTTATGTTGTGCAAAGTGGGCGGTGGGCGTTATACAGTTTATGTTGTGCAAAGTGGGCGGAGGGCCGAAAAAGTTTGGGAATCTATGGTGTAACCGAACCGAACAACCTTTTGCTCCAAGTGCAGTTTTCTAGGCCAAGTACTCTACAATAAGGATCCAAATTTTAATGTGTAAGTCAACTTTCAATAATGCGTTGTCACCTGTCAGAAATAGCAGCTTTACCATAGAGTGGTGAAGTAGATGAGATGTATCTTGAGTGCTGAAGGTTGGGCATTCGAATCCAGATCGTGTCGTTCAGTTCACATGTGTATTTTTTTTCTAAAGATCCCTAGTATTGTTGATGGAGCTACAGAGTTCGTGCTTTATGCAACGCTCTCTGCGGGTGGCTTGTCATTTCTATATAGAGTGATTGAGTTGTAAAAGTGAAACCAGGTGTAGTCGCATCAATCCTTCGCATGTAGATACTTTAGAACGATCTCTGAAGTTAGGAAAGGCAAGCCTGTTTGGCGGGGGAAACTGATAAGGAAAGCATACCTTCACGTAAAAATTAGCCAGAAGCACCATACCAAGCGCCCTGACTCCACCTGAATTTATAGCTGGCGAATGCTAGAGAAAGAAACCCTATAGACAGCTTTATATTAAAACTATCAGTAAAATGTTTGGTTTTACAGAAGAATGTTAAGAAGCTCATGAACTGCTAAAGAGACTTATGTTGATGTGTTGAAAGAAGTAGATGGGAAGGGAAGACATATTGTCTATATAATAAACTTTCAGTCATCATATTTCGAACATGTCGTGAAAAAGGAAGGTTTAGAATACTTTGTGACAACCAGTAAAATCAGTGGAAGACAAGAAAGGGAAAGACAAAGAGACAAATTTAAGGACAGCGTGGATTCATTACACGGAGGAGTGTCAACATCCCAAGTTATAATCAGCAACGAGGATAGACGTTTATGAAGATTCATGATCGCCTACGCCTGCCGGCATGACACAGGATGATGATCATTAAAATTGACATCAGAGACAACATTTGTTAGAGAAGTGTCCCTGTTAGACTTGCAGAGAAATAGTTGTTTCCATCGTTTGATTCATTTATTTATTTATTGATAGAATGACTGATTGATGTGTTGATTAATTAATTGATCAATATATTGATTAATTGATTGATTGATTGATTAGTTGGTTGATATATTAATTGATTGATTGATAAATAGATTGGTTGGTTAGTTAGTTGGTTGATTGAGATTGATTACAAAGCATTGATTATTCAACGAATATCATCCCAACACAACAATGATATATTCAACTGAATATCATCTCCACACAAGCATGATTATATTCAACTGAATATCATCCCCACAACAATTATGATATTCAACTGAATCTCGCCCCCACACAAACAATGCTATATTCAACTTAATCTCACTTCCATGCAAACAGTTCTATATTTAACTCTATCTCATCCCCACGAAAACAATAATATGTTCAACTTAATCCCTTCTCTACACAAACACAACACCGCAATATAAAAACTACAGCTGTACTCACATACAACTGATAATCGACATATCGAATAACAAGACAATTAACCCATAAATACCATTATCTAGTACAGTCATTGTGTTGGCCCTTTGCTGTAGCTGATCTGCCTGGCTCATATTTCAATGTCGACCAGGATTGCTATCTAAGTCGTATAGATATCCTTATTATCACTTGTAGAACTAAAATTGTGGTGTATCACTTACTTCTATCGGTTTTGTTTACAATATTAGATAAGCTTTAACTTTTTCCATACCATGGTTGTTTCTGAGTTCTGACACCATTTGTTTTATATACTATAATTTTCATCCCCTAAACGTTTTTGTTTACATTGTATGAAGTAGATATTACATTTATATATTATTTAGTGAAATAAGCGTATCTCATCTGTTTTTTCAAACATTGTTCGATCGAGTCTGACCTGATTATTCTGTATTCAACAGACGACGCGTTTATGAAAGACACTCTTCGCTCAATAAAGCTCTTTTTGGAGAGCTAGAATGTTGTTGTGACGATTGAGCGATTGAGCCTGAGCGATTGTACGTTGAGCCAGTTAAGTAGGCAAACAAATCCGATTTGTGCGACGCTTTTAATTTACTAGGGTAGCTTTCCTATGCCCCTACCTCATTCGCCTCTTACGACATGCCTTGTAGGTCGCAGCGTTACTATTCTGTGCTCCCCTTCGAAGCCCCGGCAACCCACGGAAAATGTTTCTAATTCTTCAATACACATACTTACCCCATGAATTTCTTCACATCTCTTGTATCCTTTACTTGATAAAGACCTTTCGGTCGAAACATTGCTGTGTATTGTTATTGTTTTTGTATTTTGTAAAACTACAGTACTTTGGGTTTTATATGTTTCGCCACTGCTACATAGTTTTACTGCAGTTTTCCCCTATATCGATAATACTTACCCCATGAGAAATTTTAAACGAGGTATTTTGTAAACATGAAAAGCCTTATTCTGCGACTATTGAGTTAGAGAGTCTGTAGGAGAGTCCTCTGATGTAAGAATGTTTAAATAATACACACATGGAACGTTTTCACATGATATATTTCTTTTTTGAAAGTACGTATTTGAAAATGAATGTCAGACTGGGTTGTATATTCCATGACATTTCTACAGTGTGAACTGTTTCGTACTGACAGAGACGGTACATGTACATTCTTTTTAAATAAAAACTATTTTTAAACATCCAATACAGAATAACTAATATATTACTCTGGTGGTACCCTTTGCGTGACGTTTTGAAGTTATGTTAGGTGTAACCAATAAATACGGGTTTTCACTAGAATAAACAACAGCCAACTATAAATATAAGTTTATAGTTGGCTGTGAATAAATAAATCAATTACTCGGATTAGGAGTGGTTTCTCGTAACTATTTTTAGCACCCATTTTGGGTGGACCGGGACACCCCGGTAACATTGGCTAGCATGATTACAATACCATAGGGAGCTGCAATGGGCCAAAAGGACATTCTTAACGCATTGAGAGAGTCGTTCCGTACAGAAGAGTTTCAGGGATGTGATTCCCACTCGTTGATGAGATTAAGAGAGATGAGTGTCGATATTGGTACAGTCCTAAAAGAACAACATACCAATATGCAAAGAGATTGACAAATCAACATCGAACTGGCGTGTTGGGCCGCTGGACGCTGCTGAATTTGATGAGGCAAAGATCGGAGCACATACGGACGTGTCCGGAGTGCTATGATAGTCCTCTGATAACTGATAACCCTGTAACATATGGCTACAGTGAGACTGTGGTGAGAAATAGGTGGTTCGAACCAGAGCCAACTATAAACTTATGGGCCTTCGGACTCAGGTAAGAATTATGGGAAATCAGACCATAACTACACCACGTGACCTCGCATTCCAGGATTGGTGTATATAGAAGAATTCATTTTAAAATCATCACAAAATGCTAATTCGAAGTTGTATTATGCAACAAGTTCAGTTTAACAATTAGGAATATCAATATTATGAATATTTTTCACCAATAAATAACCATACTCACAGAAATGAGTAAAATTGAAAAAAAAGCTTGCAGTGTTCTATAGAAACATCTATAATTTCCAGCCCCCTTCTCTGATCTGGGTCAGAGTATCCCCGGTCAGTTGTCTGGCCTAGTTATCTAGAGTTGGCTGTGTTTGAACTGACCTAAAGAAATTCCCATTACGGGCAAATGAAATCGAGTACCAACACATTAATATAAATAGTGACTAAGAAGCAAGTACACAACGAGAGATCAGATCAGATATGTCATCTGCTACCACTGGACAGTAGACGGTACCATCTTTAACTGTTTCACTCTACTCGTTCAACGTGCTTTTCCAAATTTGGTGGGCTGCATTTCGTGGGCTGCATTTCGTGGGCTGCATTTCGTGGGCTGCTGAATAAATTCAGCCTCAATTTTAATGTCTACATCCTTTTTTCTTCTTTGAACGCTCCATATCGACCACTTGTTAAACATCATTTTCTAATTTGTATGTGATCTGAGCTTAAGATCGATTGTACGTTGTGCCGGTTATGCGCCTACAAGTAGGATAGCACATCCGATTTCTGCAACGCTTTTTATTTACTTGGATAGTTTCCCTAGGCTTCTACTTTAGTTCCCTCTTACGACATGCCTTGTAGGTCACACTGTTACTATTCGTTGCTCCCCATGCGAGCCCCGGCAACGCACGGGTGCTATCTTTATTCAATTCAACTGCCGTATTGTACAAAGAACTATACACAAATACTATCAATTGATTCCAGAGACCCCTAGGATTGTTGCTGGAGCTACGGAGTTCGTGCTTTGTGCAATACTCTCGGCAGGTGGCGTGCCATTTCTGCGGAGAGGACCGAGCCATATGGGTAAAACCCGGTGCAATGAAGTCAATCCTTCGGCTTTTAAACCCTTTTTATCAATTGATCCTTTGTTAAAAGTTTCGTTACTGTTTTATGGTTTGGCTAGCGAAGTGGATTTTCGAAAATTAGTACTGCCAAGACGGTTTGTCGTGTGTTTTTGTGTATCGTAAGAGATATTGTTAGAGACATACAGCAAGACCCAATATTAATTGAGGGAAGGGGTATAGAAGATGTTGGGGAATTTGTCTACCTTGGAAGCAAGATCAGCAAATCAGGAGGTACAGATGGGGACATGCCCAGGATTAGGAAAGTCCGACAAGCTTTTGCGATCCTGCACACATTGTGGAAGTGCACTGCCATCTCCACGAAAACAAAGCTCAAGATATTCAGCTCAAATGTGAAATCTGTGATGCTGTATGTCCAAGAAAGGGGGCGGGTCACCAAGTTAAATACAAATAAGATTTCGACTTTTTTCAACAGATGTCTTCGGCAGATTCTCAGACTGAGATGGTATGATAGAGTTGCAACACAGACCCATGGATAAAAACCGGACAGAAACCCATGATGACCAAGGTCAAGAAAAGAAAATTGCGATCGGTCGGGCATACCCTATGGAGGACACAGTCGAGTGTCACTAGACAAACACTTGAGTGGGACCCACAAGGAAAACGAAAAAGAGGACGCCCTAAACCGACCTGGAGACGAATTCTTCTTGAGGAACTGAAGAGTGCTCGACTATCCTTGGAGACCATAAAGAAAACAGCTAGAGACCGAGAAGAGTGGCAAACAACTGTTGAGGCCCTATGCTCCACAAGGAACAGAGAGGATTAAGTAAAGAGATATTGTAGAAGAAAAAGATAACAGACAAGCAACAATAAACTGATTGATGGTGATCTATCAAAACTTAAATAAGCGCATATGAGGGAATTAGAAGGATACAAAATGTATGAGCCGTATAAACTGAGATTGAAGGAAATTATAGAATAATTAATAACGATAACGAAATATTTGAATAGTTTCACTGACAATTGTTTACATAACAATTGATAAGGGACTATCACTAACCGTGACGTTGTCATAGAAACAAGTCGTCTTGATGTTATAATAGACATCAGTAGTGGTTTCCAAATAGAAGCCAAAAGCATTGAAAGAGAGCGGATATGTTTGCTTCAACAGGATTGATTGTCAGTGAGCTGAGGTGGATTAAAGGTTTGTTTTAGCTATGGCGCATGGTATGGTTGTTGAAGAGCGTAAGTGAGCACACGTAACAACTACTTCCACAATATCTTCTTCTTCTACAGCGTTCTCTGGTCATGTGCTTCTTCTTCTTCTTCTTCTTTGCGTTCGTTCTTTGCGACCAATTTTAATCACTCTTTGTGATATGTTTGATCTTTGCCAAGAACGTGTATACGTTGCACATTGGTTTGGGGTAGGCCCCTAAACGCATAGACTTCTACACGTTTAGGTAACATGCATCCGATTTTAGCCAAACCTCCTTAGTCGCCTCTTACGACATGCGTGGCAGGTAACAGTGGTTCTATTCTTGACACTCCAAATTTGGGCCCCGGTAACCACTCGGACGGGTCATGTGCTTAATTTACTGTGGATCACAAGTTGGGCAGCCGGCTTCAGGTCTGTCAGGTTTTCCCAAAAACTTAGTTTTTAGGTCAACTGCGTATGGCCACATGCTGCTTCTCAGCTCACACAGGAGAGGACAGTCTTGCAGAACATTCTCATGGAAGTTGAGGCAGCTACTGCTGTCCTCCAACGACTCTGTGAGACTCGAATACGCACTGATGTACAGACAATAACAGGATAAATACTTTTAGTACGAGGCTGGTGGTTGTGCCCGTTACTACTGTTCTCCATTGGCTTTCTCCATTGGTATGAGTGTATGTCGTTTATAAAGGTTTCCAACTTGTAGAGGGTCGTGTGAATCTACTTTCCTGGACATGCGGGTGTTCGCGGCAACGAGAGAGCGGACAGGCTAGCATCGAAAGCATCGATTTTTGGGTGATAAGAGGGACGTTGTTCGGTCTCTTGTTGACCGTCTTCGATAAAGAAATTAAAATCCATATTTAATCTATCTAGCCATTTATATTGTTTGGGGTTACCCATTGTACAAGAATCGCTTATGTGAGTTTACTCAGTTGGGAAAAGGGCGTTTCGGTGACGACCAAAGACCACTCTTCGAAGAACCATCCAACAAGAAAGAAAACTATTGGGATGTAAAACCATACAAGATCTCCCACTGCTAGCAAAGAACCGTATCACATGGAGATCTAAAACCCTCTGCCCTATGTGCATGGCCTTTGACCTCGAAAAGAATAAACCTAATTAACCCATTGTACAAGTAGAACTGGATGCCTGGGGATGGATTGTGAGGAGTGTGATTAACAAGCGAGACAACAGGAACCATCAGTATGCATACCCTTCAACATCTGTTGGGGAGACTGAGCATCAATGGGTCTGCCCGGGGTGCTAGTACGTCGATTTAGTAACTATTATAATATTTCTTCTAACTACCATTAATCATTACATAAGGCCTGAAACAATTTCTCCATACCGCTCTATCCTGTGCAACTCGCTCAATCTCATCCATGGAACTGAGACTAATATTTCTGCCTCTCTGGCAAAGTTTGTTTCAGGGTTCCTTAGGATGTCCTCTCTCTCTTGAACCTTTGCTTTCCACTTCAATGCCTGCTTTGATATTCGTTGATCATTTCTTCTCAAAGTGTGTCCAACATATCTCCATCGTCTCTTTCTTATAATAGGTTTTACTAGTGGTTGACAAGTCATTCCTCTGATTTCATCACTTATCCTGAATAGAAACTATTTCCCAAGTATTCAGAAAATCAATCAATCAATCATCAATCAAACCATTATATAATCAAGTATCGTAATCGATATTCTTTGATCTTTCTCTTTTTATCATAAATATTTTTTCACATTTTTACAAATCACATGGAATGACTAAACACTTCTTGAAACACATGACAATGCCCGCCTGTCCAGCGTGTTTGTAGGCGTTGACGATGGGTGACAAGTCCCCGTGAGTGCGGTTCAATTCCGCATGCATGATGGCAGAACAGCCATAGTTTCTCCAAATTCACGGTGTTTGTGGCACCGAACCGAAGTGTTACGATGCCCATGGCACTGAGCCGAAGAGCTGAAAGCTCGAGTGCTTCTGGATCGAAAAAAAAAAAAACAACATGACAACAGGTTTATACTGGCAGTGACTGCTTTGACGTAAATCACATACATACACTGACAACAGAAATCTAGCGTCAACTATATATCTTTAATCACGGAATAGATCACCTGGTCTAGACCCGGCTAGAATCGGCTGGTTTCTCTATAGGATAAGTTTTACTGGGTATTTCAAACTGACATTAAAACTTCCTGTACCAAATTGAATTTAAGTTATGTTTATTTTTTTTGGTGATTATATATATATATATATATGAAGGCTGTGTACAAGTGCATGGAGATGTGTAAGAATTAAATATCTAGGAGAAATAGTATATTTTTTAGTTGTAGTGGTGGTAGTGTAATAGCAACAACGCAGACGCAATATAATTAGTATTAGTAGCAGCAGCAAAGATGTAGTAGTAGTATGTAGTAGTAGTAAGTAGTAGTAGTAGTAGTAGTAGTAGTAGTAGTAGTATCATTAATAGTAAGGATAATGGTAGTAGTAACAGTAGTGGTAGAAGTAGTTGTAGTAAAGTAGTAGTAATAGTAGTAGTAACAGTAACAGTAGGAGTAGTAGTAACAGTAGTAGTTGTTGTAGCAGAGTAGTAGTAGTAGTAACAGTAGTAGTAGTAACAGTAGTAAGTGGTAGTAGTAGCAGTCGTAGTAGTAGCAATGGTGGTAGTGTCAGCAGTAGACGTTATAGTAGTGATGGTATTACGAGTAACAGCATCGTCCACAATAGCATTATTTGTAGTAGTAATAGTAGCAGTGCCAGATGTAGACTTAATAGTAGTCTTAGTAGTAGCAGCAGTAGTAGTTGTTGTAATAGTAGTAGATGTACTAGTAGTAGTAGTAGTAATAGTACTAGTAGTAATTTGAGTAAAAGTAGTAGTAGTAGTAGTAGTAGTAGTAGTAGTAAAAGTTGTAGTAGTAGTAGTGTACTGTCTTGTCTTTGTTTTAGTTTTGCTACTCTTGATTATTTGTAGCAAGTGTATGTAAGTAAAGTTAGTGGTGTACAGTAGTAGTATAGAAGAGTAGAGTAGTATAGTAGTAAAAGTAGTAGTAGTAGTAGTTAGTAGTAGCAGTAGCAGCTAGTAGTAGTGTAAAGTAGTATTAGTAGCGCTAGTAATAGTAGTAGTAAAAGTAGTAGTAGTAGTAGTAGTAGTAGTAAACGTAGCAGTAGCAGCAGTAGTAGTAGTAGTAGTAGTAGTAGTAATAGTAGTAGTAATAGTGGCAGTAATGGTAGTTTCAGCAGTAATAGTTGTAGCAATAGTTAATCAAGCAAGTATTCACGGTCTCCACATCAAAGCTTGGCTGCAGTAGCTCTCCAACAAGTTATATGTCTGGAACTCTCACGGTACATCAATGTTATATGTCTGGAACTCTCACGGTACATCAATGTTATATGTCTGGAACTCTCACGGTACATCAATGTTATATGTCTGGAACTCTCACGGTACATCAATGTTATCTGTCTGGAACTCTCACGGTACATCAATGTTATAGCAAACAAAAATAAGGACAAAACAAAACACGAGATAAGAAAGAAGTATCTTGTCTTTTATCAATTAACTGATTGATTGATTAACTGATTGATTGATTAACTGATTGATTGATTAACTGATTGATTGATTAACTGATTGATTGTTTGATTAACTGATTGTTTGATTAACTGATTGTTTGATTAACTGATTGTTTGATTAACTGATTGTTTGATTAACTGATTGATTGATAAACTGATTGATTGATTAACTGATTGATTGATTAACTGATTGATAAGCACATTATCATTGCACTTCGATGATTAACCATATGTCTTCTCTTCTTCTTCTTCACACTTTGCCTATAGGAGGCATAGATCCAAGGCCTTCCAAGCCCGCCTATCCGTTGCGATCTTTTCCAGATCTCTCCACTATCTTCCCATTTTCTTGCTATGTGTTCCTCCTTGCAGGGTCCTCCTTTTTCCTCGGTTGGCAAGCTATGAATTTCCTGGTTGTGGTTTCTGTAGCTATCTAGTAGTTTTTACGGAGTGGGGTAGCTAGCCCCAAGCCCTACCTCCTTAATCGCCTCTTACGATATGCGTGGGAGGAAACAGTGATTATATTCTTTAAACCCCTAATTTAGGCCTCGGTTTCCACTCCGGCGTAGGGGAACCATGTGTGTTTCGATCTTTTTCTCTATTCTAATAAATGTTGTCCAGGCAGCGGCTTTCCAGCCTGCACTTCACGATTTTGAACTGCCAAGGGTTCTTTTACGTGATCAAATTGAACACGGGGCCTACGTTTTATCATCCGTCTCCGATAGGACTAGGAACTCGATCTCACCTACACTGAGATCAGGAACCTCTGGACAAATATCCAGATGGCTCCACCAGGGAGCGAACCTGGTACCTTTGGCACGAGAGACGATCACCTTACCTCTACAATAAACTTCTACCAAATAACGCAAAGAAATTAACAAAACAAAAACAAGGACAGTAACTTGAATGTAATTTAAATATACTTACCAAATAGTACCATACACAGAAAGTACTTTCTAAGTCACTCACTGATTGAGTGATGTTTACAGCCCACATGCATTACCAGATGTCGCTGTACCATGGAAGAAGAAGATACAGAGAACACAGATTCCATAGATATCAAGAGTACATGTGGAGTGTACGTCGAGGGCATTTATATTGTGTCACGTGTTGGGAGGTGCGTGATTTACAGCTCAAATGTCATAGATAAGTACAGTACATGTGACACAAAAACCAGAAAGTTCGTCTCTCTTGTTGTTTGTCACCGCGAGCAAGCGACGTTAAACAGTTATTAAAG
The DNA here is from genome assembly GCA_020796225.1 of Arion vulgaris. Lineage (NCBI taxonomy): Eukaryota > Metazoa > Mollusca > Gastropoda > Stylommatophora > Arionidae > Arion > Arion vulgaris. The sequence goes on from CM036772.1 coordinate 12,466,924, forward strand.
CGAGTGCGTGTTTTCAACATTAACAAGGTTATTTTGTCGGGATGGGGAGCGGGGAGGATATCTGTGGCGTAGAGGTTAGGTGCTCGCCTCTAACTCCAAAGGTACTCGTTTCGCTCCTTCGTAGAGTCATCATGATATTTTTCCTGATTAACTGTAGGGGAGATCGAGCTCATGATCTTATCGGAGATGGACGATACAAAATAGGTCCCGTATTTAAGTTGACCACGTACCTTAAATACCACGACCACGTCCCCACGACCACGTCCCAGACCACGATTACGTAAAAGAACCTTTGACAATTCAAAAATCGAAAAGAACAGGCTGGAAATCTGCTGCCCTGGCAAAATTCGTTAAAATTTAAAAAAATAAAAATTCCTACAAAATATTTTCGCTATTTTCAAAATTACATCGGGGACCCTCGCCACTGCTACGGAGTCCGTTCACTACTGCTGATATATTCCTTGTAAGAAAGCGATCGGAGCACACATGTTTACCCACCGAAGTGCAATTATGTTGATCCCATCAATCAATCATTCAATGAATCAACATTTATGACATTGTCAACCCCGGTCAACCTTGGTTATCCTGGCATATCCTTTACAGGGCGTCGCTATCAACCACATTAAACGAGTCGTTGATTTTCTAGACACCACTTTCACGTTCAGTAGTTTGCAATTGCTTCCTAAACGGTGAGGTCTATTTTTACAGTTCTTATAAATCCACGGGAACAAATTTGCAGGCAGGTAGATAGATAGGTAGGTAGATAGGTAGGTAGATAGGTAGGTAGATAGGTTGGAGGTAGATAGGTGTAGATAGGCAGGTAGATGGTTGGTAGGTGTGATGGGGTAGATGGTGGTGGTGGTAATGGTAGATAGTGGGTAGGCAGTGGTCAGGTGTGGTAGTACAGTGGTAGGTGACGTGGTAGCAGTGGTGGTAGGGATGGGTGTGGAACGGGTGGGTGGTAGGTGGGTAGGCAGGCAGGTAGGCAGGTGGTAGGTGGTGGCAGGCAGGTGGCAGGCAGGTGGCAGGTAGGTGGTAGGTGGTGATGAGTAAGTGGTGGTGGCAGGCAGGTGGCGGCAGGTGGTAGGTAGGTAGGTGGTAGGCAGGCAGGCAGGCAGGCAGGTAGGCAGGCAGGTAGGCAGGTAGGTAGGCAGGTGGCATGCGGTAGGCAGGTGGGTAGGTGGTGGCAGCAGGTAGGCAGGCAGGTGAGGTAGGTAGGTAGATGATGGGTAGGTAGGTGGTGGTAGCAGGCAGGCAGGTGGCAGGCAGGTGGTGGTAGTGGTAGGTGGTAGGCAGGCAGGCAGGTAGAATGTAGGTGGTGCTGGCAGGTAGATGGAAGTGGTGGTGGTGGTAGGTGAGGTGGGTGGTAGGAGGTATGTGGGTAGGCAGGTAGGCAGGTAGATGGTAAGTAGGTAGGAGGTAGCTAGGTAGGTAGGTGGTAGGTAGATAGTTAGGTGGTAGGTAGGTAGGTAGTAGTTAGGTGGCAGGCAGGCAGGCAGGTAGGTAGGTAGGTAGGTAGGTAGCTAGGTAGCTAGGTAGGTAGGTAGGTAGGTAAGTAAAGGAACCCTTTCATACCTCGTGGTATATAGGTGAATACAGTGTTAGGCCTGTATTTTTGACCGTCGGCACACGATGGGTGATGTGGTCAGCATCACGCCGGCCGCCTTACTTTCCCAGAGCATGTCTGGTACCCAGTTGAGGCTGGGTCGACCTGAGTGAGGTAGGTGATAGTTAGGTAGGTAGGTGGGTAGGTTGGTAGGTAGGTAGGTAGGTAGGTAGGTAGGTAGGTAGGTAGGTAGGTGGTAGGTAGGTAGGTAGGTATGCAGGTAACTGACTGATGATGTGAGCATGGCGGCAGCAGAAGCGGAACATCTGGTCTATGAGATAAAGTACGACGGAACTGTTAGCGAAGCAAAGTTCTACTCAGGACAAGCTATTTGATGAGAGAGTTCACTCGAGTCGTTATACATCTAAATAGTTCTGCAGTCTGAATGTTTCGTCAAGCCCAGAAATAGAATGACCATTTATTATCAAATGGAGGCGATTCTTGAATTTTACATGCAACTTTAAGTGCACACGACCTAGGTAAGAAACAGAGTTCAACTTTCAACAGGTAAATCGTCTGTCCTAGAATGAAAGTAAACTGAAAATAAAACTTAACAAAACTAACAACTAAACTAATGATAACTTGTTGAATCTGGTTCACTTGTCGTGTTCGGTATTTTCTTAACGCGGTGTCTGGTTCAAAGTCAGACAATATTTATATTGTAAGCATTGGTCTGAAATTTTGTAATGCACTTAATATTAACTGTAAGGTATATAGAAAACTACAACATACATTACTTCACTTACCACCCGTGTGGTGCAGGGGCCCGTAGGGGAGGCAAAGAATAGTACCACTGCCACCTACAATGCACGTGGTAAGAGGCGACTGAGGTAGAACCTAGGAAAGCTACCCTAGTAAATAAAGAGCATCGAAGAAATCGGATGTGTTGTCCTACTTGTAGACGCATAACTGGCACAGCTATAAATCGCTCTAAGGCTCAGATCACATACAAATCACAAAGAGTGGTTTAACAAGTGGACGATATGGAGCGTTCGTCGAAGAAGAATTTCACTCGTGAAGATTTACTTTATAAAATTACATAGCGAAAATTATCGATTCATTGATTCTTCGTCTTCTTCAAAAGCTTCATACGATCACGTGCTAAATCATATCGATCACTCCTCTTTGTGATCTGTATGTGATATGAGCCAGCCTCTCTCTCTCGATCACCGCCCAGACCGATGTACGATATTTCCCCATAAATTCTATTCATGTAGAAATCTGATTCATGCAGCCTTAGCATTGGTGTGTTTTACGTCACATTTTCAGCACCATTTGGAGCTCTTGTGCTTATCTTTCGGCGGTGTATCCGGTTTCAGCCAGCGTTTACTCGGTTCGCTCTCCATTCTGTAGCCATTTGGTGCTTTTTACGGTGTGGGGTAGCTAGCCCCACGACCATCCTCCTCAGCCGCCTCTTACCACATGCATGGCAGGTAACAGTGGTTCTATTCTTTACACCCCAATTTGGGCCCCGGTAACCACTCGAACGGATTTGAGCATAAGAGCGATTGTAGGCTGTGTCAGCTATGCGCCTACAAGTAGACAAGCACATCCTATTTCTGTGAGGCATTTATTTACTAGGGTAGCTTCCTAGACCCCTACCTCAGTCGCATCTTACGACATGCTTTGCAGGTAGCAGTGTTACTATTCTTTGCTTCCCTTACGAATCCCGGCTACGGATCCGGCTACGGATCCGGCTACGGATCCGGCTACGGATCCCGGCTACGGATCCGGCTACGGATCCCGGCTACACACCGGCGATATGCAGAACAAAAAAAAAAAAAAGGAGGCGTTAGACGTGGATTCTAGACAGTTTTCCCATTTCTAACTTCCCACCATGTTCCAAGTTTCAAATGTCGCTACAGACAGCAATTGGTTTTGTTATGTTGCTAATGTCAGCGGTGTAGTTAATTCCTCTTGTCGCTATATAAAACACATGACACCAATTTGGACTGGAAGCGTCAAAGGCAATGTTAAATAAGTGGACTATGACCTTGGCTTATAGAATGTGGGAAAACAGTTCATATCCCAAGGTTGCTTTTATCTGTATGGCAACGAAAGTCATCTTCTTCTTCTTCTTTCTTTTTTTCTTTTCATTATCATCTTGTGCCTCACAACGTCAGGGTAAGAAGAAATTTATAGAACGAGTTTTTGTGTGTTGGATTAGTCTATTGTCTTTCCCCAGATGGATGATAGAATTGGTTGTCCACTCTTGTCGTTAAGAATAGGGGTGGGAGCTTTGATTTGCGTTCCAGGGCAATATGAGTCGCTCGTGTTGTGTTATATCCGTGTTTATTTAGAGTGGTATTGATATTGTCTATCCTTCTTGTTCTTGGTCTTCCTTTGACTCAGAAATACAAATGCCATCATTAAATGCACCCATTGACGACTTTTCAATGGAAGAAATTAAACAAGCCATCAGGAAACTGAAAAACAATAAAGCCAGCTGTAGCTGACGATATTTCAGGAGATATGCTAAAAGCAACTGACGAGGAATCAATGGGATTCCTACGTACCTTAATGAACGATGTTTGGCAGAATGAGACCCTTCCAAAAGATTGGAAAGACGGAGTGATATTCAAGCTCCCAAAAAAGGCGATTTGTCAAATTGCAACAACTGGCGCGGAATAACTCTGCTATCAACACCTGGCAAGCTATTCTGCAGTATTTTGATGGAGAGGCTGAAAAAGCCGTCGACGCAAGGCTAAGAGAAGAACAAGCTGGCTTTCGTCCACATCGTTCTTGTACCGATCATATCTTCACGCTGAGATCCATTATAGAAGAATCAATTGAATTCCAGTCACCACTAGTGATACATTTTATAGACTTTCAGAAAGCGTTTGATAGTCTTCATCGTTCTACTCTCTGGGAGATTCTTAAGACCTATGGCTTCCAGGAAAAGTACATCAATATTATAAAAGCCTTCTATTCTGAAGCATCCTGCTGTGTAAGAACAGATGCAGGAAACTCAGACTGGTTCACAGTCAATTCGGGTGTGAAGCAGGGCTGCGTTATGTCACCTATGCTTTTGGGATAGCTATAGACTGGATCATGCGCAAATGCACCCAAGATGATCAACTAGGCATCAAATGGCTTAATAACAGCAGACTATTTGATCTTGACTTTGCCGATGACGTGGCCATATTGAATTCAACTACACAAGCAACCCACAAACTAACGAGCAATCTTTGCACACTTGCAGAACAGGTTGGTCTCCAGATCAATTCTGCCAAGACCAAAATTATGGACCTCACAAACTCGACAGACAACATCGTAATAAATGGCCAAACACTGGAGAAAGTTTAACATTTTATATATTTGGGTAGTTTTTTTTTTTTTCTTTCGTCGCTTTCAACTCAAACGAAGTTTCATCTCTGAAACTGATTTTTGCGTGAAAATCCGTTTTCAATTTCTTACAATGGCAGCAGCGTGCACATTGTAAATTACTTACACTGGCAGCCGTGTGCTCAATGTACTCGTAATTAGTATTCCCTCGCCATACAGGCAGATTTTCTCCGACTTCAGAGGTACTCAAGTTATCGTCCTGAGTAAGACCAGGGGACTCGAACAAATGCCTGACAGTAGGTTCGAACCCGAGCTATGAGGCGTCTCACAGCTAGCAGGCAGAGCTACTATCAACTACTCTAGGCAGTCCCCTATTTGGGTAGTAAAGTGTCAAACAACGGAGATACGATGAAAGAAATAAACTCTCGTATTGCTATAGCAGCTAGTGCCTTCACTAAATTAACGAATATCTGGCAATCTCAAGACTTTAGTATATGCACAAAAGTTAAATTATTTAGGTCATGTGTGATTCCTGTACTGACCTACGGTTGTGAAAGTTGAAATCAACAAAGAAAATTGATAAGAAACTGGACAGCTTTGAGAATAAATGTCTACGAAAATTATTAAAAGTAAAATGGAGTGATTTCGTTTCTAACAACACAGTGAGAGATAGAACACACCAACAACCCATATCAAATATTATAAGGAAACGAAGGTGGAAATATTTAGGTCATGTTTTTAGATCAGACGAAAAGAGACTAAATCGACAAGTCCTTATGTGGTCACCAGTTGGGAAAAGAAAACGTGGAAGACCAAAGACCACTCTTCGAAGAACCATCCAACAAGAAAGTAAACTATTGGGATGTAAAACCATACAAGATCTGCAACTGCTAGCAAAGAACCGTATCACATGGAGATCTAAAACCTCTGCCCTATGTGCCGCCTTTGGCACGAAAGGAACAAACTAACTTTGACTCTAGTACCTGATCTTTTATTGTATGCTGTTATTGGTGGGCGGTTGTATTCGATTCTCATTAAATAGCTAAACCACTGCATTTGTTGTCTTTCGATGTATTCGTTGCATGAAGTTATGCTTACTCTGCTTCTGATGTCCTCATTTCCTATTCTATCTATCCTGGTGACCCACACTGCTTTCCTCAAGCATTTCATTTCACACGTGGTGAGCTTTCTTTAGCGTGTTTCGTAGCGCGTTAGACGACGGGTGACAAGCCCCTGTTAGTGTGGTTCAATTCCCCGGACTGGCAGAAAAGCCACAGGTTCTCCAGATTTACGGTATTCGTGACACCGAACCGAAGGGTTACAATTTCCATGGCACTGAGCCGAAGAGCTAAAAGCCTTATCGATTGGTGAAAAAAACAGTGTGTTGCTGTCAGAGACCAAGTTTGGCACTGATAAGGAAGTATTGGTAGAAGAATAATTTGATTAGTAAATTGTGTATTTCACTGTCTCTCTTATTTCGATGGTTCCTCTTTTAATTTCATTTGCTATAAGAAAAAACAAATGCCGTCCACGCAAAAGGTGGATCTCAGAAATAACAGAGGAGGTTTAAAATACTATTTATTAAGTGTCCACAATAGTCCATTCTAGAAAGCTCTTCTTGTCCTAACGCTGTAGGCGAAAAGCAAGTAGAGCCAGTCTCTGTTGGTGCCTTGTTTCCACTGTATCGGATCGGAGTAGCATTGCTCGTTGAGGCGCAGTCTCTGTTGGTGTCTTGTTTCCACTGTATCGGATCGGAGTAGCATTGCTCGTTGAGGCGCAGTCTCTGTTGGTGTCTTGTTTCCACTGTATCGGATCGGAGTAGCATTGCTCGTTGAGGCGCAGTCTCTGTTGGTAATCCGGTTATGTGGCCGAACCATTTAATGTGTTGTTTCTTGATGAAGTTCAGTATTGATGTTGAATCCTCTATTTTCATGATTTATAAGTGTTATTAGCATTCCTTTCTAAACGTGTTTTTTCTTGATACTTCTAGCATTTTGCGTAGACACTTCATTTCTGTCGTGACTAGTTATCATTTATCGTGTGATGTCAGCGTCCAGGTTTGGCACTGATAACGTAATGTCGAGAAAAATATTGTGTTCAACAATGCTTTTTTTATGTTCACATGTGACATACTTGCATTGTAAACCTTGTTCCATTTGTTGTATAACCTGATTTGATTTGTTGCATCCAAGATGGATCTCGTTAGTTGTTCTTCTATTTGTTAAAGCAATGCTTCCTAGATATGAAGTCTTTCTACTTCTTCTTTTGTCAGCACTGCTACCAGGTTGTTAACCCAGTGTCGTGGTTTTATGTATTTGTCTTGCGCTTCTCTGGTGACTTGTGTGATGGTTTTCTTAGCCCCCTGGCAGAATTCAACTTTGTCAGCACACTGTTACCGGGTTGTTAACCAAGTGTCGTGGTTTTATGTATTTGTCTTGCCCTTCTCTGGTGACTTGTGTGATGGTTTTCTTAGTCTCCTGGCAGAATTCAACTTTTGTCAGCACACTGTTACCGGGTTGTTAACCAAGTGTCGTGGTTTTATGTATTTATCTTGCGCTTCTCTTGTGACTTGTGTGATGGTTTTCTTAGTCCCTGGCAGAATTCAACTACGTTATCTATCCACCTTTTCCTCGGTCTTCCTGATATTCTGTTGTGGAAAGCTTCATATGCAGTTTGGTCTGTTTGCATAACCATGCTTGACCTTGCTTGAACTATATAGAGAAACAGAGAATGAAGTGGTTTGGCCGCTTAGTAAGAATGCAAAGTCTCTACCTTGTATTCATTGATATTTATTGATGAAGACATCAGGAAAAAAAGTGGGTACAACCAGAGCCAACTATAAACTACTGGGCCTTCGGGCTCAGGTAAGAATTGGGGGAAATCAGACCCCAACTACACCACGTGACCTCGCACTCCAGTATTGGTGTATATAGACGAATTCATTTTAAAACCAACACAAAATGCTAACTCGAAGTCATATTATGCAACAAGTTTAGTTTAACAATAAGGAATATCAATATTATAAATATTTTTCACCAATAAATAACCATAGACTCACCGAATTGAGTAAAATTGCAAAAAGCGTGCAGTGTTCTATCAAACATCTGTAATTTCCAGATCCCTTTTCTTATCTAGGTCAGGAAATACCCGACCAGTTGTCTGGCCTGTGCTAGAGCCTGGCTGTGGTACAACATCAGTACTGAACTTCACGAAGAAACAACAAATTAAATGGTTAAGCAACAAAAGCAGATTACCAACAGACGGTGCGCCTCAAATGCTACTCCGGTACAGTGGATACAAAGTAAAAGGTAATTCTCGCAAAAGGTGGACCTCAGAAAGGACAGAGGCAGTGAAGCGCACACCAAAATCTTATTTTAGAAACCTCTTCTTATCTTAACGCTATGGGACAAAACAAGATTCTTCTTCTGCGTTCTCACTAGATTGGGATTTCGGATTCTCAAATAAAAGCAGCCGCCTGGCTCAGATTATCATCCACGCCATACAGTTGTCTTGGACGCTGGTGTAAGCGAGCCACCTCTTTCTTCTCAGGTCTGAATATTAGGGCAGTTCTGTAGGATATGCTCTGTTGTCATACTCGCCTAAGCCATAGCGGCACAGGTCGTTGGAGAAGAAGAATGGAGACGAAAGTGATGTTAGTTATAAATATATAAAGCTTTAACGTACTGTGTTCAGTCTATGTTTTCTTCTGTATCCTTCGCTCTTAAGGAGGTATAGGCCCTCAACCAAGGCCTTTCAATCTCTCATATGCCTAGTTGTGGTTTTTGTAGCTGGGCGATTTTACAGGGTGGGGTAGCTAATCCTACGCCAAAACCTCCGCTTTCGCCGTATACAACATGTGGAAGTTAACAATGGTTCTATTCTTGAATCCGAATTTTGTCCCCGGTAACCATACGGGAATCAGATTTGTATTATCCGTCGTCTTTGACTCTTTATCGAACAGAAGAAATGTATAGGCGCATTCACTGAGATTCTTATCGTCTATGTTGCGATTAGATCTCATATCATACATGTACCCTTCTACCCATTCCAAGTAGCTCTCCTTCAATCCCTATTCATTTAGCCAGACGTTTGTCTGTTACCAAGGCCACCGCGAGTAATTGGGGTAGGGTCTTTGTCAGTGCCAACTCACTGATCCTGGTACCACGTTATATCCTTACATTACTGCGCCTGCAGCCCCTATCTATACTTTAGTTAGTTAATGTTCCCCTCGTATGGTTCCCGACGAAGCGAAGAATAGAACTACCCTCGCTGTCTACTGAGAGCGTCTCGAACAACATGAAATCAGTAGCTCCAGCAGCAGTCATAGAGATCTCATTAAAAAATTTAACTATGTGACTCATTCCGGATTCGAACCCAGAACTTTCAGAACGACTTGCAAACGTCTTAACCACTTCACCACACACACCTGTTTAAGTCTCTCTCTCTCTCTCTCGCGCAATCCCAAACCTGTTTAAGTCGAGACACGACTTTGCACCAGAAAGAGTCTTTTATTGGATATGTCAAATTGTTGGCCAAAATTTTTTTAAAACAATAAAATAAAAAATAAATTAATTGAAATTGGAGAATCAAGTAATTAGAACATACTTTTATTTAAGGTTTCCTCTCGAGTGGTTACGGGGTCCCAATTTGGGGTGTAAAGAATAGAACCACTGTTACCTGCCACGCATGTCGTAAGAGCTGATTAAGGAGGTTTGGCTGAAATCGGATGCACGTGTGCTAAACGTGTAGAAGTCTATGCGTTTAGGGGCCTACCAAACCAATGTGCAATGTATACAAGTTCTTGGTAAAGATCAAACATATCACAAAGAGTGATTAAAATTGGTCGTAAAGAACGAACGCAAAGAAGAAGAAGATTTAACGGTTTTCTTTCTAAATTATATGCTAATGATTGATTGAGTGATTGATTGATAGGACCATCATCATTGCACTTCAGGGAGTAACTATGTGTGCCCCGATCTCTTTCTTACAAGGAAGGTCTCAGCTGCATTACCCGAACACCGTAGCACCGGCGAAGGTCCCTAATGTAATTTTGAAGATGGTGAAAATATTTTTGTAGGAATTTTATTTTCAATATTTTCTAATGAATTTTGCTCCGTCAGCGGCTTTCCAGCCTGCTCTTGTCGATTTTGAACTGCCAATGGTTCTTTTACGTGCTCAAACTGAACATGGGAACTATCCTCTTTCGCGTTTTTAATATTTTTTAAATATTATATATTTAAAAAACGCGATAGATGAAATTAAGGGGAATTAACCGAGACAATACTTTTAAAGTTTAGACCAGAAAGAGTTAAGTTTCCTGAATTTTCCTGATCAAAATATTGTCTACAACTGAAGATAATAAGCACCGAAATATAAGGGACTATAACAAGAAGGGTATTATCATACCGACAAGGAAAGCGAAAGAGAAAAAGGCCTAGAAATACATGGAGAAGAGATGATTTGGAGACAAGAGATTAATAATATACAGAAAAAGCTGGAGGGAGCTGTAGGAGATAGCTAACGATAGGAAGACTTGGTATGAGTTGACTAAAGGTCCTATGCTACAATCGGGGTTAAGGCGACATGAGAGAGAGAAGAGCCAGAGAGAGAGAGAGAGAGAGAGAGGAGACAGAGAAAGAGAAGAGAGAGAGAGAAGATAGACAGAGAGAGAGAGAAGAGAGAGAGAGAGAGAGAGAGAGAGAGAAGAGAGAGAGAGAGAGAGAAGAGAGAGAGAGAGAGAGAGAGAGAGAGAGACAGAGAGAGAGAAAAAGAGAGAGAGACAGAGACAGACGAGAGAGAGAGAGAAGAGAGAGACAGACAGAGAGAGACAGAGAGACAGAGAGAGACAGAGAGAGAGAGACAGAGAGAGACAGAGAGAGAGACAGAGAAACAGAGAGACAGAGAGACACAGAGAGAGAGACAGAGAGAGACAGAGAGACAGAGAGACAGAGAGAGAGACAGAGAGAGACAGAGAGACAGAGAGAGAAGTGTGAGACAGAGAGACAGACGAGAGAGAGAGAGAGAGGAGAGAGAGAGAGAGAGAGAGAGAGAGAGAGAGAGAGAGAAAGGAATGTAAACAAAGTCTACTAAATCCCTTGACCTCGTCCATGTGTACCAGGGCCCACAAGGAAGCAAAGAATAGTACCACTGCAACCAACAAGACATGTCGTAATAAGCGTATGGTTTTGGGGCTTATGGAATCTACCCTAGTAAATAAAAAACGTCGCAAAAATCGGATGCGTTGGCCTACTTGTAGGCGCATAACTGGCACAACGTGCAATCGTTCCTAGACTCAGATCACATCGAGTGGTTAGCAAGGGGTTGATATGGTGCGTTTCATGAAGAAAGAACAAGAAACCCTTTGACACCAAAACGTGTTTGGTCCCTTTCAACAATCTGAAAGTGTCAGCGGCAGAATACTTTAGTCTGAACGATATTTTGGAATCTCAGAAAGCTTGATTGCATAATCTTAATTTGAATGATTGATGGATTGATTGATATGAGCGTTATCGTTGAGAAATATGAGACGTATAACAAATAAAATTATTAGTAATTATTATTTTATTCCTCTAAAAACTATATACTTTAGATAACGCCTGCGAGCAATTTGTCCATACCTTTCTATCCTGGGCAACTAGTTCAATAACTTGTAAAGAGCTGTGACATAATTTTTTTTCATTTATCTTTAAGGCTCGTTTCAGGGTCTTTCTTTTGCGCCTGTTCTTTCTTGAACCTTTTGTCTACCACTTCAATGCCTGGTTTGTTAGCTTTTGATAATTTCTGCTCAGAGTATGCACAAGGAATTTCAATTTTTTCCTTATTATAATACGTCTTAAAAAGTTAATTGCATATCATTTACAGGACTTTGCGAATCAAAGCCAGCTTTTTAACGCTGTTTGTGATTTTTCTAGTCATTAGTTCAGTAGTTTGCCATTGCTTTCTGAACGGGTGGTACCATCGTCCTTTTTGTAAAAATCCACGCGAAACAATTTGCAACCAAATTGTCCGCAGCGTGATTCGAACTCAGAACGTCGGGGTTAATAGACCGAGTCACTATCCCCTAAGCCACAGACGCCACCTACTACTTGTTACTAGTGGTCAATTATCGCTTTTCCTTATTACAATACTTGTTACTAGTGGTCAATTATCGCTTTTCCTTATTACAATACTTGTTACTAATGGTTGATCATCACTTTTCCTGAATGTGTCACACTTTAACAACAAAACAAAAACAAAACTCTTAAGACACTATCTAACAAAAGTCACAGCTTACGCCAATTAGTCTGTCCCGTTTGGTCATATACGACAGACTGCGCATTGAGTTGTTTCATTGTTAAATTAGTTCAACATTTACCTTAGCGCGGTCTGTTCATGAATCACGTCCTGTCACAACAGAGATCAAGTATCTACGCAAAATACTGGGAGTATCAAGAAGAGACCTGTTTAGAAATTAAGATATCAGGAACAAAGTGGCTACAACACCAGCGATGAACTTCATCAAGAAACAACAAATTAAATATTTCGACCACATAAGCATATTTCCTACAGACAGTTGCAATGTTACTCCGATACAGTGGATAAAAAGGAAAGAGCCATTCTCGAAAAAGGTGGACCACAGAGATAAAAGAGACGACGAAAAAACGCTGTTTATAAAGATCACATACAAACCCGTTCTATAAATCCAGTGGCGGCTCGTCATTAAGAGCCAGTTGGACTTTGTCCTACCAAAATTAATGTGTAACGTGTATTTATTAGTTAATAAATTAAAATATAACCTAACCCAAAACCATGATTTTTCTAAAAAATATTTGAGTCTGGCCCCACCAACAAAAAGGATCACGAGCCGCCACTGTATACATCTATTCTTATCCTGACGCTGTGAGACAAAAGAAGATTAGGGAAAGATAGAATGAATGAAACGCGTCCTCTCAGCTTGTGATAAATGTACATTTATATATCTATACCATAGATTCTCAAACTTTTTCAGCCCAGCGCCCACTTTGCACAACATATACTTTGTAACGCCCCCAGCGCCCACTTTGCGCAACATATACTTTGTAACGCCCCCCACCACCCACTTTGCACAACATATACTTTGTAACGCCCCCCACCACCCACTTTGCACAACATATACTTTGTAACGCCCCCCACCACCCACTTTGCACAACATATACTTTGTAACGCCCCCCACCACCCACTTTGCACAACATATACTTTGTAACGCCCCCTTCAAATTATGACAAATTGCTAACGCCCCCACCACATATATACATGCTCTATGTTCTCTCTGACATAGAAAATTGATTTATATTTCTGCCATACGTGATCAATTTTCAAATGATTATAAGCAAAAATAGAAAATTGATTTAAAAATGGATTGTGCAAGACAGGCATACGATGAATTTAAATGCAGAGTTCAAAGTTTAAATGATTGTCCAATCACAAAATCACAAAAATAATGTATTTTAAATAGTTATTATTAACTTCTTCTTCAAAGAGCCACCGACCCCTAATTGCCTAAACAACCCCCTCTACCCCCTAATTCTTCTGAACCCACTATCGCCCCTCTCCTAGAACGTTTTAGAGCCCTCTGGGTAGTGGTACCGCTCACTTTCAGAAACGCTGATCTACACAATTACAAGCCATTAGTAAAATATATTTAATAAATATGAAAGCTATATCTTAATCTGCACATACATCTGCAGAGTGAACAAGTGAACAAATATTAATTCGTCCATAGAGTTTTTGTTCACTTTGGTCATCATCATCATCAGCTGGCGATAGGCGATCATGGATTTCCATAAATCTCTGTCTCTGGTGTTTGCTATCATCTCAGATATTGACGCTCTACCGTGCCATGACATCAGGTTATCCAAAATTGTCTCTCTCTGTCTTCCTCTATCTCGTCTCCCCTCAATTTTACCAGTTGTTACAATGTGTTCTAAACCTCCCTTCTCATCACATGTCTGAAAAATGATGACTGCATCTTTCTTATATTGTTAATAGCTTTCTCTGTGTCTTGGCCTCATTCAACACCTCCACGTTAGTCATTTTAACAGCCCATGGGATTCTCATCATTCTTCTGTAAAACCACATCTCTGTGGCCCTCAGAGATTTTTCAATCTGTTTTCACTTTAGTTGTCTTCTTTTCCTTCTCTAATCCTGTTTTGTCTCACAGTGTCAGGATAAGAAGAGATTTCTAGAACTGAGTTTTTTTTGGTGCGCTTCATAAATAGTGTTTTTTACCAACTCTGTTATTTCTGAGGTCGACCTTGACCTTTTGCGTGACAGAATTCTGCATTATATCCATTGTATCGGAGTAGCATTTCTCTTTGATGTGCACTGTCTGTTGGTAATATGCTTATGTGGCCGAACCATTCAATTTGTTGTTTCTTGACGACGTTCAGTACTGATGTTGTACCCACTTTTTCCTAATGTCTTCATTTCTAAGCCGATCTCTTCTTGAAACTTCTAGCATAATGTCTAGGATTTTCATATCTGTCATGACTTTGGTATTGAATGCGTTAAAATAAAACACGAAGTAAAAGAAATTTATCAGTGGCAAGATTCATCATCATCAGATGCCGTGCCGGCTGAAGTAGACGATTGTGGATCTCCACAAATCTCTATCTTTGGTGTTTGCTATCAATTCAGATGTTGACGCTCTACTGTGCCATGAAGTCAGCCTATCCAAAATTTTCTCTCTCTGTCTTCCTCTCGTCTACTCTCGACTTTACCGGTTGTTACAATGTGTTCTAAACCTCCCTCGTCATCCCATGTCCGAAAAATGAAGACTGCTTCTTTCTTATATTTTAGCAGTCCATGGATTCTCATCATTCTTCTGTAAAACCACATCTCTGTGGTCTTCAGAGATGTTTCGATCTGTGTATTCATTGTCCATGACTCGCATCCGTATTTCAGTATTGGTTATCTGTAGCACTGAATAACTCCGTGGCAAGATTAAATAAATAAATAATCAACTTTGACCTAGCGGGAGCATTATATAAACAAAAGAATTGAATTAATTCAAAAGAATGGATATAACTTAAACATAATATGATATAAATAATATACAACATATTGTACAAATATATACATAATATACAAATATAAACAATATAACATAAACAAGACAAATTCAACAAAAGTGTGTTGTCAGATAATTCTGTGAGATTCATTCCAAAATTAACTCCGTACATAACTCTTGTCGTTATATCACCGTACATAACTCTTGTCGTTATATCACAACTTCTGTATTTACGTAGTTATTTCCCTTGCCTATTGCTTTGTCAAACAATGTCCCTTCAAGTCCCAGAACCCCCGAAAGCGCCCGTTACCGATTCGATCCCATAACGGCCGTTAACGACGGCTGTATATCTTTTTTAATGCATTTTTCCGTATGTTTCCTTGCGAATAAGACCGCTTAATTTAGTCAATATGTCACTACCGGTTATGGCTGCGCCCTGTGCTTTACAATAGTAGTTTCAGACTTGTGTGGTTTTCTTCTTCTATTGTCTGCATAACTAGTTTCGAGATGGAGCTAGATATGATTCAGATGATGGACAATGTTTTGACGAAATCGTTGGATGAATCAGATTTTGAGAGATATTTAATTTAAGATTTGCTTGAGGAAATGTGCGACACAATATAGTTCGTTTCAAAATTCATAAACACACTAATGTTTAATTTGAACAAAATCTACTGGATGGGTAACAGTAGTATTTTCAGGAATTCTTAATATACCTCACGTCTTTAGGAATTCATGTTTAACTAATTGGTAGATAGCTTGGTTGATGCACAGAAAGTTTTTTAATATAATTTTGCATAAGCACAACAAAATGATAATCAAAGAATTTACAGTAATACACAAAATGGCGGCGAATGTTTGCAAAGGCGTGTCCCTATTACATATTCTTACAAGCAATGTGACGTAGTGAGCAAAAGATACCTTCCACTTCTATCAATGAAAATAAATTGTGTGGGCATACGCCAATGACAATAGTTCCGATACAGTGTGAAATTATAAATTCCAGGGGATTCCCGATCGTCACTGGCGCTGTGAAGCGCGCAAATGCGTAATTATAAGAATACACGACTACTGTACTGTATATAAGTGCTATATATATATACCAAATCAACATCATATAACAAATAAGTAATATCTTATAGCATTAAATGTTTGAGATGTTTCTCGCGAATACATTTTCACAAAACCAAAATTTACAATCTCTCTCTCTCTCTCTCTCTCTCTCTCTCTCTCTGCCTTTTTAACCCAGATTGGGGCATAAGCCCTCAACCAACTCATGCCAAGTCTTCCTATCTCTAGCTATCTCCTGCAGCTCCCTCCAACTCTTCTTTATATTGTTGATCTCTACCTCCAAATCTCGTCTCCATGTATTTCTCGGCCTCCCCTTCTTTCGGTGTCCCTGCGGGTTCCAGGAAAGGATCATTCTTATTATATTCCTCTCATGTTTTCACAAAGTGTGTCCTATCCAGCGCCAGCGTCTTTATTTAACCTCTTGGTTCACTGGAATATGTCTTGTTCTCTCCATAAGTTCTTCATTTGTGACCCTATCATACCATCTCAGGCCCTCTATTCTGCACAGGCAGCAGTTGATGAATTTTTGCAATTTATGCGTTATTGTGTTAGTAGTTCTCCATGTTTCTGACCCATACAGCAGAACTGCTTTAATATTAGAGTAAAATATCTGAATTTTTGTTCAAGATTTGATTTATTTAGACTTCAAAATGTGCAGTCTGCTACTTGTAAAAATGTCACGCAGAACTGGTCTCAAGACAGTAACTTTATTCTTCGGGAAACCAACAAGTATTGATGCTTTCGATTCCGAAAATCTGTTCCGGCATACGACAGAGCAGTATGGACATTTGTATTGTAATGCACTTCCTCTGTCCTCCACAACTGAACACTTCTGAAGCCGGAGAAGGCACGGCATTTCTGTATTTCGGAGGACACTAATATATAGGAAAGCAGGTCTTCACGCAAAAATCAATCACAAACGTTATACTAAGCGCCCTGACTAAGCCTAAATTTATAGCAGGATAGATAACCCCCGTGTCTTAACGGCGAGGGTCACTAATGCAATTTAGAAGATAATAAAAATATTTTGGAGTTATTTTATTTTTTAATCTTTCTAATTATCTTTCTTATTATTGTTCCAGCATGCTCTCTATTTTGCCAGTGCAATGTTCCAGCATGCTCTCTATTTTGAACTGCCAAGAGTTATTTTAAGTACTCCAGGTGCAGTTTACCGTCCATCTCCGATAGAACTAGAAACTAGATCTCATCTATACTTAGAGAGCCTCTGTAGCGTAGTTGTTAGTGAACTCGCTTCGCAAGGCTGGTGGTCTGGGTTCAGCTCCCGCAATGCGCGGGAAATTTTTCCCGACCACAACGGCTCTCAGGTCGACCCAGCCTCAACTGGGTACCAGACATGCTCTGGGAAAGTAAAGGCGGCCGGCGTGATGCTGACCACATCACCCATCGTGTGCCGACGGTCAATGAAAACACTGTATTGACCTATATACTACGAGGTATGAAAGGGTTCCTTTACTTTTTTATACTTAGGTCAAGGAATGAATATCTCTGAATGAATATCTGGATCGCTCTACATGCTACGCTTTATCGTCCGTCTCTAATATGACTAGGAACTCGATCTCCCCTACATTAATTTCAGGGATTACTAGAAAAATATCCCTATAACGTGGGGAACGAACCGCGTACCTTTGAAGCGAGTAGCGAGAACCAAACCTCCACGCGACAGAGTTCCCGTTATATATATTTTTTTCAGCAATGTTATTTTAGCTTTCAACCTTACGCCACTCCTACTAATATTCGAATCAACTACCCCTCAATCACTTAATCCAGTCTTTTGTGTTTCTTCGCTGATGTCTTCAATAGCAACAACCACTCCCCCATTAAAAATCTCCACTAAACACAGTAGCACCTGTGGGGGAGGATTAGAAGCCAGAGGTGAGACAGAGAGCGATAATGAGTGTTCTGACTCGGCTGAGCTTTCTTTGAGTTGAATTGAACAAGTAGAAGCTTAAGAAAGGAAGTCTTCCCAATACAGTTGTGGACAAGAGAGCCCTGGGGTGTGGATTTTTACGCTTTTCCGCCCAGTTCCCTTTTATAAAGCTTCTTACGGTTGTTTGAAGGGGAAAAAACTCTATATAATAAGATTCAAAGGATTACTTCCTTATATATATTTTGATAAACTAAAAAAAAAAAAATTTAAGCCGATTGAAGAAGGAGTGGGGATGAAATCAAGTTTTGATACTTAAAAACAAATTATTTTTTTTAGAATTGTTGTACGCTCCAGACGGATGTACGTTCATTTTTAAAGACATGAATAGTGAAAGAATGATAATTAATAATGTGAAGACATAGTGATGAAGGTTTATAGAAGAATTTGACGGATTTAATGGACAGTCGAAAATTGGAAAATTAATTAGAATCCTTGAGTATGTAGACATGGGTGTACCATAGAGGATCGATCCTGTTCAGTTATATAATTATTTACAATATTTTTATTTTCTTCAATCCTGTTTTGCCTCCCAGCGTCAGGATAAGAAGAGATTTCTAGAACGAGCCCTTGTGTGTGCTTCATAAATAGTGTCTTTCGTCGCCTCTGTTATCTCTGAGGTCCACCTTTTGCTTGGCCGTCATTTTACTTTGTATCCATTGTATCGGAGCAACATCGTTCTTTTAGGTAATCTGCTTATGTGGGTCTGTTGGTAATCTGCTTATGTGGGTCTGTTGGTAATCTGCTTATGTAGGTTCTGTTGGTAATCTGCTTAGTCGTGGGTTTTGTTGGTAATCTGCTTATGTGGGTTTTGTTGGTAATCTGCTTTATGTGGGTCTGTTGGTAATCTGCTTATGTGGGTCTGTTGGTAATCTGCTTATGTGGGTCTGTTGGTAATCTGCTTATATCGTGGGTCTGTTGGTAATCTGCTTATGTCGGGTCTGTTGGGGTAATCTGCTTATGTGGCCGAAAATGTAATTTGTTGTTTCTTGATGAAGTTCAATACTGATGTTGTACCCACTATTTTCCTGATGTCTTCATTTCTCAACCGGTCTCTTCTTGATATACCCAGCATTCTGCGTAGACACTTCATCTCTGTCGTGACTAGTTTTATTCTATGATTTGATGTCAGCGTCCAAGTTTGGCAATGGTAACATAATGTGGGGAGAAAGATTGCATTGAATATTGTTCTTTTTGTGTTCATGGTGACAGGGGCAGAGAAATGATACTTTAGTTCCGACGGAGAATCATTCTTGTTCTATTTCCTCATCTATGATGAGTATTTTGATCATATATCTATATCCTATCAGTGGGCGTCAGTAGCTTAAGCGGTAGTGAGCTCGATCACAATCCAAGCGAACTTGGTCCAAATTCTGCCCGACAGTTTGGAAGCAAATGCAAATTTGTTAGCGGGGAATCTTACGAACGGTAAAACTATCTCACCGTTCAGGAAGCAGTGGCAATCTACTGAACGTGTAAGTGGTGATTAAAAATCGACAAATCCTTTACTGTGGTTACTGGCGATGTCCTGTAACGGATATGCAACGATTTTCATTTTCATCTATATCTATTCGTGTCTCGTTGGACACATACGAATTCCACAAGTCATTCTATTGTTTACATTCTGCCGCCTTTCTACTAATTGTTTCCATTGTCCGACCACAATCTTTCAACTCTCTTTACACAGTTCTTATCCATGTTTCATTTGAACGTCCAGGATTTATTTTCCCATCCGTTGTCCATCTGAGAGCTTTCTAGCTAATGTCCCTACTGGCACACTTCTTCTTCTTCTTAAACGATCTCTGGTCATGCGCTTAATTTTATGTGGTCCACAAACTGGGCGGTCAGCTTCAGGTCTGTCAGGTTTTCCCAAAGCTTAGTTTTCAGACTGGGTGTGGCCACATGTTGCTTCTCAGCTCACCCAGGAGAAGACAGTCTGCAGGATATGCTACGATGTCTGCTCCGCCTGCTGACACTGGCAGAGAGCTGTTTGACTTATTCGTAGTCTATGTAAGTGTTTGTTGAGTCTGCAGCGCCCGGTGCGTAGTCGGAATATAAGTTACATGACCAATTCTTCTCCACCTTCGCTTTTTAACGACTGTCTCCAGTGATTTACAGTTTATTCACTTTAGAAGATTGTCATTTATTATTTTATTTATATGACTGCCTAGAGAAAATAATTTTGTAGGGAATGGTGACTGGAAGAAGAATGAGAGTTAGACCGCAAGATGTCATTGACGATCTGAGAATGACTGCTGCTGACACCGGCCAACTTGCACAAACAGAGTTTTTCACGACTGCTGTCATGGGAGCCAAGTTCCGGAAGGGACACTCTACTTGATGATGATTTAAATTTTAAACCCGAATATTCTCAAGACTCGTCTAAAATATTTATTTTGAAATGTCTCTAGCGAGTGTATAATGTTTTGTTATAACTTGCCTTCTTTGCAATGCAACTACTCTATAATAACACTTTCAGCACACACTACTCTATAATAACACTCTCAGCACACTGCGCCTCTATTTATTTCAGTTTTTGGTTTTTAATGCTTAAAAGCTCACCTGCCCAGCGTGTTCGTAGCGCGTTGGACTACCAATGACTATCCCTCTGTGAGTGTGGGTTCAATTCCGCGGGCTTGCCGAAAAGCCACAGGTTCCCAGATTTACGGTGTTCGTGGCACCGAACCGAAGGGTTACGATGCCCATGGCACCGGGCCGAAGAGCTGAAAGCTCAAGTGCTTCTGGGTCGGAAAAAAAAACAACAACTTAAAAGATGGGATTATCTATGAACATGTCGGAGTGCTATGATGATAACGTATAACTGATAACTGATAACTGATCAAAGGACACTTACTGTGGCCCTATCAAGTATAGTACGTCATAACATCTGAGTCAATTTTTGCTTTATGGACTTTTGGACGGTAATTTATTTTTGGTTTTGTTTAGGATTATGTTGAGGTTGAAAGTTCAAAGAGGTTGAAGGTCTGAGAACGTTTGGGATCATCATCAATGAATCCCTTTCGGAACTTGGCTCCCATGACAACAGTCCTCTCTGTTCTGTGCAAGTTGACCCGCGTTAGCAGCAGTCATTCTCAGATCGTCAATGATATCTTGCACACATCGTCTTCTAGGTCTTCGTCTCATTCTTCTTCCAGGCATCATTCACTTCAAAACTATCTTTTCTAGGCCCTCATGCTGTTTGATGTGTCCGAAATATTTAACTTTTCTTGATTTTATGCTCTTTAATAGCCAACTATCTTTAATAACAAGCTGTTGCAAAACAGAAGCATTTGTTCTTTTCTCTGTCCATGATATTCTAAGTACTCTTCTGTAGCATTTGCTATTAATAGAGAACAGATAGAGATAGAATGATCTCCGTCGCCTTGCCAATGATCCATGTCTCGCAACCATATATTCATCATCAAGGTGCGTATCCTTTATAGGACGTTGCTCTCTTTGCAGCCCATCTGTGTCTCTAGCCAGTTAACAGACTTCGTTGATGGTCATATTCATGGTTTCTTTAATATCTTGTAGCCATCTTCTTCTTGGTCTGCCTCTGCGTCATGTGACCCTGCCCTTTAATATTGTTCTTTCCAGGCAATCATGACGCTTAATGTGACCAAAGTATCTAATTTTTCTGTATAGTGAGTTGTTTATCAGCCAATTCTCTTTCACACTTAGTTTTTTCAAGACATCAGTGTTCTTTAACCATATATTACCAAGGGAAAAACGCAGAAAATGTTTGGGATACACTGTTCTAAATCGTTTATTCTTCTGTTATGTTAGTGCAGAATGAGATGTCGGTAATCACAATCTCTGTCCCATTAATCCCGCGCAGCTGAAGTTACAGTCATCAATTTAATTATTCTGTACAGTCATTTGTACATATGTCATCATGTGACTCATTAACTTCTTCTTGCGTTCACATTTTTCACATAGGCGGTACCACAGTTCTATACCGCATAGGCGTTACTAAAATATTACACATCATAGGCGTTACTACAATGATACCATAAAGACCGGAAGTGGACGACCATCGGTCCGCAGACAGTTTCGATCCGCGACGAAGTTATATGTGGCCCGCACCAAATATTAGAAGTTTTACACATTCAGCCCATAAAATACTTTATTTTTACTTTTTATTTATTAAAGCAACAAAAAATCGCATTAACACCAACTTTTTTTTTAAACGAAATTTTCGGAACTGCTATTCTATTCGTCTCTTCTTTGCGTTCGTTCTTTACGACCAATTTTAATCACTCCTTGTGATATGTTTGATCTTTGTCAAGAACGTGTATACGTTACACATTGGTTTGGTAGGCCCCTAAACGCATAAAACTTCTACACGTTTAGGACACATGCATCCGATTTCAGCCAAATCTCCTTAGTCGCCTCTTACGACATGCGTGGCAGGTAACAGTGGTTCTATTCTTTACATCCCAAATTTGGGCCCCGGTAACCACTCAGGCGACTATTCAATTCAAATTTAGCGAAAGTACAATGTATGTGGCCTAGGGGTTAGTGACTCTGTCTATTAACCCCGACGTTCTGAGTTCGAATCACGCTGCGGACAGTTTGCTTGCAAATTGTTTCCGTTGATTTTAACAAAGGACGATGGCGCCACCCGTTCAGAAAGCAATGGCAAACTACTGAACGTATAAGTGGTGCCTAGAAAATCAACGACTTGTTTACTGTGGTTGATGGCTACGTCCTTTGGGATATGCCACGATTTTCATTTTCACAATGTATATCAAACACTTTGTTCGGGGCAATACCTTTGAATGTTAGTGACGACCGTGTGGTGCCGAGCCCACAAACGAAGCAAAGAATAGCCCCACTGCGACCTACAAGGCATGTCGTAAGAGGCGACTGATGTAGAATCTAGGAAAGTTACCCTAGTAAATAAAAAGCGTCGCAGAAATCGGATGTGCTGGCCTACTTGTAGGCGCATAACTGACACAACGTACAATAGCTCTTAAGCTCAGATCACATACAAATCACTAAGAGTGGTTAACAAGTGATCGATGTGGAGCATTTGAAGAAGAAGAAGAAAAATTAGGGTTATAGAAGAGTGCTCAGAATACCCATGGCAGGAAACAAGACGCATATGTCTATTTTACAGCTTAAAATTAAAGAAAAGTAGATGATAAAGATAGGGAAAAAATGAAATACTTTGACAGACAATGACGATATGATAAATAAAACGACATGAATCTAGGAAGATCATTTTTACGGGCATATTGTCGGACATACGTGAGAGGGGGAATAACAAGAAGACGGTTGATAAAAGATGTCACAGGCGAGTTGAGTAGGACTGAGGCAGACGTCAGACACTTCACACCTAACCTGAATGCATTTAGAGTTGCTTTCATGGAAGTCAAGTTTCAACCAGAACAGGCTATATGATAATAATATTGATCCAGAAAGTGCCCATTATGGTTCCGCCCCTGTTGTCAGAAATTGAACACAATCTGCCGAGGGATCTCGAGAATAAAAATCGAACATGTAACTCGATCCAGATTCTCTCTTTCTCGCGCGCGCGCGCGATCACCACCCAGACCAATGTACGAGATCTCCCCATTAATTCGATACATGTGGAAATCTGATTCGTGCAGCCTTAGCATTGGTGTGTTTCACGTCACATCTTCAGCACCATTTGGAACTCTGGTACATATCCTTCTGCTATGTGTCCGGTTTCAGCCAGTGTTTACTCGGTTCGCACTCCGTTCTGTAGCCATCTAGTGTTTTTTACGGTGTGGGTAACTAGCTCCACGTCCAACCACCTTATGACATGCGGGGCAGATAACAGTGGTTCTATTCTTTACACCCAAATTTGGGCCCTGGTAACCACTCGGGTAGGTCCAGATTCGAACCAACAACCTCCATAACTAGAGACAAAACGATTTAACCACTTCGACATAGAGTAGTTACGCCCCTCCCGATAATGATGATGCACCGTCAACTCTAATATTGGGCTAGACAATATAACAGACTGGAGAAACTCTGAACAAGTTTTGAGTTGGGGGTTGTTTTTTGTATATATGTTTGATAGAACACTGCAAACTTTTTGCAATTTTACTCAATTCTTTGCGCTCATGTTTATTTATTGATGAAAAATATTAATAATACTGATAGTCCTAATTGTTAAACTGAACTTGTTACATAATATAACCTTGATTTATCATGTTGTGTTGATTTTAAAATGAATTCATCTATATATAACTATACTGGAATGCCAGGTCACGCGGCGGTTGTGGTCTTGTTTCCTATAATTTTTATCTGAGCCCTCTGGCCGTATGGTTATGAAGGCTATGAATGATGATGATGATAGCCGCACGCACATAAGGAATAGCGTTAATTTGTTTCGTTATCTTTATTGTTTTGCAATTATCCTGGCATGAACGAATACATTAAAAACATGGAATGGAATCTCGTTCTTTCTATAGTATCAAAACAATAATATTATTTGAACCATATTGTCGGTGGTATTGTTAGGGCGCACATTCCTCACGTCAAATCATGTTATATATCACGTTGCTGTAGAAGTTCTGTATAGACATGTTAAGTCATTCTTATTAATCAGACATACCTCTAGTATTACCTCATCTACACCCCCGCCTGTTTGGTAGTGTGAGTCATGTGACATTCTTTCATGGTGACTGTATTTCATTTGTTTCTTACCTTTTTTGTATTTGTTTTGTAGTGTTATTATTAGTATGCATTTGAATGCAAATGTTACAGAAAAGTACTTAAAATATCATAGACAGAGAGAAGAACAAATGCTTATGTTCTGCAACAGCTTGATATTAAAGAGAGAGATAGCTATTAATTAAAGAAGATCAAATCAAGGAAAATTAAATATTTCGGAGACATCAAACGACATGAGTGTCTAGAAAAGATAATTTCGGAGGAAATGATGCATGGAAGAAGAAGAATGAGAGGAAGATCTAGAAGATGATGGGTGTAAGATGTTATTGATGATCTGAGAATGACTGCTGCTGACGCCGGCCAACTTGCATAAAACAGAGAGTTTTTCAGAACTGCTGTGATGGGAGACAAGTTCCGGAAAGGACAAGCTACTTGATGATAGTGCTATCGTGGTAATTCTCTTATTGTTATTCTAACATTTTGGATTCTATTGTTTATGTTTATATCGACAAAAGAAAACAAAACATACAACACAAATATTTAGTTATATATATGAGAGGCTGGTGGTCCGGGTTCAACTTCCGCAGTGTGCGTGAAATTTTTCCCGACCGCGACGGCTCTCAGGTCGACCCAGCCTCAACTGGGTACCAGACATGCTCTGGGAAAGTAAAGGCCGGTGTGAGGCTGACCACATCACCCGTCGTGTGCCGACGGTCAGTGAATAATATAGGCCTAACACTGTATTGCCCTATATACCACAAGGTATGAAAGGGTTCCTTTACTTTTTTACTTTACGAGGTAGTTTTCAAGGACTATGAAGCATGGTTATTGGTTACTGCGCTGATTTCACAGCACTCAGGCCATACCCATAGGTTCTCAGTCTCCCCCACAGACATCGAAGAGTATGCATACTGATGGTTCCTGTGTCTCCCTGGTTAAACACACTTCTCTTTCTGCACCTCAAGCATCCAGTTCTACTTGTACAACTTGTAATTTTAAACTCCCTAAATCGCTCTATTAATTCAACGTCAATTGTAGTGTCCTCGTGTGGATCATGGCTGTGAAGCATGGACATTTAACAAGGCAGTTTAAAAACATATATATGTTTTTAAATATAAGTGTTACAGAAGAGTGCACCTGTGAACTGAGATGATTGAAGAAAGCAGTAAATAAAACAAGAAGAGACCATGTGAAAAATGAGGAAATTAGAAGAACAATCGGAACAACACCTACTATTAGATTCATTGAAAAACAGAGACTTAAATGGTTTGGTCACTTGGTGAGAATGAGCCCGAATACACCAGTTGCAAGAGCGTACAACCCGATAATGGAAAAATCAAGCGAAAGTGGCAGACCAAGAAAAAGATGGGTTGGTGAAGTTACAGACATCTTAAAACTCTACAATACCACAGCATATCAAGCGACCGAGTGTACACTATCTCGGAAACCGATCATCGGTTAAACCTGCTACGCCTACCGGCATAAAAGCAGAGAAGGAAGAAAAGACGATAGATGAGTCCTCCATATATTGTGGAAAGAGAAAAAAAAACAAATGGATCTATCCAGAAAGAACTCAAAATTTATTTTTAAAAACTGGCTGATGCTACAAAATAAGAAAGAGAAAATTGAAGTATTCTGAACATATAAAGAAGCACGACAGATTGGAGAAGACCATCATGGAAGGAGACATCCCGGCAAAGAGAAGATGAGGAAGACCACGGAGAAGATGGAGTCAGGATGTAACTGATTATTTGAACATGACGGCTACAGAGGCGGGACATCTTACCTATGAGAGAAAAATTCTGAAGGACTGTTATGGTGACCAAGTTCTGCTCAGGACAAGCTAATTAATGATAATGTGGATGTATTGGTTTTTGTATTATAAACATATATTCCAACCAATTCCATCTCTTCTTTTTTAAGATGATACATTGTCTGCAATATCATTTTCGAAATATTGTCTCCATCCTTAAACTTGTTCTGTAGTTTTCCTGTTTGCAATAGTAGTTTTTCAATGTCTTAATTTTTTTTACATATCTTAACTTTATTTTTGATTACTGAACCAGCCCGAGTGATTACTGGGGCCCAAATTTGGGTGTTAAAATAGAACCACTGTTACCTGCCACGAATGTCGTAAGAGGTGATTAAGGAGGTTTGGTTGAAATCGGATGCATGTGTCTAAACGTGTGAAGTCTATGCGTACAAAACCAATGTGCAACGTATACACGTTCTTGGCAAAGATCAAACATATCACAAAGAGTGATTAAAATTGGTCGTAAAGAACGAACGCAAAGAAGAAGAAGATTACTGAACCGACGTCATATCACTCCGAACAGAGCTATATGTGCTCAGTCTCTCCCAATAGATGTTGAAGGGTATGCATACCGATGGTTCCCGTGGCTCATTGGTTAAACACACTCCTCACTATGCACCGTTGGCGTCCAGCTCTACGAGTACAACGGGTAACACCAAACTCTTTAAATCGCTGGATACATTCAACATATATTTTATCGTCATTATCCAACAAACAGTCGTTAAGAGACCTAAGGCCCGTCTGCCCAGCGTGTTCGTAGCGTGTTGGACTACGGGTGACTATCCCTCTGTGTGTACGGGTTCTTTTTTTTTTTTTTCGCTTTCAACTCAGACGAAGTTTCATCTCTGAAACTGATTTTGCGTGAAAATCCGTTTTTCCAATTTCTTACAATGGCAGCAGCGTGCACATTGTAAATTACTTTACACTGGCAGCCGTGTGCTCAATGTACTCGTAATTAGTATTCCCTCGCCATACAGGAGATTTTCTCCGACTTCAGAGGTACTCACGTTATCGTCCTGAGTAAGACCAGGGACTCGAACAAATGCCGGACGGTAGGTTCGAACCCGAGCTATGAGGCGTCTCACAGCTAGTAGGCCGAGCTACTATCAACTACTCTAGGCAGTCCCCCGTGTACGGGTTCAATTCCGCGGGATGGCAGAAAAAGCCACAGATTCCCCAGATTTACGGTGTTCGTGGCACCGAACCGAAGGGTTACGATGTCTATGGCACCGAGCCGAAGGGTTACGATGTCCATGGCACCGAGCTGAAGAGCTGAAAAGCTCAAGTGCTTCTGGATCGGAAAAAAAAAGACCTAAGAAGATCTCCTTATCCATCTTCAACTCTCCGAAAATCAAGGCTGTTGATACAAGCCTGTCCACCCTCTCATTGCCAAAATCACCCGCATGAGAAGTAAAGGCGATCGACGTGATGTTGACCACTTCACCCATCGTGTGCCGACGGTCGATGAAAAATTCGCACCTAACACTGTATTACTCAATACACCTGGAGATATACAAAGGGCTCATTCCCCCAAAAATTGTTTAGTGCAGGGCACTCTGAAATCGTAGCCATACTAACAAATCTTTCTGCTCTCTCCTTACCCCTGACTCCGGCGTGTACAGTAACAAATCTTTCTGCTCTCTCCTTACCCCTGACTCCGGCGTGCACAGTAACAAATCTTTCTGCTCTCTCCTTACCCCTGACTCCGGCGTGCACAGTAACAAATCTTTCTGCTCTCTCCTTACCCCTGACTCCGGCGTGCACAGTAACAAATCTTTCTGCTCTCTCCTTACCCCTGACTCCGGCGTGTACAGTAACAAATCTTTCTGCTCTCTCCTTACCCCTGACTCCGGCGTGCACAGTAACAAATCTTTCTGCTCTCTCCTTACCCCTGACTCCGGCGTGTACAGTAACAAATCTTTCTGCTCTCTCCTTACCCCTGACTCCGGCGTGCACAGTAACAAATCTTTCTGCTCTCTCCTTACCCCTGACTCCGGCGTGCACAGTAACAAATCTTTCTGCTCTCTCCTTACCCCTGACTCCGGCGTGCACAGTAACAAATCTTTCTGCTCTCTCCTTACCCCTGACTCCGGCGTGTACAGTAACAAATCTTTCTGCTCTCTCCTTACCCCTGACTCCGGCGTGTACAGTAACAAATCTTTCTGCTCTCTCCTTACCCCTGACTCCGGCGTGTACAGTAACAAATCTTTCTGCTCTCTCCTTACCCCTGACTCCGGCGTGAACAGTAACAAATCTTTCTGCTCTCTCCTTACCCCTGACTCCGGCGTGCACAGTAACAAATCTTTCTGCTCTCTCCTTACCCCTGACTCCGGCGTGTACAGTAACAAATCTTTCTGCTCTCTCCTTACCCCTGACTCCGGCGTGCACAGTAACAAATCTTTCTGCTCTCTCCTTACCCCTGACTCCGGCGTGAACAGTAACAAATCTTTCTGCTCTCTCCTTACCCCTGACTCCGGCGTGCACAGTAACAAATCTTTCTGCTCTCTCCTTACCCCTGACTCCGGCGTGTACAGTAACAAATCTTTCTGCTCTCTCCTTACCCCTGACTCCGGCGTGAACAGTAACAAATCTTTCTGCTCTCTCCTTACCCCTGACTCCGGCGTGTACAGTAACAAATCTTTCTGCTCTCTCCTTACCCCTGACTCCGGCGTGCACAGTAACAAATCTTTCTGCTCTCACCTTACCCTGACTCGGCGTGCACAGTAACAAATCTTTCTGCTCTCTCCTTACCCCTGACTCCGGCGTGAACAGTAACAAATCTTTCTGCTCTCTCCTTACCCCTGACTCCGGCGTGCACAGTAACAAATCTTTCTGCTCTCTCCTTACCCCTGACTCCGGCGTGCACAGTAACAAAAATGAAGGGAATTACTCTGATCCCGGTTCATGCCAGTATTTCATTCCATCGATATCTCACCATTCCTGTTTCAACTATTCGAATCATACTCAGAGGGTCACTGAGTATGAGTATTATGTGTTATATTCTGATACACCCGCGTGCCTAGCGTGTTCGTAGCGCGTTGGACTACGGGTGACTAGTCCTCTGTAAGTGCGGGTTCAACTCCGCGGACTGGCAGAAAAGCTACAGGTTCCCCAGATTTACGGTGTTCGTGGCACCGAGCCGAAGGGTTACGATGTCCGTGACACCGAGCCGAAGAGCTTTCAGCTCAAGTGCTTCTGGATCGGGAAAAAAAATATTCTGATACATTTTAGCTCCACCGCCATCTTCCG
This sequence comes from Arion vulgaris, assembly GCA_020796225.1. Lineage (NCBI taxonomy): Eukaryota > Metazoa > Mollusca > Gastropoda > Stylommatophora > Arionidae > Arion > Arion vulgaris. The sequence continues at coordinate 12,496,568 of CM036772.1, forward strand.
CCTTCCATCCATGCTGGGGGTCGTGTTGAGTCGCATGGTTGCACCCCCTCCCTCCACCACCCTTCATACATCAACCCGGATATGCATTGTTCATTGTATGCCGTTAGAGTCCGTATGTTACCGATGCTCGCAAGGGGAGTAAATAATAGTAACACTACTACCTACAAGGCATGTCGTAAGAGGCGACTGAGGTAGGGGCCTAATGAAGCTACCCTAGTAAATAAAAAGCGTCGCAGAAATCGGATGTGCTTGCCTACTTGTAAGCGCATAACTGGCACAACGTACAGTAGCTTTTAGGCTCAGATCACATATAGACCACAAAGAGTGGTTTAACAAGTGGTAAATATCTAGCGTTCAAAGTTTGCTGTTGGTCATTTTTTTTAAACCAGCTTATCACCGAATTCATTAATAGACCATATGGTATTAACGCGTACTCTAGTTTACTCATTTACAAGACAAGTAGCAAACTTTGCGGGACAGAACGACGGTTGATAAGGACAATAACATCGTACGTACACATCGACAACATCTCATTCAGCTCTGGTTGCCAAAACTTCACTTAACACTTCACTTAAAAGTTGACCTTGTCATAGGGGTCAAAGCTAAGCCATTTTATTGGTCCACTAGCAAAGGAGCCTTTAACAGCATTTCATTGTTTATTTATTTTTTATTTGAATGAAAAGCGGTGTCTGGACAAATTGTGTCACCTATAGCAGTGTTGTCATGGGCGAAACCTCCCTTCAAGAGGTAGAGTCATACACATACTTCGCCCGTGTGGTGCCGTGGCCCGCAAGGGAAGCAAGAATAGTACCACTGCGACCTACAAGGCATGTCGTAAGAGGCGACTGATGTAGGCCCTAGGGATGCTACCATCATAAATAAAAAGCAGCGCAGAGATTGGATGTGCTGGCCTACTTGTAGGCGCATAACTGGCACAGCGTACAATCGCTCTTAGGCTCAGATCACAAACAAATCACACAGCGTGATTGACAAGTGGTCGATATGGAGCGTTCGAAGAAGAAGATACACATACTTGGGAAGCTTGTTCTTCTAACGCTCCATATCGACCACTTGTTAATGACTGTGATTTGTATGTGATCCGAGCCTAAGAGCGAATGTGCGTTGTGCCAGTTATGCGCCTACAAATAGGCCAGCACATCCGATTTCTGCGGCGCTTTTTATTTACCAGGGTAGCTTCCCTAGGCCCCTACTAGAGTCGCCTCTTACGACATGCCTTGTAGGTCGCAATGTTAATATTCTTTGCTCCCTTTGAGAGACCCGGCAACACAGGGGTGACTTGGACAACAACGTTGCCAGAAGGAGGAACAGATAGAGATGTGTCAGAATAAGAATGTGTAGACCATAGGATAGGAAAGGCCTGTTACTTCATATTTCTGAACGCTAGTGAGCAGGAGCACGAAAAGACCAAGAAAACGATGGTTAGATGGCATAGCGGAATCCTGTCAAAGAGCAAAAATAACAATCACCCAACCCACCAGAAAAGCGTAAGACAAAAAGAAACTACGACACTGGGCAACAACCCGGTAGCAGTGTGACGACAAAAGAAACCGAAAGAAGAAGTGTGTAAGGGGTAGGAGGGCCAATACCTTTCCTCACATATGAAATTTTGCGTGTGGGATTGAACCCACGACACTCTTGAGTCCGAGTAGATGAGCGAACGCTTAGCCTTGCTTTTCTAACACGCACGGAACTCTCAAAACGGTAGACTCGGGCAAGATCATCATCAAGGTGCGTATCCTTTATAGAACGTTGCTCTCTTTGCAGCACATCTGAAATTAACTCTGGCTCTAGCCAGTTCACCCATTTCGCCGATGGTCATATTCATGGTTTCTTTAATATCTTGTAGCCATCTTCTTCTTGGTCTGCCTCTGCGTCCTGGGACCTGGCCTTCCAATATTGATCTCTCCAGGCCATCGTGACGCTTGATGTGACCAAAGTATCTAATTTTTCTGTATAGCTCGTATATTATTTATCAGCCAATTGTCTTTAACATTCAGTTCTTTCAGGACATCAGTGTTCTTCCTTTTTCTGTCCATGATATCTGTAAGATCTTTCTGTAGCATTTCGTTTTGAAGGACTGGGTTTTCGTTCTTGTTGTTTGTGTAATGGTACATGATTCACAACCATAAGTAGCCACTGGAAAAATTCATATTTCAATATTTGTAATTTTAATATTTTGCTGGTGATGATTGGCTACCAAATGGAAAAGACAGGTTGTCGCTGAATTGAATTTATGTCCTATTTTCCATTGCAGGTGTATATACAAATTCAGCTGCAGTTTCCTTAACTATTAACCGATTTTTTATGAGTAAAATACAATTTTATAGGTAATAAATTTTCTTAAAATAGATTTTAAAGAAATACGCAGAGGCGCTCCCAGCGGCTCATGGGAGCCAGCTAGAGATAACTAGCGCTCTCATGTTACCATGATTTTCACTTAGTTTGATGTATGGGGTATTTCTTTATATGCTCATCAGTGTCAACTTTTTCTTTACACAATTATGCATAAAAGCATCGGCTTTTCGTCCGCGACTGCTATTACTCCAGCATGAAAGTGACATATTGATTCATTGACTGATAGTACCATCACGTGTGCCCCGATCTCTTTCTTAAACATGAGGAAATCAGCGGCAGCGCACGACCTACGTAGCACCTGCGAGGATCTTCGATATAATTTAGAAGATCGTGAAAATTTTTCAGCAATTTCAATTTTTAATCTTTTTAATGAATGTCTCCGGGCAGCGACTTTACAGCCTGTCTTGACGATTTTGAATTAGCAACATTTGTTTGAAGTTTTAAGTTCCAACTTGAACATGGGACCTGCATTTTATCATCAGTCTCCGATATGACTAGGAACTCGATCTCACCTGCAATGAGATCAAGGATTTCTAGAAAAATTGGCTTCCACGAGGAAGCGAACCGAATACATTCTGAACAAGAAGCGAGCACCGATTCTCTACGCCACAGAGCCCCTACCCTGGTTGGAGGAGGAAGGGGGACAGTTATCCTTTCTGACAACTTTAGTGACTCTGTGGCGCAGAGGTTAGATGCTCGCCTCTTGTTCCACAGATACTCGGTGCTACCTGAGGAGCCATCTGGATATTTTCCAGAGATCTCTGATCTCAGTGTAGGTGAGATCAAGTTCCTAGCCCTTTCGGAGACGGACAATAAAGCTAGCCCCAGTGTTCAAGTTGAGCACGCAAAAGAACCATTGTCAGCTCAAAATCGAGAAGAGCAGGCTGGAAAGCAGCTGACTATGCAAAGTTTATTAGATACAAAAATAAAACTCCTACAAATTATTTTTAACCCTTTTCTGAATTATATCGGGGACCCTCGACGGTGCTACATAGTTCGAGTACTGTCGATGAGATCTTCTTTTTACGAAAGAGATCGAAGCACACATTATTACTCACCGAAGTGTAATCTACGGCCTTATCGATCAATCAATGAATCAATCAATAAACATGTGGATCTGTCAACATGCTATCCATTCTACCTATTCAAAATTTTAAATTTTAAATCACCGATAGGGAAATTTTAAAGTGAAGCTAGTCTTAGATCTACACCGCATGTCAATCACTGTAGAAGCCCATAATGTTACTGGGTCATAGAACGCAGGTGTGCACTATCTATTCCTCATACAAGGCCAGGCCATGTTTAATAATCGGTTTACGATGCTCGTGTGTATAGGATGACTACGGGAATGGATTTCAATGAAGAGTATACTATAGTAAAGCATTCATCGACACAAGCTTATCGAGGGTAAAAAAAAGTGCACATTGAGTGGTAAACAGTGGCGTATACTGTGTTAGGGTCGCACCGAATGTCTAAGTGAAACTCAAATGTGTTTTTAATAGTACTAACGACACCCGTGTGGAGCGAAGCAAAGGGAACGCAAGAGAGAGAGAGAATAGTACCACTGCGACCTACAAGGCATGTCGTAAGAGGCCACTGATGTAGGAACTAGGAAGCTACCTAGTAAATAAAGGGTCGCAGAAATCGGATATGCTTTCCTACTTCTAGGCGCATGACTGACACAACACTCAATCGCCCTTAGGCTCAGATCACTTATGTTGTTTAACAAGTAGTCGATAGGAAGCGTTCTAAGAAAAAGAATTGTACTAAAGGGTCTAACGATAACGTTGACTTCATTGTACAGCTTCTTCTTCTTCGAATGCTCCATATTGACCACTTGTTAAACTACTTTTTATGATTTGTATGTGATCTGAGCGTAAGAGCAATTGCACATTGTGCCAGTTATTCGCCTACAAGTAGGCCAGCACATCAAATTTCTGCGCTGCTTTTTATTTATGATGATAGCATCTCTAGGACCCACATCATTCGCCTCTTACGACATGCATTCTAGGTTGCAGTGGTACTATTCTTTGCTTCTCTCGCGGGCTCCGGTACCACACGAGTGAAAGACACCAGGCAGCCAGACACTAGGTAGATGTGTGACGACAAAAGAAGAAGAAGAATCCAGCTTGATTTAACAACATCTTGAGTATTGAAAGTACTAACGGCTCTAAAGACGAAAGACTGGCTTCATGGCACTGTGTTTCCCAATATGTCTCCATCCCTTCCCTATAAAATGACACTCTACCTGTCGAGAGTATTGCACAAAGCACGAACTCTGTAGCACCGGCAATCAAACTTCAGAATCTGAAATGAATGTAAATCGTAGCATATCCTTTACAAGACGTCACCGTCAATCACAATAAACGAGTCGCTGATTTTCTAGACACCACTTGTACGTTCAGTAGTTTGCCATTACTTTCTGAACGGGGAAGTCTGTTTTTACCGTTAGTAAAGCTCCATGGAACTGCAAGTTATATAGTATTAAAACTAAATTACGAATTTTCAATTCAAATGTTGCATCAATCCTAACATATGCCAGCGAGAGTTGGAAAATGACTAAAGATATAGAAAGCAAGTTGAATGCATTTGAAAAATAGATGTCTGCGAAAAATAATGAACATAAAATGGAACGAATTCAGAAGAAGTGATGAAATCAGAGAAATGTCTGGTCAACCACTAGTGAGAATTGTTATAAGAAAGAGAAGATAGAGATATGTTGGGCACACCTTGAGGAGAAATAATCAACGAATATCAAAGCAGGCATTGAAGTGGGATGCAAATGGTTCAAGACAGAGAGGTCGACCTAAAGAGACCCTGAAACGAACATTGCTGAGAGAGGCAGAAAATATCGGTCTCAGTTCCATGTAGGAGATTGAGTGAGTTGCCCAGGATAGAGCGGTATGGAGAAATTACTTGCAGGCCCTATGTAACGTATAACGGTACGAGAGGAATTATTATTATTATTAAGACTCCATGGAAACAAATTTACTTCCAAACTGCCCACCGCGGGGTTTGAACCGGGTACGTTTGGGTTGTGATCGAGCTCACTACAGCTTAAGCTACAGACAACGTCTTAATTACAAATTTATCCATCCATCCATCTATCCATCCATCCATCTATCCATCCATCTATCCATCTATCCATCTATCCATCCATCCATCTATCCATCTATCCATCCATCCATTAATCCATCAATGCATTCATTCATCCATCCATTAATCCATCAATCCATTCATCCATCCATTCATCAATCCATCCATCTATCCCTCCATCCATTCATCTATCCAATCCATCTATCCATCCATCCATCAATCCATCCATCCATCTATCCATCCATTCATCCATCCATTTATCAATCCATCTAACTATCCATCCATCAATTCATCCATCCATCAATCTATTCATCCATCCGTTCATCAATCCATCCATCCATCCATTCATCCATCCATTCATCTATCCATTCATCCATCCATCCATTCATCTATCCAATCCATCTATCCATTCATCCATCCATCCATTCATCTATCCAATCCATCTATCCATTCATCCATCCACCCATTCATCAATTCATCTATCCATCCATTCATCCATTCATCCATTCATCAATCCATCCATCCATTCATCAATCCGTCCATCCATCTATCCATCCATCCATTCATCAATCCATCCATCCATCTATCCATCCATCTATCCAACTATCCATCCATCTATCCAACCATTCATTAATCCATTCATCTATCCATCCATTCATTAATCCATCCATCTATCCATCCATTCATCACTCCATTCATCCATCCATTCATCAATCCATCCATCTATCCAATCCATTTATCCATCCATCCATCCATTCATCAATCCATCCATCTATCCATCCATCTTTCCATCCATCTATCCATCCATCTTTCCATCCATCCATCCATCTATCCATCCATCCATCCATCATCCATCCATCCATCCATCCATCATCCATCATCATCTTATCCATCCATCCATCTATATATCATCTATCTATTCTCTATTCCTGTTTTGCCTTTCAGCGTCAGGTCGAAAAGGAGACACCTGGAGCGAGCCTCTCTATGCACCTTGTCTTTCTTTCTCTCCTCCAATCCTGATTTACCTAACAGCTTCAGGGTAAGAAGAGATTTATAGAGCGGGCTTTTGTGTTTGCTTCATAGATAGTGTCTTTCGCCGCCTCTGTTATCTCTGAGGTCCACCTTTTGCGTGGCCGGCCTTTTGCTTTGTATTCACTGTATCGGAGCAACATTGCTCTCTGTGGCTCACTGTATCGGAGCAACATTGCTCTCTGTGGCTCACTGTATCGGAGCAACATTGCTCTCTGTCCTGGTTGCATGGAGAAACTACCCCTACGATTGTTGATGGAGCTACGGAGTTATGCTTTGTGCAATACTCTTGGCAGGTTGAGTGCCATTTCTTCGGAGAAGGACCGAGCCATATGGGGTTTGTTTGTTTGTTTGTTTGTTTTCCCCGATTCAGAAGCACTTTAGCTCACAGCTCTTTGGCTCGGTGCCATGGACATTGTAACCCTTCGGTTCGGTGCCATGGCCATTGTAACCCTTCGGTTCGGTGCCATGGACATTGTAACCCTTCGGTTCGGTGCCATGAGCACCGCAAATCTGGAGAACCTGTGGCTTTTCTGCCATCCCGCAGAATTAACCCCCATTCACAGAGGGCTTATCACTCGTCGTCCAACGCGCTACGAACACGTTGGGCAGGCGGGCAAGCCATATGGGGTAAATCCTGGTGCAATGAAGTAAATCCTTCGGATTTAAACTGTTTTCCTGATGTTTTCATTTCTAAACCGGCCTTTTCTTGTTAGCCCCAGCATTCTTCGTAGACACTTCATCTCTGTTGTAACTAATTATTAAGAATCTGCAGAAGTTATTAAAGGAGTACAAAATGAATTAACAACAATCTAGGTTAGTTTCACTCTAACCTGGCAGGCCGGCAAACAAGCCGGGACTGACTGAAATCTTTCACTAATAACTAGCCTAACATGCCGCTCCAATCACTAGAAATGTCATCGTGTAGTAGTAAGCCTAGAACTGGGATCTAGTCTGAAACTTATATTGACACACCAAGACGATGATTCAAAGGCAGAACACTGCTACATACTGTTGACGAGATGTCACGATTAACACATTTCTCTTCGCTAATTTTAATCTCCTTTCCGATGGTGTCGAAAGAGAAGATGATAAAACTTAGCTTTCTCTAATAGATTGATTGAGTGATTGGTTGAGTGATTGATTGACTGATTGATTGACTGATAAATTGATTGATTGATTGACTGATAAATTGACTGATTGATTGACTGATAAATTGACTGATTGATTGACTGATAAATTGACTGATTGATTGACTGATAAATTGACTGATTGATTGACTCATAAATTGACAGATTGATTGACTGATTGATTGACTGATAGATTGACAGATTGATTGACTGATTGATTGACTGATTGATTGACTGATAAATTGACTGATTGATTGACTGATAAATTGACTGATTGATTGACTGATAAATTGACTGATTGATTGACTGATAAATTGATGATTGATTGATGATAAATTGACTGATTGATTGACTCATAAATTGACAGATTGATTGACTGATTGATTGACTGATAGATTGACAGATTGATTGATATTGATTGACTGATTGATTGACTGATAAATTGACTGATTGATTGACTGATAAATTGACTGATTGATTGACTGATAGATTGATGGTCCGTATGGACTCGCAAGGGAGCAAAGAATAGTAACACTGCGACCTACAATGCATGTCTTAAGAGGCGACTGAGCAACTACAAGATCAAATTAACAAGACCCAAAAACATGACTTGTTATTAGTAATGGAGGACTTTAATGCCAAGGCTGGAAGTGATAATGTAGGGGTAGAGAGAGCTATAGGAAAACAAGGAATGAACACAATGAATGAGAATGAAAAAAGACTGGCGGAGTTATGTATACTGTCAAACTTAGTAATTGGAGGTACCATCTTTGCACACAAGGAAATTCATAAATTTACTTGACACTCACCAGATGGAGTGACCAGGAATCAGATTGACCATATGTGCATAAATACACAATTTAGAAAATCATTGCTGGATGTCCGTGCATACAGAGGGGCAGATGTAGGAAGTGATCATAATTTATGCATAGGTAAATTGAAACTGAAATTGAAAATTCACCATACTAAAAAGAACAACTGCGAATAGACAGTCAAAGATTACAAAATAATGAAGTAAAAGAGGAATATCAGCTCGAACTTAAGAATGGGTTCGAGTTACTCAATGGTGAAAATGAACAGAACATTGAAGACAAATGGACTAAGATAAAAGACACACTATTGGGGCAGCAAATAGTAGCGCAGGATTAAATACAAAGACAGAAAACCCTGGATAAGCGATGACACCTGGAAATGTATTCAAGAAAGAAGAAAGATGAAACTAGCGATATTTAATACTAAGAATGCAACAGATGAAATCCAAGCTAAAGAGGAATATAGACTAAAAGACAAGGAAGTGAAAAGAGCGGCTAGAAGAGATAAAAGAGCATATGTCAATCGACTGGTTGAAGAAGGGGAAAGGCAGCTAAGACTGGAAACAGTAACATGCTATACAATACACTAAAACAACTTACTGGAACTTTTGTTTTAAAGGGTGGCCCAATCAAGAGTAAAGATTGTAAAGTTCTAACATCTGATACCGAGCAGAAGAAAACATGGACAGAAAATTTAGAGACATATTAAATAGACCTTATCCACTAGTACTACTCAAGTTTGACCAAGAGGCAAGAAACAACTCTCTGCCAATTAACGAAGAAATTATAAGTGTAGCTTAGGTCAAGGAGGCAATCCATTCCTTGATAAACAATAAGGCAGCGGGTGATGACAACATTACTGCAGAAATGCTCAAAGCGGCTGATGATACAACTATTAGCCAAGTGCAAGAACTATTTAATAAAGTATGGGAAGAAGAAACTGTCCCAGATCAATGGAAAAAGGGAATAATTGTTAAGATCCCACAAAAAGGTGATCTCAAAGATTGCAACAACTGGAGAGTGATCACCCTATTATCATTAATGACCAAGACTTTCTGCAAAATTATTCTTAATAGAATCAAAGTAGCAGTGGACACAACCCTGAGAGAGTAACAAGCTGGTTTTAGACCTGTGAGAAGCTGCTTAGACCAAATAATTGCCCTACGACTAATTTTGGAGGAACATATTGAGAAGCAACAACCACTCATACTAAATTTCATCCATTAAAAAAAAAGCCTTTGATAGTCTACACAGAATCTCCCTGTGGAATATTCTGAGATGCTATGGAATACCAGACAAAATAATAAACATTATTAAGAGCCTCTATGATGGTTCACAGTGTGCAGTTCGCACTGATGGTGGACTGAAACCGGAGTAAATCAAGGCTGTATTCTATCTCCGCTATTGTTTGGAGTGGCCATTGACTGGGTGATGCGAAAATGTTGCAGGGCAAAACTGGCATTGATTGGGTAGAAAATAGTAAACTAGAAGATTTGGATTTTGCAGATGATATTGCCTTGTTAAGTAGAAACAACCAAGATATGCAAAGAAAAACAGACAACTTGTCATCTATAGCATCAAAAGTTGGACTGCAGATAAGCTATGAAAAAACAAATATAATGAAGGCACCTATGGCAAGTAATGCAGATATCACACTGGAATCTAAAATGATAAAAATAACAGAGCAGTTCACCTATTTAGGTAGCAATTTTGATTGCACAGGAAATGTTAAAAAGAAATTATGATACGAATTGGCAAAGCAACATCAGCTTTTAAAAGTCTAAATAAAATATGGAACTGCAAGTTATATAGTATTAAAACTAAATTACAAATTTTCAATTCAAATGTTGTATCAATTCTAACATATGCTATCGAGAGTTGGAAAATTACTAAAGATATAGAAAGCAAGTTGAATGCATCTGAAAATAGATGTCTGCGAAAAATAATGAATATAAAATGGAAAGCAAATTCAGGAGAAGTGATGAAATCAGAGACATGTCTGGTCAACCACTAGTAACAACTGTTATAAGAAAGAGAAGATGGAGATATGTTGGACACACCTTGAGGAGAAATGATCAATAAATATCAAATCATGCATTGAAGTGGGATTCAAAGGGTTCAAGAAAGAGAGGACGACCTATGGAGACCCTGAAAAGAAATATCGATCTCAGTTCCACGGAGGAGGTTTAGCGAGTTGCCCAGGATAGAGCGGTATGGAGAAATTACTTGCAGGCCCTATGTAACGTGTAACGGTACGAGAGGAATTATTATTAAAATGATGGGGCCGTAAAGAAACTGGAGTCAGAACTTAGTAACGTTAGTGGTATGGAAAGAGTTAAAAGTAGCTTGACGAAAGACGAACTAATGAAAAAGATAAGGAATCTAGATTAGTTAAATTTTGAATTCGTCGGATTATCATCACTGCACATTTGTCAGAAGAAGAATAAACTACTACCAGGGGCGTAGCCTGATAATGCGAGATAGGTGTTCTGCTACTTCAAATGAATATGTGCTCCTCCTATTTTACCTATTTTCCCTTTTAATTCAAAAACAATCTATATTCAATTACGCAACGAAAGTTATTGAACTGGGAAAATATTTTTAAATAGTACATATTTCCACTGACATGTTTCACTTGAAGATCAGATGCATTATAATTTCCTTTAGCAGAATCTTCTCTATGACGGCATTATAACTGTTTTCTTCATTCTAACCTTGCTCATAAGCTCCTTTTCAATCCACAAAAGGTTTAGACTGAAGTCTATCTTGACCTTGTGTAGATCTGCGGCAACTGTCGATTCGCTTTAATGCTGAAAACGACCTTTCAACAGACGCAGTGGTTGCTGGAACAGTCATGATCAATTCGGTCAGTTTGAACACTTCTTTAAAACCTAAACTGTTATCATTTTCAACAACAAAAAACTGCAGTAAGTCATGAACTGACTTACTATAGAGTTCATCCAAGCAATAAAGTATCACAATTTTTTTTTTTAATAGTACATAGTCGAACATTCATTATAAACGTCTTTTAAACAAAATTCCCTTTATTTTTACTGCTGATTTTCTCCCGCACGCATTCTCAATGTAAAGCCACAACATATCTACCCAATCTCTACCCTCCACCGCTTCTCAAAACGTAACAGTTGACGTTAGATTCCGAAGACAAGCACACGTTAAAACGGAAACCACCGAGCGTTTTTCGGAGACAAGGGACGCAACTCCTAAGTACCAAAGTACCGGAAACACACACCATGCATGTGATAACGCGTTCCTAGAGATGGCTTAATTCGACAATAGACAGTTGCTTATAGCTACTCTATAAATATTCAATTGTAGCTTAAGCGGTAGCGGAGGTGGATTTTCACGAACTGTAAATATAAACCCCACCGTTCATAAATCAATGGCAAACTACTGAACGTATAAGTGATGCCTAGAAAATCAACGACTCGTTTACTGTTGGTAATGGTGACGTCCTGCAAAGGATATGCCACGATTTTCATTTGTTCATAAATATTTGATAGTAAACATTGATGTGAATGTGAAGAGCTGGAGGGAGCTGCAGGAGATAGCTAGAGATAGGAAGACTTGGTATGAGTTGGTTGAGGGCCTATGCCCCAACCCGGGGTAAAAAGGCAAAGAGAGAGAGAGAGATTGATGTGAATACTTAACAGAATAATTTATTTTATTTTTATTGTCCTTCTGGCCTGGTATAGGTATGCGTCGCACACCTAGCACACATGAAGAATACGCCACTGACTACTAGTACTACTATTTCTACTACTACTGGCACTACAGCAACAACCATTACTATTACTAATTTCACTACTACAACCCCTACTGATTCTACTGCTGTTACTACTACACCTACTACTATTACTACTACTGTGATTTAACATCTCTAACCCTAGGGTGCAAGAAATAGGAAGGTCAATTCCTTTCTTCACGTGTGGAACGTCGAGTATGGGATTTAATGCACAACCCTCTTATGTCCAAGTCTTATCTCTGTGGTATAGAGGTTAGATGCTCGTCTTTCATGCGAAAAGGTACCAAGTTCGCTCCCTCATGGAGTCATCTGAATATTTTTCAGAGACCCCTGATCGAAGTGTAAGTAAGATCGAATTTCTAGTTCTATCGGAGACGGACGGACGATAAAACGTAGGACCCTTGTTCAATTTGAGCACGTAAAAAACCATTGGCAGTTCAAAATCGAGAAGAGAAGGCTGGAAAGCCGCTGCCCGGAACAAATTCATTAGAAAAGATTTAAAAATAAAATTCCTACAAAAATAATCTTTATCATCTTCAAAAGGACATCTGGTACCCTCGCTGGTGCTACGGAGTTCGTGCACTGCAGCTGAGCTCTTCCTGTGTAAGAAAGAGTTCAGCGCACACATGGTTACTCATAGAAGTGCAATGATAATGGTTCTATCAATCAATCAATCAATCATGGTCAAGTCGATAGACAAACGCTTAGGAATTACGTTAATTCCTTCATGACCTAATTTTTACGCGAAAGCACTTTGAAAATGTTCCCAAACACTACTAGCAATTCGCAGTAGAGTTGTCTAGTGGTGCGCGTTAACTGGATCCACCGGTGGAAACAACCTGGAGCTGTCTCGCGGCAATGAATGTAAGCCTGTCAGAAGCGTCGACGACAATCCGAATCCTCCATTGAATGATCGACTGATTGTAAGTAGTTCTCTTGTGCGTCTTTGAGTCATGGAGACATTTTCCCTCCTCTGTTTTCGTCACCCCACTTTTTACCCTGTATGTTTTCTCCCTATTGCGGGGTTTGAATTTACTCCTATTTTGGTCCACCAAAGGCTTGTAAAAAAAACAGCCCAATAAGGTTTCTAGGTTTGCTGTATAAGACATCATGCATATATTACTGATTTATCAGCATGCTTTGTGGTAATCTATTTTCGGCACGCTTTAGACTTAACCAAGTGAAGTAGCGATACGTACAAATCGCTTCTATTTTTGTTTTTTCCTTTCAAAATCGGATTAAATTTAAAGAGAAACGGAGATAAAATTGTGTGTGGTTTGTTTACTAACGGAAAAATACTATCAAAGTATTAATTCATGTGTTCTCTGTTTGAGGCCCATAGACGGATTAGTAGACTGTGGTTAACGAGGACGTTTCTTTTCATAAAACACGAGGAACAAGCGAGTACAATATTAGTCGTGTGTGCATTTTCATGAACGCGGAATAGTTGTAGTCATTTTCTGTGTTATTTGACAGTGCAGCTTTTATTCATTACTCCAACCTCAACCACAACCACCCCCCTTACTATGGAGTATGGATAGTTCCTGTGTTCTGAAGTTAAAGGCGGGCCAACACTTGGAACTATATAATTCACGTGGCTTGGAATAATTACGTGACTAACGGGTTCTGTACTTTTCGGAAACGATGGATCTTCTGGCTGGGATATCCTTAATCTCTGTGGTGAATGTAGGTGTGTGTTATTATATATCATTAAAATATCATCTTTTATTTGAGTGAAACAAATAATAGTCTGAGAAGTGTCGCAAGGTATTCGTTGATATTTTGTTTCCCTAAAGCGCGCAATGTAGTAAAGTTTTACGAAGCGGTGTAACCGATATTTATCATGAGAAGCTGCGCAAAGGTAAGAAATATATTATTATATGTGTAACTAAAATTTATAATTACATAATGACAACTCGTGGAACATGTCCACCTGTTACTATATCTGTTTAGAATTAAATACACTATATATAGACCAATGAGGTACATACATTCCCTCACCCTCCATCCTCTTCTTTTTCTTCCTTAGTACTTCTTCTTTTTCTTCCTTAGTACTTCTTCTTTTTCTTCCTTAGTACTTCTTCTTTTTCTTCCTTAGTACTTCTTCTTTTTCTTAGTTAGTATTTCTTCTTTTTCTTCCTTAGTACTTCTTCTTTTTCTTCCTTAGTACTTCTTCTTTTTCTTCCTTAGTACTTCTTCTTTTTCTTCCTTAGTACTTCTTCTTTTTCTTAGTTAGTATTTCTTATTTTTCTTCCTAAGTACTTCTTCTTTTTCTTCCTTAATACTTCTTCTTTTTCTTCCTTAGTACTTCTTCTTTTTATTCCTTAGTACTTCTTCTTTTTCTTAGTTAGTATTTCTTCTTTTTCTTCCTTAGTACTTCTTCTTTTTCTTCCTTAGTACTTCTTCTTTTTCTTCCTTAGTACTTCTTTTTCTTCCTTATACTTCTTCTTTTCTTCCTTAGTATTCTTCTTCTTCTTTACTTCTTCTCTTCAGTACTTCTTCTTTTTCTTCCTTAGTACTTCTTCTTTTCTTCCTTAGTACTTCTTCTTTTCTTCCTTAGTACTTCTTTTTTCTTCCTTAGTACTTCTTCTTTTTTTCTTCCTTAAGTACTTCTTCTTTTCTTTAGCTTCCTTCTTTAGTACTTCTTCTTTTCTTAGTTAGTACTTCTTTCTTCCTTGTCTTTTTTAGTTAGTACTTCTTCTTTTTCTTCTTTACGATCGCTCTTTAAATGATTATACCCGCCACATGTGGTGTCAGGGCCCGCAAAAGAAGCAAATAATAGTACCAATGAAGCCTAAAAGGCATGTCGTAAGAGGCGACTGATGTAGGACTAGGAAAGCTACCCTAGTAAATAAAAAGCATCGCAGACATTGGATGTGCATGTACTTATAGGTGCATAACTGGCACAACGTACAATCGCTCTTAGGCTAAGATTACATACATATCACACAGATTTGATTAACAAGTGGTCGATTTGGAGCGTTTGAAGAAGAAGAAGAAGAATGATTATACCGTTAGACGAGTTCATATGATGAAGTCGACTATTGTCTGGGGCTCCTCTCTGGTGTCATGTGGTTTTGAATGTAGTGTTGGGTTGTAGTGACAACATTTCTTACTAGGGACATGGAGAACATATAGGGGACAGTCTTGCAGGACACGTTCTGTGGTTTGCTCAGCAGGGCCACTGGGATACAGAAGGGATGGGGACAATCGTAGCATGTGTAGGTGATTGTTCAGTCTGTTTTGTCCTATCCTGAGTCGGAAGATGATGATCTATCCTTCTTATCTGTCGAGTGTGTGGTAGTCATCGTTAGATTGTTTAGGTTCTTTTCTAATGTCCACGATAGCTCTTTTTTTTTCAAAGTAGGTGATTTCGTTATCTACTTGTTCAAATTCTCCTTAGTACTATCTAGTAAGTATCTTAAAGGTAAGTATAAAAGAAAGGGAAAAATGACGCTACAGAAGGTATAACTAGTCTGGGGCAGGTCCTTGTGATGATTGATTTGACTGATTGATTGATTGATTTGATTGCACTTCGGTGAGTAACCATGTGTGCTACGATATATATCTTACACATGAATATCTCAGCGGCAGTGCCGAACTTACTAGCACCGACGAGGGTCCCCGATGTAAGGTGGAAGATCATCATCAAATAGCTTGTCCTGAGCAGAACTTTGCCACCCCAACAGTCCTTCGGAATTTCTCTCTCTCATAGGTCAGATGTCATGCTTCTGCAGCCGTCATGTTCAAACCATCAGTTACACCCTGAATCCATCTTCTCCGTGGTCTTCCTCTTCTTCTATTTTGCCGGTATGCTTCCTTCCATGATGGTCTTCTTCAGTCCTTCGTGTCTTTTTATATGTCCAAAATATCTCAATTTTCTCTTTCTTATTTGTAGCATCAGCCAGTTTTCTTTGATTTTGAGTTCCTTCTTGATGTATCTATTTGTTCTCTTCTCTGTCCATGATATACGGAAGACTCTTCTGTAAACTTATATTGAAAAGCACATATACGTTTTTCCACTGCGCTATTAAATGTCCATGTTTCAGGTATTTTGTGTGTTTTTTTCGATCCCAAAGCACTTGAGCTTTTAGCTTTTCAGCTCGGTGCCATGGACATCGTAACCCTTCGGTTCGGTGCCACGAACACCGTAAATCTGGGGAACCTGTATCTTTTCTGCCAGTCCGCGGAGTTGAACCCGCACTCACAGAGGACTTGTCACCCGTAGTCCAACGCGCTAAGAACACGCTGGGCACACGGCCGATTCAGGTTTAAAGAAGCAAAAAAACTTTGCAGAAGATATAAACTACTCTGGCGTTGGTTCCTGTGATACAACTCCCAAATCCGATCCCTTATTCCGGTTCCTATCTGGTATATACTTCTTCTTCTTCCGAATTCGCCCGCTGTGAATTCAGACGTTAGTCATGGTGCCTCGTATTGCACTTCTGTCTGAGTTTTACGTGAAAGCTTGTTTCTACCATTTGATTAGTGAACCCCCGCCATGCATTCGGGCCTTCGCCGACTTCAGGGGTATTTGATAGTTAGATCCTGCAAGTGTGATCTTTTTGGGAAACCTGTAGCTCGAACAACTTGTCTCGAGTACTTGTACCCTTGAAACGTTTACTACCAGTGAGAATTAGTGGCGACTTCTCTATGGATATGTCTGGTATATGCAATTATCGAGATAGTGAGTTACGGAATTTATAGTGTTGTTTGATCTTTCAAAGGGTTTTCACTCTGTGCTAATTTACTGTAACAGATTATACAGGTATGATGACAATGGTTGCTGACCTACAGCCCAAGGACTGCATGCGGCCATTTCAATAATTGAATGGGGTTCAAAACATGCAATAATATACTATTTCTTAGTTTAGTCGACATATGTTCATCACCGTACATCGAACCAAATAGCTCATCAGTGCTCGAGTCTTTTCATAATTATGTCCCTCGGCATGTGGCAACTAACGATACCACTTCCAAGTATGTCCCTCGGCATGTGGCAACTAACGATACCACTTCCAAGTATGTCCCTCGGCATGTGGCAACTAACGATACCACTTCCAAGTATGTCCCTCGGCATGTGGCAACTAACGATACCACTTCCAAGTATGTCCCTCGGCATGTGGCAACTAACGATACTCATGCTTCCAAGTTAGCTTTGTCTTCTTCTTTGGCTTCTAATATAACGCTTTCTTTTCTAGATACATTACACTGGTTTTAATATTTTTACAGTCTGGTTAGGATTTTAGACTAACCCATTTCCTTGAATCGTGTTCACGCCCTCTCTCCATTAGAGACCTCACAATAACTCCATTCTTGGCGCCAATTAGCTGGATCGTGTCCGTCCACCTCAAATATCAGTCTTGGGTCATTGCTCGTCGGTTGTCCACCTCAAAATATCACTCTTGGGTCATTGCTCGTCGGTCGTCCACCTCAAAATACCAGTCTTGGCCATTGCTCGTCGGTCGTTCACCTCAAAATATCAATTTTGGCCATTGCTCGTCGGTTGTCCACCTCAAAATATCACTCTTGGGTCATTGCTCGTCGGTCGTCCACCTCAAAATACCAGTCTTGGCCATTGCTCGTCGGTCGTTCACCTCAAAATATCAATTTTGGCCATTGCTCGTCGGTTGTCCACCTCAAAATATCACTCGTCATTGTCGTCGTCTCACCTCAAATACAGTCTGCATTGTCGTCGTCGTCACCTCAAAATATCAATTTTGGCCATTGCTCGTCGGTTGTCCACCTCAAAATATCACTCTTGGGTCATTGCTCGTCGGTCGTCCACCTCAAAATACCAGTCTTGGCCATTGCTCGTCGGTCGTTCACCTCAAAATATCAATTTTGGCCATTGCTCGTCGGTCGTCCACCTCAAAATACCAGTCTTGGCCATTGCTCGTCTGTCGTCTACCTCAAAATATCAATTTTGGCCATTGCTCGTCGGTTGTCCACATCAAAATATCAGTCTTGGCCATTGCTCGACGGTCGTCCCCCTCAAAATATCATCAGTCTTGGCCCTTTGCTCGTCGTCATTACCTCAGAATATATCATTTGCCATTCTCGTCGGTCGTCCCCTAAAATATCAGTCTTGGCATTGCTCGTTGGTCGTCTCCCTCAAATATCAGTCTTGCCATTTCTCGTGGTCATCCACCTCAAAATATCAGTCTTGACCATTGCTCGTCGGTCGTCTCCCTCAAAATATCAGTCTTGACCATTGTTCGTGGTCATCACCTCAAAATATCAGTCTTGACCATTGCTCGTCGGTCGTTCATCCTCAAAATTCAGATCTGACCATTGCTCGTCGAGTCCACCTCAAAATATCAGTCTTGGCCATTGCACGGCGGTCATCCACCTCAAAATATCAGTTTTGGCCATTGCACGTCGGTCTTCCACCTCAAAATATCAGTCTTGACCATTGCTCGTCCGGCGTCCACCTCAAAATATCAGTCTTGGCCATTGCACGTCGATCTTCCACCTGAAAATATCAGTCTTGACCATTGCTCGTCCGGCGTCCGCCTCAAAATACCAGTCTTTACCATTGCTCGTCGGTCGTCTACCTCAAAATATCACTCTTGGCCATTGCTCGTCCACTTTTAAATGTAGCCAAACCTGGAAGTATCTGAACGTTCAATCAACGTTACTCCTGCGTGTTCTGGCACTGATTTTGTCAGTCTAAACATCTTTTGTAGACTTCAACCATTGTCTTCAAGACTAGTCCTTCTTAGTATTCCTGGACATACTCAATGAGTCACTGAAAAAACATGCATGCATAAGAGAACGTCACTTCAACCAGACTATTTAGTTATCGTCGTGATTTTTATAAACAAGACCACTTGTAACAACAGCAACACACCCACTGTCTTTCTTCACAACATTTCCTCTGGCTTAAACAGTGAAGTATCATAGACTAGTGAAATGCTGAACCACCAACCCTTCTTTGTAAAGGATCATATTTCCTCCGATAACATAAGGCCGGCGAGCTCATGTAAAAATTCTAGGAAATAAGACCGCAACTGTCACGAGATCCTCGCATTCCAATATTGTTGTATAATGACTAATTCATTTTAAAAACAAAACAACGTCCTCTTCTTCTTCTTCTTTGCGTTCGTTCTTTACGACCAATTTTAATCACTCTTTGCGATTTGTTTGATCTTTGCCAAGAACGTGTATACGTTGCACATTGATTTGGTAGGCCCTCTTCTTCTTCTTCTTCTTTGTGTTCGTTCTTTACAACCAATTTTAATCACTCTTTGTGATATGTTTGATCTTTGCCAAGAACGTGTATACGTTGCACATTGGTTTGAAGGCCCCTAAACGCATAGACTTCTACACGTTAGGACACATGCATCCGATTTCATCCAAACCTCCTTAGTCACCTCTTACGACATGCATGGCAGGTAATAGTGGTTCGATTCTTTACACCCTAAATTTGGGCCCCGGTAACCACTCAGGCGAACAACATCTTAAATCAAGGTAATATTATATCACAAATTAAATTTATCGCTAAGAAATGTCAGTATAACTAACATTTGTCATCAATAAATAACTATAAACGCATAGAATTGACTACAATTGAGAAAAAAACTTAGTTTTCTATCAAACATATACAAAAACCAGCCCCCATTAAACAACTATTTTCGTTTTCCCGTGTGTGCTAGTCAGTCTTATGTTACCGGGTGCCGTGAATCATATCGGCCTCCGAGTTCTTAGAAACCAACACCGGAACTTCTGCGTCTATAACCACTAGATTTTCCTGTTTTTATTTTCTATGAAGTTTGAAAACGATGAATTACTTCCTGTTGGCACTCGTTTCCATTCACCGCTGGGTTCAAAGTTCTGTGGTTAACACACATGTTGAAGACAGTTCTCGGTCTGATACATTCATGTTTTCTTTTTTTTAGTCTGTTTCCTTTTTCTCTCTTTATCTATCTGCATAGAAGTTATGTGATCGTCTCTCGTGCCAAAGGTACCAGGTTCGTTCACTCTTGGAGTCATCTGGATATATTTCCAGAGATCCGTGATCGCAGTGTAGGTGAGATCGAGTTCCTAGTCCTATCGGAGATGGACGATAAAACGTAAGTCCCGCGTTCGATCTGAGTACATAAAAAAAAACCTTGGTAGTTCAAAATCGAGAAGAGCAGGCTGGAAAGTCGCTGCCCAGGCAGAATTCATTAAAAAAAATTTTTATATAAAATTTCTACAAACATATCTTTGAAAATGAAAATCGGGCATATCCCAAAGGACGTAGCCATCAACCACAGTAAACAAGTCGTTGATTTTCTAGGCACCACTTATACGTTCAGTAGTTTGTCATTGCTTTCTGAACGGGTCCTCTAGTCATTGATTATTTAAATCCATACAGGAAACATTATTTGGAAGACAAAACTAGTCCGCGTCGATGGTTCGAACTGAGTCGAAAATCGAGAAGAGTCACTGAACTGCCCAGGCTCTTATAAAACCAAACATATCTTTACCATCTACAAAATGACATGGGGACCTTCGCCGATGCTACGGAGTTCGTGCACTGCAGCTGAGATCTTCCTGTGTAAGATGGAGATCGGAGCACACATGGTTACTCACCGAAGTGCAATGATGATGGTGCAATCAATAAATCAATCAACCCGTACAGTGGATATTGTGTGCCAGCATTGACTCGGGGGTAGTCCTGTAAACGTAACATCTTTGTTCTTTCTTCCATAGTAAAATACTCAAGAGGGTCTTCTCTTCCTCTTCTTCTTTAGAGTCTTGTTATGCCACGAGGTTTATCGGTGTTAGGCCTGTATTTTTTATTAGCCGTCGGCACACATGATGTTTGTGGTCAACATCACCCGGCTGCCTTTACTTCCCCGTGCTTTTCCTGGTAGCCAATTGAAGCTGGGTCGACCTGAAAGCCATTACGGTCGGAAATAATTCCACACCAATTCCAAATAATTAAAATTGGCACAACTTGCCTGTGTCACTGCGAGAAGGCGGACATGACGGCAGAGCACCTACTGCAAGACTGCCAACTGAGAAACGAAGCCTGACCAGAAAATACCGAGCTAAATGAGAAGCTGTACGGAGGGACGGAGTACCTGAAAACAACAGCAGAATTTATGAGGAAATCTGGTACATCAGTCTAAGCGGTGATCGCGAGAGAGATTCCACACCCACTGTGGAATTGAATCTGGACTACTTAAGACGAGTTCACTACCTACTCTGTAGCTCTCCAAAAGATACTTACTGCTTACTTAACTCTCTGCGCTTCTCGTGGAGCAAAGGGCCTCAACTGTTGCCTTCCACTTTTCCTGGTCTGAAGCTATTGTCTCTATAGATTACCAGGAAAGTTCAACGTCTTTTAGTTTCTGTGACTCCCAGAAATCTACTTTTCGTATTTAGTTTCATATTTCATGTTTGTATATAGTTTCTTGAACTGCAGTAGCGTAGTTGTTAGTAAACTCACTTCTTAGGCTCATCATCATCAGGTGCCGTCTCCACATCGAAGGTTGGCTGCAATGAATCTCCAGCATCCTCTGTTTTTCGCCTTGGTGTTGCACACTGCCAGACTGTAACCTGTCCATTTCTTAAAGTTTCCCACCCACTTATCTCTCGGTCTTCCTGTTCTCTTCCCCTCAACTTTCCCTCTAGTAAATGTTTTATCATGGTGTCATGTCTTTTTATGTGCCCAAAATACTTTACTTGTCTGAATTTTATTTCTCTTAATAATTGTTTCTTCATGCCTAGTTTTCCTAAAACTTGTTTATTTGTCTGTTTTTCTGTTCATGAAACTCTGCCTATTCTTCTATATATCCACATCTCAAATGCATCAATTCTGTCTTCTAACTGCTTGTTTATTGTCCATGTTTCAGAGCCATACAATAATATAGGATATATATATATAGCATTTGATCATTCTCATTTTTAGTCTGTTTGTGATTTGTTTGGATGTCAGTAACTTTCTCATACTATTGAAATTATCCTTGGCCATTCCTATTCTCTTTTTAATTTATGTTATACATCTGCCATCATCTGTTATCATCTGACCGAGATATAAGAAGCTTTTACTTGATGTAGTAATTCTCCATGTATTTTTATATTCATTTTAGGTTTTCCATTTCCTTGTTGATTACCATAGTTTTTGTTTTCTGTATGTTAATGTCTAATCCATATTCCTTGCTAGTTCTGTCCAATTGATCCACTAGTTCTTGTAGATCTTGTTCATTTTCTGCTTCTTAGGCTAGTGGTCCGAAAAACATTTCTATCGGACCCAATAATTGCGAAGAACTACGTAATTACCGAATTATGTGGACAACAACATTATGGCTTGCTGGTTGTGTTTGTAAGGACGCTCGTATTGATAGGCTAGGCGATGGGTGTCGTAAGAAATGAGGGTAAGTGGTTCGAATCCTGTATTTGTCTATTTTTTTTTTTTCGAAATCTCTTAATACTTGTACATTGTTTATTTGTTGATCAGAATCTTCTTCTTTCTTCTTCTTCTTCTTTGCGTTCGTTCTTTACGACCAATTTTAATCACTCTTTGTGATAAGTTTGATCTTTGCCAAGAACGTGTATACGTTGCACATTGGTTTGGTAGGCCCTAAACGCATAGAATTCTACACGTTTAGGACATGTGCATCCGATTTCAGCCAAACCTCCTTAGTCGCCTTTTACGACATGCGTGGCAGGTAACAGTGATTCTATTCTTTACACCCCAAATTTGGGCCCCGGTAACTATTCGGGCGATCAGAATCTTCTGAAAAGAGACGTAGGGATGCGCTGAAGGAAAGAGAGAAAAGCGAAAACTCAGAGGTTATCACAGCAAAGCACATCGTCTGTAAAGACGAAAAGGCCATCTTTCTCTCTCTCTCTCTCTCTCCTTATCTCAACATCTAACTGACGTGTTGGACCGGCTGCTGGATTTGTTGAGGCGGAGATCGTAGCACCTATGGATATGTCCGAAGTGCTTTAATGATGATGCTCGTCCATCACGGGTGATGATGACCACACAAATTTTCATCCAAGGGAATGTAGTTGCGCTATGTTTGTCTGTGTGTGCGTAGATGACTAGTGAGCCCGATTCTTACTTACTTACTTAATCCCGTCATGCCTAGTGACACATGGGGCTTCAGAAAGGACTTTTCATGCTCTCCTGTCCCGTGCAACCTTCAGCGCAGAGCCCCACGTCAGAGATGCGGTGTCCAGTTCCTCTTTCATCATGCGCCTCCATGTTGTCCGTGGTCTGCCTTTCTTTCTCTTTCCTTCTGGTGTCCAAGTGAGGGCTACCCTTGCAGGCATTTCTTGTCTCATTCTCATAACATGTCCGAGCCATTTCCATCTTCTCTTTTGAGTATGTCATTCATTGCCTCTTGTCTTGTATCTTGGAGTAGTTGGTTATTGGATATTTTACTGGCCAAAAGATTCCCAAGATTCTGCGAAGACAAGAGTGGTGGAAAACTGACAGCCTGCTAGTATCTCCTTTGGTCATCCTCCAACACTCCGATCCGTAGAGCAAAACTGGCAAAACAATGCTTTTATAGAGTATAAGCTTTGTGCTCCTATTGTAGATTTTGGACTTCCATACTGGTTTCATTCTGGCAAAAGTGGTTCTGGTCTTACTTAGACGTGATTTTATATCTTCCTCTGTGCCACCATTTAGTGTCAGTACGCTACCAAGATATGTAAACTGCTCAACCCTTTCCAGTGTTTCATGTGAGCCCGATACGGGCTTGAAATGTTCGTGTACAGTGTGGGCAAGGTATATGATGATAGTTCTTATATAACTGATAACAACCAAGCTAGCTCGCTCTAGCTCTCTCGACTTAGTCGTATCCGCCCATGTGTTGCCTGGGCTCGCAAGGGGAGCAAAGAATAGTAACACTGTGACCTACAAGGCATGTCGTAAGAGGCGACTGAGGTAGGGGTCTAGGGAAGATACCTTAGTAAATAAAAAGCGTCGCAGAAATCGGATGTGCTGACCTACTTGTAGGGACATAAATGGCACAACGAATAATCGCTCTTAGGCTCAGATCACATAGAGATCACAAAGAGTTGTTTAAGAAGTGGTCGATATGGAGTGGTTCGAAGAAGAAGATGAAGAAGCGTAGCCCTTCAGTCGAGCTTCTTTAAGAACCAAACCAGCTATCTCTCTGAAAAATAAGGTTGCTTAGTTGTGTCAATTGTGATTTTTTCTTCTTTCCGTTCGGTTTCGCATGCTCGTCTAAACCATGAGATGGGTTGCCTCTATAAAGCTGTATGTCAGTTGGAGTTCCTCGAGAGTTCCCCATAGCTTTCTCTGTAAACTTTGTTCATCAGGCCATGTTTCGTTTCTTTTCGTTGGTGTATGCATGATGGACATGACTGCATGATGTGCTCTGGGGTCTGTATCCTTCATGGTATGAAAAGATATAAATACAAATTCGCCACATACACTCTCTGTAATATGGAAACAAGAACGGCAAGATTTTCACAGAATCCACAACAATACAATACATTACATTCAGGAGAGTGCGATATATTTTCTCAGCATGATGCAAGTCTTCGAAATGCCGCCCTTTAAATTGTATTTTCTTTAAAATAACTTTCAATTGTAATTTTGATTTCGCTACCTATACCGCCCTCTGACGTTTCCGCATGATGCGGCCGCTTCTCTGTATCATTGCACGGTACGGTCCTGATTACATTGAACCAGATAGGTAAAAGTCATCGAGGTTAACTCGTTTTATAACAATGAGAAGCCCGTCTGCCCAGCGTGTTCGTAGCGTGTTGGACTACGGGTGACTATCCCACTGTGTGTGCGGGTTCAATTCCGCGGGATGGCAGAAAAAGCCACAGATTCCCCAAATGTACGGTGTTCGTGGCACCGAACCGAAGGTTACGATGTCCATGGCACCGAGCCGAAGAGCTGAAAAGCTAAAGTGCTTCTGGATCGGGAAAAAAAATTATAATAACAATGAGAACAACGGAGAACATTCTTGTGCAATGATTAAGCAGACACAAGACTTACAAAAACACATTCGTTTTAGTTGCTTGTCAACAACGATATACATACAATCTATAATCGTAGTGTCACAATACGGTGGGATCCGTTACGGATATTAATGAAATTATCGACTAAATTAGAAAGATTAGAATAAAATAATACAATTTCTCGTAGCCATTTTAGACCTTAGGGATGCCCGTGTCTTGCCTGGGCTCGTAATAGGAGCAAAGAATAGTAACACTGCGACTTCTTTCTCTCTCTCGCGATTGTTCGTTTTGGCCATTTTGATCATTCTTTTTGTGATATATAAACAGCCTTTGCCAAGAACGGTTTTTACGTCACATCATTTAGCGCCATTTGGAGTTTCGGTGCTTATCCTTTAGCGACATGTCTGGTTTTAGCTAGCGTTTACTGGGTTCGCTCTCCGTCAGCCTTTGGCTGTCCCCAGCCGATCTGCAAGGCAGCAGGCTGCTATTTTCTATTACGGGAGCTACCCTTAGACAATCTTCCTCCAGGATGTTGAGCGTCATCTGCCCAGGTTACCAATCTTTTTTTGCACTACTTGGTTTGCCTATCGTCCAGTTTTGTGTACGGTTTGCTCCGCTAGCCTTTGATTGTCCCCAATCTAACTACAAGGCAGTAGTATATACTGCGATTTACAGGGCATGTTCGTAAGAGGCAACTGAGGTAGGGACCTAGGGAGGCTACCCTCCCTCTCTCTCTCTCTTTTTCTCTCTCTCTCGTTGCCTTTTTTAAACCCGGATTGGGGCATATGCCCTCAAACAACTCACTATGTTTCCAGAAGCTACCTTAGTAAATAAAACTCGTCGCAGAAATCGGTTGTGATGGCCTACATGTAGGCACAATGTACAATCGCTCTTAGGCTCGGATCACATACAAATCACAAAGAGCCTTCTAACAATTGACTGATATGGAGTGTTCGAAGAAGTAGACTTAGGGTGTGAAGTCCTTCTAGTATGCAGGAGGGAGGAGGACCAATTTATTGCCTCACATGTGGAATGTTGAATGTGAAATTGAACCCCCAACTTGATTGCTTTGGAATTTATATATGTTTGATAGAACACTGCAAAATATTTTGTATTGCTTTGAATTTATATATTTTGATAGAACACTCAAATATTTGTATTGCGAATTATATGTTTGATAGAACATGCAAATATTTTGTTTGCTTGAATTATATATGTTTGATAGAACACTGCAAAATATTTTGTAATTGAGTACTCAATTCTCTGAGTCTATGGTTATTTATTGATGAAAACTATTCATAATACATATATTCCTTATTGTTAAACTGAACTTGTTGCATAATATAACCTTCATTTAGTATTTTGTGCTGATTTTAACCCTTTAGCTGCTAAAGACGTATATATACGTTTTCTCATTCACTTCTAAAGACGCATTAACACGTCTGTTATTATCTCTCCTGTGGGCTAAAGACGTGTTAACACGTTATACATTGCTACTGTCACTTCTATAGTCGTACATTCACGTTTGTGACCTAGAAACAAAGAGTAGCTATTTTTAGCCCAACCTTCAGAAAGTATGTAGCAGCGAAAGGGTTAAAATGAATGCATCTATATACAACAATACTGGAATGCGAGGTCACGTGACGATTGTGGTCTTATTTCCTAGAATTCTTACCGAGTCCGCTCAGCGGTCGTATGAGTTTATAGTCTGGCTGTGATCTGAGTAGATCAGATATCGCCAGCTTAGTGACTTTTCGAGTTTATAGTTGTCTGTATCTGGGGTAGATCAGATATCAGCTTCAGCTGGAATCAGTATGAAGGTTTATAGATTGGCTGTGTTTTGCTGGATAGAGATATCATCACCACATTAATATGTTGACTATTCTTGATCTGTAACAATTGTTCGCTCTTACCTAGGTCAGGTCAGGTCAGGCTAGACCAGGTCTGTTCAACTTAGTTGACATTCTAGGATATTGAACTGGTCTATATACAATCTCGCTCGTGTGTTGCCGTGGCTCGCAAGGGGAGCAATGAATAGTGCCACTGTGACCTACAAGGCATGTCGTAATATGCGACTGAGGTAGGGGTCTAGGGAAACTACCATAGTAAGTGAAAAGCATCGATGAAATCGAAAGTGCTGGCATACTTGTAGGCGCATAACTGGCACAACGTACTATCGCTCTTAGGATCAGATCACATACAATTCACAAAGAGTAGTTTAACAAGTGGTCGATATGGAGCGCTCGAAGAAGAAGAGAACTATCTCTCTCTCTTGCGTTCCCGGCCTAGACTGATGGACCAACTTCTATCATGAATTTTACTGTTGTTTTTGGGATCTCCAAAGGTTTCTCCGTACAGCTTTTCCAGAAGCTCTGTGTGTTGTGGCCAGTACTCTTCCTTATACCTGCTAATCGTGGACAGTCTTGCAAGACGTGTTCTGCCGTCATGTCTGCCATATTGCAGGGGCACAGGCTAGTTGTGCCAATTTTATCTATGCTGCAATGCAGCAGCCATCTTAGGGGGGCTCTGTGGTGTAGAGGTTTGGTGCTAGCCTCTATTTCCAAATGTACTTGGTTCGTTCCCTCGAGGAATCATCGGGATATTTCCATAGATCCCTGATCTCAGTGTAGGTGAGATCGAGTTCCTAGTCCTAACAAAGACGGACGATGAAACGCAGATCCCGTGTTCAAGTTAAACACGTAAAAAAACAACTTGCCAGTTTAAAATCGAGAAGAGCAGGCTGGAACGTTGCTGCCCGAGCAAAATTCATTAGAAAGATTTCGTTAGAAAAATTCTTCCAAACTATTTTCATTATCTTCTAAATTGCAATCCCTCTGTGAGTGCGGGTTCAATTTCGCGGGAGGGCAGAAAAAGCCACAGGTTCTCCAGATTTGCGGTGTTCGTGGCACCGAACCGAAGGGTTACGATGTCCATGGCATCGAGCCGAAAGAAAGCCATGTCTTCTGATCTGGCAACACTTCAGTTACCAGGACTTTATTCTGGCTTGATTTGGTTTGCCTGAGTGCCTGTTCTACAGAAGAGATTGGAGAACAGTCGTTAGCTCATGGAGTGTGTTGATTGGCATATCAATCAATCAATCAATCTCAATCAAAGGCAGTCTAAATGGAACATGTGATAGTGCCGAAGCCTTTGACGCAAACATCAGCTTTCTTCTGTAAAATCCTTGGTTTGAGACTAGCTTGAGGCAACTAAACTTTTGGTGTGCGCACTGTGTGCGGTTGACTACAGATTTCTTGATCTTTTACTTGGGGATCTAAATTGCAAGTGTCTCTGAAGTCGGAGTAAGGCACGCCTAAATGGCGAGAAACACTGTTGATAAAGTAAAGCAAGCCTTTACGCAAACATCAGTCATTCTTCTTCTTTCTTCTCATTTGAACGCTCCATATCGATCACTTGTTAACCACTCTGTGTGATTTGTATGTGATCCTGAGCCTAAGAGTGATTGTACGTTGTGCCAGTTATGTGCCCACAAGTAGGCCAGCACATCCGATTTCTGCAATTGCTTTCTATTTTCTAGGGTAGCTTACCTGGGTCCTACATCAGTCGCTTATTACGACACTGTCTTCGTAGTGGTACTATTTTTGCTTTCCTTGCAGGTCCCGGCACCACACAAAGATAGAACTGTGTTTAATCAGCGGGCCACAGGAACCATCAGTATGCATACTCTTCGATATCTGTTGGGAGACTGAGCACCTATGGGTCTGCACGGAGTTCTGAAACCAATAACAAGTTATCAGTTTCTTTCTCACCCCGGACACGTCCATAGGTGCTTGGATCTCCGTCTCAACAAATCCAGCAGCGTCCAGCGGCCCAACACGCCAGTTCGATGTTGATTAATTAATCTCTTTATATATTTGATATGCCGTTCTTTTCGGGCTGCACCAATATCGACATCCATCTCTCTCAATCTAGTCAGCTAGTGGGACTACAACCCTGAAACTTCTCTGTTCGGAAAACTCTCTCAATGCGTCAAGAGTGTCATTTCGGTCCTTGGCAGCTACCTCTGATATTGCAGCCAAGCCAGCCAATCTATCTTCTCATTCTCTCTTGCGTTTCCAATCTTCTCATTCATTACCACTTATCTCCATTATCTCCTGCGGGCCCATCATTACCACTGACTCCTGCGTGCCCATCATTACCACTGACTAGTACATGCCCATCATTGCCACTGACTCCTACGTGCCCATCATTACCACTGACTAGTACGTGCCCATAATTACCACTGACTCCTACGTGCCCATCATTACCACTGACTAGTACGTGCCCATAATTACCACTGACTCCTGCGTGCCCATCATTACCACTGACTCCTGCGTGCCCATAATTACCACTGACTCCTGAGTGCCCATCATTACCATTGACTCCTCTGCCCATCGTTCCACTGACTCTCTGCTTACCACTTATTCCACTGACTCCTGCGTGCCCATCATTACCACTGACTCCTGCGTGCCCATCATTACCACTGACTCCTGCGTGCCCATCATTACCACTGACTCCTGAGTGCCCATCATTACCATTGACTCCTGCGTGCCCATCATTACCACTGACTCCTGCGTGCCCATAATTACCACTGACTCCTGCGTGCCCATCATTACCATTGACTCCTGCGTGCCCATCATTACCACTGACTCCTGCGTGCCCATATTACCATGACTCCTGCGTGCCCATCATTACCACTGACTCCTGCGTGCCCATAATTACCACTGACTCCTGCGTGCCCATAATTACCATTGACTCCTGCGTGCCCATAATTACCATTGACTCCTGCGTGCCCAGGGACAAAAGTAAAGAAACCAATAACCCTGCAACTACCATAAGTTTTGTTTTCGCCAAATTTTCATTCATATTTTTCATGTTAAGCTCTCCACTGCCAACTATAAACTTATGGGCCTGCGGACTCACGGGAAATCCTGACCTAGTTTCAGTTGGGGAACATGAATGTATATATGTTTGATAGAACACTGCAAGTTTTTTTAATGAGTTTATAGTTGGCTGTGATCTCTCTCTCTCTCTCTCTCTCTCACTCTCTCACACACTCTCTCTCACTAGGCAGAATTGTGTTTATTTCTAAACCTCAGCATTTAAATGGCGGAGACTGTAGTCATTCTAGCAAATATCCTGTTTCTTTACAACCGTATTAAGTAGGGGACGGATATAGTGGTTGTGTTTGAGAATGAAGAGGGGGAATAACAAGAAACAAATGTGAATGAGCGCAAGTGAAAGAATCAGTGGAGGTGCTTTTTGCCTTCCAATCAAAATACAACCTGGGATTATGTTTGACATGCGCAGAAATGGATAGATATCAGGTCGTTTCTGTATGTAGTAACCGTATTAAATTTGGAGGACAGGGATTAATGCCTTTTGAGATGTGGATATAAAGAAGAATAGGTCGCATTTCATGGAAAGAAAAACACAGAAATAAAGAAGTTCTAGAAAAGCTGGTTAGAAAGAAATGACAACTAAAGGAAATAAAAATCAACTGCGTAAAATATTTTGAACACAAATAGAGATATGTCACA
The DNA here is from genome assembly GCA_020796225.1 of Arion vulgaris. Classification (NCBI taxonomy): domain Eukaryota; kingdom Metazoa; phylum Mollusca; class Gastropoda; order Stylommatophora; family Arionidae; genus Arion; species Arion vulgaris. Next base: position 12,527,259 of record CM036772.1, read on the forward strand.
TTTATTAAAACCTTTTTTAAAGGTGAATGTTGAAGGACAACGAGCAAGAGTAAGACTGAGATACACAAGTGGGAAGGAAACATCAAGAGATAGACAAATTTCTGACTGGTAGAGTGCAACATAATGATCTTCTTCTTTAAACTCTCCATATCGATCGATCACTTGTTAAACCACTATTTGTGATTTGTATGTGATCTGAGACTAAGCAATTAAACGGTGTGCCATTTATGTGCCTACAAGTGGCACATTCGATTTTTCTTCTTCTTTCATCTTCTTCTTCACCTTTCAACTCCCAATGGAGCACAGGTCTTCAACAAACTGTTCCAGCTCTTCTCTCTTGCCATCCTTCCACCTTCCATGTTTACCTATCCTTTAACTCTACAATAGCTACATAAAACTGCATTTTTCTCTGTTTTGGACAAATTTTGGAAGATGTCCTACAATGTTATAACTCACATTCAAAGCAGAAAAACACATCAAAATGTGCCAATTGAAGATCTATACAAACACCCACTTTATTGATTTTAAATACTTAGCATTAAAGTCCTCTACGATATATTAACAACTGGCTAAATATGGTCGTGAAGTGGACTTGTCTAAATGGGAATACCTTTTAGGTCTGTCAGGTGGCGTTTCGTATTCTAAGTTTAATATCAGCCTCCAGCTCTCTTCTCCAGGTCTGTCTAGGCCTTCCTACTATTCTTTCCTGCGGGTTTCAAAACAATCCGATTTCTACTACGCTTTTTATTTACTAGGGTAGCTTTTCTAGGCCCCTACCTCGGTCGTCTCTTTTTTCCGCATCCAGAAGCACTTGAGCTTTTCAGCTCTTCGGCTCGGTGCCATGGACATCGTAACCCTTCGGTTCGGTGCCACGAACACCGTAAATCTGGGGAATCTGTGGCTTTTCTGCCATCCCGCGGAATTAAACCCGCACACACAGAGGGATAGTCACCCGTAGTCCAACGCGGTACGAACACGCTGGGCAGACGGGCCTGTCGTCTCTTACAACATACCTTCTAGGTCGAAGTGCTACTATTCTTTGCTCCCCTGCGAGCTCCAGAAACACGCGAGTGGGTCTAGATTCGAAACCCCGATCTTCAGAACGCAATGTAAACGACTTAGCCACAGAGACCCCCAAAAAAAAAGTTAATAATGCGAGGAACTAATCACATTTGCTCCGCGTGTGTGATATCCTTATTTATCTTTCTTATACTGTCAGAGCTACATTCAGACTCGACCACACAGACTATATCTAACTATCAACTTGTGTGGTCTGGTAGGGTCACGTTCCGCTAACGGTTGAAGACAGTGGTACCTGGGATTATCCATGAACCGTATCCCAGAGAGGACATGTCCATAAAGAATTGGCTCGTGAACGAATTTATTAATCTAACCTTTGACATAATAATTATGTTAGATGGATTTTGTTTTGGTTTTACGCCTTCTATGAATTCCGGCGCAGTCTTGTGCCTAATACGGTACCCCGAACTGATTGTTGCGTGAATACTTTCTTTCAGTGGCGGCTCGTCATTAAGGGCCAGTGGGGCCGGGACCCACTAAAAATAATGTATAACGTGTTTTATTATTTTATAAATTAAAATATAGCAACCAAAAATAATGATTTATCAGGAAAAAAATGTCTGGCTCCAGCAACAAAAATGATCACGAGCCGCCACTGCTTTCTTTTCTTATCACTTGTGTCCCTCGCTATTCAGACGAACCTTATGCCGACTTCAGAGGCAGTTGTAACTAAGATTCTAAAGTAAAGATCACGGTGTTCAACCGCATACTGTGTGAATGAATGAAATGCATGGCATCATAGCCTTTACATGACTTTACCGACAACCACAGTAAACCAGTCGTAGATTCTCTAGGCACCACTTATACATTCAGTAGTTTGCTATTGCTTTCTGAACGGTGAGGTCTATTTTTGTTGTTTCGTGTCGATAATGTCACTTGGGTTCTTACAAGTGACATCATCAAAAGTGGGGACGGATAGAGTGGTGGTCTTTGAGAATGGGGTGGGGTTGAAAGGGGGAATAACAAGAAACAAATATGAATGAACGCAAGTGAAAGAGATCAGTGGAGGTGCTTTTTTACCCTCCACTGATCTCTTTGAATTGTCTGGAGTACCTATTTTATTCTACAGAAGAGACATCATCAACGTTCTCAGAGAAAATATACGCTCTGAAGATTTCAAAGACGAAGATAAAGAGCATTCTCTATCTTGGTTGCGCAAGTTGTGCATACCGATAGGTGCGGCAAGACAGGAAAACCACGAGAGAAAACACAGTAGATACATCAATCAACACAGAACGGGAGTTGTTAGTCTAAACACACTGAGGTACATGCTTGGAAGGAGATCGGAGCAATTGTCTGATGTGCGATGATGATCTTAAAATGAACAATGAACGAGGTACACTTGGATTGTGATCGTGCGTAAGCTACAGACGCATATCGTGTGCACACCGAAAGATGTTGGCCCAAGCTTGCTTCTAATCAGAAATTTCGCCCGTCTGCCCAGCGTGTTCGTAGCGCGTTGGACTACGGGTGACTATCCCTCTGTGTGTGCGGGTTCAATTCCGCGGGATGGCAGAAAAAGCCACAGATTCCCAGATTTACGGTGTTCGTGACACCGAACCGAAGGGTTACGATGTCCATGGCACCGAGCCGAAGGCTGAAAAGCTCAAGTGCTTCTGGATCGGAAAAATCAGAAATTTCCGGGTCATAAACCACAGAATGTTATCAGCTTCTATGGCGATCCCAAAATGAGCAATAAAACTCCTTTATATAGAACTTAATGAACAATGAGTTTGAAGAACCCTGTGGCAGTAATCGAATTCCTCGCAAGGGGAGCAAAGAATAGTAACATTGTGATCTAGAAGGCATGTCGTAGAAGGTGACTGAGCTAGGGGTGTAGGGAAGCTACCCTAGTAAATAAATAACGTCGTAGAAATCGGATGTGCCTGTCTACTTGTAGGCGCATAACTGGCACAACGTAAATCGGTCTTAGACTCAGATCACATACAGATCACAATAAGTGGATTAACAAGTGGTCGATATGGAACGTTCGAAGAAGAAGAAGAAGAAACTCTGACACTCAATTGATTGATTGATATAACAATCATCATTGCACTTCGGTGAATAACGATGTGTGCTTCGATTTCTTTCTTACACAGGAAGATCTTACCTGTAATCGCAATACCAGCGAGAGTCCCCGATGTAATTTTGAAGAGGGTAAAGATATTGTGTAGGAATTATTTTAAAATCTTTTTTTATTGAATTTTGCCCTGGCAGTAACTCTCCAATCTGCTCTTCTCGATTTTTAAACTATCAATGTTTCTCATCTTGAGCACGGGACCTGTGATTTATCGTCCATCTCCAATAAGACTAGGAACTATATCTTATCCACACGAAGACCAGGAATCTCTTGAAAAAATATCACGATATCTCCATGTGGGAGCGAACCGGTTACCTTTCTCATGAGATGCGAGTACCTAACCTCTACGCCACAGAGACCTCGAGTCTGACACTCAACAACAGTAACCGATGCATATTTTCAGTGGCGGCTAGTGTTCACTTTTGTTGGTGGGGCCAGACACAAATATTTGAATAATAATGGTTTTTGGTTGTTATATTTTAATTTATTAAATAATAAATACCCGTTACACATTATTTTTGTGGGGCCCCACTGCCCTTAATGACGAGCCGCCACTGCAAATTTTATTAAACGGGGTCTGTCATTTTGTTTTGGTTGCAAACATTAACAAGCAGAACTGTCAACTAGGATCTCTTGAATAATATTCCGATGGCTCCACGAGGGAGTGAACCGGTGACCTTTGTCATGAGATGCTAGCAGTGGCGGCTCGTGACCGTTTTTGTTGGTGGGGCCAAACAAAAATTTTCGGGAAAATCATGGATTTTGGTTAGGTTACATTTTAATTTCTTAAATAATAAAGACACGTTACACATTTTTTGTGGTGGGGCCCGGCCCCTCTAGCCCTTAATGACGAGCCGCCACTGGATGCGATTATATAACCTCTTCGCCACAGAGACCCAGTCTGACCACAGCCAACTATGTCCTCATAGGACCTGCGGTACAAATTATGGGAAATCAGACCACAACCGGCACAAAATGCTAAATCAAAGTTATATTATGCAACAAGTTAAGTTTAACAATAAGGAATATCAGTATTATGAATATATTCACCAATAAATAACTATAGACTCGCAGAATTGAATAAAATTGGAAAAAAGCTTGCAGTGTTCTATCAGTCATATATAAATTCCACTCCCTCAACTGAAACTAGGTCAGGGGTTTCTCGTGAGTCCGCAGACCCATACGTTTATAGTTGGCTGTGGTCTGACACTCAATCAACAGTAACCGATGCATATTTCATTATACCGAGTCTGTCTGTAATTTTTTTAAAAATTCACAAATGTTGACAAGCAGAACTGTCAACCAAAGTAAACAAGCAAAGCAATGCTTACATCCACAAACTTAATCACAATAATAATACTTTGAATTAAGCAGCGTCTGTATCTCCTCCAAACTCTCCGCGCTCAATTATTTTCATCGTTTCTCTTCGTTAAACACCTGCATACACCTGACAGTTACAAGAATCTCGTAAGGGTTCGAGTTCCCGCCCATTTAGATTCGTGTACAGGCACTGTTTACGCCAGGTCGTGGGTATTGTACTGCGCAAGTAGAAGTTAAAGGCATCATTAAGTTTGAATGGGGGACAGCTCTGGCCCGTTAAAAAAAGCATCAACAGTTTTGTGAATGTATTACTTCTCAAAGTGAAGACTGATTGTACGTAGACCTGTATAACTGAGATAGACGTGGATGTATGTAGACCTGTATAACTGAGATAGACGTGGCTGTATGTAGACCTGTATAACTGAGATAGACGTGGCTGTACTTGAAACTTGTATACCTAAGATAGACGTGGCTCTATGTAGACTTGTATAACTGAGATAGACGTGGCTGTACGTAGACATGTATAGCTGAGATAGACGTGGTTCTATGTAGACTTGTATACCTGAGATAGACGTGGATGTACGTAGACTTGTATACCTGAGATAGACGTGGCTGTACGTAGACTTGTAAAACCTGAGATAGACGTGGCTGTCTATGAGACTTGTATACCTGAGATAACGTGGCTGTACGTAGAACTTGTAACTGAGATAGACGTGGATGTACGTAGACCTTGTATAACTGAGATAGACGTGGTGTACGTAGACTGTATACTGAGATGGACGTGGCTGTACGTAGACATGTATAACTGAGATAGACGTGGCTGTACTTGAAACTTGTATAACTGAGATAGACGTGGCTGTACGTAGACCTGTGTAACTGAGATAGACGTGGATGTACGTAGACTTGTATAACTGAGATAGACGTGGCTGTACGTAGACTTGTATACCTGAGATAGACGTGGCTGTACGTAGACTTGTATAACTGAGATAGACGTGGCTGTACTTGAAACTTGTATAACTGAGATAGACGTGGCTGTAAGTAGACTTGTATAACTGAGATAGGCGTGGCTGTACTTGAAACTTGTATAACTGAGATAGACGTGGCTGTACTTGAGACTGTATAACTGAGATAGACGTGGTTCTTAGTAGACCTGTATACTGAGATAGACGTGGCTGTACGTAGACTTGTATAGCTGAGATAGACGTGGCTGCACGTAGACTTGTATAGCTGAGATAGACGTGGATGTACGTAGACTTGTATACCTGAGATAGACGTGGCTGTATGTAGACTTGTATAACTGAGATAGACGTGGCTCTATGTAGACTTGTACAGGGTGTTCAAGATAAAAGTAGCCCGATCGATAAATCAAAAGTTGCCAGTTACGCATTGTGTTTTGTCTATTTACTATTTAAACTGGTTCTGACTAACTCGTCCTACGTCACATTGGTTCATCGCCCCTTCCTTTGTGTACTTGACCTACATTACGTCATAATTGAACCTTCTCATTTTCATAAATATATGTCAGATTGGTCCTCTTGACAGGCTACTTTTATCTTGAACACTCTGTATAACTGAGATAGACGTGGCTTCCACAGATAGTTGACTTTGGTGGTAGTTTTGTGAATGTCTTTCTCTTTTCTTTCTTCAATCCTGTTTTGCCTCACAGCGTCAGTGTAAGAAGAGATTCCTAGAATGAGCCCTTGTGTGCTCTTCATAAATAGTGCCTTTCGTCGCCTCTGTTATCTCTGAGGTCCATCTTTTGCGTGGCCGGTCTTTTGCTTTGTATCCATTGTATCAGAGCAACATCGCTCTTTGATGCGAACTGTCTGTTGGTATTCTGCTTATGTGGCCGAACCATTTAATTTGTTGTTTCTTGATGAAGTTGAGTACAGATGTACTGATTTTCTGAATGTGTTACTTTTTAAGTAAAGACTGACTGTATGACCACTGGCCGTATTTATAGTTGGCTGTGATTTAGTTTTAGTTTAGTCGTCGGATCATCATCACTGCGCGTCAAACCAATTAGTCCATAAGTGTTCCGATCTCTCCCTCAGTACGTCTCTTAGCGTGTAGCGACTAACGACACTGGTTCTTTGTTGGTTTACCACTCTTCTTTGGCTACCAGTGTAGTGTTCTTGTCTAGCTACACCACACTTTACTTGAAATTCTTGCAGTCTGATTAGTGCTGTAGATTCACCACTATTACTGGAGTCATGTACAAGTTTGCTCTCCCTTTAAGAATTTATAACATCAGCCTGGTCAATTGCTCGTCCGCTTTGTACAGCAGCCATACCTGCAAGCCTATCGGCGCGTTCATTTCCCCTTACGCCTGCATACCCTGGCACAAAAATAAAACAGATTTTTGTCAGCTTAGATCTCTCCAGCGATTCCGTCCATTGTCTCCGCGCCCATCCAGTTTTTTTTTTATAACTGAGATAGTGTGTTACTACTTAAATGAAGACTGACTCTATGTAGACTTGTACAGGATGTTCAAGATAAAAGTAGCCTATCAAGGGAGCCAATCTTGCGTATATTTATGAAAATGAGAAAGCTCAGAGAAGGACGTAGTATAGGTCAAGTACGCGCCTTTTTGTGTGTATTGTGTAGTTATGGTGCGGGAAGGGGCGATGAACCAATGTGACATAGGATGAGCTAGTCAGAACCGATTTAAATAGTAAATACACAAAACGCAATGCGTATCTGGCAACTTTTGATTTATCAATCGGCCTACTTTTATCTTGAACACCCTGTATAACAAAGATAGACGTGTCTACTACACATAGTTAGACTGTGGTGATAGATTTAGTTGGAACTTAGACTGTGATGATATATTTGGTTGGAACTTAGACTGTGATGGTAGTTTTGATTGAAATTTAGACTGTGATGGTAGTTTTGATTGAAATTTAGACTCTGATAGTAGTTTTGGTTGGAACTTAGACTGTGATGATAGATTTGGTTGGAACTTAGACTGTGATGATAGATTTGGTTGGAACTTAGACTGTGATGATAGATTTGGTTCGAACTTAGACTGTGATGTAGTGGTAGTTTTGAGTTTTGGAACTTAGACTGTGAGGATAGTTTTGGTTGAAACTTATATAGTTAAGCGCCCGTGTGTTGCAGGGCCCGCAGTGGTAGCAAATAATAGTTGCTTCCACTGGGTTCTTGCAAAAATTCCTTATTCTCATCCAGAAAAGAATAGTATCACTGCAACCTACAAGGCATGTCGTAAGAGGCGACTGAGCTATATGCCTAAGGAAACTACACTAGTAAATAAAAATCGTCGCAGAAATCGATTGTGCTTGCCTACTTTTAGGCGCATAACTGGCACAACGTACAATCGCTCTTAGTCTCAGATCACATACAAACCACAAAAAGTGGTTCAATAAGTGGTCGATATGGTTCGCTAGAAGAATAAAAAGATTTTGTGAATGTGTTAGTGAAGTCCTACATATTTATGTAAAGCTATTGGTAAAGTCGAACTTCTATTTTTATTTTCACGAACGGAAAAATAGACCTAACCGTTCAGAAAGCCTTTTTCGTCTTCTTCAAACGCTCCATAGACCACTTGTTAAACACTCTTGTGTGATTTGTATGTCATCTGAGCCTAAGAGCTATTGTACGTTGTGCCAGTTATGCGCATACAAGTAGACCAGCACATCCGATTTCTGCCACGCTAATTTTTTTTACTAGATCCCTAGGACATAAATCAGTCGCTTCTTACGACATGCATTGTAGGTTGCAGTCGTACTATTCGTTGCTTTCCTTGCAGGTCCCATCACAACGCGGGCGTCAGAAAGCAGTGACAAACTACTGAACGTATAAATGGTACTTGAAAATCGATGACTCGTTTACTGTGGTTGATGGCTATGTTCTGTAGGGGATATGCCATGTTTTTTTGTTTCAACATCTGTTTTGTACATCTATTTATTATTTTCTACATTTTTCTATCCTATACCAGCTGAAACAGTTACTATAGTTCGTTCCAAAATTCGTGATCACACTAAAGTTTAACTTGTACGAAATCTACCTGATGCATACCAGTGATTTTTTGCAAGCAGTCTTTACAATCTCACGACATTACAAATACATGTTTAACTAATTGGTAAGTTTTAAAGTTTAGGTTGCCCGCGTGCCCAGCGTGTTCGTAGCGCGTTGGACTTCGGGTGACTAGCCCTCTGTTGTACGGTTTCAATTCAGTGGGCAGGCAGAAAAGCCACGATTCCCAGATTCACGGTGTTCGTGGCACGAACCGAAGGTTACGATGTCCATGGCACGAGCCGAAGAGCTGAAAAGCTCAAGTGCTTCTGGATCGGAAAAAAAAAGTTTAGGTGAACCAAAAACGTGTTTTTTAAATATAATTTTGCTAAGCACAACAAAATGATCATCAAAGTTTAGAACTTACAGTAATACACAAAATGCTGGCGAACGTTTGCAAAGGCGTATTCCTATTACATATTATAAAAAGACAGGTCACATAGTGAACAAATGATACCTTCCATTTCTATAAATGAAAGTAAATGTTGCGTACATACGCCAATGACAGTCGGTAGGAACATTGTGAACTGATTAATTCCACGGGATTCCGATTTTGTCTTCACTGAATTGCATTTAAACACGAAATACTTAGTTATAGACAAATTTGACAATCTTACTGTAAAATTTCGACAAGTATACCAGATCAACATCGCGGTAAATTTAGTAATAACATATAATAAAATCCAACAGAACTAAAAGTTTGGGTGGGCAAAAATACTTTTGGAACGTCGTCACTGTTACCTATAATAAAATGTAAAAATCTAGAATTTATGTCAATTGGATGATTTTATATCGGTCGGTAAAGATGATTTTATATCGGTCGGTAAAGATGATTTGATATCGGTCGGTAAAGATGATCACGAATTTTGGAACGAACTATAGCTATACTTTTCTACTTTGAACGCTCCATATCGATCACTTATCAACCACTCTGTGATTTGTATGTCATCTGAGCCTAAGAGCGATTCTACGTTGTGCCAGTTATGCGCCTACAAGTAGGCCAGCACATCCGATTTCCGAGCTGCTTAGAATTTACTAAGGTAGCATCCCTAGGGCTATATCTTGCATTGTAGGTTGCAGTGGTACTATTCTTTGCTTCCTTGTAGGCACTGTAACCACACGGGAGTATAAGTTATATGCGAACTAACATCATATCAATCCGGACATGTCCATAGTTACTCCGATCTCCACTTCAAGCATATCGAGCTGCGTTCAGTGGCCCTCCATAGGTACTCCGATCTCCACCTCAAGCATATCGAGCTGCGTTCAGTGGCCCTCCATAGGTACTCTGATCTCCGCCACAAGCATATCGAGCAGCGTTCAGTGGCCCTCCATAGGTACTCCGATCTCCACTTCAAGCATATCGAGCTGCGTTCAGTGGCCCTCCATAGGTACTCCGATCTCCACTTCAAGCATATCGAGCTGCGTTCAGTGGCCTTCCATAGGTACTCCGATCTCCGCCTCAAGCATATCGAGCAGCGTTCAGTGGCCCTCCATAGGTGCTCCGATCTCCACCTCAAGCATATCGAGCTGCGTTCAGTGGCCCTCCATAGGTACTCCGATCTCCACCTCAAGCATATCGAGCTGCATTCAGTGGCCCTCCATAGGTACTCCGATCTCCGCCTCAAGCATATCGAGCAGCGTTCAGTGGCCCTCCATAGGTACTCCGATCTCCACCTCAAGCATATCGAGCAGCGTTCAGTGGCCTCCAACAGTTCCTGTCTCACTCAAGCTATCGAGAAATTTGCGTTCGTGGCCCTGCCATAGGTACTCCGATCTCCCTCAAGCATATCGAGCAGCGTTCAGCTGGCCCTCGCTAAGACTCCGATTCCTCAAGCATATCGAGCAGCGTTCAGTGGCCCTCCATAGGTACTCCGATCTCCGCCTCAAGCATATCGAGCAGCGTTCAGTGGCCCTCCATAGGTACTCCGATCTCCGCCTCAAGCATGTCAAGCAGCGTTCAGCGGCCCTCCATAGGTACTACGATCTCCACCTCAAGCATATCGAGGAGCGTTCAGTGACCTAACACAACAGTTCCATGTTGACAAATCAATCTTTTCGAGTATTTTGAATGTTGTTCTTTTCGGGCTGCACCAATATCGACACCCATCTCTCTCAATCTTCTCAGCGACTAGGATTCACAGCTCTGAAACACCTCTGCTCGTAAAGACTTTCTCGATGCTTTAAGAATGACATGTCGGCCCATTGCAGTTCTCTCTGATATAGTAGCCATGCCAGTTACTCTATCACATTGTTCATTACACTAGATTCTTGCTTGCGCAGGGACGAAAATGAAAATGATTTCTCTGATCCATGAAACAATTAAGGTGCACCCAACACTACTATCTTCTTGTCTCATATTCATTCTCATCTTCACCTTTATCTCATCTTCATCTCATCTTCATCTCATTCTCATCTTCATCTCATTCATATCATTCATCTTCATCTCATCTCATCTTCATCTTCAACTCATTCTCATCTTCATCTCACCTTCATCTAATCTTTATCTCATTATCATCTTCATTTCATCTCATTCTCATTTTATCTCATCTTCATCTCATTCTCATCTTCATCTCATCTTCATCTCATTCTCATCTTCATCTCATTCTCATCTTCATCTCATCTTCATCTCATTCTCATTTTATCTCATCTTCATCTCATTCTCATTTTATCTCATCTTCATCTCATTCTCATTTTCTCTCATCTCATCTTCATTCTCATTTTATCTCATCTTCATCTCATTCTCATCTTCATCTCATCTTCATCTCATTCTCATCTTCATCTCATTCTCATCTTCATCTCATTCTCATTTTTATCATCATCTTCCATCTCATTCTCATCTTATTTCATCTTTCTCATCTCATTTTATCTCATCTTCATCTCATCTTCATCTCATTCTCATTTTATCTCATCTTCATCTCATTCTCATTTCATCTTCATCTTCATCTCAATCTCTTTTTATCTCATTTCATCTCTTTCTTCATCTCATCTTCATCTCATCTCATCATCTTATCTTCATCTCATTCTCATCTTCATCTTATCTTCATCTCATTCTCATCTTCATCTCATCTTCATCTCATTCTCATTTTATCTCATCTTCATCTCATTCTCATTTTATCTTCATCTTCATCTCATTCTATTTATCTTCTTCATCTCATCTTCATCTCATCTCTCTCATCTTCATCTCATTCTCATTTTATCTTATCTTCATCTTATCTTCATCTCATCTTCATCTCATCTTCATCTTCATCTCATTCTCATTTTATCTTATCTTCATCTTCATCTCATCTTCATCTTCATCTCATCTTCGTCTTCTTCTCATCTTCAAATAGCTACAATGAACCGAAATGACATTCTTAACGAATTGTGAGAATTTTTTTTTTTCGAAAAGAGAAGTTTCAGGGTTGTAAATTCCAGTGGGAAAATCAGCAGAACACCAAGCCAAGCAAACATACAAATGGATAACACTAGATTAAAGAAAGTTTCTGAATTCAAATATTTAGGCAACATTTTCACAGAGGACGGAAAACTCGATAGAGAAATAGAGACAAGGTGTCAAAAGCAAATGCAGTGACCTACCAACTGGCACCATTACTACAACACCCAAAGATCAAGATGGAAGTGAAAGACAGATGATAAAAAGTATTTTCCTACCAACACTTTGTTACCAGTGTCAAACTTGGTCTCTTACAGCGACGCATCACAGAAAGCTCACCACGTGTGAAATGAAATGCTTGAGGAAGGCAGTGGGAGTCACCAGGAAAGACAGACTACGAAATGAGGACATCAGAAGCAGAGTGGGCATAACTTCATGCACCGAATACATCCAAAGACAACAAATGCAGTGGTTTGGACATTTAATGAGAATGAAATACAACTAACCACCAATAACAGCATACAATAAAAAGAGATCGGGTACTAGAATTAGGGAAGACCAAGAAAAAGATGGATAGACAATATCAAGACCACACTAAATAAACACCAATACAGCACAACAAGGGCGACACATCTAGCCCTAGAACGCAAATTAAAGCTCCATCCCTACGCTTAACGGCAAGAGTGGACAGCAAACTACATCTTCCACCTGGGAATAGACAATAGAATCCCAGTGGCTGACTAGATTGAGAGAGATGGATGTCGATATTGGTGCAGCCCGAAAAGAACGACATACCAATTACACAAAAATATTGATTAATCTCAGATAACAATCATAAGGGGTCTCTGAAAAAAATGCTCTCGTACACAGAACGGCGTCGTCCGGATTCGAACCCACGACTTTCGAAACGCACGGCAAACGGTTTATCCACTTAGCTACGGGGGCTCCCGCTAACTACTTTCGAAGTATACAAGTCAATTTCTGAAAACGTTAGAATGAGAAGAATGAGACTATTAGCACTTAATAATAATAATAACTCCTTTCGTACAGTTATCAGTTACATAGGGCCTGCAAGTCAGTTGCCTGACTTTATCGTGGGCAATTCGCTAAATCTCATCCATTAAACTCAGACCGATATTTCTTGTCTCTCTCACCAAAGTTCGTTTCAGGGTCTCCTTAAACCTGTCCTCTTTTTTTTGAACACTTTGCTCCTCAAAAGATCAAGCAGAAAAGACCAGGTAAATATGTCGACTACGTACCGGACACTGCAGACTCAACGAACACTTATATAGACTAGGAATACGTCAAACAACTCTCTGTCAGTGTTTCAGGCGGAACAGACACCCTATCATATCCTGCAAAACTGTCCTCTCCTGGGTGAGCTGAGAAGCAACATGTGGCCACACCCAGTCGACCTGAAAACTAAGCTTTGGGAAACCTGACAGACCTAAATCTGACTGCCCAGTTTGTGGTCCACAGTAAATTAAGCGCATGACAGAGATCGCTGAAGAAGAAGAAGAAGAACATTTGCATCGCCCTCCAATGCGTGCTTTGATATTCTTTGATCATTTCTTCTCAAGGTGTGTCCAACACAGATTCTCAGGCAAACGGTATCACAGAGACTCCCAGCTAACTGCTTTAGAAATATACAAGTACATCCCTGAAAATGTTAGAAGAAGAAGAAGAAGAAGAAGAAGGAGACTACTTGTATTGTCTTCACCTTTCTACTCCCAACAGAGCACAGGTCTTCAACAAACTTCTTCCAGCTGTTCCTCTCTCCTACCACCTCATCCAATTCTTTCCATGTTTTACCAATCCTATCAATATCAGTCTCAGCTCTCTTCTCCAGATATTTCTAGGCCTTCCCCTACTACTCTTTCCATGCGGGTTCCAAAACAGTGCCTTTTTTGCAATGCTAGTATTTTACAGTTTGAAAAGCGTCCTGCTACTATTTATTGTGCGACTGAACTATGTGTCCCCCACACTAACGAAATCTGACACACCATATGCCCCAGCAATACAGTTTGAGCTCAACACATAAGCTGTTTTCTTTTCATTACTGCAACACCCGACTGCGTGACACATACTAACCTGTGTCCTTATAAATGTTTTCTTTATACTCCTGCTGATTTTCTCACATATTCACAATCCGGTTTTGTTATTTTATGAGAGATTTGGTGTTATATTTGGATTATAATTAACCATACATGCCTTACACGTGTGTTCTTTGAATTTATGCCACTGCTTATGTGTCAACAGAAGGTTTCTGTAAGGTGACTGACCTTCTTAAAGACTGGCATTCTACAGTGTTTATATATTAAATATATGCTTCTTCCTTGAACGCTCCATATCGACCACTTGTTAACCACTCTGTGTGATTTGTATGTGATCTGAGACTAAGAGCGATTGTACGTTGTACCAGTTATGCGCCTACAAGTAGGCCAGCACATCCGATTTCTGCGATGCTTTTTATTTACTAGGTAGCTTCCTATGTCCTACATCACCTAGGAAGTATTTGACCTCAATTGTTTGTTTTTACTCTATAATACATAGGTAAGTCTCAGACACTGGAACGAGTTCGAGAATTAGGCGTTAAGTCTGGACATGCCAGACAGTGTCGTCTTCGTGGTAGAGCATAGATTCCCAAACTTTTCGGCCCATCGCCCACTTTGCACAACTTAAACTTTGTAACGCCCCCCTCCACATTATAACAGTTTGCCAACGCCTCCCCTCCCACATATATACATGCTCTATTTTCTCTTTGACATAGAAAATTGATATATATTTCTGTAATACGTGGTCAGTTTTCAAATGATTATATGCATGAAACAGAAAATTGATGAAAAAATGGATCGTGTAAGATGGGCACAAGATGAATTAAAATGTAGAATTTCAATTTTAAATGATTATTCAATCTCAAAATCACGAATATAATTTATTTTATAATATATATTATTAATTTCTTGTTCAAGGAGCGACCGATTCCTAATCGCCTGAACACCCCCCAAATTCCTCTAAACTCACTATCGCCCCCCTATACCGCTTTAGGCCACTGGGGCGGTACCCCACTTTGGGAAACGCTGTGGTAGAGAAGAAAATATAGTAATCAACTTCGCATGTGTACTTCTCATACAAACGGACTTTGGAATGGCTGCTGCAGCGGATGACAGAGCAAGAATGGGAATGCCCAATGTGCCATGACGTAGATCGCAAAACATAATATAACATAACGCTGCCATACATAATAGTGGTTCAATATAGCACTGGAGTACTTGTCTACTCCTAATCTCTGTTGTGCATCTTCCATCTAATGTTAGGAATGTTCCCAGATACTTGAATCGATGGTCTTGTTTCAGTGTCGTGTTATTTATTTTGATATTGTATTCTGTTGTTTCCTCTTTCTTAAAGATAACCATTACGACTGCTTTCTTTTTATTCATGATTAATCCTTTCTTTTCACTTTCTTTTACTATTATGTATATCAGTCGTGGCTCATGGTCATTTTTCTTGGTGGGGTCAGACAAAAGTTTCGGATAAATCTGGTTTTGGACTGTTTACTATTATTTGTATATTCAGGAAGTTATTCTCCTTTCGAGAAAAGAACACATGCTTCTGTTCTGCAACAGTTTGATATTAAAGTTAGTTGGCTATTCAACATCATCATGCTTCTGTTCTGCAACAGTTTGATATTAAAGTTAGTTGGCTATTCAACATCATCATGCTTCTGTTCTGCAACAGTTTGATATTAAAGTTAGTTGGCTATTCAACATCATCATGCTTCTGTTCTGCAACAGTTTGATATTAAAGTTAGTTGGCTATTCAACATCATCATGCTTCTGTTCTGCAACAGTTTGATATTAAAGTTAGTTGGCTATTCAACATCATCATGCTTCTGTTCTGCAACAGTTTGATATTAAAGTTAGTTGGCTATTCAACATCATCATGCTTCTGTTCTGCAACAGTTTGATATTAAAGTTAGTTGGCTATTCAACATCATCATGCTTCTGTTCTGCAACAGTTTGATATTAAAGTTAGTTGGCTATTCAACATCATCATGCTTCTGTTCTGCAACAGTTTGATATTAAAGAGAGTTGGCTATTCAACATCATCATGCTTCTGTTCTGCAACAGTTTGATATTAAAGTTAGTTGGCTATTCAACATCATCATGCTTCTGTTCTGCAACAGTTTGATATTAAAGTTAGTTGGCTATTCAACATCATCATGCTTCTGTTCTGCAACAGTTTGATATTAAAGTTAGTTGGCTATTCAACATCGTTATCAAATAGCTTGTCCTGAGCAGAACTTTGCCACCCCAACAGTAATTCGGAATTTTTCTCTCATCAACCAGTTGTCCTGCCTCTGCAGCAATCATGTTCAAACCATCAGTTACATCCCGACTTCATCTTCTCCGTGGTCCTCCTCTTTTCCCTGCCGGCATGCCTTCCTCCGCGACGGTCCTCTCAAGCCCCCATGTCTATCCGTATGTCCAAAAATATCGCAATTTTCTTTTTCCCATCTGTAGCATAAGCTAGCTTTCTCTGATCCTGAGTTCCTTCTGCATAGATTCACTTGCTCTCCTCTCTGTCCATTACACACGGAGGACTTATCTGCAACACCCCTAATCAAAGCACACATATACCTTTTACTGCCTCATCAAATGTCCATGCCCCACACCAACACGTTGGCTATTAAAAATATAATCAAAGACAATTAAATATTTTGATTTTTGATATTTTTATAAAGATTTTTAAAAGTATAATAATTCGTGATTCAATCGATAATTAAAAGGACTACTTAATCAAGAAATAAGTTGACAGCGTAAGAATAAATGTTGATACCGGATGAATGAAAATGACGTAATTGTCTATAATATTTTTTAAATGATATTTTATCTATTATTGTTATTGTTACATTATTATGATATAATTTTTATATTTAGTGTTATATATTCAACTTTCAAAGCTAATCAGTGTCAAGTTAAAAGTATTATTTATGAAGAAATAATTTATAAAATAATAAGTACACGTTACCCATTTCGGGAGGGGAGGAGGGCTGGGCTTTACTGTGCCCTTAATGACCAGGGGCGTATACTTATTAGGAGGAAAGATGCTGAATTTCATATTTCAGACTGTGTGATGTTTTAGTGTTATATATCAACTTTCAAAGCTAAACAGTATCACATTGAAAGTAATAATTATGAACAAATAATTTATAAAAGTAATAAGTACATGTTACTCAACATTTTTGGTGGGCCAGGCCCCACTGACCCTTAATGACGATCCGCCCTGATGTATATCAAGTCTTATAGATCTTGTTCGTTTGTAGCCATGAAAATTATGTCATCAGCGTATCTCAGATTGTTCATGCTTTGTTCGACAACTGTTATTCCTGTCTTGTCTTCTATATATTACATGATATTTTCCTCTCATAGGTAAGTAGGTCTGGTGAGAGTACACCCTTGCCTTACTCCTAATTGACTAGACCAGCGTTCCCAAACTGTGGTCCGCGGACCCCGGGGCACTGAGATACTCACAGACAGTGGAGGGGAGAATCCTCAAGCCTTGAAGTTTTTTTTTTTTTTCAGATCCAGAAGCACTTGAGCTTTCAGCTCTTCGGCTCGGTGCCATGGACATCGTAACCCTTCGGTTCGGTGCCACGAACACCGTAAATCTGGGGAATCTGTGGCTTTTTCTGCCATCCGCGGAATTGAACCCGCACACACAGAGTGATAGTCACCCGTAGTCCAACGCGCTACAAACACGCTGGGCAGACGGGCAGCGCTTGAAGTAAAATAGTATGATTTTTGACAATTCCAACAAAAAGTTAGTTTTTTTAAATGTAGAAAAACAGTGGTAAACTAGCTCCGATGCGAAATCAAAGAACCCAAACCAGACCGGAGTCTAATTGTCTCACAGGACAGAATGAAAGATCATTTGAAAAATCCCGCAGTCTGAGAAATTGGAACCAGGTTGACTGTTGGTGTGTTATAATAATAACTCCATCGCTAGATGATATTCTTGTATAATAACTTGTGGGAGTCCGCGGCAGCAAAATATATTTTAAAAATGGGTCCGTGGTAATGCGAAGTTTGGGAACTGCTGGACTAGACGATACAATATTTCTAAAACAGATAGTTGCAGATTGAAACATTGTCTGTGAGATTGTTGATCTTGTTGTGATGCGCTTAGTTTCTTGAAATCAGGTTCAAAATATGCAAGATACAGTCACAATCCAAGCTCGACTTTGTTGTCCAGGCTTGCAAGGGAGAAAAAATAGTACCACTGTTACCTACAAGGTATATAGTAAGAGCGACTGAGGTAGGGGTCTAGGAATCTATCTTAGTAAATAAAAACGTACAGAAATCGGATCTTCTTATCTTATCTTAACCACATTTGCCGTGAAGCGACGTGGGAGAGTTAGTTTTCTATCTTGTGCCAGGCGTGTTGCGCTTGACGTTGTCAGTCCATGCTTTCGTAGGGACTCTGAGATGTTATCTATCCATCGTGTTCTTGGCCTACCTCGTGCTCTGCGCCCTGAGTGCCGATTATTATAGGCACGTGATGGTAGTAAATGTGGTTCCATTCTCATTAGATGGCCGAACCACTTGATTCTTTGCTTCTCGGTGTACTGTATGCATGGTATAGTACCAACGATGCTTCTGAAATTCTCGGATATCAGAAATACAATATTCAGAAATCGGATATGCTGGCCTAATTGTAGGCGCACAACAGGCACAACGTACAATGGCTCTTAGACACAGATCACGCCCGTCTGCCCAGCGTGTTCGTAGCTCGTTGGACTACGGGTGACTATCCCTCTGTGTGTGCGGGTTCAATTCCACGGGATGGCAGAAAAAGCCACATATTCCCCAGATTTACAGTGTTCGTGGCACCGAACCGAAGGGTTACGATGTCCATGGCACCGAGCCGAAGAGCTGAAAAGCTCAAGTGCTTCTGGATCGGAAAAAAGAAAAAAACACAGATCACATACATATTACAAAGAATGTTTTAACAAGAGGTAGATATGTAACGTTTGAAGAAGAAGAAGAACAAATTCAGACTGTACAGTTCAATAACTAACCTTTTGTCCTTTTCTTTTAATATACTTGATTTTCCTCTATTACTTATTATTTTTTGGCAAACCTCTGAACCTCCTGTGATGTACCCCTAGGGTACGCGTATCACCAGTTCGAAACCGTTTCATTCGGGGATATAATATAGTTCTTTCTTCTGGATTAGGGTAGTGGTGTTCTTGTGTGCAAAAGAAAACAATGTACATATATTCTGTGTTGATGTGTAAAGAGAGCCAACACACATATGTACTATCCTGATGTGCAAAGAGAAAACAACGCACATTTGCACCATGCTGATATGCAGACAGAAAAAGAACAAGTGGCAATTGAACATCGATAATAGTAGGATGCAACACCGCTGTTCAGGCAAAACTAATTTTAAAACATGTAATACATTGTTCAACAAAAATGTTCACTATCACTAAAATAACATCTGGGTTCCTTCCTGCACTGCAGCTGAGATAGTCCTGAGAGAAAAGATTCTAAACATCTTATCATCATGGCACGACACAAAAAAAGCTGTATCAGAACTCAGAGCTGGAACGAGAGACAAAGAGTTGTCGAAGAGCACGATAAACTTCATCTGCTGGCATGGCACTAGATGCTGATGATACATATTTTTCACCCTGAGTTAAAGAAGAAAAGGTTTAAGTCAATTCAAAAGACACGAGCTCTTAAATCTTCTTGTTCTTCTTCCTTGTGTTCGGTTTCGTATGCTCATCTAAACCATGAGATGGGTTGCCTCTATAAAGCTGCATGTCAGTTGTAGTCCCTCGAGAGTTCCCCGTAGCTTTGCTCTATAAGCTTCGTTCATGGCATGATGTTTCGTTTCGTTGGTGTATGTATGATGATCATGCTTGCAGGATGTGCTCTGTGATCTGTGTTTTTGTCTGACATGCGCACTATGCAGTCTGAGCAGACTTTATTATGTGCATGTGATGGTTGAGCCTGCAGTGACCTGTTGTTATGCGAAAGATTGTGAGCTCCTATATAATCTTGTGCCCGCCTGCCTAAACGTGTTCGTAGCGCGTTGGACGACGAGTGATACGCCCTCTGTGAGTGCAGATTCAATTCCGTGGGCTGACAGAAAAGCCATAGGTTCTCCAGATTTACGGTGTTCATGTCACCGAACCAAATAACTGAAAGCTCAAGTGCTTCTGGATCGGGAAAATATATATATATATATATATATTATATATATATATATATATATATATATATATATAATAAGGTACTTACTTCATCCTCAACGCTCCTCGTGAAGCATAGGGCTTCATGAGTTGTTAGCCACCTTTCCCGGTATCTGGCTGTTTTCTTCATGACTACATAATACAGTTCAACAACTTTCAGTCCCCCAAGAAGACTCCGCCTCCAGGTCTGTTTAGGACGCCCCCTTTACCGTTTTCCTTGCGGACAAGTGCTTGTCTAGTAACACTCAACTGTGTCTTCCGCAGGGTATTCTTGACCTATCGCCATGTTCTCCTCTTAACCTGGGTCAACATGATCTTCTGTCCTGTTCTTATCTACAGGTCTGTGTTTACAACCCTGTCATACCATCTCAGTCTGAGAATAGGACGAAGCTATATGTTTTACAGGTATATAAGTTTATTGTCAATATTGATGGAGACTGCAGTTTACTATGTAGAATGGCGAAACACGTAATAACAAAGTACTGTAGTTTTACAAAATACAAAAACAGTCCCGAAATATAATCTACGCTATCACTTGCAAGCGGTGTGCTAAGGCTTATATTGGCGAAACAGGCAACATGCTCAGTGACCGTTTCGACCAACACTTACGTGATGTACGCCAATGCTCTGTGACCACTGTAGTTACTCATTTCAATGGAACTGACCATTTGGGTGCTCGTGACGTCCAGGTCACAGCCATCCGATCATGTTCCTCTGATGATTGTAGTCGATTTGCTCTGGAGAATCGCTTTATTTCTTTATATAGTACCTTGCGACCTCGTGGACTCAACGCTCTACATTCCTATGCTTCTTAGTACTTTCTCTCTCATGCTCTATATTTTAAATGTGTATATGTTAAATGTATATGAGTCAGATATTTACTTTATTTTTTATTGTTTCTCTTCTTTTTCCACCAGTTTTTCTGTATTTTTTTTTCTTTATTCCTTTTTAGCCACATATTTTCATTCATTTTTAACTTTTGGAATATCTTTGTCAAATTCTGTATGTAGTGTTCTGTGACATTCGTCACTTTTGCTGTATCCTCTGCCTGTGCTTGATAAAGGCCTTTTTGGTCAAAACGTTGCTGTGTATTGTCATTGTCTTTGTATTTTGTAAAACTACAGTACTTTGTTACTACGTATATAAGCTTACTGTAAAGTTTTATATTCATACCAAAAGATACGATCCCGTCTGTAACCTTGAATAGTCAATAGAAAAAAAAACCTACTATAATAGTATATACTTTTCTTCTTATTCTTCTTCTTCAAGCGCTCCATGTCAACTACTTGTTAAACCACTCTCTATGATTTGTATGTGATCTGAGCCTAGGATCTATTATACGTATTACCATTTATGCGCCTACAGGTAAGCCAGCATATCCGATTTCTACGATGCTTTTTATTTACTAGGGTAGCTTTCCTAGGTCCTTATTCAGTCGCTTCTTACGACATGCCTTGTAGGTTGCAGTGTTACTATTCTTTGCTTCCTTGCGGGCCCTGGCACCACACGAGACGAGACACAATCGATTGTCACTAGAGAAGCACTTGAGTAGAAACCACAGGGAAAACAGAACATGAGACGTCCTAAACAGACCTGGAGACTTAAGTCTTCTTGATAAACTGAAGAGTGATCAATTATCTTGGGAGGGCATCAAGAAAGCAGCTTGAGCTCGGAAAAAGTGGCGAACAACTGTTGAGACCCAATGCTCCACGAGGACCGGAGACGAATAAGGTTGATTATTGGTTACTAAATTGACGTCACTGCACGCCGGACAGACCCATACGTGCTCAGTCTCCCCCAACAGATATCGAAGAGTATGCATACTTATGCTTCCCATCGCTGGCTGGTTAAACACACACCTCACTCTGCAGCTCTGGTATCCACTTCTACCAGCACAAAGGATAACTCCAAACTGCTTAAATCGTGAAATAAGACTGATTGATTGATAGGACCATCATCATTACACTACCGATGAGTAACCATGTGTGCTCCGATCTCTTTCTTACACATGAAGATCTCAGCGGCAGTGCACGAACTCCGTAGCACCGGCCAGGGTCAACGACGAAATTTTGAAGCTGGTGAAGATATTCTTTTAGGAATTAAAAAAAAACCTTTTCTAATGAATTTTGCTCGGGAAGCGGTTTTCCGGTGTGCATTTCTTGATTTTGAACGGCCAATAGTTTTTTTTTCAATATTCCCAGTAGCAACGTATGGGTGTGAAGCATGGACATTTAATAAAGCAGTGGAAACATATATGTGCTTTCCAATATAAGTGTTACAGAAGAGTCCTTCGTATATCATGGACAGAGAAGAGAACAAATAGATCTATCTAGAAAGAACTCAAAATCAAAGAAAACTGGCTGATGCTACAAACGTGAAAGAGAACATTGAGATATTTTGAACATATAAAAAGACATGAAGGGCTGGAGACCATCATGGAAGGAGGCATACTGGCAAAGAGAAGAAGAGGAAGACCACGGAGAAGATGAATTCAGGATGTAACTGATGTTTTAAACATGACAGCTGCAGAGGCAGGACATCTGGCCAATGAGAGAGAGAAATTTCAGAGGACTGTTTGGGGGAGGGGTGGGAGGTTCTGCTCAGGACAAGCTATTTGAAGATGATGATGAAAAGTTCTTTTACTGGCTAAAATTGAACACGAAACCTACGTTTTATCGTCCGTCTCCGATAGGACTAGGAACTCGATCAGAGATCTGTGAAAAAATATCCAGATGACTCAACTAGGGAACGAACATGGTACCTTTGGCACGAGAGACGAGCACATAACTTCAATACCAGAGACCCCCAAGGAATAAGACTATATGCTTATAGTAAGTTTTGTATCGATACGGGTAACGTGTGTGACACAGATTTATGCGATGTCCTTCATTCCGTACGTTCACTGCTACAACCATATTGATTTTATTCTCTGTATGCCCCTATCTTGTTGAACTAAACTAGATTGAACTGATACTGCTTATACATTTGAATACATTGCCTGTATTGAGGACACAATATGACACGATGTCAGATTATATCTAACGGTTGTATATTCGGATTTATACCTGTGTGTGAACCTGTGCATATAACAGGTGAGTGAGCTACCTGACTCTGCAAATTCAGGTAAATATTTACTTTCATATATGAACTTTGTGAACTTTCTGATAGTATCAGTTATATTCTTCTTCTGCGTTCTCACTAGATTGGGATTTCGGATTCTCTAATAAAGGCAGCCGTCTGCTCAGATTATCAGCCACGCCATACAGTTTGTCTTGGACGCTTGTGTAAGTGGGCCACCTCTTTCTTCTCAAGTCTGCATACTGGGTGCAGTTCTGTAGGATATAATTTCTATGATTTCTGCTTCCCCGTTTGTGCTGACCTCTTTCAGCAGTAAGTTTTGGCCACCTTCGTGATGGTAGGTCTGACATTCTTACTGCGTGGCTAAATCTCTGAGACAGATTGGCGGCCGTAGAATCCGTTTTCCCATTCCTCATTATGAGGGGGCGTGCACCATGTTATGCGCCTTACGGCCTGGTGCATCCGTTTTCTGCAAGCATTTGTTTCAGGTTAGCATTCCCTAGCGGACCCATGCATCCGATTTCAGCTAAATCTCCTTAGTCGCCTCTTACGACATGCGTGGCAGGTAACAGTGGTTATATTCTTTATACCCCAAATTTGGGCCCCGATAACCACTCGGGTAGTATCAGTTATATAAGGACAATCATTATAGCACTCCGGACATGTCCATACTGTTGCAATCGCCGTCTCAACAAATCCAGCAGCGTCCAGCGGCCCAACGCGCCAGTTCTACTTTTTCTTCCTTCTTCTGCGTTCTCACTAAATTAAGATTTCGGATTCTCAAACAAAGGTTATCATCTGCCTTAGATTATCTTCTTCTTCTTTTGTCGTCACACTGCTACCGGGTTGTTACTCAGTGTCGTGGTTTTCTGTTTGTGTCTTGCGTTGTTCTAATTGCTTAGATGATTGTTATTTTTGCTATTTGACAGGATTCTGCTATGTCTTCTAATCATCTTTTTCGTGGTCTTCCTCTCGCCTTCTTTCCTGGTGTTCTCAGATTGTCAGCTACGCAATACAGTTTGTCTTAGGGGCTGGTGTTAGTGGGCCACCTCTTTCTTCCCAGACCTGCATACTGGAGCAGTTCTGTACGATGTGCTCTGTTGTACAGGTCGTTGATGTCTATTTCGAATTTAGTGTGCAAGCCAGTTCGATGTTGATTAATCATTCTTTTTGTGTATTTCGTATGTCTTTGTTTTCGGGCTGTACCAATATCGACATCCATCTCTCTCAATCTGGTCAGCGACTGCTGGGATTCACAACCCTGAAGCTCCATTATGAAAGACACTCAATACGTTAAGAATGGAATTTGATAGTAAACTACTTATTTTTTAATTTTTTTTTCGATCCAGAAGCACTTGAGCTTTCAGCTCTTCGGCTCGGTGCCATGGACATCGTAAATCTTGAGAACCTGTGGCTTTTCTGCCAGCCCACGGAATTGAACTCGCACTTACAGGGAACTTGTCACCCGTCGTCCAACGCGATACGAACACGCTGGGCAGGCGGGCATACTGCTAAATAAAAGCTTGATTATTTCCAGTGGAATATCGGACTGGAACTGTTGCTCTACACCAACGTCTATTCTAGGCTGTTGTCTTCAGTTATTTAGTCCTTGAACTCACAACCCCCTAGTGTCATCGAACCCACAACTCTATTATGCAGTCCTGAAACCCACAACCCTCTTGTGTCCTCGTACAAACAACCATATTAAGTACTGGAACCCACAACCGTATTAAGCCCTCGAACCCACAACCCTCATATGTCCTCGAACCCCAACCTCATTTGCCCTCGAACCCACAACCCTCATATGTCCTCGAACCCACAACCCTCATTTGCCCTCGAACCCACAACCCTCATATGTCCTCGAACCCACAACCCTCATATGTCCTCGAACCCACAACCCTCATATGTCCTCGAACCCACAACCCTATTAAGTCCTGGAACCCACAACCGTATTAAACCCTCGAATCCACAACCCTCATATGTCCTAGAACGCACAACCCTCATATGTCCTAGAACGCACAACCCTCATATGTCCTAGAACGCACAACCCTATTTTATCCTAGAACCCACAATACTCTTCTATTTTCGAACATACACCCCTCTTGTATCCTCGAACCCACAACCCTCTTGTATCCTCGAGCACACAACCCTCTTGTATCCTAGAAAACACAACCCTCTTGTATCCTAGAACACACAACCCTCTTGTATCCTAGAACACACAACCCTCTTGTATCCTCGAGCACACAACCCTCTTGTATCCTAGAACACACAACCCTCTTGTATCCTAGAACACACAACCCTCTTGTATCCTAGAACCCACAATACTCTTCTATCCTCGAACACACAACCCTCTTGTATCCTAGAACCCACACTACTCTTCTATCCTCGAGCACACAACCCTCTTGTATCCTAGAACCCACACTACTCTTCTATCCTCGAGCACACAACCCTCTTGTATCCTAGAACCCACACTACTCTTCTATCCTCGAGCACACAACCCTCTTGTATCCTAGAACCCACACTACTCTTCTATCCTCGAGCACACAACCCTCTTGTATCCTAGAACCCACACTACTCTTCTATCCTCGAGCACACAACCCTCTTGTATCCTAGAACCCACACTACTCTTCTATCCTCGAGCACACAACCCTCTTGTATCCTAGAACCCACACTACTCTTCTATCCTCGAGCACACAACCCTCTTGTATCCTCGAGTACACAACCCTCTTGTATCCTCGAGCACACAACCCTCTTGTATCCTAGAACCCACACTACTCTTCTATCCTCGAGCACACAACCCTCTTGTATCCTAGAACCCACACTACTCTTCTATCCTCGAGCACACAACCCTCTTGTATCCTAGAACCCACACTACTCTTGTATCCTCGAGCACGCAACCCCATTAAGTCATCGAACTCACGACCCATTGTGCACCACCCCCACCCCACCCTAAGTTGATATTAAAACGCTTATGCATTACGCTAATCCGCCCCACAACTGAACATATAGTATTGCATATTTATTCTAGTGAGCCGTGTGTAGTTTCCCCATTTCTTTTTAAAACACTTATCTGTTCTAAGACACTCAACATATCCTTTTTAATACTAGAGCCAGGTTGGTAGGACACGTGGTTCTCAATGGCATATTTAACAGAGCGTGCTCTAGTTGTTCTTTGATGAGAACACTATGAACGGTGGATTACGTCTGCTGTCAAGCGAACTAGGTAGATTTTGTGTTTGCTTGCAATGTTTTGCACTATAGATATTATTTCTTACTGTCCATACTACTCGGCCTAGTTTATGCGTATGTATAGTATTGTACATTGTGACAACCGGTAAAATCGAGGGTAGGTGAAACAGAGGAAGACAGGGAAAGAAAATATTAGACAGCCTGTGACTTCATGGCACAGAAGAAACGTCAACATCTGAAATGATAGCAAACACCAAAGAGAGAAATTTGAATCGACTACGATCATCTGCGTTAATTTAGTATAATTTAGTATATAATAATAATAATAATAATTCCTCTCGTACCGTTATACGTTACATAGGGCCTGTAAGTAATTTCTCCATACCGCACTATCCTGGTCAACTTGCTCAATCTCATTCATGGAACTGATTCTTCTGGAGATATTTCTTGCCTCTTCCAGCAAAGTTCATTTCAGGGTCTCCTTAGGTCGACCTCTCTTTCTTGAACCCTTTGAATCCCACTATAATGCCTGCTTTGATATTCGTTGATCATTTCTCCTCAAGGTGTGTCCAACATATCTCCATCTTCTCTTCTTATAACAAGATAGTATAAGTAGGGTATAATTTAGTTGGTTTCTTCTTCTTCTTTTGTCGTCACACTGCTACCGGGTTGTTGCCCAGTGACGTGGTTTTTTGTTTTTGTCTTGCGCTGTTCTGGTGGCTTGGGTGATTGTTATTTTTGTTCTTTCACAGGATTCTGCTACGCCATCTAACCATCTTTTCCGTGATCTTCCTCTTGCCTTCTTTCCCGATGTTCAGTTGTATAAGACTGTATACTATGGAGTTTGGATGCATTCTAAGTTGGTTTAGTTAGTTATAAATATTGCTCATATGTTCTAGCTAAATATTGTTTTATTACAAACATACATAAATATTGCTCATATGTTCTAGCTAAATATTGTTTTATTACAAACATACATAAATATTGCTCATATGTTCTAGCTAAATATTGTTTTATTACAAACATACATAAATATTGCTCATATGTTCTAGCTAAATATTGTTTTATTACAAACATACATAAATATTGCTCATATGTTCTAGCTAAATATTGTTTTATTACAAACATACATAAATATTGCTCAATATTCTAGCTAAATGTTGTTTTATTGCAAACATAAGAATAGAGAGAAAAGAAAAATTAACCAATTTGAGACTTCGAGTCAATATAGTGGCTAGTTCTTATTCTTCTTGTGTCATCACGCTGTTACCGGGTTGTTGTCCGGTCTCGTGGTTTTCTGTTCTTGTATTTTGCTGCTCTACTGACTAGAGTCATAGTTATTTTTGCTTTTTTGATATGATTCTGCTATGCCATCTTTTCAGTGGCGGCTCGTCATTAAGGGCCAGTGGGGCCGGGCGCCACCAAAAATAAGGTGTAACGTGTATTGATTATTTTATACATTAAAATATACCCTAACCGAAACCATGATTTTTCCGAAAATTCCTGTCTGGCCCCACCAACAAAAATGATCACAAGCCGCCACTGCATCTTTCTATCTTGTAGCAGCTTTTCTCTAGCCTTCTTTCCTGATATCCTGTTGTAGAAGACTCTGTATTCAGGGATCTCTGTGGCGTAGCGGTTAGGTGCTCGTCTCTCGTGCCAAAGACACCAGGCTCACTCCCTCGTGAAGCCATCTGGATATTTTCAAGAGATCCCTGATCTCAGTGTAGGTGAGATCGAGTTCCTAGTCCTATCGGAGACGGACGATAAAACTTAGGTCCCTTGTTCAATTCGAGCACGTAAAAGAAACGTTTGCTGTTCAAAATTGAGAAGAGCAGGCTGAAAAGTTGGTGCCTGGACAAAATTCATCAGGATAACAAATATTTTTTAAATAACTACAAAAATATCATTACCAACTTCAGAATTACATCGGGGAACCTCACTGGTGCTACGGAGTTCGTGTACTGCAGCTGAGATATTTCCGTGTAAGAAAGAGATCGGAGTACACATGGTTACTTACCGAAGTGCAATGATGATGGTCCTATCAATCAATCAATCAATCAGACTCTGTATAGAGTGGAATTTGGTTGCATTCTTTTTTAAGTTTCTGAACCACTACATAATTCAGTATAAATTCAATATAAAAAAAATCCGGAAATATATGAAAAATGTAGGGACTGAGGGGGATTAAGCATGCGAGCTACGGAGAACTTCTGCAATGTATGTCTTTTGACATGTAGTAGGAAGGATGATGTTTGAGGAGTTGGTGGTGGTGGGGTGGTGGTGGGGTGGTGGAAGGTGTGGGGTGGGGTGGAAGCATGTATTACTCTACAAGAGTGTTATGTGCCAGATGCAATACTACAAAAATCGCCAATAGTCTATTGTCTATTGACTTTTACCAGGTGGATGATGAAATTGGTTGCCCACTCTTGCCGTTAAGCGTAGGGTGGGAGATTTAATTTGTGTTCCAGGGCCGACTTGTGAGGTTTGGAGTGGGGCTTGCTACCCCACACCGTAAAAAATACTAGATGGCTACAGAACGGAGAGCAAACCGAGTAAATGCTGGCTGAAACCGGACACATCGCCGAAGGATAAGCACCAGAGCTCCAAATGGTGCTGAAGATGTGATGTAAAATACGCCAATGCTAAGGCTGCATGAATCAGATTTCCACATGAATAGAATTTATGGGGAAATCTCATACATCGGTCTGGGCGGTGATCGAGAGAGAGGGAGAGGCTCAGATCACATCCAGATCACAAAGAGGGAGATCTGGTACATCGGTCTGGGCGGTGATGGCGAGGAAAGAGATCTCTTTTTAGTGTATGCTGTTATTGGTGGTTGGTTGCCAACAGTAACGTAATTGATTATACTTGACAGTGTGAAACAGATATAGCATAAATATAAATACTTGTGCAGCAGCAGCTGTAGTAGTGGTAGTAGTAGTAGTAGTGGTGGTAGTGGTAGCAGCTGCAGCCGCAGTAGCAATGGCGAACTACTTAATGCAAAATGGTGCCTAGAAAACCGACGACTCGTTTACTGTGGTTCATGGCGAAAATTATGTAAAGGATATGCCACGCAATTTAAAAACAATTTGTAGTAGCAGTAGTATTTGCAACAAAAGTAGTAGTAGCAATAATGTACTAAAAAGAGTAGTTGTATTTGCAACAGTAGAAGTAACAGTAGGAGTAGCAACAGTAGTAGTAACAGTATGAGTAGCAACAGTAGTAGTAACAATATGAGTAGCAAATGTAGTAGTAACAGTATGAGTAGCAATAGTAGTAGTAACAGTAGGAGTAGCAACAGTAGTAGTAACAGTAGGAGTAGCAACAGTAGTAGTAACAATATGAGTAGCAAATGTAGTAGTAACAGTATGAGTAGCAACAGTAGTAGTAACAGTAGGAGTAGCAACAGTGTAGTAACATATGAGTAGCAACAGTAGTAGTAACAGTATGAGTAGCAACAGTAGTAGTAACAGTATGAGTAGCAACAGTAGTAGTAACATAATGAGTAGCAACAGTAGTGAAGTAACAGTATGAGTAGCAACAGTAGTAGTAACAGTATGAGTAGCAACAGTAGTAGTAAGGAGTATGAGTAGCAACAGTAGTAGTAACAGTATGAGTAGCAACAGTAGTAGTAACAGTATGAGTAGCAACCGTAGTAGTAACAGTAGTAGTAACAGTATGAGTAGCAACTGTAGTAGTAACAGTATGAGTAGCAACCGTAGTAGTAACAGTATGAGTAGCAAATGTAGTAGTGATGATGTAGTAGTAGTAGTTATGTTATGTTATGCGATCGACGTCATGGCACATTGGACATTCCCATTCGTGCTCTGTCCTCCACTGCAGCAGCCCCCATCCCAAGTCCATTTGCTCACTGTACCCATGAGAAGATTACTATGGTAATTGATTGATTACTGTAGTTGATTGAGTAGTAGTAGTAGTAGTAGTAGTAGTAGGTGTAGAGTAGTGGTTGTAGTAGTAGTAGCAGCAGGAGCAGCAGCAACAAAGGCAGTAGTAGTGGTAGAGGTCGTGGTTGTAGTAGTAGCAGTAGCAGCAGCAAAGGCAGTAGTAGTAGTGGTAGAGGTAGTAGTTGTAGTAGTATCAGTAGCAGTAGCAGCAGCAACAAAGGCAGTAGTAGTGGTAGAGGTCGTGGTTGTAGTAGTAGCAGTAGCAGCAACAAAGGCAGTAGTAGTGGTAGAGGTAGTGGTTGTAGTAGTGGCAGTAGCAGCAACAAAGGCAGTAGTAGTAGTGGTAGAGGTAGTAGTTGTAGTAGTATCAGTATCAGTAGCAGAAGCAAAGGCAGTAGTAGTGGTGAGGTCATGGTTGTAGTAGTAGCGTAGAGCAACAAAGGCAGTAGTAGTGGTAGAGGTCAGTGGTTGTAGTAGTAGCAGTGCAGCAACAAGGCAGTAGTAGTGGTAGAGGTAGTGGTTGTAGTAGTGGCAGTAGCAGCAACAAAGACAGTAGTAGTGGTAGAGATCGTGGTTGTAGTAGTAGCAGTAGCAGCAACAAAGACAGTGTAGTGGTGAGGTCGTGGTTTGTAGTAGCAGTAGCAGAAAAGGACAATGGTGTGGTAGAAGTAGTGGTTGTAGTAGTAGTAGTAGTAGTAGTAGTAGTAGCAGCAGCAGCAAAGGCGGTATAGTGGTAGAAGTAGTGGCAGTAGCATCGGCGGTAGTAGTAGTAGTATCGGCAGTAGTAGTGGTGGAGGTAGTGGTTGTAGTTGTAGCAGCGGCAGTGGTAGAGGTAGTGGTTGTAGTTGTAGTATTAGCAGTAGCAGCAGCAGTAGTATTGAGTGTAGTTGTAGTGGTAGTGGTAGTAGTAAAGGCATATCTCGGTCATTGATTTGTGTATTATGTGCATGAAAACGTGCAACAAACGTAGGCGTGTTGTTGCCAAACGTTCATATGATCTTATAATAAACATATTGAATATCTTGTTCGCTTTGTTCATTAACTGTCCTGGACGTGCAGGTGTTCACTGTTATAAGAAAACAGACAGGTCTGCCTAAAGGCTTGATTGATTATCGAAATACACTGCAGTTGCTTAGCAACAACCTGTTTGATGTATACATAGTTTTACTGGACATGTTAAGGTGTCTATTCCGCCTGTTAACAATGGCAGAAAGATGTTCGTCTTATTCCTAGTCTATGTTAGTGTCTGTTGAGAATGCAGTATCTGGGCCGCCTTTCTTCTTCTTTTCTCTAGTTCTGGCTTGCCTCAAAGCGTCAGGATAAGCACAGACCTCTAGAACGGGCTTTTGTGTGCGCTTCATAAATAGTGTTTTTCACCACTTCTGTTATTTCTGAGATCCACCTTTTGCGTGGACGGTCTTTTGATTTGTATCCACTGTATCGGAGTTACATAACACTTTGAGGGGCACTGTCTGTTGGTAATCTGCTTATGTGGCCGAATCATTAAATGTGTTGTTTCTTGATGATGTTCCATATTGATGTTGTAAGCAATGTTTTCACGATGCCGTCATTTCTAAACTGGTCTCTTTTTGCTACTCCCAGCATTCTGCGTAGACACTTCAGACACTTTACATAATTTTTAACGTATATATTGAAGGAATGGAAGCGAGCGTTACAAGACTACTGCGACTGTCGTCATATTATGGTCTTTCGTCTTCTTCTTCTTTTGTCGTCATACTGCTACCGGGTTGTTGTCCAGTGTCGTCACACTGATACCGGGTTGTTGCCCAGTGTCGTCACACTGCTACCGGGTTGTTCCAGTGTCGTGACACTGCTACCGGGTTGTTGCCCAGTGTCGTCACACTGATACCGGGTTGTTGCCCAGTGTCGTGGTTTTCTGTTTTTGTCTTGTGCTGATCTGATGGCTTGGGTGATTGTTATTTTTGCTCTTTCACAGGATTCTGCTATACCATCTAACCATCTTTTCGTGATCTTCCTCTTGCCTTCTTTCCTGATGTTCTGTGTAGAAGGCTTTGTATAATGTGGAGTTTGAATGCATTCTATGTCAGCCAGAATGGCGTGGGCACCCAGAAATGGAAAAGACATCAACGCACAATACGGTTAGTGAGTATGCTCAGATATTTACTTAGATATGACGTTGCTCCTGTGGACTGCTGCCAGGCGGGAGCAGCGCGGTATTCCAAGCCTCGAAGGGATCCACCCCAAGCTACTGACACTGCGCATCGAAGAACCAGGATTAAGCAGAGTATTGCCACTTGTCAAAACAAGAACAGCACACTAAAGATTATGCAATGGAATGCATGAGCAAAGTTTACAGACCAATCTATGGGGAACTCTCGAAGAACTCCAACTGACATGCAGCTTCATAGAGGCAACCCTTCTCATGGTTTAGACGAGCATACGAGACCGAACGCAAAGAAGAAGAAGAAGAAATAATGCATTTTTATTAAGTAGTCAAACCACTTCATTCTTTGTTTCTCAATGTAATTCAAGCACGATTTTTGGTACAAAACCATGTTTCTTCTCAGTTCACACAGGAGAGGACAGTCTTGCAGGATATGCTCCGGTGTCTGTTCCGCCTGCTGACACTGGCAGAGAGCTGTTTCACTTATTACTAGTCTATTATATAACTGTTTGTTGAGTCTGCAGTGTCCGGTACGTAGTTCAAATATAATTACCTGGTCTGTTATGTCCAGTGACGGCTCGTGATCATTTTTGTTGGTGGGACCAGACAAAAATTTGCAGAAAAAAATCATGATTTTGGGTTAGGTTATATTTTAATTCATAAAACAAATGCACGTTACATCTTATTTTTGGTGGGACCCAGCCCCACTTGCCCCTAATGACGAGCCGCCACTGCTTAGGTGTTTGAAGAAGTATTTTCCATAATCATATCCAGTGTTTGTCTACTAGTCTACTGCAGAATTTATCTGTATTGCATTCAATTTAAAACATATTATATTTGATATGAATTGTAATAAGCCCATATTTGTTTATCTTCTAACAGGAATGGACATGGGTTTATGTCGGTACTATCAAAGATATCAAGAGGAGCATGCCTGGTGTAGTGTCGGCGAAGATTTTAATCAGATCATCACTACTGAAGTTAATGTGAATATTAAATCATAGTGCGTATAATTCAGATGACAAGGTTATACCATAGTGTCTTAGTGTGTTTAAGTTAATCACCTGTAAGTAGTTTTTATGTGAGTCTCTATTGAGAGATGGTTAAGACGTTTTCCTGTCGTTTCGAAAATTGTGGTTTCGAATCTTGCCGTCAGTAAAGATAACTGTGCTGGATTTTTCAGGATGGATCTGGAATATGTTTGTAAGATGGACATGAGTTGACTAACAACTACACTACTCCGGCTCATTCCATGTTATCTATTACTTAAATAAGAAAAAAACAGCAGTAAAACTATGTAGCAATATCGAAACATGTAAAAACAAAATACTGTAA
The DNA here is from genome assembly GCA_020796225.1 of Arion vulgaris. Taxonomy (NCBI): domain Eukaryota; kingdom Metazoa; phylum Mollusca; class Gastropoda; order Stylommatophora; family Arionidae; genus Arion; species Arion vulgaris. The sequence goes on from CM036772.1 coordinate 12,561,069, forward strand.
TTTTATAAAGTACAAATACAGGGTGTTCAAGATAATTGCAGCCCCATTGACAATTCGAAAGTTGCCAGGTACAAATTGAGTTGTGTTTATTTACAATTTAAACCGGTTCTGACTAGCTCGTCCTACGTCACATTTGTTCATCGCCCCTTCCCGCACTACAATTACACACCGTCACACAACCTTGACCTATACTACGTCATAACTGAACCTTCCCATTTCTATACCATATATGCCAGATTAGCTCCATTCACGGGCTGCATTTATCTTGAACACCCTGTATAATATACAACGACGTTGAGAGTGCAGTGCGAAGGAGATCGGAGCACCTATAGACATGACCGGAGTGCAATGAAGATATTCCAAACTGAAACTGAAACAACGACGTTTCGACCAATAGGTCTTTAGCAAAAAAAGGGATACAACAGAAGCGAAGAAATTCCTAGTACAGTAGAACCCACTTATCTCGACCTCGGTTAACTCGCCAACCCTATTAAGTCGACGCTTTTGAAGTGGAACCGCCAAATTCTCTTTTTGGCAAACCCCTAGGCCGGCGACATAACTGGGTTCTACTGTACTTTGTTTTTGCGTGTTTCGCCATGTTATGTACAAACTCAATCATCATCATCATCAGGTGTCGTGCCGGTTGGCATATGCGATCATACAACGTAATAAAAACTCATACAAACTCAATAATACAACATAATAATACACCAAAAATATGCTGGATCAGTGAAGAAGAAGAAGAGAAGAAGAAGAAGAAATATAAATTTTTCGTATTTCCGCTTCACATTAGATATAACAGTATTATTTCCACTTCACATTAGATATAACAGTATATTTCCGCTTCACATTAGATATAACAGTATTATTTCCGCTTCACATTAGATATAACAGTATTATTTCCGCTTCACATTAGATATAACAGTATTATTTCCGCTTCACATTAGATATAACAGTATTATTTCCACTTCACATTAGATATAACAGTATTATTTCCACTTCACATTAGATATAACAGTATTATTTCCACTTCACATTAGATATAACAGTATTATTTCCGCTTCACATTAGATATAACAGTATTATTTTCACTTCACATTAGATATAACAGTAATATTTCCACTTCACATTAGATATAACAGTATTATTTCCACTTCACATTAGATATAACAGTATTATTTCCTTTACATTAGATATAACAGTATTATTTACAGTCACATTAGATATAACAGTATTATTTCCACTTCACATTAGATATAACAGTATTATTTCCGCTTCACATTAGATATAACAGTATTATTTCCACTTCACATTAGATATAACAGTATTATTTCCACTTCACATTAGATATAACAGTATTATTTCCACTTCACATTAGATATAACAGTATTATTTCCGCTTCACATTAGATATAACAGTAATATTTCCGCTTCACATTAGATATAACAGTAATATTTCCACTTCACATTAGATATAACAGTAATATTTCCGCTTCACATTAGATATAACAGTATTATTTCAAAACGTATATCTTTTTATTTCTTCTGTGTTCATATCTGTTACAGAAAGGCCATCCGTATATCGTGAACAGAGGCGAGAACAAATTGATATACCCAGAAAGAAAAATTAAATAAAACTGGCTGATGCTACAAATAAGAATGAGAAAATTGAAGTATATTGGACATATGTAGAGACATGAAGGTTTAAAGAAGAACCAATTTTTTTGTTCTTGATCCAGAAGCCACTTTTAGCTCTTCGGTTCGTGCCATGGACATCGTACCTTCGGTTCGGTGCCATGGACATCGTAACCCTTCGGTTCGGTGCCACGAACACCGTAAATCTGGAGAACCTGTGAATTTTTCTGTCAGTCTCGGAATTGAACCCGCACTCACAGTGAGGTTTGTCACAGCGTCGTGCAACGCGCTACGAATACGCTGGGCGGGCGGGCAAAAGAAGACCAATATGGAAGGAGGCATCCCCGCAAAGAGGAGAAGAAGAAGACATTGGAGAAGATGGATTCAGGATGTACCTAATGATTTTAGAATGATGCGTGCATAAGCGGGACATCTGGACTGTGAGAGAGATACATTCCAAAGGACTGTTGGGGTGGCAAAGTTCTGCTCAGTACAAGCTATTTCTTGACGCCGCTCAGATCTGTAGTCCTGACATAACTTCGAGCACGTCGCAGGTTGTATATTAGCCATTAACATATTCACTACCAAGTGTGACAGCATGTGCTCTCTTGTCTATCCATTTTGGCAACATGACGCAGATTGCGTCAAGATCAGTTTCATTGTCACATTAAATTAAAATTCACCTAAACGAATGTTGATCGTTACCGGTTGTTTGTTTATTTTTCCGTATTATATACGGATTAGAGTGATGTATATGCGATCGCCTATCGACTCGGGCACAAGAGTGTTCAATCCCACAGTTAACGTTCGACACATGGGGAAAGGAATTGGCCCTTGTAACCCCTGACCCCCTCACCCGACCCCCCACTCTTTCCACACTAGGGACTAGAAAAGTGAAGTGACCTCATACTTTTAGTCCTGATAAAACCGCGGAAGTTTTATTTTAAATGTTGGTAAATTTACAACCATTTACATACAAAATTACCAGACACTCATCAAATTGTGTGGAGAAATAGAAAAACTTCAAACTAATCTGTACATCGAAAAGGGAGAAAACAATTGATTTCATTGATAGATAGATTTATTGATTGATAAGGCACATCATCATTGCACTTCGGTGAGTAACCATGTGTTCTCTGGTCTCTTTCTTACACAGGAAGATCTTAGCGGCAGTGCAAAACTCAGTACCACCGACAACGGACCCCAATATAATTTAGAAAATTGAGAAAATATTTTGTAGGAATTTTATTGTTTTAATCTTTGCAATGAATTTTTGCCCGGGCTGTGACTATCCAGCCTGCGCTTCTCAATTTTTGACTGCTAACTATTCTTTTACGTGCTCAACTCGAACACGAGATCTACGTTTTATCGTCTGGTTAGAGACTCGATAGGACTAGGAACTCGATCTCACCTACACTGAGATCAGGGATCTCTGGAATAATATCCATAATGGCTCCACGAGGGAGCGAACCTGGTACCTTTGACACGAGAGACAAGCACCTAATCACTACGTCACAGAGACTCCCAAGCAAAAATGTATCCTGCTATGACGTGTCTCTCAATGATAAAGTTAATATATTATCCTTGTAGAATGAAGCAGCTACCACATCTCTCTCTCTCTCTCTCTTCTTTCTTCCTCTCTCTTTCTTTCTCTCCTCTCTCTTTCACTCCTCTGTCTCTCTCCTCTCTCTATCCTCTCTCTCTCTCTCTCTTCTCTCTCTCTCTCTCTCTCTCTCTCCCTCTCTCTCTCCTTCTCTCTCTCTCCTTCTCTCTCTCCTCTCTTCTCTCTCTCCTTCTCTCCTCTCTCTATCCTCTTCTCCTCTCTCTCTTTCTTTCTCTCCCCTCTCTCATCCTCTCTCTATCTCTTTCTCTCTCTCTCTTTCTCTCCTCTCTCTTCTTTCTCTCCTCTCTCTCCCCTTTATTTCTCTCTCCTCTCTCTCTTCTCTCATCTTTCTGCCTTTTAACCGGATAGGGCATAGGCTCTCAATCAACTCATACCAAGTCTTCCTATCTCTACCTATCTCCTGCAGCTCTCTCCAGCTCTTCTTTATATTGTTGATCTCCGCCTCCAAATATCGCCTCCATGTATTTCTCGGCCACCCCTTCCTTCATTGTCCCTGTTTGTTCCAGAAAAGAATCCTTGTTATATTCCCCTCAGGTTATCGCAAAGTGTGTCCTATCCAGCGGCAAGTCTTTTTTAAATCTCTTATCTACCATATAGCTTCTGTCTTATATCTGAGTCATCTGAGCAGATTTTCTTTGTCCTGACTCATGTAATCTGGACAGTCATTGATTTTTTTCATAAATATTTTTATATGACACTTGTTGGATTAACGCATTAGTGGATCACATAGAACGCTGTGGTGTCTCTATATCATAGTGGTTAAGTCATTTGCCTGTCGTACTAAAAGTTTAAACATACAATAAAAAGAGATTCTGTACTAGAGCTAAGGGAAGACCAAGAAAAAGATGGATGGACAATATCAAGAACACACTACATAAACACGGATATAACACAACAAGGGCGACTCATCTAGCCCTAGAACGCAAATTAAAGCTCCCATCCCTACGCTTAACAGCAAGAGTTGACGTCCAACTACATCTTCCACCTGGGAATAGACATTAGACTAACAGTTTTGGGTTCCAATCCGGACAGAGACATATGAGAAATTTGTTGATGCCTTGTAAGTCGCAGTGATACTATTCTTTGCTTCCCTTGCTGGCCCCAGCACCACACGGGTGTTACATGCTGTGTAGATACATTTATTTCTCTCGACAAGGACATATGCATCTTTTTGTTTGATTCTAGCTATGTATCCATTTTGTTGTTGGTTTTCCTCTCATCTTTCGCCCTGATGTTTTGCTGTATAATACTTTATAGACAATGTAGTCTGATTGTGGTGGCGTCTGTGGCTTATGGGATTTAAAAAAATTTCTGATCCAGAAGCACTTGAGCTTTTCAGCTCTTCGGCTCGGTGCGATGGACATCGTAACCCTTCGGTTCGGTGCCACGAACACCATAAATCTGGCTTTTTCTGCCATCCCGCGGAATTGAACACACACAGAGGGATAGTCACCCGTAGTCCAACGCGCTACGAATACGCTGGGCAGACGGGCTTGGCTTAGGGGATAGTGACTTGGTCTATTAACCCAGACGTTCTGAGTTCTCTCTCTCTCGCGATCACCGCCCAGACCGAAGTACCAGACCTCCTCATAAATCCTAATCATGTGGAAATCTGATTCATGCAGCATTAGCATTGGTGTATTTTACATCACATCTTCAGCAACATTTGGAGCTCTGGTGCTTATCCTTCGGCGATGTGTTCAGTTTCAGCCACCGTTTACTCGGTTCGCTCTCCGCTCTGTAGTCATCTAGTGTTTTTTTTACGGTGTGGGGTAACTAGCCCCAAGCCCAACCTCCTTAGTCGCCTCTTACGACATGCGTGGCAGGTAACAGTGATTCTATTCTTTACACCCCAATTTGGGCCCCGGTAACAACTCGGGCGCCGTTCTGAGTTCGAAGCACGCTGCGGATAATTTGGTTGCAAATTGTTTCGCGTGGATTTTTACCACAGGACGATGGCACCACCCGTTCAGAAAGCAATGGCAGACTACTGAACGTAATAATGCCTAGAAAAATCACAAACAGCGTTAAATAAACGCTTGGATTTATTCGCAAAGTCCTGTAAAGGATATGCAATTAACTTTTGTGTAGTCTGGCTGCATGCCTACTAGGTTACCTTCTTCTTCTTCTTTGCGTTCGTTCTTTACGACCAATTTTAATCACTCTTTGTGATATGTTTGATCTTTGCCAAGAACGTGTATACGGTGCACATTGGTTTGGTAGGCCCTAAACGCATAGACTTCTACACGCTTAGGACACATGCATCCGATTTCAGCCAAACCTCCTTAGTCGCCTCTTACGACATGCGTGGCAGGTAACAGTGGTTCTATTGTTTACACCCCAAATTTGGGCCCCGGTAACCACTCGGGCGAGCCCCGGTAACCACTCGGGCGTCTACTAGGTTACCTCATTTTAGGGCCCATTTGGAATTTATTGTCTGATTCTACAGGGTGTTCAAGATAAATGCAGCCCGTGAATGGAGCTAATCTGGCATATATGTATGAAAATGAGGTTCAGCTATGACGTAGTATAGGTCAAGGTTGTGTGACGGTATGTAATTGTAGTGCGGGAAGGGGCGATGAACAAATGTGACGTAGGACGAGCTAGTCAGAACCGGTTTAAATAGTAAATAAACACAACGCGATAGGTTATCTGGCAACTTTCGATTTGTCAATGGGGCTGCAATTATCTTGAACACCCTGTATATGTTGTATGCCGTGTAAGAGTGAATGTCTTCTTCACTTCTGTTGTATCCTTTGCTTGATAACGGCCTTTTTTCGAAACGTTGCTATGTATTGTTAGATGAGCACAGGGAGTTTTTTTTTTTTTTTTGCAAGAACCCCAGAGGAAGCAACAGAAATAACGAATATGATCAACAAATAAACAGGGTACAGGTATTAAAAGCTTCCGAAAAAACAAATAGACAAACACGGAACTCGAACCACTTACCCTCATTTCCTACAACACCCACCGACTAGCCTAGCAATACGAGCGTCCTTACGAACACAACCAATGAGCAATGTATTGTTATTACTTTTGTATTTTGTAAAACTACATGACTTTGTTTTTACATGTTTCGCCATTGCTACATAGTTTTACTGCAGTCTTCCTTATATAGACATTGCTCATGTTTTACTGCAGTCTTCCTTATATAGACATTGCTACATAGTTTTACTGCAGTCTTCCCTTATATAGACATTGCTACATAGTTTTACTGCAGTCTTCCATTATATCGACATTGCTACATGTTTACTGCAGTCTTCCTTATATCGACATTGCTACATAGTTTTACTGCAGTCTTCCTTATATCGACATTGCTACATAGTTTTACTGCAGTCTTCCTTATATAGATTACCAAACAATTTCATTTTTGTTTTTCGATGTAATTCTTCGTTTTTTCTTCCTGTTTTTTTTACAGTTGATTATGTAGGGATTAAATCCGCAAGACGCACGACTTTTCAACCTAAGGACGGACCTAGTTTTTGGTTGCATCAGAACGTGTAGGCCAACACACATGAAACATAAGAAGTGACTTCTTTCTGAGAATCTAAGTTATTGTTCAACGACTCCAAGCTTGTTCTCATACTCCCGCTGTTTATAGCATGATCGAGTCCGGAGAACGGAATGTGTTTGTCGCAGTTTTCAGCGTGAGGTGTGGTCTTTCTGTCCCGTCACTTTCGACTAAAGGATAGCCTTTTTTTGGGGTATCGGATTAGCTTGTTTCTCTTCGACCGTCGCAACCTTAGCGAGATTTGGCGGATTGGAGGTTTGGTCATCTTTGTTCTCACGCTGACTCTGACGATAGCAATCAGTTATGAGTCGTAAATATATATATATATATATATATATATATATATATATATATATATATATATATATATGTATATATATGGTCTTTTCGTCTTTACATACTGTCAGTTGGCAAGTGTTTTACTGTGACAAGTTCTGAGTTTTCGCTTTTCTCTCTTGTCTTTCAGCTCATTCATAAGTCTCTTCTCAAAAGACTGCGCCCTTGCGCAATATGGCTTTTCACACAACACACACACATATATATATATGTTATAGTGAAGTGTGTATTATGTTTAGCAAATGATGTTTTCAGCTACTTTCCATTCTAATTTTGGAGGTCTGAGTGGCTAAGGGGGGTTCTACAGATCAGAGAAATTATTGCAGTTTGCCCGATGCTGTTGCCACTCGTATGCAGAAATTGGTTTTATTACCAATGGTCACATTACCAAGCAATCGAGATATTTCCATCATGGCAACCTTTTACGCTTCCAACTCTTCCCATCAACCGCTCATATCCATATAATGTTAACCCTTTCAATTCGTTTTTATGTTTATACTACCGGACTCGTTTACTTTGCAATGCATGCTAAATTAGGCAGTACACTGGGTTTACGACATTTTAAACAATACAATGTGCCAGTACATCGGCTTGGGGTGATGGATGGGTTAATGTTATTTAATTCCCAAAATTTATTACTGTGTGCATCTGTAGCTTAATTAGCGGTAGTAGGCTTGGTCACAACCCAAGTGTACCTGGTTCAAACACCGGGGGCAGTTTGGAAGCGAATTCGTTACTGTGGAAGTTTTAACGAACGGTAAAATATAGACCTCACCGTTCAGAAAGATATGGCAAAGCTACTGAACGTATAAGTGGTGTCTAGAAAATGGAGGATTCATGTACTCTTGGTTTATGATCAAGCTCACTACCGCTTAAGCTACATACGCTTACGTTTTATTATATGTGGTAATTTGTCAATCTTGCAGATAAACGAACGCTGAATAGGTTACACAGGATGTTTAACACTGTAGGTTTGGAGTATACAGTAACATTTTCTGTCTTCTTTGTTGGATAAAGAATTTCGAAACGGATTATGTGTGTGATTTTTCTGTTGAGAATTCAATGTCATGGAAGAATACGTTAGATAATATACTTCTAGTTAAATGTGATCGTTGATATTCGTTGTTGTCTGTGTGACGACAGGACGGATTGTACCGAGAGAAACAATTCTCTTAGTGTTAATGCCAATAGTCATGCTGGTTTGTAGGCCACGTTTGACCTTCGTTATCGTGGCGTTGTTGATTGAAACCCTGATCACCGTTGTATCGTCAGCAAAAACCGACGCTGGTGCAACAAGCGGCTCTGAAGGGTTTGATCCCCACGCCACGAAGAGCTCTCAACAAAATCTGAATCAATTTGCCAGTAACAAAGTAGAAAACTCTACCATGATAAAGAGTGCATCGAAAATGGGTGCTAGCGGTACTGCAAGATACAGAAATAGTAGCAGGGGGATAAGCAACTCTTCATTCACGGAGTTACAGCCCTTGCATGGGGGCGGTATTAGTAGCAGTAGAAGACATAAGAAGAACAAGGGCGTTAATAAAGATAAAACTGAAGAAAAAGCTCACCTTTTGGTCAGGTGAGTTTCTGTGTGCTTTTGTCTTTGAATGTTGTTTTTGTTATTGTGTGTCCATTTCAGTGATAAATATATTTGGTTGCTCGTTGTTGCATTGATTATTGATCGTTCACTTGTGTGTCATCGACTCTGTTGTGTAACACGATCTGTTGTGTTGTGTAAAATACTCTTATGTATTGTGTAACATACTCTGATGTATTGTGTAACATACTCTGATGTATTGTGTAACATACTCTATTGTGTTGTATACCAAGCTCTGTTATGTAACATATTTCGATGTGTTGTGTAACATACTCTGTTGTGTTGTGTAACATTTTCATTTGTAGAGTGTAACACATTCTGATACAGCATAACAGTGTCTCTCAACAAAGTGGCACGTCTCCCTGTGAGGCGTGAGACAGTATCAGTGGAGATGTAACACGTTGTGAAAACTTAGTGAATTGTGTGCTTTAATTAGTTTTTATACTTAACCTGTTTGTCCATTTTAAAATTAGTTTTTTTCATTAAAATTCCAAGTTGAAAATTTCTTTAGAAAATACTGCAGAACGTTATTGTTTTCTAATAAGATATGTGTACATTTTGACTTGATGTACTTCCGAGGGGACCTCCAACTTGATTTATGGAGATAACTCATCTCTTTGTTTAGAAGTCTCTCCTTCTTCTTCTTCTTTGCGTTCGTTCTTTACGACCAATTGTAATCACTCTTTGTGATAAGTTTGATCTTTGCCAAGAACGTGTATACGTTGCACATTGGTTTGTAGGCCCCTAAACGCATAGACTTCTACACGTTTAGGACACATGCATCCGATTTCAGCCAAACCTCCTTAGCCGCCTCTTACGACATGCGTGGCAGGTAACAGTGTTTCTATTCTTTACACCCCAAATTTGGGCCCCGGTAACCACTCGGCGAGCCCCGGTAACCACTCGGGCGAGCCCCGGTAACCACTCGGGCGAGCCCCGGCAACCACTCGGGCGAGCCCCGGTAACCACTCGGGCGAGCCCCGGTAACCACTCGGGCGAGCCCCGGTAACCACTCGGGCGGTTTAGAAGTCTAATCCCCGCAAGCGGAGCAAAGAATAGTTACACTGCGACCTACAAGATATGACGTAAGAAGCGACTAATGTAGGGACCTAGAAGCTACACTAGTAAATAAAACGAGTCGCAGGAATCGGATGTGCAGGCCTACTTGTAGGCGCATAGCTGGCACAACCTAGAAGTCTAAATTTCCTCGAACCTGGCATTATTAATAAGGACAAATTAGCAGCCCTGGTGAGGACAGGTATACGGAAGTATTATAAGAGCATAGAACAATGTATAATTAAATATGTGACATGACAACAATCGTTCTTAGACTTCGCCAGTGTGTCGTCAGGGCTCGCAAGGGGAGCAAGAATTGTATCACTTCAACCTACTAGGCATATGGAAGGAGGCGACTAATGTAGGGACCTAGAAGCTACACTATTAAATAAAAAGCATCGCAGGAATCGGATGTGATGGTCTACTTGTAGGCGCATAACTGGCACAAAGAACAATCGTTCTTAGACTCAAATCAAATACAAATCACAAAGAGTGCATTAACATGTGGTAGATATGGAGCGTTCGAAGAAGCTCTTAGGCTCAGATCACATAGAAATCACAAAGAGTGGATTAACAAATGGTAGATATGGAGCGTTCGAAGAAGCTCTTAGGCTCAGATCACATAGAAATCACAAAGAGTGGTTTAACAAGTGGTCGATATGGAGCGTTCGAAGAAGCTCTTAGGCTCAGATCACATAGAAATCACAAAGAGTGGTTTAACAAGTGGTTGATATGGAGCGTTCGAAGAAACTCTTAGGCTCAGATCACATAAAAATCACTGAGTGGTTTAACAAGTGGTCGATATGGAGCGCTCGAAGTAGACGTCCTCTGATCATATGAAACTGATCGCAGAAGAAGAAGAAATGCCCATCATTGACATGACTGAACATTGCCTTATCCCCACATATCTCCCAGGTGTGGTAGTCCGGTAGAACCGAAGCATGCCTATGTATGTAAGTGTGTTTAAACAGTTACAGGTTGTCCAAACATTAAGTGTGTGTAGTGTGGTTAGCGTTTCATGTTCAAACTAGGTCATACCTCATATACATGCACACACACGTGTTACCTCATATACATGCACACACGCGTGTTACCTCATATACATACACACACGCGTGTTACCTCATATACATACACACACGCGTGTTACCTCATATACATACACACACGCGTGTTACCTCATATACATGCACACACGCGTGTTACCTCATATACATACACACACGCGTGTTACCTCATATACATGCACACACGTGTTACCTCATATACATACACACACGCGTGTTACCTCATATACATACACACGCGTGTTACCTCATATACATACACACACACGTGTTACCTCATATACATGCACACACACGTGTTACCTCATATACATACACACACACGTGTTACCTCATATACATACACACACACGTGTTACCTCATATACATGCACACACGCGTGTTACCTCATATATACATCACACGTGTTACCTCATATACATGCACACACGTGTTACCTCATATACATGCACACACGCGTGTTACCTCATATACATACATACACACACGCGTGTTACCTCATATACATACACACGCGTGTTACCTCATATACATACACACACGCGTGTTACCTCATATACATACACACACGCGTGTTACCTCATATACATACACACACGCGTGTTACCTCATATACATACATACACACACGCGTGTTACCTCATATACATACACACACGCGTGTTACCTCATATACATGCACACACACGTGTTACCTCATATACATCACACACCGTGTTACCTCATATACATACACACACACGTGTTTACCTCATATACATACATACACACACGCGTGTTACCTCATATACATACACACACGCGTGTTACCTCATATACATACACACACGCGTGTTACCTCATATACATCACAACACGCGTGTTACCTCATATACATACACACACGTGTTACCTCATAAAACATACACATATCATATCATCACACACGTGTAAACTAAGACAAAAGAAACTACCAAGTTGTGTCAGAAATATGATAGTTAAGCACGTGGGAATCCCTCCCATTCTACATACTTCCCTTACACCTCATCCCCTTTCCCCAACCCACCATTTTAAATTTGAGAAAGAAAAAAAACGACTCTCAACATCACCAGGTGCTGTTGTAAAATCCTGCTTAATCCAAGAATTATGAATACGCCCATACCCGAACCACAATAAGCGCTGAAAAAGTCGCGCATGCAGTCTTACCATCACGAACACACAACCAAAAGGGTCAGGGGACAGCCGCTGTTAAGCTAATGTAAATGAACATGCACACACATCGTCGTCGTACGTCGCAGCCGGTCTAACCTGAACATATTTTCCCGCCAAATCTTGCCACAGGTGTTCGACACATATTTTCAGTCCTAGACTGGAACAGGAGTTGTGTTTTATAGCGCCGGGAACACTGAAAGCCAACGGCACGTACACCATTAAGATGTGGCACTAAACGATTGAAAGGAGTCATTGTTATCGCCAACGCCTGCTGGCGAAACACATCTTCATTATTGGAATCAACATGAAGCTGTCTGCCCAGTTTGTGGTCCACAGTAAATTAAGCGCATGACCAGAGATCGCTGAAGAAGAAGGAGAAGGAGGAATCAACATGTCCGTACAAAGGGAGAGTATCTGGCAGATCGAAGAGAAAGGCAGACGTGGGGTTTTTTGTGTTTTTTTTTGAAGGGGGTGAGATGTATTAAGAGAAACAATCGAATCATAACTTCTTCAACAGTTTTAGTTGTTCTTCTTCAAACGCTCCATATCGACCACTTGTTAGCCCACTCTTTGTGATTTGTATGTGATCCGAGTCTAAGAGCGATTGTACGTTCAGCCAGTTATGCGCCTACATCTGATTTCTGATATGCTTTTTTTATTTACTAAGGTAACTTCCCTAGGTTCGGTCCTACATCAGTCGCCTCTCACGACATGCTGTGTTTGTCGCAGTGGTACTGTTCTTTGCTTCCCTTGTGGGCACCGGCACCACACGGGTGAAAACTGAAACAGGTGCATCGATTCAAATATATAGAGAATGTTATTTTATGTTATGCGATTGACGTCACGCCACATTGGGCATTCCCATGAATGCTCTGTCCTACTCTGCATTAGCCATCCCAAAGTCCATTTACTCACCGTATCCATGTTTTTTTTTAAATTTAACAACTCAAAACAATATGGAACGAAACTGATTAGAAAACAAAGATCAGAATACTAAAAGCATGCATATTTCTCCCAGTGACAATGTATGGGTGTGAAGCATGGACATTTAATAAAACAGTGGAAAAACATATATGTGCTTTTTAATATAAGTGTTACAGAAGAGTCCTTCGTATATCATGGACAGAGAAGAGAACAAATAGATCTATCCAGAAAGAACTCAAAATCAAAGAAAATTGGCTGATGCTACAAACGTGAAAGAGAAAATTGAGATATTTTGGGCATATAAAAAAGACATGAAGGGCTGGAGACCATCATGGAAGGAGACATACCGGCAAAGAGAAGAAGAGGAAGACCACGAAGAAGATGGATTCAGGATGCAACTGATGGTTTAAACATGACGGCTGCAGAGGCAGGGACATCTGGCCTATGAGAGAGAAATTCCGGAGGACTGTTGGGGTGGCAAAGTTCTGCTCAGGACAAGCTATTTGAAGATGATACTTGAGAAGTTGATTAGTAAACCTTCTCTCTTCGGGTGTCTCTGTGGCTAAGTGGTTAAACCCTTTGCCTTGTGAGTCGAAGGTCGTGGGTTAGAATCCGGACTACGCCGTTCTGTTCACGAGTGCAGTTTTTTCCAGAGACCCTAGAATTGTTGCTGGAGCTACGGAGTTCGTGCTTTGTGCAATACTCTCGGCAGGTGGCGTGCCATTTCTGCGGAGAGGGCCCGAGCTATATGGGGTAAACCCGGTGCAATGAAGTCAATCCTTCGGCTTTAAAACCCTTTAAAACCCTTCAAGCTCTCTCTACCACGAAGACGACACTGTCTGGTAAGTCCAACTAAATATATATAGATATAGATATATATATATATATATATATATATATGGTGACTATTCATAGCATCAGATGGAAGCCGTAGAACAACAGACATAAGGAGTTTGATTAATTGATTGATTGATTGATTGATTGATAGGACCATCATCAGTGTACTTCGGTGAGTTACCAAATGTGTTCGATCTCTTTCTTACACAGGAAGATCTCAGCTGCAGTGCACGAACTCCGTAGCACGATGTAATTTTAGAAAATGGTAAAGATATTTCGTAGGGATATTATTTTAAAACTTCTCTTATCAACTTTGTCCGGACAGCGGCTTTTCTGCCTATTCTTTTCGATTTTGAGCTGCAAAGGGTTCTTTTATGTACTCAAATTGAACACGGGATCTACGTTCTATTGTCTGTCTCCGATAGAACTAGGAACTCGATTTCACCTGCACTGAGATCAGGGATCTCTGGTAAACAATCCCGATTGTTCCACACGCTAGCGAACCTGGTACCTTTGGCACGACAGACGAGCACCTAACTTCGGAAAGACAATAGACAATAGATGTTCGATGGTCTGACATCTTGGTTTGATAAGAAATCGGCGGCGCCCGCGTGCCCAGGGTGTTCGTAGCGCGTTGGACTACGGGTGACTAGTCCTCTGTAAGTGCGGGTTTAACTCCACGGACTGACAGACAAGCTACAGATTCCCCAGATTTACGGTGTCCATGACACCGAGCCGAAGGCTTTCAGCTCAAGTGCTTCTGGATCGGGAGGAAAAAAAAAAAAAAAAAATTGGCGACAGAACTGATAAACGTATAGCACCGGCGACGCCTAGATGTACGAGAAGAACACAATATTATATTTAGTGTAGCTGTTCCTTGACGCTTCCCTTTTTGTCGACACGTTGTCTCATTCCTTTCATTTACTTTGTTCCAATGTGTGCAAATAGCATAATTCTTCATTGTTTTACCGAGCGCAACCACAAAAACCTCAGCTCTATCTATCGAACTATCAACGCTCGGTCGATTGTAAGGAAAACTATCTGAAACTACTGTTGGAAGTGATCCACTTCATTTCTCAATTGTTGCACTGTGATAGGCGTACGCCGTAGAGTTATTATTGAGTTCTGTCATAGCAGTGGCTCTCAACCTTCCTAATGTCACGACCCTTTAATACAGTTCCTCATGTTGTGGTGACCCCTAACCATACAATTATTTTCGTTGCTACTTCATAACTGTAAATATCTGATATACAGGATGTATTTTCATTGTTACAAATTGAACATAATTAAAGCATAGTGATTAGTCACAAAAACAATATGTAATTATATAAAAAACAGTAAGGAACCCTTTCATACCTCGTGGTATATAGGTCAATACAGTGTTAGGCCTGTATTTTTCATTGACCGTCGGCACACGATGGGTGATGTGGTCAGCATCACGCCGGTCGCCTTTACTTTCCCAGAGCATGTCTGGTACCCAGTTGAGGCTGGGTCTACCTGAGAGCCGTCGTGGTCGGGAAAATTCCACGCGCATTGCGGGAGCTGAACCCAGACCACCAGCCTTGCGAAGCGAGTTCACTAACAACTAATGTAATTATATACTGTGGAATATTTATTTCTAATTATGATAAATATGTGTTTTCCGATGCTCTTAGGTGACCGCTGTGAAATGATCGTTCGATCCCAAAGGGGTCGGGACTCACAGGTTGAGAACCACTGTGTTATAGTGTCACAATTGCCTGCTACAATTACACCAGGTTCAATATACTGCAGTTGTAATATGTTAGGTTAGGTCACAGCCAACTATAAACTCATATAAGTTTATAGCTGGCTGTGGTTAGGTTAACCCTTTCGCCCCTCTCAGCCAATACACTGGGTCTCGTTACATTTTATTTACATTTACATTTGATCGGTACAGCACAACCGCTGTACAAGCAAAGTTCCGTATACACTACAATATAAATTCGTCCAGAAATAAAAATATTTACGTAGTGGAAGGGTTAAGTTAGATCGTGGCCCCGCCCGAGTGGTTACAGGGGCCCAAATTTGGGGTGTAAAGAATAGAACCACTGTTACCTGCCACGCATGTCGTAAGAGCCGACTAAGGAAGTTGGACGTGGGGCTAGCTACCCCACATCGTAAAAAACACTACATGGATACAGAATGGAGAGCGAATCGAGTAAATGGTGGCTGAAACCTGACACACCAGAGCTCCAAATGGTGCTGAAGATGTGACGTAAAACACACCAATTCTAAGGCTGTATGGATAAGATTTCCACGTGAATATAATTTATGGGAAGATCTGGTACATCGGTCTTGGCGGTGATCGCGAGAGAGAGAGAGAGAGAGATCGTGGCCCCGGTAACATAAGACCAACCAGCTCAGACAGGAAAATACAAATTTCTGTTTAATGGAGGTTTGATTTAGCATGTCGTGTTGTTTCTAAAATGAGTTTGTTTATACCTAACACTACTGGCCACACGACGATTGTGGTCTGATTTACGTGAATTTTTACATGAGCCCGTTGGAAATATGTTATCGGAGGTCACGGTTAGACCCGGCATGTTGGGCGTGGAGAGGATCTCCTATGTATTCTAACTAAACGCAGTACTCATCATCATCAGGTGCCGTGCAAGCTGGCGTCTCCACAAATGGATCTCCACAAATCTCTGTCGTTGGTATTTGCTATCAACTCAGATGTTGAAGCACTACTGTGCCATGAAGTCAGGCTATCCAAAATTTTCTCTCACTGTCTTCCTCTGTCTCGTCTAACCTCGATTTTACCGGTTTGTCACAATGTGATCTAAACCTCCTCTCCTCATCACATGCCCGAAAAATGATGACTACCTCTTTCTTATATTGATGACTAGCAGTTGTACCCGTGCTTCGCACGGAGAATTTAGTTGCGTATTAAAGAAACATGCCCTGTTGTCTCAAATCGGCTTCTTTCCCATTAAAAACAATACGTTGTCTCGCCATGCTTGGAGGGAAAGCTTTGTCGGTTGACCCCATAAGATTAAAATGTCGCTCTTTCCGATTGCCTTACGTCCCGTGATTATCCCAGATTGCAATAGAATTCCCATGAAAGTTGACAAATAACAATTTGCAAATTGAAAATAATTAAGAATCAGGTCTATCGTTGCAAATGAAATTTCTTTAGTTCTCATAATCAAATCTGTTAATAAAAATAAAATGTTTAAAAAAAACTGTCGCCCTTCCCGCGAACTGAACATGTTGTCTCCAGCATAGCAGCGATGAATCTAATGCATTCGGCCACCAGACAGACAGAGTCAAAGACCAATAAATATGTTTGTATTCGCTGTGCATATCACGTGACAGGAACGTGAAAATATAGACACGTATTCGGCGATTTCTGTACACGACCATTTGCGTTAAGGTGGAAATGGTTATAGAAACGAACAAATAGTGAAGATTTATAATTTTTACATATTCCCATCTACGAAAGCTACCCTCTTGCTAAATTTCAAGTCCGTGGAATGTCCAGATATCTTCAAACAACTGGGATATATATATATATATACACAATTTCATTCATCTTAATCTTATATATAGAGAGAGAAAATTATCTGTGTCTTTACCTCATTCAACACCTCAACATTAGTCATTTTAGCAGTCCATGGGATTCTCACCAGTCTTCTCATCATGACTCGATTCCGTATGTCAGTATTGGTTCTATGTAGCACTGAATAACTCGCATTCTGATCTCAATTGACAAAGGACTTGTTACGTATAAAGTAAAGTAAAGGAACCCTTTCATACCTCGTGGTATATAGGTCAATACAGTGTTAGGCCTGCATTTTTCATTGACCGTCGGCACACGATGGGTGATGTGGTCAGCATCACACCGGCCGCCTTTACTTTCCCAGAGCATGTCTGGTACCCAGTTGAGGCTGGGTCGACCTGAGAGCCGTCGTGGTCCGGAAAATTCCACGCGCATTGCGGGAGCTAAACCCAGACCACCAGCCTTGAGAAGCGAGTTCACTAACAACTACGCCACCGGGGCTCTCAATGTTACGTATAATGCTTCTCATTTTCAGGAGCGATGTTTTAACGCGGTCATATGGCCTCTAAATAACACTATTTTGTTTACTACAGTTTGTATGAGTCAAACCGTGTGGGACGGATTAGTGTAATGTATAATCTACGTTGCACACGCGAGGAAAGAGCTGTGGTCTCAGAGCACTCCTCCATAAAATGGGTCTCAGGGACTTCTTCGTTTGTTTTCTTCCTCGAACGCTCCATATCGACCACTTGCTAACCTCTATGTGTGATTTGTATGTGATCTGAGCCTAAGAGCGATTGTACGTTGTGCCAGTTATGCGTCTACAAGTAGGCCAGCACATCCGATTTCTACGATGCTTTTTTAAAACTAGGTTAGTTTCCTATGCCCCTACCTCAGTCGCCTTTACGACATGTCTTGTAGGTTGCATTGGTACCTTTCTTTGCTTCCTTGAGGGTCCGACACCAGACGAACGTGGTCTTAGAGACATGGCTGCCTGCACCTGTGGAGCACCAAAGCAGTCACCAGAACACATCCTGCAAGACTGCCCCATCATAAGCACTGTGAGAATGGAAATCTGGCTAACAGAAACAACCCTACAAAACAAACTAAGGGAGACCGTTGAAGACCTCAAGCGTTCTTTCTTTCTTTCTTTCTCGAATCCTGTTTGCCTCACAGCGTCAGGTCAGGAAGAGATTTCTAAAACGGCCCTAGTATGCGCTTCGTAGATAGTCTCTTTCGTCGCCTCTGTTATCTCTGAGGTCCATCTTTGCGTGGCCGGCCTTTGCTTTGTACCCATTGTATCGGAGCAGCATTGCTCTTTGGGGTGCACTGTCTGATGGTAATCTGCTTACGTGACCGAACCATTTAATTTGTTGTTTCTTGATGAAGTCTAGTACTGATGTTGTACCCACTTTTTCCTGATGTCTTCATTTCTCAACCGGTCTCTTCTTGTTACACCCAGCATTCTGCGTAGACACTTCATCTCTGTTGTGACTAGTTTTCTTCATCGTTTGTTGTCAGCGTCCAGGTTTGGCACTGGTAACATAATGTGGGAGAAAGATTGTGTTGAACATTGCTCTTTTTGTGTTCATGGTGACGTGTTTGCATCTTAAAATTGGCGCCATTTGCCCTATCATTTGATTTGCTTTGTTGCATCTGTGTTGAATTTCAACCTCAAGCATACTGCCTTGTTTATAACACATATCAGAGTAGTCACATAGCAGAAGTTGATCGCAGAAGAAGAAGGTATTTGGACCTCCAAATCAGACTAGATTTTAGAAATGTGAAGTTACAGGCACGTCATACCTTAATGTCTGAAAGAGGGAACTCTGTAACGTAGAGGTTAAGTGCTCGTTTCTCATGCCAAAGGTACTCAGTTCGCTTCCCCGTGGAGCCATCGGATATTCTCCAAGTGAATCCTGATCTCAGTGTAGGTGAAATCGAGTTCCAAGTCCTATCGGAGAAGGTTGATAAAACGTTCGTTCCGTGTTCAATTTGAGCACGTAAAAGAACCCTTGGCAGTTCAGAATCGAGAACAGCAGGCTGGAACGCTTCTGTCCGGACAAAATTCATTAGAAAAAGACTAAAAATAAAATCCTACCATCACCATCTTCAAAAAATTGTATTGGACAAAATTGAATGTACGCCTACAGTGACAGTAGAAATGTAAAAACGTGTTAACACGTCTTTAGCCCACAGAGGAGAGATAATAACAGACGTGTTAACGCGTCTTTAGCAATGAACGAAAAAAAAGTATATACACCACCTTGACAGGTAAAGGGTCCAACAATTACAGGTACTTCATAAGTTTGAGCAAAGCACGCCTGAATGAGAGGGACACTTGTTATACAGAAAGCATGCCTTCACACAAGAATCACTGAGAGGATGCATTTCAGTCGTCATTCCTACTTCTGAATTCAAAGTGGTAAAATGAAAATAAATGTAATTAATCAGAGGCGTTATATGCAGCGGTAAAAGGAATAACAAATATTGACAGGAACAACGGGTGAGTCACCTGACAAGAATTGACACTGAGACAGCTTCAGGGCCTACATTCTATAGTTAAGGTGAAGGTTAGTTTTTTTTTTTTTCCGATCCAAAAGCACTTGAGCTGAAAGCGCTTCGGCTCGGTGTCATGGACATCGTAACCCTTCGGCTCGGTGCCACGAACACCGTAAATCTGGGAACCTGTAGCTTTTCTGCCAGTCCGCGGAGTTGAACCCGCACTTACAGAGGACTAGTCACCCGTAGTCCAACGCGCTACGAACACGCTTGCACGCGGGCGAAGGTTGGTATAATACAGATGTGTCTAAAACAATGATGAAATTAAAATAAAGTTAGGGACCAAAACTAGATCGTAGACTAATGATTGATTGATTGATTGATTGATTGATTGATTGATCGGACCCATCATCATTGCACTTCGGTGAGTAACTATGTGTGCTCCGATTTCTTTCTTATACAGGAAGATCTCAGCTGCAGTGCAGTAACTCCGTAGAATCGGCGAGGGTCAACGATGTATTTTGAAGATGGTCAAGCTATTTTGTAGGAATTTTATTTTTAATCTTTACTAATGAATTATGCCCAGGCAGGGGCTTTGCAGCCTGCTCTTCTCGATTTTGAACTGCCAAGGTTTCTGTTGTGTGCTACAACTGAATACAGGACCAACGTTTTATCGTCCGTCTCGGTTTTTTTTTAAAAACTGATCCAGAAGCGCTTGAACTTTCAGCTCTTCGGCTTGGTGCCATGGACATCGTAAATCTGCAGAATTTGTGACTTTATCTGCCAGACCGCGGAATTGAACTCGTACTCACAGGGAGCTTGTCACCCGTCGTCCAACGTGCTACGAACACGCTGGGAAGACGGGCGTCCGTCTCCGATAGGACTAGGTACTCGATCTCACTTACACTGAGATCAGGGACCTCTGAGAAAAAATCTCGATGGATCCGCAAGGGAACGAACCAAGTACCTTTGGCACAAGAGACGAGCACCTAACCTCTACGATAACGTAACCTACTAAACCGGAAAAAATACATTTTTAAAAAATGGTCAATATGAATATCCTTTTGTCGTAAAAAGGATACATATCTGACAATGCCAATCTTCAATCTACCAACATATGCGCCCATGACACTAAGCCGTCTATAGGTCTTTAATACATGCGGACTAACGTCAAGCAAGATTGATTACTCTTCAATTGTAAATCTGCGCTTCTTCGGCCCCCTACTCCCAGTACGGCCTGACAAACGTCGTGCATATTTGAACAACTCACAATTCTTCACTTAACCCAACTTTCTGATTGTTGGAACTAGTTTAGTTAAAGTGTCGTATTTCAGTTTTGTAACATTGAGAAATGGCAGTTGTAACTTTCTAGTAGCAAAATATGTCTTCTCTTTCATAGAAATCGCTCTTTCTTTCTCGTATACATCTCTCATTGAAATATCTGTCCCTCTCTCGTTCATGGAAATCTCTCTCTCATGGAAATCTCTCTCTCATGGAAATCTCTCTGTCTTTCTCTCATGGAAATCTCTCTGTCTTTCTCTCATGGAAATCTGTTCTCTCTCTCATGAAAATCTCTCTCTCTCATGAAAATCTCTTCATGAAATCTCTCATAGAAACCTCTCTCTCATGGAAATCTCTCATGAAATTCTCTCATGAAAACCTCTCTCATGAAACCTCTCTCATGGAAATCTCTGTCTTTCTCTCATGGAAATCTCTCTCTCATGGAAATCTCTCTCTCTCATGAAAATCTCTCTCTCATAGAAATCTCTCTCATGAAACTCTCATGGAAATCTCTCTCATGAAATCTCTCTGTCTTCTCATGAAAACCTCTCATTGAAACCTCTCTCTCATGAAACTCTCTCTCATGGAAATCTCTGCTTCTCTCATATCTCTCAGAAAATTTCTCTCATGAAACTCTCTCTCATGAAATCTCTCTCATAGAAATCTCTCTCATGGAAATCTCATAAATCTCATGAATCCCCTCATGAAACCTCTCTCTTCTCTCTCATGGAAAATCTCTTCTCTCTTGAAATCTTCCTCTCTCTCATGGAAATCTCCTACTCTCTTCTCTCTCTGGAAATCTTCTCTCTGGAAATCTCTCTGAAACTCTCTCTCATGGAAATCTCTCTCTCATGGAAATCTCTTCTCTCATGAAATCTCTCTCCTCTCTGAAATTCTCTCTCATCGGAAATATCTGCTCTCTTCCTAGATCTCTAGATATAAAATATATATATCTCATGGAAACTCTCTCTCTCTCTCTATGAAATCCTCTCTGTAGCATTAAATATATAATATATAGTGAATGTCCTCTCATGGCAACTCTCTTTCTCTCTGATAATTCTCTTTTCTCTTGAAATCTATACTCTCTATCGTGGAAATTCCCATCTCTCGTGGCAATCTCTTCTCTCTCGTGAAATCTCTCTCTGAAATCTCTCTCGTGGAAATCTCTCTCTCCTCTCTCTCTCCCTTCTCTCTCGTGGAAATATCTCTCTGTAAATCTCGCTCTCTCGTGTAAATCTCTCTTTCGTGTAAATCTCTCTCTCGTGTAAATCTCTCTTTCGTGTAAATTTCTCTCTCGTGTAAATCTCTCTTTCTTCTAAATCTCTCTCTGGTGTATATATATATTTCTCTCTCGTGTAAATCTTTCTCCCTCATAGAAACCTTGTTTTTGCCAAATAAACATGAGAAGGAAGGACGTGTGACCTACTTCAAGTATCAATGAACCTGAAAGCTGACATTGGTGAATAATGAATGACACTTGTCGTCGTAAGCCATTTAAAATGTGGTGGGAACGATCCCCCCACCCCCAGTTCAGTCTCTATCTAACATTTGACTAATAAATTGAGTGTTGAAAAGTGTACATAATATGTGTGTGTGGTGTTGATAGGTAATCATCATCATCATCAAATAGCCTGTCCTGAGCAGGGATTTACCACCCCAACAGTCCTCCAGATTTCCCCTCTCTCCTAGGCCAGATGTCCCTCCCACAGCCAACTCTAGATACCTTTAGATAAACGTTTATAGTTGGCTCTGTGCCGCCTCTGCAGACGTCATGTTCAAACCATCAGTTACATCCTGAATCCATCTTCTCTGTTGTCTACCTCTTCTCCTCTTTGTCGGTATGCCATGTCTTTTCCAGTCCTTCATGTCTTTTTTTATATGTGCAAAATACTTTCAATTTTCTCTTTCTTATTTGTAGCATTTGCCAGTTTTCTTTGATTTTGAGTTCTTTCTGGATATATCAATTTGTTCTCTTCTCTGTCCGTGATATACGAAGGACTCTTCTGTAACACTTATATTCTAAAGCTCGTATGTTTTTTAACTGCCTTACTAAATGTCCATGCTTCACACACACATACGTTGCCACTGGGAATATGCATCGTATGGGTGTGAAGCATGTACATTTATTTAATAAAGGCAGTGGAAGAAAGGAATACTCTACACAAATACTCTCTCTCTCTATCGTGTGACCGCTAGGCAACAATAAATGCACACTATTCGTGTCTATTCTTGGCATTCCTCTGTATTGTGTTCCAGCTGTGATTCATTTCTTTCAATTCTTGTTCTACTGTCTCCTCCATGTCGTTTTGGGTCTTGCACGTTTCGCTTACTCTCTGGTTAGTCTCCGTGAGTAACATATGTCCTATCCATCTGAAGCGTTTCTTTTGGATGATGGTGTTCATATTCTCTTGCGGACACTGTGCAAAACAGTTCATAGTTAGAGATAGTTCTTGGCCAGAACACACGTAAGAACATTTGCATACTACTTATTTGAACGCTCCATATCGACCACTTGTTAACCACTCTTTGTTGTGATTTGTATGAGATCTTAGCATAAGAGCGTGTGCACGTTGTGCCAGTTATGCTCTTACAAGTAGGCCAGCATTTCCGATTTCTGCGATGCTTTTTTTTTTACTAGAGTAGCTTCCCTAGACCCCTACCTCTGTCGCCACTTCTTCTTCTTCTTCTAACCAGGGCTGCCAAGTTTTCACTCTTGGGCAGCCAATGCCAGTTTGTAGAATCTGCATGTGTTCTGTAATTGTGGGAGACTAGTGTAAAGGGTATTATGAACAGATGGGTGTGGTGGGAGGAGTTCTTGTCTAGCTTTATGTAGTCCAGGACATTCAAGCAAGATATGCTGTACTGTCTCACATGAATGACTGCACTTTCTACAGTGTGGTAGGTGTGTGGGGTTTATTCTGTGTAGGTGGTAATTCAGTCCAACATGTCCTGTTCTTAACTGGAAGATAGTGCTTTGATCTTTTCTTTGTAGCAGATTTATATTGTCCTTGGGGTTTGGTCTATTCATCTCTGCATACATGTCCTGACCAGTCGTCCCCATAGCCCATCGGTTCAGCCAATCTTCTCTGGAGTTATTTTTCAGAATATGTTTTATACTTTGTATGCTAACAGGTTTGTCTATTTGTGGTTTTGATGATCCCTGTTTGGCCAGATGATCTGCCTTGTCATTTCCTGGGATATTTGTGTGCCCAGGAATCCACTGTAGAATGACATTAATATCAAAGGAGGAAATCAGATTGTGGATGACTAATGCCAATGACTGGATCTCGCTTGACTGATTCTGCTGTTCTTCTAAAGCTTGTAGTGTGGACTGTGAGTCAGTGAATACTATCATGTCTTGGACAACTTTCTCTCCAAGTTCAAACTGCTGGTGGACTAGTTCTACAGCGGTCTTTATGGCTATAATCTCTGCCTCATAGTTGAAACATATATTACCACAAGGAGCACAGTAACTATAGGTAGTTCCATCTGGATATTTCAGGTATATGCCGAAGCCAGCGTAAGTAGTGGCTTTGAAAGCTGAACCATCAGTGTAGGCATGGATAGAGGAAATTGGATAACTGTCTATTGTCTCCAGTGCACAGGTTTTTAAGATCGGTGCAAGTGTTGCTTTGTTTATAGTTTCATCAAGGTGGTATTTCTGGATTACTGGTTGTTTTATGTTTAGCCATTAGACATGCCTTGTAAGTCGTAGTGGTACTATTCTTTGCTCGTCTTGCGAGCCTCGGCAACACACGGGAGCTTTCTCACACACGTTGCATCTTCTTCTTCTTTGCGTTCGTTCTTTACGACCAATTTTAATCACTCTTTGTGATGTTTGATCTTTTCCAAGAACGTATGTACGTTGCACATTGGTTTGATAGGCCCCTAAACGCATAGTTCTACTCGTTTAGGACACATGCATCCGATTTCAGCGAAACCTCCTTAGTCGCCTCTTACGACATGCGTGGCAGGTAACAGTGGTCCTATTATTTACACCCCAAATTTGGGCCCCGGTAACCACTCGGGCGACACACGTTGTATGAAACGTGGAGAGTTTGAAAATTTCTTCTGTCATTTTCTTGCATTCTGATCATTTAGTAAATTAGATAGCACACAGAAGCGGTATAATTTAACCTGGTCCTGAAGCTGTATTAGGCAGATTTCCAGACCGTATGATAGGTCCTGAAGCTGTATTGGGCAGATTTCCAGACCGTATGATAGGTCCTGAAGCTGTAGGGCAGATTTCCAGACCGTATGATAGGTCCTGAATGCATTTCGTTCCTTACTTTTCTTCTTCTTCTCTCCTTCACATTTCAACTTCCAATGGAGACCAGGTCTTCAACAAACTTCTTCCAGTTCTTGCCATCCCTTCCAAATATTTCTGCAACTCTCTGTGTGACTTGCATGTAATCTGAGTCTAAGAGCGATTGTACGTTGTGCCAGTTAGACGCCTACAAGTAGGCCAGCAAATCCGATTTCTGCAATGCTTTTTATTTACTATGGTAGTTTCCCGCTTGCATGTAATCTGAGTCTAAGAGCGATTGTACGTTGTGCCAGTTAGGCGCCGACAAGTAGGTCAGCAAATCCGATTTCTGCAATGCTTTTTATTTACTATGGTAGTTTCCCATAAGTCGCCTCTTACGACATGCCTTGTAGGTCGCAGTGGTACTATTATTTGCTTCCCTTGCGGGCCCCGTCACCACAAGCATGAATAAATCGCCACAGCAACACACTTGTCAAATGACCGACTGTAAAGACCGAAAAGGTTATATTTAAGGTCAAAGGCGTATCATACATTAAAGAATGGAGATACGAGCTACTAAAGTTTCCACTCTGAGTGTATCGTAATTGCACCATCATCCTACAGCTGTCTCCGGATTTTGTTCGGAATACAGTAAGGCCACGGATGGAAATGAACCTCTCAACAACACAATACCTGAAAAAAAAAAATCTAGAGACCGTGTGTCGCCCATGCAACACGACACCTCTCTCGGCTTGCCTTGTTTTCTCTTCATATTATATTGACATAAATTTTTCTCCCCCCATATCATTTATTGTGTAACTTCGCCCTCTCGTCTTTCACCTCACACCCCCACCATCTCCCCCGTCACTACTCCTTCCCCCTTTCTCTCACAGTGTTCTGTTAGTATTTCTTGTCTTTTTAACAGGCTATGACCTTCGCCCCCTTATTTTAGTTAAAGCCTGTTCATTCTATTTGCGCGGGAACTCGGTCTCAATGAATGATATCCTGAGTCCTTGACCTTAAACTGTAAGCTTGCGCCATCTGCTACAGACAGCGTACTATACAACTTATAATGAATGCAACATTTGATAATTTAGCGCAGGAAGTGCGGGCAGCTGTAAAAACCCACGACGATTGTTGTGTTTCAGCGACTACTATAACACGGCACACAAAAATCGGTTTTAATCCGTTTGAGTTGAAATGCTGGGGATCAAGGCGACCTTGATATACGCTGGTGGGAGGGAGGAAGAGGAAAGGGGCGCGGGAGGGGGAAACGGAGACATGTTGCTGCATGAGTAATAGTAGATTTACATAGTGTTGCTATTATATTACACCTGGGCTGGAGAGATTTGTTAGGTACGCGGTTTTCTAGCCCAAGTTGGGCTAACTTAGTTGGACCAGCTTTTCCATTCGTTTTTTTAACTAGTTGCGGGTTGCGTTTTTTTGGGGTGGGGGAGAGGGGAGGAGGGTGGATGGGGAGGAGGGTGGATGGGGGTAGCCTTGTTTATTCATCATCAGGTGCCGTGCCGGCTGGCGTAAGCGAACATGGATCTCCACAAATCTATCTGTCCCTGGTGTTTGCTATCATCTCAGATGTTGACGCTCTTCCGTGCCATGAAGTCAGGCTGTCCACAATTTTTCACTGTCTGTTTCGACTCCCCTCAATTTGATCGGTTGTCACAATGTGTTCTAAGCGTCACCGTCTCATCACATGTCCGAAAAATGATGACTGCCTCTTTCTTATATTGATAATAGGTTTTCTCTGTGTCTTGGTCTCATTCAAAACCTCCACATTTGTCATTTTAGCCCCCCATGAGATTCTCATAATTCTTTTGGTTTTTTCTCAATCCAGAATCACTTGAGCTCTTTGGCTCGGTGCCATGGACATCGTAACCCTTCCGTCGGTCTTACGAACACCGTAAATCTGGAGAACCTGTGGCTTTTCTGACAGCCCGCGGAATTGAACCGCACTCACCGTGGTCATGTCACCCGTCGTCCAATGCGCAACGAACACGCTGGGCAGGCGGGCATCATTCTTCTGTAAAAAACTACATCTCTGTGGCCTCCAAAGATTTTTCGATCTGTGTGTTCATTGTCCATGACTCGAACCCGTATGTACATATTGGTTCTATGTAGCACTGAATAACTCTCATTCTAACCTCAATTGACCTTATGAGCATTACCTGGCCACAGTTTATTCTAAATTGGGCCAGATAACTGACCGGGGAATCCCTGACCGAGTTTTGAGTTGTGGGTTGGATTTTGTATAAGTTTGATAGAAAACTGCAAATTTGTCTTTTTTTTTTTGTTGCCAATTTTACTCAATTCTATTGACATGGCAGTCAAACGACAACTGATAAACTGCATATTTATTCCAACTCTCTGCTATCAGTGCCAAACATGGCCCCTGACTAAGACACAAGAAAGAAAGATTACAACATGTGAAATGAGATGTCTACGAAAAGCTGTCAACGTTACAAGGCGAGATAGAGTGAGAAACGAGAATATCAGAAGCATCGTTGGTACTATACCATGCATACAGTACATCGAGAAGCAAAGATTCAAGTGGTTCGGCCATTTAATGAGAATGGAATCACATTTACTACCATCACGTGCCTATAATAATCGACGCTCAGGGCGCAGAGCACGAGGCAGGCCAAGAACAAGATGGATAGATAACATCTCAGAGTCCCTGCGAAAGCATGGACTGACAACGTCAAGCGCAACACACCTGGCACAAGATAGGAAACTAACTCTCCCACGACGCTTCACGGCAAATGTGGTTAAGATAAGATAAGATAAGACTCAATTCTATGAGTCTATGGTTATTTGTTGATGGAAAATAATAATTCTGATATTTCTTATTGTTAAACGTAAACTTGTTACATAATATAACATTGATTTAAGATGTGTTGTTTTTCAAATGAAAGCGTCTATGTACAACAATACTGAAGTGCGAGAAAACGTGACGGTTATGGTCTTATTTTCTAGAATTTTTACTTGAGTCCGCCGGCCGATGTTTAGAGTTGGCTGTGATCTGGTCATTTGTCGTCCGATCTGTTGTTGGATTTGACTGAAATAATAATAATAACCGTCCAGCACAAGCGATAATGACAACAGTATCAGGCGTGTGCTGATGCACCTCTCTGGTGTGTTCGGAGGTGACTGTAGAGTCCAATCCTAAAACATAATCCCCTACCACAGGTGGGGCATATATGATCAAGATTAGACATGTGGGTGTTGTGCGTTCTGTCTTTTCGCGCAGCTCGTCTTCTATGTCCCTCAACGGCACGACGATTCTCAGCTATGCGAGTTCATCTTGTGTTCTTACAGCGCTACATTTGGCGATCCTGTGCCAGGGATTTCAACCACTTGGTGTCTATATCGAAGCGTTTCAGAGACACTTTTAGCGTGTCTTTAAAGCGTTTTCTCTGTTCAACCAGCTTATTCTTCCGCGCTTGCCCGCTATGGCACCTGGTGTGGCGTTTCTGACTGATTTTCGCGTAAAGGCTTACTTACCGTTTTATTGGTTTCCTCGCCATACAGGCGAGCCTCTTCAACTTCAGAGGTTGATGTCTACCAGCCCATGCCAAATTTTCCTATCTTTAGCTATCACCACCTGCATCTTCTTCTATACCTCCCATATATCTTTAGTCTCTGCCTCCAAATCTCTGCCTCCAAATCTCTGCCTCCAAGTCTCTGCCTCCAAATCTCTGCCTCCAAATCTCTGCCTCCAAATCTCTGCCTCCAAATCTCTGCCTCCGTCTATGCCTCCAAGTCTCTGCCTCCAAATCTCAGCCTCCAAATCTCTGCCTCCAAGTCTCTGCCTCCAAATCTCTGCCTCCAAATCTCTGCCTCCAAGTCTCTGCCTCCAAATCTCTGCCTCCAAATCTCTGCCTCCAAATCTCTGCCTCCAAGTCTCTGACTCCAAATCTCTGCCTCCAAATCTCTGCCTCCAAATCTCTGCCTCCAAATCTCTGATTCGTGTATCACCCGTGTGCTGTCGGTGCCCTCAATGGAAGCACTGCGACCTACAAGGCGTCTCGTAGGAGGCGACTGAGGAACGAGAAGCTACTCTAGTAAATAAAAAGCGTTGCAAACAACGGATGTGCTGGCCTAATTCTAGACGCATAATTGGCACAACGTACAGTCGCTCTTAGGATCAGATCACATACAAATCACAAAGAGTGGTTTAACAAGGAGTGGTTTAACAAGGAATGGTTTAATATGGAGCGTTCGTAAAAGAAGTATATGCTGGCCTACACGTAGGCGCATAACTAGCACAACGTAAATCGCTCTTAGTCTCAGATCACATACACAACATGCAGTGTTTAACAAGTGG
This sequence comes from Arion vulgaris, assembly GCA_020796225.1. Lineage (NCBI taxonomy): Eukaryota > Metazoa > Mollusca > Gastropoda > Stylommatophora > Arionidae > Arion > Arion vulgaris. The sequence continues at coordinate 12,590,741 of CM036772.1, forward strand.
TCGATAAGGAGCGTGTGAAGAAGAGGAAGAAATATATGCTAGTCTACTTGTAGGCGCATAACTGGCATAACGTACAATTGCTCTTAGGATCAGATCACATACAATTCACAAAGAGTGCTTTAACAAGTGGTCGATAAGGAGCGTTTGAAGAAGAAGAAGAATTTATAATGACAATAGCTTTTTTTAAAAAAAAACCGCAACAGATAATAGCTACAGCGCGCTCCTGTTATAACTGTTTGTAAATGCAGGTGAGCAAATGTCACGATGACATGTCTACTCACCCGTAACGTGGTGACTCACACCTTCTATCTCGTGTTATCTTAAAACCAGGTAACAGTCGCGTAGTCAGCTCAGCTCTCACTGGCTTCACTGTCTGTCGTGCGCGTGATACGTTGAAGTGAGGTGGAGAATTCGCGGTTAATCTATAAACTGTGGGGTTTTAGAAAAACTCTTTTGACGGTGTCCTGTTCTATTGTTGTCCCTGTATGTGTGTGTGTAGGTGTGTATGTGTGCAGTATGTATTTTTATGTGTGTGTATGCATGTTCGTATACGTGCCTGCGTGTGTGTGGGGAACATACGTGCGTGCATCCGTCTGTCTGTCTTGGTATTAGTGTGTGTGTGTGTGTGCTGTGCGTGTTTGTCTGTATGTATGTATGTATGTATGTATGTGTGTGTTAGTCTGGTCTCTTTGGTTAAATAGCTAAGCCATTGCCTTACCGTTCCGAATGTCGCGGGTTCCAGTTCAGGCCGTGCCGTTCTGCTCGTTAGTAAAACACATTTCTTGAGATCCCTAGGATTGTTGTCAAAGCTAGCTAGTTCCTCCTTGGAGTAATACTCTCTTCAGATGGCATACAGGGAGGAGCCGGGACATATGGGGAAAACCCCAATGCAAGGGAAGTCAATCCTTATGTTTAGTCCCCATTTTCTCCTGTTCTTTAATCCTGTTTTACCTCACAGCGCCAGGATTGGATGAGACTTCTAGTACGGGGTTTTGTGGGCGCTTCATAAATAGTGTCTTTCAGTGGCGGCTCGTAGCCATTTTTCTTGGTGGGGCCAGACACAAATTTTCGGAAAAATCATGGTTTTTGGAGTATTTACTATTATTTGTCTATTCCGGGAAACTTTCCCCCTTTCGATTATTGGTGGGGCCAGGCCCCACTGGCCCTTAATGACGAGCCGTCCCTGGTGTCTTTCACTTCCTCCGTCATACAAACCCAAATATTGGCGAAGGCCGATGCTTTTCGGACGCGATCGTCCTACACGGATAGGATGGCGTCCAGAATTGCGAACGTTCCCTGGCTTAGATCAAAAAGGCCAAAATAAACAGCAAAAATTGATTGTTTGAGCGAACGTAATTTGTCTGTCCGTATAAGTGATCGCACAGTACCTTCTCTGGCACAAATCACACAACGGTCACATAGAGTGGTCAACGGGTGGTTGTTCTAGAACAATCGCAGAAGTATCCCTCGGACTATAATCACATGCAGATTGACCAGCATTGTCAATGAGTGATGTTTCTAGAGGAATTTCAGCGCTAGAAAAGAGAGAGTACTACAGTGGTTACCAATATACTCTACCTGTGTAGAAGTCTCCGCAACACTAAGTATAATAATACACAGATAGAGTTGTTGGGAGGTTTCTGGGTCTTAAAGAAAGCCAGGTACTCCTCCCCCCCCCCTTCCCCCATCCCATTCAAAACAGGAAAAAGGGCGAAGTAATCGCATAATTCCTGGGGGCTAGAAAACAAACAAACAAATCACTGCCTCCGTCATTTCTGTGGCCACATTTTGGGTGAACGACCTTTCACTTTGTATCCACTGTATCGTAGTAGCACTGGTCTCTGAGACGGGACCGTCTGTTGATAGTCTGCTTAAGTGTCCAAACCATTTAATGTGTTGTTTCTTGATGAAGTTCAGTACTGATATTGTTCCCCTGTTTTTCCTATGTCATTTCTAATTCGATCTGTTCGTGATGCTCCCAGCATTCTGTATATACACTTCATCTCTGTATGACTAGTTATCTTCTATCGTTTGATATTAGCATCCAGGTTTGGCACTGATAGCATAATGTGGGAGAAAGATTGTGGTGTACAATGTTCTGCAAGTGTTCATGGTGACATGTTTGCATTTCAAATTGGTTGCTATTTGTCCTATAATTTCATTTGCTTTACTGCATTCTAGGTTCAGTACTGATATTGTGTCATGATAAAAAGTATTTTCCTACCAACACTTTGTTACCAGTGCCAAACATGGTCTCTTACAGCAACACACCACAGAAAGCTCACCACGTGTGAAATGAAATGCTTGAGGAAGGCAGTGGGAGTCACCAGGAAAGACAGACTACGAAATGAGGACATCAGAAGCAGAGTGGGCATAACTTCATGCACCGACTACATCGAAAGACAACAAATGCAGTGGTTTGGACTTTTAATGAGAATGAAATACAACCAACCACCAATAATAGCATACAATAAAAATAGATCGGGTACTAGAGTTAAGGGAAGACCAAGAAAAGATGGATAGACAATATCAAGACCACACTACATAAACACGGACATAACACAACAAGGGCGACTCATCTGGCCCTAGAACGCAAATTAAAGCTCCCATCCCTACGCTTACTGGCAAGAGTGGACAGCCAACTACATCTTCCACCTGGGAATAGACAATAGACTGATATTGTACCCACTTTTTTTTTTAATCTTTCATTTCTAAACCAGTCTCTTCTTGATACTCCCAGCATTCTGCGTAGACACTTCATCTCTGTAGTGACTAGTGTATTATTGACTTATAAACAACATCACGTCTCAACAACTTAAATATTTTGGTTATATTAAACGTCCCATTGTTTTAGGGGCGAGAGAGAGAAAGAGAGAGAGCATAATTCTCTTCGAATGCTCTACAGCATGTGTTCCCAAAGTGGGCGTACTTCCCCAGTGAGCGCTGAAACCTTCCAGGGGGCGATAGTGGATTCAGAAGCATTTGGGGATTTTTTTGTTTTGTTTTTGCGATTGAATAATCATTAAAATTTGAATTCAGCATTTTAATTCATCTTATGCTCATCTTACACGATCGATTTTTTCATCAATTTTCTATTTCACGTATATAATAATTTGAAAATTGACCATGTATGACAGAATTATTTATCAATTTTCTATGTCAAAATGAAAATAGTGCATATATATATATGTGGTGGGGGCGTGGACAAACCGTTACAATAGGAAGGGGGGCCGTTACAAAGCTTATGTCCTGTAAAGTGGGCGGTGAGCCGAAAACGTTTGGGAATCTATGCTCTATAGCGATTTACCTGTAAAACCACTCTTTGTGATTTGTTTCTGATCTGAGCCTAAAAGCGATTGTCATCATCATCATCAGGTGCCGTGCTGACTGGCGACGGGTATCATGGATTTCCACAAATCTATGTCTCTGGTGTTTGCTATCGTCTCAGCTGTTGACGCTCTTCAGTGCAAAGAAGTTAGGCTATCCAAAAATATTTCTCTCTGTCTTCCTCTGTCTCGTCTACCCTCGATTTTACCGGTTGTTACAATGTGTTCTAAACCTCTCCTCCTCATCACATGTCCCAAAAATGATGACTGCCTCTTTCTTATATTGATAATAAGTTTTCTCTGTGTCTTGACCTCATTCAACATCTCCACATTTGTCATTTTAGCAGTTTGTGGAATTCTCACCATTCTTCTGTAAAACCACATTTATGTGACCCTCAGAGATTTTTTAATCTGTTTGTTCATTGTCCATGACTCGCATCCGTATGTCAGTATTGGTTCTATGTAGCACTGTATAACTCTCATTCTGATCTCAACTGACAATGACTCGTTACATATAATGCTTCTCATTTTCTGAAACGTTTGTACATTGTACATTGTTCCAATTATGCGCCTACAAGTAGACCAGAACATCTGATTTCTTCGATGCTTTCTATTTACTTAGGTAGCTTCCCTAGGCCCCTACCTCAGCCGCCTCTTACAACATGTCTTGTAGGTCGCAGTGGTGCTATTCTTTGCTCCCCTTGTGAGCCCCGGCAACACACGGACGAGGAGAGAGCAATAATGAAAGGCGAGACTTGCCCGCCTATCCAGCGCGTTTGTAGCACATTGGACGACGGGTGACAAGCACCCTGTGACTGCGGTTCATTTCCGCGGGCTGGCAGAAAAATCACAGGTTCTCCAGATTTACGGTGTTCGTGGCACCGAACCAAAGGGTCACGATATTCATGGCACCGGGTCGAAGAGCTGAAAGCTCAATTGCTTCTGGATCCTAATAAAAATAAAAAGGCGAGACAAGAAGACCACAACGATAGTAGTTAGAAGACATTAAACGTCTTCTTTTTTCTCGTTTGTTCTCACACTTCCTTTGGTTATAGCAGGATGTTCTCTGCATTTTTAACCCAGATTGGGGCATATGCCCTCAATCAACTCATGCCAAGTCTTCCTATCTCTAGCTATCTCTTGTAGCTCCCTCCAGCTCTTCTTTATATTGTTGATCTCTGCCTCCAAACCTCGCCTTCATGTATTTCTTGGCTTCTCATTCTTTCGCTATCCATGTGGGTTCCAGGAAAGGACCCTTCTTGTTATGTTCTACTTAATTTTTCGCAAAGTGTGTCCTATCCAGCGCTAGCGCATTTTTTTAACCTCTTGGTTCGCTGAAATATGTTTTGTTCTTTCCATAAGATCCTCATTTGTGACCCTATCATACCATCTCAGTCCCTCAATTCTGCGCAGACACCAGTTGATAAATGTTTACAATTTAAGCGTTATTATTTTAGTTGTTCTCCATGTTTCTGACCCATACAACAGAACTGCTTTAACATTAGAGTTAAATATCCGAATTTTTGTTCTAGATTTGATTTCTTTAGACTTCCATATGTTTCCCATTGCAATGAAAGAAGCTCCTCTTGCCTTCTATAGCAGGATGCAGTCCAGAGATATTGACTTCTTTCTTTCCTTTTCTTCTACTAGTATTTGCTTGTTCCTGTCAACTCCTCATTAAGCTATATTATCACATCATATATATGAAGCAAATACACATATATATTACAAGGCATGAGTCGGGAAAGTACTATATATATGTTATATATTCACGTGATTGTTTATTTTTTCTCTTCTTTTCCACTTCTAATTTTGTGTTGCACTTATTTCGTTATTCGTTTTTATTCCCAGATTTTCATTAGATACGTTTCAATGTTTCTGTAACGTCCATTTGTAGTGTTCTTTGAAATTCGTCACTCCTGTTGTATCGTTTGTTTGATAAAGGCCTTTTGGTTGAAACGTTGCTGTTTATCGTCACTGTTTCTGTATTTTGTAAAACTATAGTACTTTGTTTGTACGTGTTTCGCTACTTTTCTGCACAAACGTCTTGTAAAACACCCATCATTATTTTTTGTAGCTATTGCTTTGTCATTCTTCATGTCTCGAAACCAAACATAGGACTTCCCTGACGATTTCGTTACAGATCCCCAGTTCTGTATTGAACTTAATTTCCATATAATTTTCTGTGCACTAAAAGCTCCATTTGCCTTTTGTGTTCTTATTTTGATATTCATATCTGTTCATCCGCCCGCGTCTGCTTTGATGCTATGATATGTAGATGTTTTTAAGGGTTTTTAAAGTCGAAGGATTGATTTAATTGCTCTAGGTTTTACCCCATATCGCTCGGTCCCTCTCTGCAGAAGTGGCACGCCACCTGCCGAGAGTATTGCACAAAACACGAACTTTATAGCCCCAGTAACAATCCTAGGGGTCCCTGGAAAAATTGTACTCCAGAATGACGCGGTCCGGATTCGAACCCACGACCTTCGACTCACAAGGCAAAGAGCGTAACCACTTAGCTACAGAGACTCCGAACAATATGCTTGTATAGCTGTTACAGTCTTGCAGGCCACGCACAATAACAAAATAATATGGAGAGATCTGACATTACAACCAAACACGCTCTCAGAACAACAACAAAAGTATTTTCTAGTTGATTCCAGCTAACTATGGCATATCACGAAATGAGAGAGCAGACAAGCTGTCTAAGGAGGGAATACATTTGGTACAACACAAACACAAGAAATCAAGACACATATCAATCGAAAATGCAAAGAGTTGTGGAGGGAGCACACCCACAACAAACACCCACAAGATCCCATCAGCAGACTAAACAGAAAAGAAAAGAGCACACAACGTTTCGTCTAAGAACAGGACACTGCAGGCTCAACAATCACATGCCATCTCGAACTTTATGCTGGCTTTCATGTCCTCATGTAGGCCTACCAAACCAATGTGCAGCGTATACTCGTTCTTGGCAAAGATCAAACATATCACAAAGAGTGATTAAAATTGGTCGTAAAGAACGAACGCAAAGAAGAAGAAGAAGATGTCCTCATGTAAGGAGATGATCAGCTGAAGCAACTATGGGGGACAGCCAATATCTTTTAATATTTTATAAAGCTCTTGTCTGCTGACCGTGTCAAATGTCTTTGTCAGAGCTACGAAAGCAATGAACAATGGTTTTCTCTGCATTTCTTTTACAGTTGTCGAAGAGTAAATATCATGTCAGTTGTTGACCGTCCAGCTCTGAACCCACGTTGTGACTCTGGAAGAAAACGATCTGCAGTTTCTATAGTCGTTTTGAAAGAACAAGTGCAAAAACCTTGCCTGAGACACTTAAAAGGGAGATGCCTCTGTAGTTATTGCAGTCCCCTTGACCCCTTTGTTTTTATAGAGTGTCACTATTTTTGCATCGTTCATGTCTTGAGGAATTTCGCCCACTCTCCAGCACTCTATAAGTAGATTGCAGAGCTGGGACAAGAGGACATCCTTGTTATGTTAGAGAATTTCTGCAGGATTGTTATCTAGTCCTGACGCCTTTCCATTTGAAAATTTGTTGATTACTTCGGAAGGTTCCAACTCTGTGGGTTCGGCATCCATCTCAATTAGTTCATGATGTTTCGGTATGACCTGATCAAGGACAGGGCTTGCTGGTTTAATCCACAGAGTAAAGATTGGAATAGTGTTCCACCCACCATTCGAGCTGTTTGTTCATATGTTATTTGATAACCTGTTTCCGATCTTAGTGGGTCAATTTTTGTGATGTTAAATCCCAGAGTTACTCTGATATTTTCGTACATTGCCTTGATGTTGCCTATATCTGCATCATTTTGTATCGCAGAACATAGATTTGAGCAGTATTCATTTGCACATTTGACTCTACAGATTTGTTCTACTCGTTGCACTGCTGATTTTGTGTGATGAAGACGGTCCTTTGAACTTTACAAGGGATTCTTTTTGTAATTTATTAGGTCTTTTTTCTTTTCCTCAATTAAGGGGGCTACGTGTTGTTTTATTCTGTTTGACCAAGTCTTTGTTCTAGAATTTCTTGGTGCCAAAGAAAAAGATGGCACAGTCATACACGTTAGATTTAAGGATGCTCCACTTTTCGTCTTTACTACTTTCTCCCATTTCATTGTCAGACCGAGCAGTAAACTCCTTTCTGAATGTCTCCCTATTCTCTTCTTCTTCACCCTTCGCCCCTAGGGAAGCATAGGTCCGCAACCAAGGCCTTCCAAGCCCGCCTATCCAAGGCCTTCCAAGCCCGCCTATCCAAGGCCATATTTTCCAGATCTCGCCACTCTCTCCCCGTTTTTTTACATTCCATCTCTAACTCCCACCGGGTCGCTTCATGAGTCCCTCTATTTGGGGTCCCTCTTCTTCCTCGGGTGGCGAGCTTTGAATTTTCTTGGCTGTGGTTTCTGTAGCTATCTGGTGTTTTTACGGTGTGGGGTAGCCAGCCCACGACCAACCTCCTTACTCGCCTCTTAACGACATGCATGGCAGGTGACAGTGGTTATATTCTTTACATCCCTAATTTGGGCCCCGGTAACCACCCAGAGTACCTATTCTCTGCCCTCCCCTTTCTAGTGATGTTGATCTAGGGTTTAGATGGTCTTCTTGTTGTATGAGTTGTTCTTGCTAGCTCTGTGACTTTGGTGATAACTAGTGCATCATATGTATGAGTTGTTCTTGCTAGTTCTTTGACTTTGGTGATAACTAGTGCATGATATGTATGAGTTGTTCTTGCTAGTTCTTTGACTTTGGTGATAACTAGTGCATGATATGTATGAGTTGTTCTTGCTAGTTCTTTGACTTTGGTCATAACTAGTGCATGATATGTATGAGTTGTTCTTGCTAGTTCTTTGACTTTGGTGATAACTAGTGCATGATATGTATGAGTTGTTCTTGCTAGTTCTGTGACTTTGGTGATAACTAGTGCATGATATGTATGAGTTGTTCTTGCTAGTTCTTTGACTTTGGTGATAACTAGTGCATGATATGTATGAGTTGTTCTTGCTAGTTCTATGACTTTGGTGATAACTAGTGCATGATATGTATGAGTTGTTCTTGCTAGTTCTTTGACTTTGGTGATAACTAGTGCATGATATGTATGAGTTGATCTTGCTAGTTCTTTGACTTTGGTGATAACTAGTGCATGATATGTATGAGTTGTTCTTGCTAGTTCTTTGACTTTGGTGATAACTAGTGCATGATATGTATGAGTTGTTCTTGCTAGTTCTTTGACTTTGGTGATAACTAGTGCATGATATGTATGAGTTGTTCTTGCTAGTTCTTTGACTTTGGTGATAACTAGTGCATGATATGTATGAGTTGTTCTTGCTAGTTCTTTGACTTTGGTGATAACTAGTGCATGATATGTATGAGTTGTTCTTGCTAGTTCTGTGACTTTGGTGATAACTAGTGCATGATATGTATGAGTTGTTCTTGCTAGTTCTGTGACTTTGGTGATAACTAGTGCATGATATGTATGAGTTGTTCTTGCTAGTTCTTTGACTTTGGTGATAACTAGTGCATGATATGTATGAGTTGTTCTTGCTAGTTCTTTGACTTTGGTGATAACTAGTGCATGATATGTATGAGTTGTTCTTGCTAGTTCTTTGACTTTGGTGATAACTAGTGCATGATATGTATGAGTTGTTCTTGCTAGTTCTGTGACTTTGGTGATAACTAGTGCATGATATGTATGAGTTGTTCTTGCTAGTTCTTTGACTTTGGTGATAACTAGTGCATGATATGTATGAGTTGTTCTTGCTAGTTCTATGACTTTGGTGATAACTAGTGCATGATATGTATGAGTTGTTCTTGCTAGTTCTTTGACTTTGGTGATAACTAGTGCATGATATGTATGAGTTGATCTTGCTAGTTCTTTGACTTTGGTGATAACTAGTGCATGATATGTATGAGTTGTTCTTGCTAATTCTTTGACTTTGGTGATAACTAGTGCATGATATGTATGAGTTGTTCTTGCTAGTTCTTTGACTTTGGTGATAACTAGTGCATGATATGTATGAGTTGTTCTTGCTAGTTCTTTGACTTTGGTGATAACTAGTGCATGATATGTATGAGTTGTTCTTGCTAGTTCTTTGACTTTGGTGATAACTAGTGCATGATATGTATGAGTTGTTCTTGCTAGTTCTGTGACTTTGGTGATAACTAGTGCATGATATGTATGAGTTGTTCTTGCTAGTTCTGTGACTTTGGTGATAACTAGTGCATGATATGTATGAGTTGTTCTTGCTAGTTCTTTGACTTTTGTGATAACTAGTGCATGATATGTATGAGTTGTTCTTGCTAGTTCTTTGACTTTGGTGATAACTAGTGCATGATATGTATGAGTTGTTCTTGCTAGTTCTTTGACTTTGGTGATAACTAGTGCATGATATGTATGAGTTGTTCTTGCTAGTTCTGTGACTTTGGTGATAACTAGTGCATGATATGTATCAGTTGTTCTTGCTAGTTCTGTGACTTTGGTGATAACTAGTGCATGATATGTATGAGTTGTTCTTGCTAGTTCTGTGAATTTGGTGATAACTAGTGCATGATATGTATGAGTTGTTCTTGCTAGTTCTTTGACTTTGGTCATAACTAGTGCATGATATGTATCAAAGTCCCGCCTATGTGGTGCCGGGGACCGCAAGGGAAGCAAAGAATAGTACCACTGCAACCTACAATGCATGTCGTAAGAGGCGATTGATGTAGGCCCTAGGGATGCTACCCTAGTAAATAAAAAGCAGCGCAGAAATCGGATGTGCTGTCCTACTTGTAATGCTCATAACTTGCACAACTTACAATAGCTCTTAGGCTCAGATCACATACAAATCACACAGAACGTTGGCAAATGGTCGATATGGAGCGTTTGAAGAAAAAGAAGAAGTATCACTGTCTGTGGAAATGCGTGTGATATTTACATCGTTGAGGTGTTGTCTATATATATATATACATGTATATTTATCTCGTCTGTTAAACGTTACATAGGGCTGCACATAATTTCTCAATACATCTCTGTACTGTGAAACTCGCTCTCATTCTCTTCTATGGAATTGAGTCCGCCATTTCTTGCTTCTCTCAGCACAGTTCCTTTCAGGGTTTCCAAAAGGGCGTCCTCTCTTTCTTGAAACCTTTTCCTCCCCACTTCAATGCCTACTTTGATATTCTTTGATAATTTTTCTCAAAGTAGGCCCAACATAACTCCATGATATCCTTTTTATAACAGTTGTTACTAGTGGTTGACCAGAAATTTATCTAATTCATCACTTTTGAATTGTTCCCATTTTATGTTCATTATTTTTCGCAGACTTCTATTTTCAAAAGCATTCTCTCTCTCTCGATCACCGCCCAGACCGATATACCAGTTCGATGAACGAAATTATATTCATGTAGAAATCTTATTCATGCAGCCTTAGCATTGTTGTGTTTACGTCACTTCTTCTGCACCAATTGGAGCTCTGGTGCTTATCCTTCGGCGATATGTCCGGTTTCAGCCAGCGTTTACTCGGTTCGCTCTCCGTTCTGTAGCCATCTAGTGTTTTTACGGTATGGGGTAGCTAGCCCCCGACCAACCTCCTTAGCCCCCTCTTACGACACGTGTGGAAGGTAACAGTGGTTCTATTCTTTACACCAGAATTTGTGCACCGGTAACCACAAAAGCTTTCAAATTACTTTCTATATCTTTAGCCATTTTTCAACTCTCGCTCGCATATGTTAAGATTGATACAACATTGGAATTGAAAATTCGTCATTTTAATTTAGTTTTAAAACCATATAACTTGCAGTTGCATGTTTTATTTAGACTTTTAAAAGCTGATGTTGTTTTATCTTATCATCATCATCATCATCATATAGCTTGTCCTGAGCAGAATTTTGCCACCCCAACAGTCCTCCGGAATTTCTCTCTCTCATAGGCCAGATGTCCTGCCTCTGCAACCGTCATGTTCAAACCATCAGTTACATCCTGAATCCATCTTCTCCGTGGTCTTCTTCTTCTTCTTTTCCCGGTATGCCTCCTTCCATGATGGTCTTCTCCAGCCCTTCATGTCTTTTTATATCCAAAATATCTCAATTTTCCTTTTCTTATTCGTAGCATCAGCCAGTTTTCTTTGATTTTGAGCGCTGTCTGGATAGATCTATTTGTGCTCTTCTCTGTCTAAGATATACGAAGGACTCTTCTCTCTTATCTTCTACCATTACTTATATTTAATGTTACTTTCCTGTTCCTCTTTTGTTTCCTATCATTTATCAGTTATATAAGGACTATCATTATATCACTCCCGACATGTACATAGGTGCTCCGATCTCCGCTTCAACAAATCCAGCAGCATCCTGCGGCCTAACACGCCAGTTCGATGTTGATTAATTAATCTTTTTACATATTTAGTATGTCGTTCTTGTCGGGCTGTTCAATATTGACATCCATCTTTCTCAATCTGGTCAGCGAATGGAATTCACAATTCCGAAACTCCTTTATTCCTAAAGGCTCTAAATGAGTTATGAATGTCATTTCGGTCCATTCCGATGTCCTCTAATATCGTAGACATGTCAGCCAATCTATCCTCTCGTTCATTATCACTGACTCAGTCGTGCCAGACTCACTTTATGACTCACTATACAACTCATAGCCACATTTTTTTGGCGTCTGTTTCTTTGTTATTCTTGCTAGTTCTTGTTATGTCCATTTTTAATTATTTAAAGATACAATCAATGTGCGTGATGTGGTCAGGCAAGTTTACCTGCACTGTTCTTTGTCATCAGAGGTGAGTCACACAGCAGCTAGATAACGTTACATTACATGTGAGTGAGTCATTGGATATTATATTGTGCGGTCTGGTTTTTTTTTTTTTTTTTGGAGCGGCCTACTTCTGAAGTCAGAAAAGGCACGCCTGTATGGCGAGGGACACTGATAAGGAAAGAAAACCTTCATGCAAAAATTAGTTAAATGCGCCATACCAGGCGCCCTGACTACGCCTGAATTGATAACGGGCGAACGCAAGAAGAAGAAGAAGAAGCCGCCTTTGTGGTAATGAAGTTATTTGTTACTAAACTGATGTCATTGCACTCCGGGAAGACCCATAGGCTGGGTGTTCAGTCTCCGCCAGCATGTATCAAAGACATGGAATGCTTTTTTTCTGTGTCAACCGTGCGTTTGTTGTGGGTGTTCAGAAAATGACGGACAGTGGTTATGACGAACTGACTCAATCTGCCGTATGCAGTGATATTGCGTGTGCAGAAAGCTGGATTTTGTTGGGATTGATGTTCTCTTCGACATGAATTGCAATTCAAGGGATGCACAGTTGTGTGTTGACACTTTAGCGACGGTAAATATGCATTTATGCGGTGCAGGTTGGTTTTTGTGGCGGTACGGCTGTTTCATTCTGGAATTAGTCCACAGGAGACAGTTGTTAGCATTTCGTGTGATTTTCGTTGGCATATTAACGGAGCAATTATGGGGTGACCCGTTGCAGTGAAGTTGGAACCGTACATATGAACTATGAACTATCGAAGAGTATGCATACTGATGGTTCCTGTGGCTCGCTGGTTAAACACACTTCTCACTCTACCCATCAGGCATCCAGTTCTACTTGTACAACGGGTAACTCCAAACTGCTTAAATTGATGAATCGATTTAAAATCTATGTTAGTGTCCTCAGCCAACAGACAGTCGCAAAGAGACCGAAGAGCATCACCCCTTATCCACCTTCATCTCCCCAACAATCGATGCTGTTGATGCCAGCCTGTCCGCTCTCTCATTACCGCAAACACCCGCATGCCCAGGACAGTAGATCCACGTAAACCTCTGGAGGTTAAAAACTTCTATAGACGACATCCACATCCACTCATAAGAAGATGCGATCTGAGCCTAAGAGCGATTGTACGTTATACCAGTTATGCGCTTACAAGTAGGCCAGCACATCTGATTTCTGCCACGCATTTGTTCTTCTTCTTTGCGATCGTTCTTTACGATCAATTTTAATCACTCTTTGTGATATGTTTGATTTTTGCCAAGAACGTGTATACGTTGCACATTGGTTTGGTAGGTCCCTAAACGCATAGACTTCTACAAGTTTAGAACACGTGCATCCGATTTCAGCCAATGCGACGCATTTTATTTACTAAGGTAACTTCCCTAGGCCCCTACCTCAGTCGCCTCTTACGACATGCCTTGTTGTTCGCAATGTTACTATTCTTTGCTCCCGTTGGGAGCCCCGGCAACTCACGAGCGTGAGCTACTTTTAACTTAGATCCCTAAATAAAGGATCAGGAAACCTGCACAGCGAAAATTTGGCAGGCCAAAGTAGGACTTGAACCCAGGAATTGGAAGCATGGCACAGTACTACTAACTGCACTATACTAACGAATATAATAGCACTGTAATGATAATAATTCCTCTCGTACCGTTATACGTTACATAGGGCCTGCAAGTAATTTCTCCATACCGCTCTATCCTGTGCAACTCGCTCAATCTCCTCCATGGAACTGAGACCGATATTTCCTGCCCTCTCAGCAAAGTTCGTTTCAGGGTCTCCTTAGGTCGACCTCTTTCTTGAACCCTTTGCAATAGCACTGTACTCGCGAATATAATAGCAATAGCACTGTACCAGCGAAGAGTGGTATTGACTTCTCTATCCGCACCCTCATGGAAGGAAGCATCGAAGCATAGAGGAGAAGAGGAAGACCACGAAGAAGATGAATCAGGATGTAACTGATGATTGGAGCATGGAAGACACCCACATGTCTAGCCTTGATCATGTATGCCCCACCTGTTGTAGGGGATTGTGTTCTAGGATTGGGATGTACAGTCACCTACGAACACACCAGAGAGATACAGCAGCACACGTCTGAGACTGTTGTCATCATCGCTTGCGATGGACGGCTATTAACTAATATCAGTTGCGAGTTGACACATATTAGTTTTATCATTTTATTATAACAGACTCCACGAATACAACATGAGAATAAACATTGACAAAACAGAAGTAATGACATTCGCCAGAGAGGAAAGCACTACCAATATCTCTATCGACCAGCGTCCACTAAATCAAGTAAAAGACCTCACATACCTGGGGAGCATTTTTTCAGCAAACGGAAGAATAACTAATGAAATTCAACACAGATGCAGCAAAGCAAATCAAATGATAGGACAAATGGAGACAATTTTAAGATGCAAACACGTCACTATGAACACAAAAAGAGCAATGTTCAACACAATCTTTCTCCCCACATTATGTTACCAGTGCCATAACTGAACACTGACAACAAATGATAGAAGAAAACTAGTCACAACAGAGATGAAGTGTCTACGCAGAATGCTGGGTGTAACAAGAAGAGACCGGTTGAGAAATGAGTGAGTACAACATCAGTACTAGACTTCATCAAGAAACAACAAATTAAATGGTTCAGCACGTAAGCAGATTACCAACAGACAGTGCACCTCAAAGAGCAATGCTCCGATACAATGGGTACAAAGCAAAAGGGAGGCCACGCAAAAGATGGACCTCAGAGATGACAGAGGCGACGAAAGACACTATCTACGAAACGCACACATGGGCCCGTTTTAGAAATCTCTTCTTGACCTGACGCTGTAAGGCAAACAGGATTGGAAAGAAAGAAAGATTATTCATTTTTGCTTGCTTATGTGATACCGAAAATACGTGTCTTTGTCCTTAAATGCCAATTTATTAAGTATCACCTCAGCCTCCCTCGGTTTCTCCCGAACTGATCTGATCCGTTCTGACCAGATCAGACTCGTAGGCTTTCGCACATCGCACATATGGGTACAAATTTGTACAGGTGGATACAAAAAGTAGTAGTTTGGTGGTAACATTTTACAGGCACCAAATTACTACTTTATAGCACCACACCTACCAAGTTATACTAAAGCATGACGTCAGATCTGACTGGTTATATCAAAAACTCTCACAGCTGACTCACACCGCAACCTTTAATTATAAAACCTGTTAAGAAGAGAGAAAAAAGTGTAATTACGTCATCAATTTCTGTGTCATCATATAACAAACGGTCGCTAAGCAACTACTGCATGTTTTCCTTATCAATTTCCAATAGGCGGTACGGTATACACGCAAGCCGCCATGTTCTACCATTGTTGCGAACATCTGCGTGTCCAGAATCTTGGATCAGCGTAAGGTCTTGAAATATTGAAAGCATGCATAGATCTAAGAGGCGGGAAGCCAACCCAGAACAAGGGTTGTCTTTTATTAAAATTAACAAAAAAATAACTAAGAAACTAATAATTGTCATACAATTTGGCCACATGTTGTAAAGGACATTGTTTTTTTAAAATGATAAACAACGTTTTAGTGTATACATTGTAATAATTTATTTTAAAATATTTAATTTTCTTCCCCTCCTTTCATCGAGGAGTAGATTTCACTAGCATAAGAAGTGCAAAGAATGCCAAACCAGCATATGATGTACATATCACCCATAAGGTGAACCTCTCAAAAATGTCTAACTCAATCGGTTCTGTAGATATGGCTTTTGCAATATAACCATTCTAAATTATTTTTTTTAAATGACAAATTAGAACAGCAATATCTCTGCTTATATACAGTTTAGACAAAAGGTGGAGGTTCATGCTAAAATTATGGATGATATGTACATCTTATGCTAGTTTAGCATTCTTTGCACTTCATCTATTTGTGAAATCCACTGCCGATGAAGTGGGGTTTTATACAATATATTTTCAAGAAAATTCAATATATTTTTAATACATAATTACAATGCATACACTAAACGTTTTTTTTTGGTTTTTTGTTTTTTTCTTCTCGATCCAGAAGCACTTGAGCTTTTCAGCTCTTCGGCTCGGTACCATGGACATCGTAACCCTTCGGTTCGGTGCCACGAACACCGTAAATCTGTTGAATCTGTGGCTTTTTCTGCCATCCCGCGGAATTGAACCCGCACACACAGAGGGATAGTCACCCGTAGTCCAACGCGCTACGAACACGCTGGGCAGACGGGCCTAAACGTTGTTTATCATCATAGTGTCCTTTGCAACATGTGGCCAAAATGGATGACAATATGTTGTTGTTTTTCTGTAAATTTAACAAAAAAAGACACCCGTGTTCTGGGTGAGTCTCCCACCATAAGTTATCTTTGTATCTATTAATCAACCCATACTAGTTTTTTTTAGAATTGTGTCCATCCTTTGACAATTTCAACGACGCATGACGAAGCGAATCAATTATTTATGATTGATTACTCACACTCAGTGGTGATCAATTCTTCCACTCAATCAATATGATCTCCTTGTTTATTCCAGTTCATTATTGACACCTGTTTCTCTGTGATCTGTTTCTCAATCTTTCTTCCAATTTTTGACTCATTCTAATGAATAATTTAACTTCAAAGGGACTGAGTTCATTTTGGGGCGCACGGAGTGCACATACATTGATTCTGTCATTGTATATCAGACACAAACAACAAAAGAAAATCTCCTGCAAGACTGTCCCCTGTATGTCCTCCCTAGAAACGAATGCTGACCCTACAACAGAACACGGCATTCAAAACTACATGGCACCAGAGATTAGCTCCAGACAACAGTCGACTTCATCATAAGAACGCGTCTAACGGTATAATCATCAAAACTACATGTCACCAGAGATTAACTCCAGACAACAGTCGACTTCATCATAAGAACGTGTCTAACGGTATAATCATCAAAATGGTGATCGCAAAGAAGAAGACACAAATATCGTTTGCATTCGAACATGAGAGAGGACAGACTTGCATCAACAGCATTGATTGCCAGATAGTAAAAGATAGATAAGGGCAGCGGCGGCTCGTGATCAGTTTTGTTGGTGGGGCCAGACGTATATTTTCGGAAAAATCATGTTTTCGATTAGGATATATTTTAATGTATAAAATAATAAATACACGTTACACCTTATTTTTGGTGGGGCCTGGCCACACTGGCCCTTAATGACTAGCCGCCACTGGATATGGGGGATGTTCTTTGGTCTCTTCAGGACTGTTTGTTGGATGAAGACACTACAATAAATGTTGAATCGATCTCAAGTAGTAGCATGTTCTTTGTGGAACGTCACTTTCATCACAGCCCGCATGAAAAACTCTCTGTCTCTAGCCAGGTCTCCCGCCTCTTCCAGCGTCATGCTCAATGTTTCTTTGCTGCATGTCCTGTTGCCACCTTTGTCTTGGTCGCCCCCTTCCTCTTACTCCAGGAACCGTGCATTCCATTACCGTTCTCTCCAAACCAATGTGACGTTTAACGCTGACTTGATTGAATCGATCTAGTGATTTAAAATGCCTGAGGGAAAGATTGAGGAGTATGTTTAACCAGTGATCCACGGGAACCATCAGTATGCATATCCTTTGACTTCTGCTGGGGAAGACTGAGTACCTATGGATCTGCCCGTAGTGCGATGACGTCAGTTCAGTAACCAAGAACCAGTATGTTCGAACCTCCATCATCATCAAATAGCTTGTCCTGAGCAGAATTTTGCCACCCAACAGTTCTCCGGAATTTCTCTCTCTCATAGGCCAGATGTCCTGCCTCTGCAGCCGTCATGTTCAAACCATCAGACACATCCTGAATCCATCTTCTCCGTGGTCTTCCTCTTCTTCTCTTTTGCCGGTATGCTTCCTTCCATGATGGTCTTCTCCAGTCCTTCATGTCTTTTTATATGTTCAAAATATTTCATTTTTCTCTTTCTTACTTGTAACATCAGCCAGTTTTCTTTTATTTTGAGTTCTCTGGATAGATCTATTTGTTCTCTTCTCTGTCCAAGATATACGGAGGACTCTTCTGTAACACTTATATTCGAAAACACATATATGTTTTTTCCACTGCTTTATCTGTATACTGTGAAGTTTGGATGCATTCTTATCAAGTGGCCACACCACTTCATTCTTTGTTTCTCAATGTAATTCATCAAGATTCTGTGCCAACTCTCTTTCTTATGCTGATGTTGGTGACTGTCTTTTCTTGTGTTGATGGTAACTTTTCGCAGGCACCGCATTTCACATGTAGTTATATTTTGCGACTGCGCAAAACATACCAGAGGTATATAATATAATTATCGATATAAGGGAAGACTGCAGTAAAAACTATGTAGCAATGGCGAAACGTAATAACAAAGTACTGTAGTTTTACAAAATACAAAAACAATAAAAATACACAGCAGCGTTTCGACCAAAAGGCCTTTATCAAGCAAACTATATAACATGAGCGAAAAATTTCACAGCACACTACATAGAGACTACGACAGAAACAATCCCAACGGTCCTAAAATGAAAATATGATGATATAATAATATTAATGATATGGGCCTCAGTAACATTCAGGGCGGCTCGTCATTAAGGGCCAGTGGTGCCGGGCCCCACCAAAAATAATGTGTAACGTGTATTTATTATTTTATAAATTAAAAAATAAAACCCAAACCAAAAAATATTTGTCTGACCCCACCAGCAAAAATGGTCACGAGCCGCCACTTGTAACATTTATATTCTAAAGCATATACATGCTTTTCAAGTGCTGTGTAAAATGTCTCCAACAACTTTATTGTCGCTGGGAATGTTCATGCTCTTCATGTTTTTATCAATGAAATCCACTCCTTTACTGTTCCTTGTCGAAGAGATTGCCAAGACTAGGCCGGTGTGCTAGGACACAGACATATCTTCCTAAGATTTCATCAGATGTAGGATTTAAGAACTGTGGGAAAATATCAAAGTACGATGTACGCGGTTATATTAAACACAATAATATAAAGCAAATTTTGAAATTAAAACTGGAAAAACAAATTGCCTTATAAAAATAATACACAACTGAAAACATTATGGAATGGGATTTTTCACACGACAGAGGATAAACATATATGCACTTTCGAATATAAATGTGTTTTTGTTGTGTTTTTCCCAATCCAGAAACACTTTCAACACTTCAGTTCGGTGCCATGGACATCGTAACCCTTCGGTTCGGTGCCACGAACACCGTAAATCTGGAGAACCTGTGGCTTTTCTGCCAGCTCCGGGAATTGCCTCCGCACTCACAGAGGGCTTGTCACCCGCTGTCCAACGCGCTACGAACACGCTGGGCATGGGGCAAACACAATAATATAAAGCAAATTTTGAAATTAAAAGTAGAAAAATAAATTGCCTTATGAAAATAATGAACAACTGAAAACAGTGTAGAATGGAACTTATCACAAGACAGACGATAACACATATGTGCTATTGAATATAAGTGTTATAGAATAGTCCTCCGTTTATCATGGTCAGAGAAGAGAACAAATAGATCTATCCAGAACCTATTCAAAATTAGATAAAACTGGGGCTGATACTACAAATAAGAATATAAAATTGCAATATACAATTGGACGCATACAAAGTTTGGAGAAGATCATTATGGAAGGAGGTATCCCTGCTAAGAGAAGAAGAGGAAGACCACGGAGAAGATGGATGTCGAAGTATGAAAGAAGACATATTTCCTCAAAATAATGCATGCGTCTGTCTATCTTGTTACTTATTTTCCATGTCTATGATCCATACAATAAGACTGAGCGCACATTTGATTTGTGTATATTGAGTTTCTGTAGCTTAAGTAGTAGTGAACTGGATCACAACCCAAGCGAACCTGGTTCAAACTTCGCGGCAGGCAGTTTGGAAGCAAATTCGTTTCCATAGGATTTTTAGGAAAGTTAAAAATAGACCTTACCGTTCAGATAGCCATGCCAAATTACTGAACGTATAAGTGGTGTCTAGAAAATCAACAACTCGTTTACTGTGGTTGATGGCTACGTCCTATAAAGGATACGTCAGGATTTAATAAAAAATAGACCTCGCCGTTCAGAAAGCAATGGAAACTATTGAAGGTATAAGTGGGGCCTAGAAAAGTACCTGTCCAAGTGGTTACCGGGGCCCAAATTGGGGTGCAAAGAATAGAACAACTGTTACCTGCCACGCATGTCGTAAGAGGCGACTGGGGAGGTTGGGCGTGGAACTAGCTACCCCACACCGTAAAATACACTAGATGGATACAGAACGGAGAGCGAACCGAGTAAACGCTGGCTGAAACTGGATACAACGCCGAAGGATAAGCACCAGAGCTCCAAATGGTGCTGAAAGATGTGACGTAAAACACACCAATGTTAAGGCTGCATGAATCAGATTTCCACATTAATATAATTTATGGGGAAATCTGGTACATTAGTCTGGGCGGTGATCGCAAGAGAGAGAGAGAGAGAGAGAAGCACCGACTCATTTACTGTGGTTGATGGCTACGTCCCGTAAAAGATATGCAACGATTTTCATATTGAGTTTAACCTGTGTCCTGTAAACTAATGATCTCAATATGTTGCCCGAATATTGCATCATCATCATCATTATCTGCACATATTTTAATCCTGTTAAGTCAGGCCAAGGTTTCCATAATATCTTCTTCTTTCTTCTTTTTTTCTTTTGTCGTCACACTGTTATTGGATTGTTGCACATTGTCGTGGTTTTCCGTTTTTATCTTATGCCGCACTACTGACTTGGGTAATAGTTACCCTAATATCACAAAATATAATACTCTATCTCTGGTATAGATTTATTTTCCTCAAATCCTTCAGAGCTAACAATGCCAATTATGGCTATTTTTAATAGAATATTTAGTCATAGAAAGGGACGAGTTTGACTTGTAAGAAAATAAATTTGGATGACGTGTACTGTCGCTATTGTGTACAAAATAATGAAAGAAAATTCGCGCTAGATCATATGTTCCCAAAATGTTTTACTTTGCATGACATAGACTTTGTAACGCATCCCCCTCTCAACCCAGTATAATAGTTTTCCTTGTTCAAGCAGTTTGATTTTTTCGACGTAAATAGGAGCTAATTTAGGAGCTCATTTAGGAGCTCATTTAGGAGCTCATTTAGGAGCTAATTTAGGAGCTAATTTAGAAGCTCATTTAGGAGCTAATTTAGAAGCTCATTTAGGGGCTAATTTAGAAGCTCATTTAGGAGCTCATTTAGGAGCTCATTTAGGAGCTCATTTAGGAGCTCATTTAATGAGAATGAAATACAACCAACCACAAATAACAGCATACAATAAAAAGAGATCCTGTACTAGAGCTAAGGGAAGACCAAGAAAAAGATGGATATACAATATCAAGACCACACTACATAAACACGGATACAACACAACAATGGCGACTCATCTAGCCCTAGAACGCAAATTAAAGCTCCCATCCCTACGCTTAACGGCAAGAGTGAACAGCCAACTACGTCTTCCACCTGGGAATAGACAATAGCAGCTAATGATGCATTACTGCTTATGCTGTTAAATTATTGAACAAAATAGTAGTCAATATGTGCTTCATCTTGAATACAGTTATTCAATCGCAAAATCATGAAAATTATTTATTTGTAAATATATATTATTCATTTCTTCTATAAGGAGGCACCGACCCCTAGATCGCCTGAACGACTCCCAAATGCTTGTGAACCCACTATCGCCTCCCTAGAAGGCTTCAGCGCTCACTGGGGGCAGTACCACCCACTTTGGGAGCCTATGCACTAGATAGAACATGTTTATAACAGCTGGGTTTTTTTAATTCCGACATCGTTAATATTAAGGAGGTTCTTCTTTTCAATCTTCTTCGAAAGTTCCATATCGAAAACTCGTTGAACCACTCTTTGTGATTTTTATGTGATCCGAGCCTAAGAGCGATTATAACTTGTGCCAGTTATGCGCCTACAAGTAAGCCAGCACATTCGTTTTCTGTGACGCTTTTTATTTACTAGGGTAGCTTCCCTAGGCCCATACCTCAGTTGCCTCCTACGCCTTGTAAATCGCAGTGGTACTATTCTTTTCTTCCCTTGCGAGCCCGATAACACATGGATGGTCATCGTTAATATTAAACTGCTTCTTATTCAAACTCTCCATATCGTTCACTTGTTAACTACTCTGTGATCGTATATGTCATCTGAGTCTAAGAGCGATTATACTTTGTGCCAGTTATGCGTTTACAAGTAGGCCAGCACATCCGACTTCTGCGGCGCTTTTTATTTACTTTGATAGCTTCCCTACGCCCCTATTTCAGTCGCCTTTTATGATATGCCTTGTAGGTTACAGTTGTGATCTTCTTTGATCCCCTTGCGAGCCCCGGTAAAATGATGATCTGGAAAATAGAATCAGACTGTTATTATATATATATTTTGTTTTTGCCGCTTTGGTTATGACCTCAGGTGTAGCTAGGGCACATAACACTGCATCTCTTATTGATTTTTTCTTGCAGACTTACTTTCCTTATCACCAGTGTCCCTTGTCATTCAGGCGAATCTTAGTGAGAGGTACTATTAACTTAGATCACTAATTAAAAGGATCAAGCTATCCTGTAGTCCAATGGGGAGGAAGGGGGAGTTTACCTCAAAATTGCCACCGTACAGGAACACTAGTGCAACGTGTTATATATATATATATATCGATTGTTCTTTTTCGGCCATTTTTATCATTCTTATTGTGATATATAAACAGCCTTTGACTAGAGCGTATTTTTACGTCACAATCTTCAGTACCATTTGGAGCTCTAGTGCTTGTCCGTCGGCGATGTGTCCGATTTCAACCAGCGTTTACTGGGTTCGCTCTCCGTTAGTCTTTGACTGCCCCCAGCCCAACCTGCAAGGCAGCAGGTTAGTGTTATCAACTTTCCTATTAGCGACTTTATGTTGTTACGTCTGTGGTTATCAATGTGTTGTAACAGAAAGGGGAGTGTCTCAATGTCGAAATGTTTTGGTTTTTTTCCCAATCTAGAATCACTTGAGCTTTCAGCTCTTCGGCTCGATGCCATGGACATCGTAACCTTTCGGTTCGTTGCCACGAACACCGTAAATCAGGAGAACCTGTGGCTTTTCTGCCAACCCCTGCGGAATTGAACCCGCACTCACAGGGAGCTTGTCACCCGTCGTCCAACGCGCTACGAACACGCTGGGCAGGTGGGCGCGAAATTGTTAAGTCGTGTGCCTGTCGTACTGAATGCTGTGGGTTCGAATCTGGACCGAAACATATGTGCAATTTTATCACGAGATCCCTATGATTTTTGCCAGAGCTAAGGAGTTCGTGCTTTGTGTAAATCTCTTGGCAGATGACATACCCTCTCTGCCGACAGGGACTGAGTCATATGTAGTAAATCCTCCGCCTTTAGACCATCTTTTATACAGGGTGTTCAACTTAAAAGCAGCCTGTGAATGGAGCTAATCTGGCATATATGTATGGACATGAGAAGGTTCAGTTATGACGTAGTATAGGTCAAGGTTGTGTGATGGTGTGTAATTGTAGTGCGGGAATGGGGCGATGAACAAATGTGACGTAGGACAAGCTAGTCAGAACCGGTTTAAATAGTAAATAGACGAGATGCAATGCGTACCTGACAAATTTATATTTATCACTGGGGCTGCTTTTAAGTTGAGCACCCTGTATAACAGATAGCTGGTCGTCGAATGGTTAGACGCTGTGGTGTTTCCCAATAGACACTTCATCCCTACCCATGTCCTACTTGTAGGCGCTTAACTGCCACAACTTGCAATCCCTCTTAGGCTCAGATCACATACAAATCACACAGAGTGGTTAACAAGAGATCGTCGATATGGAGCATTCGAAGAAGAAGATAGAGGAATGAATTCTACAGATGTTCAAGATAAAGTAATCGAAAAAGGGTGGAGACTGCAGTAAAACTTGGAAAAATAGCTAAACACGTAAAAACAAAGTACTATAGTTTTACAAAATACAGAAACAGTGACGATAAACAGCAACGTTTCGACCAAAAGACCTTTAAAGGCCTTTCGACCAAAAGATAAAAGTAGCCCGATTGACAAATCAAATCAATACAACGAACACTTCACGTGTTAAACGGCTCCGTAAGATCATAAGAGTTTTTCATCTATGGATAAAATAAAACCGGTCACCCTCACATGCGTGGCGACAGTCTCAGGCAAGTAGCCTTACTTTCTCTGTCGTGCATAATCCCCCAGCATACTCTCAGAAAATGATAACAAAGTGCTTGTCACGATTTCTTTGTTTTCAAGTGATGTAATATAGTCAGATTCTAACTACTACAAACAACTACAGGCTATAACTTTCACGAGGCACGTACTAAACCAGGAGCCTTGCAACGGGTAGAACATGAAGATAAATATTGAATTGGTTCCAGTTGCTTGAAGAGTCACATCTGTGGTTTATGTTGCATATCGCAGCGTACGTTGACATATATCTGGTGAAGCCGCATTTGTCAAGCTTGTTTACATTCTGGTACCATAGAACTGGTTCTCTTCTGTGCACCATAAAGAACTAGTTCTCTTCTGTGCAACATGAGGAACTAGTTCTCTTCTGTGCGGCATGAAGAACCAGTTCTCTTCTGTGCATCATGAAGAACCAGTTTTTTTCTGTGCAACATGAGGAACTAGTTCTCTTCTGTGCAACATGAAGAACTAGTTTTCTTCTGTGCAACATGAGGAACTAATTCTCTTCTGTGCAACATGACGATCTAGTTCTCTTCTGTGCGACATGAAGATTTAGTTCTCTTCTGTACAACATGAAGAACTAGTTATCTTATGTACAACATGAAGAACTAGTTCTCTTCTATACAACACGAGGCTATCTTGTTCTGGTGTTTATAAATATATAATATATATATATATGTCCTACATATTAATTTGAAATTATTTATCTACATTATCATCATCAGGCGTAGGCGATCATGGATCTCCACTAATCCCTGTCACTGGTTTTTGCTATCATCTCTGTCTTGTCTCCCGTCGATTGTACCGGTTGTCACAATGTGTTTGAAGTCTCCCTTTCTCATCACATGTTCGAAAAATGATGATTGCTTCTTTCTTAAATTGTTCTTCTTCTTTGCGTTCGTTCTTTACGACCAATATTAATCACACTTTGTGATATGTTTTATTCTTTGCCAAGAACGTGTATACGTTGCACATTGGTTTGGTAGGCCCCTAAACACATATAATTCTACTCGTTTAGGACACGTGCATCCGATTTCAGTCAAACCTCCTTACCGCCTCTTACGACATGCGTGGCAGGTAACAGTGGTTCTATTCTTTACACCCCAAATTTGGGCTCCGGTAACCACTCAGGCGCTCTTATATTGATGAAAAGCTTTCTCTGTGTCTTTTTTTTATATACAGTATGTGTATGTATATGTTATTGCTCGTCTATCATACGTGATGATGGCCACTTATTTCATCCAATGTTTGTGCCAGAAGTGGGATTTAACTATGTGACTGAGATCTGGTGGTTGACTGATTAAATCCTGTCAGAAAAGCATCCCACGATCGACCCATTTGTCAATTGTTTTATTTTCTGTTAGAGACCCAAATTAAAATGATGACAAGCAGACGCGTGGCGACAGTTGCGGACAATGGGGTATTAATTCATCTGCCGTATTAATCCCCCAGCGTTCTTTCAAAAGTTAAATATAAAGAGCTGTACAACAAGAACCATACGTAGATTGTCTTAGATCAAGGATCTATATGGACGAATGATGTAGGACCTAGGGAAGCTACCCTAGTAAATAAAAAGCATCGCCGAAATCCGATGTGCTGGTCTACTTGTAGGCGCTTAACTGGCACAACGTACAATCCCCCTTAGGCTCAGATCACATACAAATCACACAGAGTGGTTGACAAGTGGTCGTCGATATGGGGCGTTCGAAGAAGAAGAAGATGGAGGAAGGAATTATACAGGTGTTCAAGATAAAAGTAGCCCAATTGACAAATCAAAACTTGCCAATCGGGCTACTTTTATCTTGAACACCCTTACAAGAGATGAAAGAGTTAACATATTTTGGCAGCAGCGTAACAATTAATGGGGATTTAGGAACAGAAATCAACGCATGAAGTGAAATGACAGTTGCAACATTCAGATCGTTGGACAACATATAGAGATACAGGACCTAGTGTAAATTCAATATATACATATCAAATCTTACTGTATGAATCAGAGACGTGGACAACAAGTACAGAGACAGTACTTCTGAGGAACACTGATAATTATTAAAGCAGGCCTTCACACAAAAATCAGTCAGAAGCGATACACCAGGCGCCTGACTACTCCTACATTCTTCTTCCTGTTTGCGTTCTTTCTTTACGACCAATTTTAATCACTCTTTGTGATATGTATGATCTTTGTCAAGAACGTGTATACGTTGCACATTGGTTTGGTAGGCCCCTAAACGCATAGACTTCTACATGTTTAGGACACGTGCATCCGATTTCAGCCAAACCTGCTTAGACGCCCCTTGCGACATGCGTGGCAGGTAACAGTGGTTCTATTCTTTACATAAAAAATTTAG
Source organism: Arion vulgaris (assembly GCA_020796225.1). Lineage (NCBI taxonomy): Eukaryota > Metazoa > Mollusca > Gastropoda > Stylommatophora > Arionidae > Arion > Arion vulgaris. Next base: position 12,617,411 of record CM036772.1, read on the forward strand.
GACCAGGTAACCACTCGGGCGGGTCTGCATTCATAGCGGGCGACCCTAGAAGAAGAAGAAGTACAAAGACAGGCAGTCGCATAAAAGGATTTTCGAAAGACCTCTCAAAATAATACTCCGAATTCGTTGATATAAAGGAACACATAATAAAAGATTACCTGATAAACATATTTTCATATCGAGAGCACATTAAGGAAGTAAATACAACGTCGCCCTATGTTTATTGAGACCACAAGGGAAACAAGGGTAGTAACACCGCGACCTACAAAGCATGCCGTAACTACGCTAGGATTCAGCTTGGGATTGCCTACTACATCCGGTAGAGAATATTAACTACAAAATTCAGTCAACCATGAACAAACCAAATACAAGGAAAATAATAACTGTACCAACCAAGAAGGAGTCTCTGGGACGTAGAGATTAGGCGCTCGCATCTCGTTCCCAAGATGTGCTCCTTCGTAGAATCATCAAGATGTTTTATATCATAAGTGGAGCGACGAAGGGGCGTGACAAGCGTAGGGGTGAACGGCCCACCCAAATGTGTAGAAAAAACTGGAAAACACAGCAGAGGCTTGAATCCAGTGCGCGTTTCCCCTCGCAGGGGACTACTACTGCCTTGTAGTTGGATTGGGAACAATCAAAGTCTAGCGGAGCACGCCGTACACAAAACTGGACGGTAGGCAAACCAAGTAGTCCAAAAAGACAGGTAACCTGGGCAGATGACGCTCAACAACCCGGGATGGTAGGTTGTCTAAGGGTCGCTACCCTAAAAGAAAATAGCAACCTGCTGCCTTACAGGTAGGTTGGGGACAGCCAAAGGCTGACGGAGAGCGAACCTAGTAAACGCTGGCTGAAACCGGATACTTCACCGAAGGATAAGCACTAGAGCTCCAAATTGCGCTGAACGATGTGACGAAAAATTACGTTCTTGGCAAAGGCGGTTTATATATCACAATGAGAAGGATCAAAATGGCACAAAAGAACGATCGCGAAAGAGAGAGAGAAGTACAAGGAAAATAATAACTGTGCCAACTAAGAAAGGATTCTTTGGGGCGTAGAGGTTAGACGCTCGTATCTCGTTCCCAAGATGTGCTCCCCCGTAGAGCCATCAAGACATTTTTTCCAGAGATCCCTTTTAATAGGGTCTAAAAGGCGAAGAATTGACTTCATTGCACTGAGTTTCCTCAGATGGCTCTGTCCCTGTCGGCAAAAATGACAAGCCACACAACGAGAGTGTTGCACAAAGCGCGTACTCCGAGGCTCTAGCAACAATGCTAGGGATCTCCGAAAATAATGCCTATCTATGTGAGCTGAGCGACACGAACTGGATTCAAACCAACAACCTTCAGAACGCTAGTCAGTTGTCCTAACCACTTCATCCCCCAGCGAGAAAGAGAGAGAGAGAGACATCAAAGAAACACAATTTGCAGGAAATACGTAACTGTCAACTTTCATTGCGGTGACGGCACACGCTGTTTATGATAATATATGCAGCATATTATACAAGAGATTGCGCGAGTTGCATAGGATAGAGCGGTGTGGAGAAATTGCTTGCAGACCCTATGTAACGTATAACGGTACGAGAGAAATTATTAGTATACAAGATAATTATATTTAAACTCATTTTGCAAGGACACATCTGTCCAGATTTACAATTCGTGCATGCCTAATTTAATTATGGAATCTTGCAAGTATCGTATTAAGTTACTACAGGTGCATGGGACCTAACCAACGCTGGGCATAATACCAGTCGTTCTAAGCTTAGTATCTTCTGGCTTCTGCACGCCTGCCAGTCCATGTCTAATGATCCAATCGTGTCATATCAAAAGATGCACACATGACCTCCTGGTAGTGAAAGTTTCATTCATATTTATGATTCCGTCTTTAACTTTTTTCCAGGGACCCTCACAGGTGTTGCAGAGTTCATGCACTGTAGCTGAGATTTTCCTGTGTAAGAAGAGATCGGAGTACACATGGTTACTCACCGAAGTGCAATGTATAACAAGTAAATGATTTTGGCACCAACCGGTGTGACCATCGACGATGTCATATATATTCTTCGGTGATACAGACCCTTACTGTATCTTTTCCTAAAGCAACTTTTGTTAATGTTGATGGTTTTACGTGTGAGTCCCAAAACATAATCTACGCCATCACTTGCAAACTTTGTGACAATACATATATAGGCGAAACTGGCAAAAAGCTTAGTGATCGTTTAGGCCAACACTTACATGATATATGCAAATGCTCTATGACCCCTGTAGCCACTCATATCAGTGGACACGTCGTTATGTACCAGAGAGTATGATGGATCCAACTAAAAGGTCTAAGGCCGAAAGATTGGTTTCATTTCATCGGCTTTTACACCATATAGTTCCGTCCCTCGCCTCAGAAATGGCACGTCACCTGCAGAGAGTATTGCACAAAGCATGAACTAGTACCAATTAAGCTGTAGGGCAAAGTCGTAAACATGACCTGACCATTATAGAGCGCGGGACTTTATCAACCGTGACAATTGACAACCACCATTATTGCATCAATTTACCAAATGGCGTGAAGCCATTAGAGACGAACTAACCAAAGCATCCGAGCGTATTGGGTTTTGTCGTTTAAGCGATATTACGTATAATAAATGCTCCATTGTCAACATTTCCATATCATATTAAGTCTGATGATGAAGACAATGACAATGTCATAGTTGGCCTGTCAGATGTCAGAACCTTCAATTAAACACATTGAAAGTACATGTCAAACTTGATAATGTGTCCTACCCGATATATTAACTCCAAGAATACGACAAGCCACCTGTCAAACCGTTCAGACAGTATAAATATTCCAGCAAGCAATTGCATGTGTCAACAAGTTTTAGTTGCAATATTTATTTGTTGATATTTATATTTAAATCTTTGTGGAGTATAACAGATAAATTTATTTCTTAAAAATAGCTGTTAACTGTGCACATTCCGATTTATGAAGAAGTCAAACGGTTTTTCATTAATAAAATAAATGCGACGGTAATCTCACTTTGGAATACCAGGAAATGAAACAACAGACCGATTGGTCAAGGAAGGTGCTGCAGGAGAGCAACCGGATGTGCCATTTACCTACCACCAAAAGAAAAGGATGATTAAATCAATCAGAAAAACCACAAACACCAACACAAGACGACTACTATAATATGAGCAGATTAGAACAAGTTGTCGTTCTGCGCCTTAGAAAAGGACACAATTAACTCCACAACCACATGTATACAAAATTCAAGATTGGTAGTTCAGCCATGTGTACATGTGGACAGGCACATCAGACTGCAGAGTACATACTTCAAGACTGCGCCGAATATGATATACTGTGGCAAACTCCCTGCCCTAATGAAACAACACTGGACATAAAACTACACGGACCTCTGTGTGAGCTACAAAAGATAGGGAAGTTTATACAAGAGACAAATTGAATACATAGACAATATTTCAAGCGAACGAAAGGAAGGATAAAAAATATCATTCCAACAACATCATGGTAAGACTGACTTCCAGTGTGCGTATAGTAAGAGATAAGTAAATATGATTGGGTAAAGATGATATTGTGGCGTCTGTGGCTTAGGGGATAGTGACTCGGTCTATTAACCCCGACGTTCTGAGTTCAACTCACGCTGCGGACGATTTTATTGCAAATTGTTTCGCGTGGATTTTTACAAAAGAACGACGGCACCACCCGTTCAGAAAGCAATGGCAAACTACTGAACGTAATAATGCCTAGAAAAGTGACAAACAGCGTTAAAAAGCTGGGGTTGATTCGCAAAGTCCTGTTAAGAATATGCAATTAACTATACTGGTAGCCAAAGAAGAATAGTAAACCAACAAAGAACCGGTGTCGTTAGGCGCCACACGCTGAGAGACATTCTGAGGACAGATCGTATCACTTGTGGACTAATTGGTTCGATGTGCAGTGATCATGATTCAACGACTAAACTAAACTGAAATTCTGTGTTCTGCTTCTTGTTTTTATCGTCACACTGCTACCGGGTTGTTGCCCAGTGTCGTGGTTTTCTGTGTAAACATGCATATGCAACTCTTACAATAATGGTGCATCCTGTTGAAAATGAGAACCATACAGTGCAATGTTTCTCACAATATTGTAGAGCGTGCCTCACCATAACGACTTATGTATTTATTCCTCTCCGCTCCTTGTGGAGCATAGGGTCCTAACGGTTGTTAGTGTCTGCCCGCGCGCCCAGCGTGTTCGTAGCGCGTTGGACTACGGGTGACTAGTCCTCTGTAAGTGCGGTTCAACTCCTCGGACTGGCAGAAAAGCTACAGGTTCACCAGATTTACGGTGTTCGTGGCACCGAGCCGAAGGGTTACGATGTCCATGATACCAAGCCGAAGAGCTTTCAGCTCAAGTGCTTCTGGATCGGAAAAAACACACAAAAACGATTGTTAGCCATTTTTCCCGGTCTCTGGTTGTTTTATTTATGTTTTCCCAGGATATTTTACACCCCCAGTTCCTCAAGTTTTGCCCCCGTGTTGCAGGGGCCCGCAATGTGAGCATAGAATAGTAGCACTGCGATCTACAAGGCATGTCGTCAGAGGCGACTGAGGTAGGGAGCCTAGGAAATCTACTCTAATAAATAAAAATCGTCGCAGAAATCGAATGTGCTGGCCTGAATGTAAGCGCATAACTGGCACAACGTAAAATCGCTCTTAGACTCAGATAACATACAAATCACAAAGAGTGGTTTAAAAATACGGAGCGTTCGAAGGAGAAGAAAAGTTCTCCAAAAACTCCGTTTCCAGGTCTGTTTAGGGCGACCACTTTTCCGTTTTCATTGCGGATTCCACTCAAATGCTTGTCTAGTTACACTCGACTGTGTCTTCCGCAGGGTGAATTCGACCCGTCATCATTTTCACCTCTTAAACTGGGTCATAAGAGGCGACTGATGTATGCCCTAGGGATGCTACCTAGTAAGTAAAAGCAGTGCAGAAATCGGATGTGCTGGCCTACTTGTAGGCGCATAACTGGTACAACGTACAATAGCTCTTAGACTCAGATCACATACAAATCCCACAGAGTGATTGACAAGTGGTCGATATGGAGCGTTTGAAGAATAATCGGTCAGAGATAGGGAAAATGGAGGACAACTTTTGAAACGTCCTCCACGAGGAGCGTATAGTAATTACAATACGAAGTTTGTTGTTATGCTGGTATGGAAAGGGGGCGGAGTCATTCGTTTATTTCCAGCATTAAACTGCTGCGCCCATAAAGGAACCCCATATTGATGGCCCGAGTGGTTACCGGGGCCCAAATTTGGGTGTAAACAATAGAACCACTGTTACCTGCCACGCATGTCGTAAGAAGCGACTAAGGAGCTTTGGCTGAAATCGGATGCATGTGTCCTAAACGTGTAGAAGTCTTATGTGTTTAGGGGCCTACCACACCAATGTGCAACGTATACACATTCTTGGCAAAGATCAAACATATCACAAAGAGTGATTAAAATTGGTCGTAAAGAACGAACGCGAAGAAGAAGAAGAAGAAAAGAAAAAACACACACAAGATCACTACACCCTCCCCAACACTTCTATAAAGAAGTAGTCAATGGTAAGGAAGAAGAAGAAGAAGAAGATCAACTGTAGAAGTCGTGTCACATTTCATAAAGAGATAGCAAGCAACAAGAACGGTTGTATACTTATTTCGATATCTGATACTACCCATTCAACAACATTATCATTGGTGATAGCTGGAGTGTCAGGGTAATTGAATAGAATATATTAAGCTATGAAATGGATATCTTATTCCCAGTGACAACGTATGGGTTTGAAACATCTACATTTAACGAGGCAGTAAATAAACATACATGTGATTTTGAATATAAGTTTAAAGCCGAAAGATTGACTTCCGGTTTTACCCCATATAGCTCTGTCCCTCTCCGCGAAATTACATGCCACCTGCCGAAAGTATTGCACAAAGTACAAATTCCGTAGCTCAGGCAACAATCCTAGGGTCTCTATAAAAAATGTTCTCGTGAACAGAACGGCGCGGTCCGGATTCGAACCCACGACGTTCGACTCGCAAGGCAAGTGCTTAACCACTTAGCTACAGAGACCCCCAAATAAATGTTACAGAAGAGTCCTCCGTATATCATGGACAGAGAAGAGAACAAATAGATCTACCCAGAAAGAACCCAAAATCAAAGAAAACTGGCTGATGTGACAAATAAGAATTTGAAAATTGTTTTTCGCCCGTGTGTTGAAGGAGCCCGCAAGGGAAGCAAAGAATTGTAGCACTGTGATCTACAGGCATGTCGTAAAAGGCGTCCTGATGATGATATATATATTTCTATTAATGTTTGCAACTTTTGTTTGCTTGCGACGATGATAAACAAAATGGCTCATTTGAAAATACACAAAGGAAACAAACAATGGTTTAAACTACTGTAATATGTGATCATTATAGGAAAAGTAATCCCAATCTACTATTAAAACAAATCTTCTTCTTCTTTTGTCGTCACACTGCTACCGGGTTGTTGCCCAGTGTCGTGGTTTTCTGTTTTTGTCTTGCGCTGTTCTGGTGGCTTGTGTGATTGTTATAAACAAATCACACATGTATAATGTAGGTTGTAGGAAGAAAAACCGGTCTAACAGCTCTCATTCTCCTTATATATTTATATATTCGTGTCTAACTCATCCATATACGTTTTTAGTATACACAAACCGATTTTAGTATTTTTTGAGAAATATTTTATGTAACTACATTACATTCTAATGACGTTCAAGTTTTTTATGTGTTCAAAAATGTGATCTGTCCAAATTATTATTATATTATTGTTACCTTGGTTTCCACGTTTGTTTACCAACTTTAATGAAGTGTGAGTCTTGCCATCTTTTTTTTTTACTGTGTGAGATATTGAAGATGTTCTTTCTGCTAAATTCTCAGTGTATAAGATACTGAAGATGTTCTTTCTGCTACGTTTCCAGTGTATAAGATACTGAAGATGTTCTTTCTGCTACGTTTCCAGTGTATAAGATACTGAAGATGTTCTTTCTGCTAAATTCTCAGTGTATAAGATATTAAAGATGTTCTTTCTGCTAAATTCTCAGTGTATAAAATATTAAAGATGTTCTTTCTGCTAAATTCTCAGTGTATAAGATTCTGAAGATGTTCTTTCTGCTAAATTCTTAGTGTATAAGATACTGACGATGTTCTTTCTGCTAAATTCTCAGTGTATGAGATACTAAAGATGTTCTTTCTGCTAAATTGAAGACACCTATGGCAAGTAATGCAGATATCACACAGTTCACCTATTTAGGTAGCAATTTTGATTGCACAGGAAATGCTAAAAAAGAAATTATGATACGAATTGGTAAAGCAACATCAGCTTTTAAAAGTCTAAATAAAATATGGAACTGCAAGTTATATAGCATTAAAACTAAATTACGAATTTCAATTCAAATGTTGTATCAATCCTAACGTATGCCAGCGAGAGTTGGAAAATTACTAAAGATAAGGAAAGCAAGTTGAATGAATTTGAAAAATAGATGTCTGCGAAAAATAATGAACATAAAATGGAACGAATTCAGGAGAAGTGATGAAATCAGAGAAATGTCTGGTAACAACTGTTGTAAGAAGGAGAAGATGGAGATATGTTGGACACACCTCGAGAATAAATGATCAAAGAATATCAAAGCAGGCACTGAAGTGAGATGCAGAGGGTTCAAGAAAGAGAGGACGACCTAAGGAGACCCTGAAACGAACTTTGCTGAGAGGGTCAGAAATATCGGCCTCAGTTCCATGGATGAGATTGAGCGATTTGCCCAGAATAGAGTGGTATGGAGAAAAAATTTGCAGGCCCTATTAACGCACAACGCACTAGAGGAATTATTATTATTATTAATATTATTTCTGCTAAATTCCAAGTTTTTAAGATATTGGAGATGTCACTGTTGCCTTCAACATCCAGTTTTAGTTATAATTGAAAACTGTCGAAAGAATAAATATCGTAAAAGCGGGGAACTGTTCAGCATTGGTTATTGGTCACTGAACTGACATCACAGCACTCCGGGCAGACCCATAGGTGCTCAGTCTCCCCAACAGATGTCGAAGGGTATGCATACTGATGGTTTCTGTTGCTCGCTGTTTAAACACACCTCTTTCTGTCCCTCAAGCACCCAGTTCTACTTGTACAACGTGTAATTTCAAACTCCTTAAAACGCTGAACTGACTCAACGTCAATTTTAGTGGAATCATGCAAAAGTCGGTCGCCAAGAGACCGAAGAACATCCACCTTGTCCTAAACTCACTAACAACCTATGCTTTCAATGCAAGCATCTCTCTCTCTCTCTCTCTCTCTCTCGATCGTTCTTATGCCGCTTTTATCATTCTATTGTGATATATAAACAGCCAACCATCAAGAACGGGATGTACGTGCACAGCCTTCAATACCTATTGGAGCTCAGGTGCTTATCCTTCGGCGGTGTGTTCGATTTCAACCAGCGTTTACTGGGTTGACTCTCCGTTAGTCCTTTGCTGTCCCCAGCCAAAACCCACAAGGCAGCAGGTTGCTATTTTCTTTCAGGGCAGCGACCCGTAGACGACCTGCCCTTCCGGGCTGATGACCGTCATCTGCCTAGCTATACCCGTCTTTTTGTGGGCTGCTTGGTTTACCTACCGTCCAGTTTTGTGCCCCCAATCAAACTACAAGGCAGCAGTACAATCATGTCTGATCTCTCTTTGCCTCGAACACCCGCATGACCAGGATAGTAGATCCACGTGAGTCTATGGAGATTGGAAACCTCTATAGACGACATCATCTAATACCAACCTGTCAATCTAGGTCTTCCGAAGCATCGAGAGTCAGAAACAACATCATCTCCATTAAAAGGAGTCCCAGAGAGCCAATGGAGGGCAGCAGTATCGGCCTCAACCTCCAATCTTATACTGGAAGTAGTTTTCCTGTATGCTCCACTTCGTTCTGCAACAACCCTACCATGCGCGCTAGTCAAGAACCACAGCCTGATTTCTCACAACGATGCACAGAGCCAAGATTTCCATCATATCATTCACAACGATGCACAGAGCCAAGATTTCCATCATATCATTCACAATGATGCACAGAGCCAAGATTTCCATCATATCATTCACAACGATGCACAGAGCCAAGATTTCCATCATATCATTCACAACGATGCACAGAGCCAAGATTTCCATCATATCATTCACAACGATGCACAGAGCCAAGATTTCCATCATATCATTCACAACGATGCTCAGAGCCAAGATTTCCATCATATCATTCACAACGATGCACAGAGCCAAGATTTCCATCATATCATTCACAACGATGCTCAGAGCCAAGATTTCCATCATATCATTCACAATGACAATAATGACATATCATTCACAATGACAATAATGACATATCATTCACAATGACAATCGTGACATATCAATTACAGGACGTCACTATCTTCTTATCTTAACCACATTTGCCGTGAAGCGTCGTGGGAGAGTTAGTTTCCTATCTTGTGCCAGGTGTGTTGCGCTTGACGTTGTCAGTCCATTCTTTCGCAGGGATTCTGAGATGTTATCTATCCATCGTGTTCTTGGCCTGCCTCGTGCTCTGCGCCCTGAGTGTCGATTATTGTAGGCACGTGATGGTAGTAAATGTGGTTCCATTCTCATTAGATGGTCGAACCACTTGATTCTTTGCTTTTCGATGTACTGTATGCATGGTATAGTACCAACGATGCTTCTGATATTCTTGTTTCTCACTCTATCTCTCCTTGTAACGTTGACAGCTTTTCGTAGACATCTCATTTCACATGTTATAATCTTTCTTTCTTGTGTCTTAGTCAGGGCCATGTTTGGCACTGATAGCAGAGAGTTGGAATAAATATGCAGTTTATCAGTTGTCGTTTGGCTGCCATGTTAATGCTTGGATGTTTTAATAGTGGTGACAGTTGGTATATCACTGCGTTTGCTTCTGGCATCTAGTCTCGATTTCTCTGTCCATCAACCACAGTAAAATAGTCGTCGATTTTGTAGACACCATTTATACATTCAGTAGTTTGTCAGGGCTGTCTGAACGGTGACGTCTATTGTTACCGTTCGTTAACACATGAACAAATTTGCTTCGAAACTGTCCGCGGTGGAGTTTGAACCAGATACACTTGGGTTGTAATCGAGCTTACTACCACTTAAGCTACAGGCGCTCACTGACAATATATAAGTATTATCATGAAGGTTGACGTGACAGATTTGCATGAAGAGATCACAACTGTTGCAACTTACAACATTTCGTTGTTTCTAAGTTTTGAAATTGTATACAACATTCAAATAACAACTGTATATTGAGTTTCTTATATGGGAAACGAGATATTCCCACGTGTCAAACACGATAAGTAAGGTTAAAGTTCATACATTTATTATTCGCAGTCGTCTGGTCTTATTATTATATTTAAGCGTTATATCGTATTTCAAAGTTAACAAAAATTGTGAATATTTGGGTCCATTCTTCAATTTCTTGAAATTTAAGTCATGTGAGCTGTTACAATTATAGCTACTAGGATAGATCACAGCCAACTTTAATATTGGGCTGCATAACTGAACGGGGAAACCCTGACCTAGTTTGAGTTGGGGTTTGGATTATTCCAGAGCCAACTATAAACTTATGGGCCTTCGGAATAATTATGAGAAATCAGACCCCAACTACACCACGTGACCTCGCATTCCAGTAATTGTGTACATAGACGATTTCATTTTAAAATCAAAATGCTAAATCGAAGTTATAATATGCAACAAGTTAAGTTTAAAAATAAGGAATATCAATATTATGAATATTTTTCACCAATAAAAAAGCATAGACTCACAGAATTGAGTAAAATTGCAAAAAAACTTACAGTGTTCTATCAAACATCTATATATATGATTATACACAGGTATAATGAGGTATGATGAGTCACCAACATCCAGCATAAGAAAGAAAGTTGACACAGAACCTTGCTCAGAATTATATTGAGAAACAGAGAAAAGAGCAGTGTGGCCACTTAATAAGAATGCATCCAAACTTCACAGTATACAGGGTCTTGTACAACAGGTCATCAGGAAAGAAGGCGAGAGGAAGACCATGAAAAAAATAGTTAGATGGCATAACAGAATCATGTCAAAGAGCAAAAATAGATTGATTGATTGATTGATTGATTGATTTATAGGACCATCATCTTTGCACTTCAGCGAGTAACCATGTGTGCTCCGATTTCTTTCTTACACGGGAAGATCTCTGATGCAGTGCACGAACTCAGTAGCACCGGTGAGGGTCCCCGTGTGATTTTGAAGACGGTGAAGATATTTTTGTAGGAATTTCATTTTAATCTTTTCTAATGAATTTTGCCCGGGCAGCGGCTTTCCAGCCTGTTCTTCTCGATTTTAAACTACCAAGAGTTCTTTTACGTGCTCAAATTGAACATGGGTACTACAAAATAACTATCACATAAGCTACTAGAACAGCACAAGCTACTAGAACAGCACAAGCTACTAGAACAGCACAAGCTACTAGAACAGCACAAGCTACTAGACAGCACAAGCTACTAGAACAGCGCAAGCTACTAGAACAGCATAAGCTACTAGAACAGCACAAGCTACTAGAACAGCACAAGCTACTAGAACAGCACAAGCTACTAGAACAGCACAAGCTACTAGAACAGCGCAAGACAAAAACAGAAAACCACGACACTGGGCAACAACCCGGTAGCAGTGAGACGACAAAAGAAGCTCAACATTTTACCTTGACCAAATCTGACAGTCCTCTATTAACATTCCCTCTCACGCTCCTACATTCCCTCTCAGACTCCCTACATTCCCCTCTCACACTCTCCCGACAACTGTTTTCATTCAATCTTCCATTTCTATCAAAGAGGAGACTATTATTGTCCACCAACAGGATTATCATACCGGGAGTACTTACGATTATCTGCTCTTGTCCGCCAGGCCAAGGTGACACCTTGACACGTTAACATCAAATTTGCGTCAATATGATCCATTAAGTGTTTGACTTTCCGGTAAATAAAGCAGCAGTGCGACCAGGACAAAGACCGTATGTTTTGGACATGTGTTCACCCCTGAAGATTATGGAAATTACTGCCAAAAGTGAAATTATAATTATGATATGACGCGTACTTCTTGACAAGAACCAGAAGCTGCCGTTTCGGCGAAGTTTAGGAGTAAAATCGACTTGTTCTTTATGTTTCCATAAATATTGAAATTATTATGCAGAAATGTTATTCAAAATTTGCTATTGCAGTATCTATCTATCTATCTATCTATCTATCTATCTATCTATCTATCTATCTATCTATCTATCTATCTATCTGTCTATCTGTCTATCTGTCTATCTGTCTATCTGTCTGTCTGTCTGTCTGTCTGTCTGTCTGTCTGTCTGTCTGTCTGTCTGTCTGTCTGTCTGTCTGTCTGTCTGTCTGTCTGTCTGTCTGCCTGCCTGCCTGCCTGCCTGCCTGCCTGTCTGCCTGCCTGCCTGCCTGCCTGTCTGTCTGTCTGTCTGTCTATCTATCTATATATTCTCTAATCATCTTTTGCCTTTCGGCATCAGGTCGAAAAAGGAGACAACTGGAGCGAGACTCCCTACAAGCCTTGTCTTTCTTTCTTTTCTCTAGTCCTGATTTGCCTCACAGCTTCATATTTCTTCATTTTCAGCTTTCGAGCCTTTGAGATTTTTTTTTTGTTAAGTGTTCGTAGTAGTTATCACCCGTCTTCATTCATCTTCATTCTCAGTCTTCTCTTCATATCTGTTGATTTCTGGTATTTTTAGGTCTACTTCAATGTTATATATCTATTGTTTTCTTTATCTAACTCTTGGTTTCTTTCCATTCATCTTTTTTTGTGTATGCAATTTTAGAGCAAAGAGAAAAGAAATACAGAAATAATTGGAAAAAGTTACGTCCCTTTATTTATCATTTAATTTCTGCCTATGAGAAGCATGGACCTGATGTGTCTTTGCAATTGTCTACCCTGGTGCCCGCTGGCACCGCGTTGCCAACCCCTGATCTGTTTGTCCTAGGGCGCACCTAGGAATGTTACCGGGTACACTGGTGCGCCTGGGCACACCCTCTGAGAACCACTAATTTAGAGTTTATTGTTTTGAGACAAAAGTTTCAGTATTACATTGCATTTTCAAGTGGACTTGCTCAAGAAAATCGTTTTATATCTTTATGCATCGATGGTAACTCTGGTAAGGAGATAAAGTCAAGACTTCTGATAGCTTCAGCCGCTATGTCTCGGATAAACGTGATATGGAAAAGCAAAATCAGTACTATGGAAAAAATCAATATCTACAGATCGCTGATGCTATCTATTCTTTTATACGGTTGTGAGAGCAGGACACTCAATGCAGAACTGGAACGAAGAATACAGGCTTTCGTATATAAGTGTTACAGACGGGTACTACGTATTAGTTACATAGAACATAAGTGTTACAGACGGGTACTACGTATTAGTTACATAGAACATAAGTGTTACAGACGGGTACTACGTATTAGTTACATAGAACATAAGTGTTACAGACGGGTACTACGTATTAGTTACATAGAACATAAGACGAATATTTATGTAAGAGACCAAATAAACAATCTTGCAGGTCGACAAGTACCACTCTTGACAATCGTGGAACGTCGTAAACTTGCGTGGTTCGGATATGTGATGAGACATAGCTCACTCTCTAAGACTATTCTACAGGGAACAGTTGAGAGTGGAAGAAAGAAAGGAGGGCAGAGAAAATCCTGGTTTGACAACATCAAGAGCTGGTCGGAGCAGAGCATCTCCACAGTCACCCGAGGAGTTAAAGACAGAGATTCGTGGCGTGCTTTTTGTGCTGATGTCTCCACAGTGACACCCCTACGACCCTAACGGGTTATGGGCTTTATTATTATTATTATTAATACTGTCTCTTCTCATGACTTGACTTACTTCTCTCCGCTTCTCGTAGAGCTTAGGGCCTCAATAGGTGTTTGCCACTTTCTCCGGGATCTGGCTGTTTTCTTTCTGGTCTCTCAGGATAAATGGATCGTCAGCACATAAGCGTCCTTCCGGGTTTGGCTGCTGCGCGTTATCTGTCTCCGGCATGGAGTCTTAGTCCATCCGAGACTGGAGTTAGTTTTGAACACAGCCGACTATAAACTCATACGGCCAGCGGACTCGGGTAAGAATTCTAGGAAATAAGACCACAATCGTCACGTGACTTCGCATTCCAGTATTGTTGTATATAGATGCATTCATTTTAACATCCTTAATCAAGGTTATACAGGGTGTTCAAGATAATTGCAGCCCCATTGACAAATCGAAAGTTGCCAGATAACCTATCGCGTTGTGTTTATTTACTATTTAAACCGGTTCTGACTAGCTCGTCCTACGTCACATTTGTTCATCGCCCCTTCCCGCACTACAATTACACACCATCACACAACCTTGACCTATACTACGTCATAACTGAACCTTCTCATTTCCATACATATATGCCAGATTAGCTCCATTCATAGGCTGCTTTTAAGTTGAACACCCTATGTTATATTACAAGTTAAGTTTAAGAATAAGGAATAGTAGTATTATTAATATGTTTCACCAATAAATAGCCAGAGACTCATTGAACTGAGTAAAATTGCAAAAAAGCTTGCAGTTTTCTATCAACATATATAAAACCAGCCCCCCAATAAAACTAGATCAGAGTTCCCGGTGAGTTATGCGGCCCGATATTAGAGTTGGCTGTGGTTTTGAACAATTTGTTTTTGGTTTCTGTAACTACGCTCTTTTTTAAATGAATGGGTAGTTAGCCCAACCCCAACCTGGGGACTAGGAGGCCACATTCAGTCTGACCTCTCTGCTTTGACCTGTCAGTCTTTGGTAACCCTGCTGGCATAGCTCTCTGGGTCATTGAGGTACGCAAACCTCCTCCCCCACCCTCCCTTCCCCATCCACAGCCAACTTTAGATCACTAGGCCAGACAACTGACAGAGGATTCCCTGACCTAAATCAGAAAAAGTGGCCGGAAAATATAGATGTTTGATAGAACACTTCAAGCTTTTATGCAATTTTACTCAATTCTGTGAGTCTATGGTTATTTATTGGTGAAAAATATTCATAATATTGATATTCCTTATTGTTAAACTTAACTTGTTGCATAATGTAACTTCGATTTAGCATTTTGTGTTGATTTTAAAATGAATTCGTCTATATACAACAATACTAGAATGCGAGGTCACGTGGTGTAGTTGTGGTCTGATTTCACATAATTCTTACCCGAGTCCGAAGGCCCATAAGTTTATAGTTGGCTCTGCCTTATCCCATCATTACATGGTAAGGTGAGGACGTCACTTCTCATGCTCCATAATATATGTGTGTTTGTTCCTTCTTCTTCTTATACTACACAGTGTGTGACTTAGGGGATAGTGACCCGGTCTATTAACCTCGACGTTCTGAGTTCAAATCACGATGCGGACAATTTGGTTTTGAGCATTTTTTCGCGTGGATGTTTACAGAAAGGATGATGGCACCACCCGTTCAGAAAGCAATCACACACTACTGAACATAATAATGCCTAGAAAAATCACAAACAGCGTTAAAAACTGAGGTTGATTCGCTAAGTCCTGTAAAGGATATGCAGTTAACTTTTTTTTTTAAACTACATTACTTTGGTGTATTTTACGTGTTTCGCCATTGTCACGTAGTTTTACTGCAGTCTTCCCTTATATCGATAACACTACATTTTTACAGGAACTTCAAATTTCATTTCAAATAACTTTAACTCATAAAATATGTTTAAAATTTCAACATCAGTATACGGAATGATGTGGTACCTGAGGAATGGCTTCATAGATATGTACGACCGATCCTACAACATAAGGGAACGTTCCTAGACTGCTAGGCAGTTTCCGCATACTTACATCGACATATCTATATGACACAGTACTGGAGAAGATAATGGCCTGGAAGATAATGTGTCTGGTAGAGACGGACCACGACCTTCCTGATACTTTGGGTAGCTACTGGCCAATGAAAGAGACTTGGGGTAATGCTGGCAATGTTTGCTTATGATGTCTATGAGAGCTTTCAATCCAAGCAAAAGACTGTTGCTGTGGTTATAGAATTGGAGGATGCTTATAGAAGGTGGGCTTTTCAATCAAAAATGATTATTCTGAGAAATAGTCCTTAAATTCCACTTTACACGTTATCGCCCCTTGATTACCTGTTTTCATGTTATCGACCACTTATAACGTCTAGCCGTTTCCAAGGGGTCTATGTCGACCACTTTGAGAATCGCTGATCTGCACGATTTTTAATTATTTTTTATTTCCGATTCAGAAGCACATGAGCTTTCATCTCTTCGGCTCGATGCTATTGACATCGTAACTCTTCGGTTCGGTGCCACGAAAACCGTAAACCTGTGGCTTTTCTGCCAGCCCGCGGAATTAAACCGCACTCCCAGAGGGCATGTCATCCGTCGTCCAACGAATCTGCACGATTAAAACATACACATTTCATTGTTTCGTTAATTAGAAGATAACAGAAGTGTCAGTATGTGATTGTAAGCAGTATAGCTAGCTTCAGGCGTACACCGATCGGTGTGTTTTTTGGTTTTCAGAATAGCAAAGGATGAACCACTGTTTTCTTGCATAACGTAAGAGGGGTTTTGCGTGGGACCCGCGACACCGCACTAAAAAAATGACCCACTGCCATTAAAACGCACGCGAAGGCGTAACCACTGCCATCGAAACACAAGCGAAGGCGTAACCACTAAGCCACAGATACCTCCAGGCTATTTATTTGTTGTTTTTGTATCTTTTAGTTGCTATTTTCTGTTGCTAATGTATCAGCAACTTCATTTCCTGAAGTGTTCATTAAAGTGAGAGTATTTATATTGTGGAATGCCGGGAAATGAAACAGCAGACCAACTGGCCAAAGGAAGTTGCTGCAAGAAAGCAACCGGATGTACCAGTTACTTAACCGACTGGTCAAGGTAGTTGCTGCTAGACAAAAACCGGATGTGTCAGTTACCTAACCGACTGGTCAAGTAGTCGCTGCTGGACAGCAACCGGATGTACCGGTTACCTAACTGACTGATTAAAGAAGCTGCTGCATGAAAGCAACCGGATATAACAGTTACCTAACTAACTGGTCAAGTAAGTTGCTGCTAGATAACAATCGGATGTACCAGTAACTTAACTGACTGGTCAAGGTAGTTGCTGCTGGATAGCAACCGGATGTACCAGTTACCTAACCGACTGGTCAAGGTAGTTGCTGCTGGACAGCAACCGGATGCACCAGTTACAGAACCGACTGATCGAGTAAGTTGCTGCTAGACAACAAGCGGATATGCTAGTTACCTATCCGACTGGTCAAGGTAGTTGCTGCTGGACAGCAACCGAATGTACCTGTTACCGAACCGATTGTCAATGAAGTTGTTGCAAGAAAGCAACCGGATGTACCAGTTACCTAATCGACTGGTCAAGGTAGTTGCTGCTAGATAACAATCGGATGTACCAGTTACTTAACTGACTGGTCAAGGTAGTTGCTTCTGGATAGCAACCGGATGTACCAGTTACCTAACCGACTGGTCAAGGTAGTTGCTGCTGGACAGCAACCGGATGCACCAGTTACCGAACCGACTGGTCGAGTAAGTTGCTGCTAGACAACAAGCGGATATGCTAGTTACCTATCCGACTGGTCAAGGTAGTTGCTGCTGGACAGCAACCGAATGTACCTGTTACCGAACCGATTGTCAATGAAGTTGTTGCAAGAAAGCAACCGGATGTACCAGTTACCTAATCGACTGGTCAAGGTAGTTGCTGCTGGACAGCAACCGAATGTACCTGTTACCGAACCGATTGTCAATGAAGTTGTTGCAAGAAAGTAACCGGATGTACCAGTTACCTAACCAACTGGTCAAGGAAGCTGCTGCAGGAAAGCAACCGTATGCCCATGAGCTCGTCATGTGTCAAATCACTGACCCATCTGTGTACATGTGTAAATGATTGAGAGTGTGCGTAGAGTTTGAGCGTTAAAACTACTGTAATAAATTGAGAATATGAGGCGGATCCTATTTTGCCTTTCGGTGTCAGGTCGAAAAAAGACACATTTAGCAAGCCTCCTTATGCGATTTGTATAAGGTGGAATATAGTGCCTTGGATCTTCCTTCGATCCATCGTTTACGTCGTCGTCCCTTGGGTCCGTTGCTGGTGTAACTGAGTGCTAGTTCTCTTTGTAGAAGACTACCTTATGGTAACCTTGATAAGCGTCCGAACTATTTGATATGTTGTTTCTTCATATATTGATACAGGGCCGTGCGGTATATTTTCTCAGTATGATGCAAGTTTTCGAAATGCCGCCCTTACATTTTTTTCTTTAAAAACCATAAATTGTAATTTTGATTTCGCTGCTTATGCCACCCCCATACGGTGGCGCCTGATGCGGCTACCTCTCTGTATCATAGCACGGCACGGCTCTGTATTGAAGCACCGGCAACGATCCCACTCTTCTTCTGATTTCGTTGTTTCTGATCTTACCTCGTCTTGTAACATTTCGAATTCGTTGTAAACACCATTTCTGTCGTTTGAATTCTTTTTTTTTACCATTTGTTGTCAGTGTTCAGGTCTGACACTGATAGTAGCATAGAGTTGGTAAGAAAACTGTGTACATATTAAGTAAGATTAATGGCTGCACATACGTGTGTATTCTGTTACCTGCTGACATGAATTTTTACAGGTAAATTTGAAACAAGTGTTTTAACAAAAGTGTATTATGTTTAGGACATCATTGTTATCTTGTTCTGTATATCGCATTTCTTATTCTTTGTCTTTTGCTGGTATCAAATACAATTTTACTGAAGTCTACACGCCCTAATATAGCCAAAATAGACATGTCTTATGTTGAAAAGTTCGTGCCTCAGCTTAAAGACGCTTCGAAATGAATGAAAATTGTGGCATATCCTTTACAGGACTTAGCCATCAACAACAGTAAACGAGTCCTCGATTTTCTAGGCACCATTTATACATTCAGTAGTTTGCCATTGCTTTCTGAACGATGATGTCTATTTTCATTGTTCGTAAAAATCCAAGGGAAGTAATTTGCTTCCAAAACTGCCCTCCGTGGAGTTTGAACCAGGTACGCTTGGGTTGTGACCGAACTCACTACCACTTAAGCTACAGACGCGCACAAAGTCGTTTCAGCCCCTTTTAAAAAAAAGCAAACAGATATGAATACAAAATGGTGGGGTTGCCTATAGCGAAGTTATAATACTTTTACTTTTTCTTCTTCTTCGAACGTTCTATATCGACCATTTGTTAAACCACTCGTTGGGAAATGTATGTGATCTGAACCTAAGAGCGAATGTACATTGTGCAAGTTATGCGCCTACAATTAGGCCAGCACATCCGATTTCTGCGACGTTTTTTATTTACTAGGTAGCTTCCTAGGCCCCTACTTCAGTCGCCCCTACGACATGCCTTTAGGTTGCATTGTTACTATTCTTTGCTCCCCTTGCGAGCCCTGACAACACACGAGCGATTTGTCCACTGTGAAGTCAGACGTAGTCTGAATATGACACCTACCTCTCACTGCTTTTTGCTGAAATGCTTGCTTTTCTTTTCACTAGTGTCCCTAGCTATTCAAGGGAGCATTACTCTGACTTCAGAAGTATATTTATATTCTTTTCGTACCATTATACGTTACATAGGACATGCAAGTAATTTCTCCATACCGCTCTGTCCTGGGCACAATCTCTTTCATGGAATTAAGTCCGATATTTCTTGCCTCTTTCAGCAAAGTTTTGTTCAGTGTCTCCTTAGGTCGTCCTCTCTTTCTTGAACCCTTTGCCTCCCACTTGTATGCCTGCTTTGATATTCTTTTACCATTTCGTCTCAAGGTTTGCTTCAAAATATCTCCATCTTCTCCTTCTTATAACAGATGTTACTAGGAGTTACCAGACATTTCTCTGATTTTATCACGTCTTCATGGGTATCGAAATATCGAAAATCGTGGCACATCTTTTACATAACGTCGACATCAACCACAGTAAACGAGTCGTTGTTTTTCTAGGCACCACGTTCAGTATTTTGCCATTTTTTTCTGAATGGAGAGGTCTTTTTTTCCAATCAATCAAGTGCCATGCCTGCCGGCGAAGGCGATCATGTCTCTCCACAACTCTCTTTGCTTGGTGCATGTAATCAGTTCTGACGTCGATATTTTGTCGAACCATGATGTCAGGCCATCCAACATCTTCTCACTCTGTCTTTCACGATCTCTCCTTCCCTGAATTTTACCTGTAGTCACCAAATGTTCTAAACCTTCTCTTCGCATTATATGCCCGAAGAACCTTGATTGTCGGATTCTTATTCTTTTGATAAGGTTTCTTTGTGTGCAGGCCTGATTTAAAACCTCCACATTTGTTTTCTTTGCTGTCCATGGAATTTTCAACATTCTTCTGTAAAACCACATCTCTGTGGCTTCCAATGATCGTATTGATTGTTTGTTCATTGTCCATGATTCTTTTTTTTTACTTTCGTAAAAATCCCACGGAAACAAATTTACTTTCAAACTACCTGCCCCGGTGTTTGAACCAGATACGCTTGAGTTGTGATAGCGCTCACTATCACTTAAGTTACAGACGCCAACAAAAGCTTCAGATCTGTCTTTTATTTCGCAAAGTACTCACGTTTGTGACGTAAACCACACAATTGTGGTTAACTTGGTTGATAAGAACGAACGCAAACAAACAAACAAACAAATAACACACTGTTATCACACACAAACATATATGATTTAGTGTCTCACATGACGCACATCCGCTTCTCTGTTTATCATAAGAGTGGCAGGTTTAAGTGCGGTATGTATTGTTTGAAAGCGCCGTAGTCTCAACTTCTCCACATACTGTGAGACTACATAATAGTTGGTTATCACTATTGAAGTTGTCGCTATCATGTAGTGGCAGTTAAGTGCGGCTATGCAACGGAAGATTAATGGGATTGCGCTGAGTTAAGACACTTTTTAAGAAACCCTTTTAAGTGTTAGCTGTTGTAGGTGAACTAAACCTTGAGATCATGGGCGTACATACTTTAAGGAAAACAAAAGTGAGGGGGGCAAGCGTCAACCACTGGAAAATTGACTTTTGATAAAGCAGTTTTATGGGAATCTGCTCCTCTGCGCGAGGAGCGTCTGGTCGAGTGGATTAGTGCGTGACTCCCATCCAGGAGACCCATGTTCAATTCATGGTAAGACCAAGGAGTTTTTTCTGTTGAGTGCATAAATGACAAATTAAAACATGAACAGCTTCAGGGCGACAGTCATGCAACAATTAAAATCCTCAGGCTCTCGTCCCATCTGTCCTACATCGTCCTAAAAAGCGGCATTAAAGGAAGTAACGACAGTTTTTTTTATAGTTTTCTCAGTTTCCGAGTAGCAAACTACAAATTATTTTTTTCTATTTTCTCCCTCCCTGGAAAAACTTATGGCGACGCCTATGCCTAAAAGGTGTTGGAGGAGTGTTGGAATGAGTGAGGTTTGGAGAATGTGTGAAGTACTAGAGAGAAGTGGAAAGGAAGTCCCAAGATGTGAGATCTTGAGTATAGATTTCTGGGGTAATCGCTGATAGCGAAGTTAGCAACACTCTGCATTAGCGACCACGTGCCGGGAAATCCGGGGTTGAGTCGAGCTTGACCAAAAATGATCAAGTATTGCTGTAATCAAGATTGTTCTTATATAAATTTTGTAACAAAGATTCCGCTTCTGTTCTGCAACAGCTTGATATTAAAGAGAGTTGGCTATTACAAAGCATAAAAACAAGGAACATTAAATATGTAGGACACATCAAACGACATGAGTGTCTGGAGAAATTAATTTTGAAAGGAATGGGGCCTGGGAGAAGAACGAGAGGAAGACCTTGAAGACGATGGATGCAAGATGTCATTGACGATCTGAGAATTACTGCTGCTGACGCCGGCCAACCTGCACAGAACAGAGTTTTTCAGGAATACTGTCATGGGAGCCAAGTTCCAGAAGGAACAAGCTACTTGGTGATGGTGAATAAAGATTCGGAATGAGATACCACCAGTACACTAAATTCAAGATATGCACCAACGACCTGTGCCCCTGTGGCTTGGCGAGCATGACAACAGAGTATATCCTACAGAACTGCCCCCAGTATGCAGGCCTGAGAAGAAAGAGGTGGCCTACTTACACCAGCGTCCAAGACAAAATGTATGGCGTGGCTGATAATCTGAGCAGTGGCGGCTTGTCATTAAGGGCCAGTGGGGTCGGGCCCCACCAAAAATAATGTGTAATTTGTACTTATTATTTAATAAAATAAAATTGACCCCAACCCAAAACCAGGATTTTTCTGAAAATCTGTATCTTTCCCCACCAACAAAAAGGACCACGCGCCGTCACTGAATCTGAGGCAGATTATTAGAGAATCCGAAATCCCAATCTAGTGAGAACACGGTAGAAGAAGAAGACGAAGTAACAAAGTCTCCTTCTTCTCCTTTCAACTCCCAATGGAGCAAAGGTCTTCAACAACCGTCTTCCAATCCCTTCCTCTCTCTTGTCATCTCTTCCAATTCTTTCCCCGTCTTGTCTATCCTTTTACTATCATTCTCCATCTCTTCTCCAGATCTTTCTAGGCCTTCCTCCACTGCTCTTTCCCTGCGGGTTCCAAAACAGTGTCTGTGCTGCAATGCTTTCGGTCGACATTTTCAATGTCTGTAAAGATTGCTGGAGCCCGTCTGCCCAGCGTGTTCGTAGCGCGTTGGACTACGGGTGACTATCCCTCTGTGTGCGGGTTCAATTCCGCGGGATGGCAGAAAAAGCCACAGATTCCCCAGATTTACGGTGTTCGTGGCACCGAACCGAAGGTTACGATGTCCATGGCACCTAGTCGAAGAGCTGAAAAGCTCAAGCGCTTCTGGATCGGAAAAAAAAAAAAAAAAGATTGCTGGAATATAAAAAGTTTTAATCGGAAATTAATTATGCTCTATCACTGGTGTTGTTACTAACAAATCTCTAATAGTAACTATCAGATTGTGTATAAATCTCTTAATAGATTAGAGAGTCGCAGTAGCGCAGTTGTTAGTGAACTCGTTTCTTAAGCTAGTGGTCGGGGTTCAATTCTACAGTGGGCGTGGAATATTTGTCCGACCGTAACAGCTCTCAACTCGACCCAACCTGGAAAAACACTGAAAAGTAAAGACGGTGGGCGTGATGTTGACCACACCACCCATCATGTTCCGATGGTCAATGAAAGATACGGGCCAAACACTGTATTACCCAATATACCTCGAGGTATGAAAAAGGGATCTGTCTAATACAGCGGTTCTCAAGTTTTGCGTTACCGTGGATCCCCTTGTAAAAAACATTTTGCTGCCGCGGATCCTCAGAAGTTTCTATATATGAAAATGGACAGGAATTAATTATTTTTGTATTACAATAGTAAACAATGTTCTCAGACTGCGGGAAACTTCAAATCATCTTTCATTTTGTCCTGTCAAACATTTAGACTCCGGTCTGATCCGGGTCCTTTAATTTCTCAGCGGAATTAGTTTACCACTGCTTTTATACATATTTTTTAAAATTCTGTTTGAAATGTCAAAGATCACAATATTTTTTTCAGGCTCCTGAGGACCCCACTGTGAGTACCTCGTGAATCCCAGTTTAGAAACGCGGATCTAATAGATTGATAAGTCTGATTTTTATATAGCTATTTGATTAATTTTTTGTTTTTGATGTTGCAGAAGACATTCAGATTGGGTGTGAACAGTTGCAGGCGAGAAGTTACATTACAGATGGCTTCTGTACGTCTGAGAAACCTGTGAAGGAAGTTGTGTGCGCGGGGAACTGTCTGCCTATCATGGACATGCCTTGGTAAGTAAGTGAATAGAAAATTACAATGGGGAAGGGAAATTAGTAGTTAATAGAGTCTAACAGGGTATTCTTCTTCTTCAAACACTGCATATCAACCACTTGATAACTACTTTTTGTGATGTGTATATGATCTGAGCCTAAGAGCAATTGTAAGTTGTGCTGGTTATGCGCCTACAAGTAGGCCAGCAAATCCGATTTCTGCGATGCTTTTCATTTACTAGGGTAGCTTCCGTAGGCACCTACCTCAGTCGCCTCTTACGACGTGCCTTGTTGATTGCAGTGTTACTATTCTTTGCTCCCTTGCGAGTCCGACAACACAAAGGCGTCCCTTACAGTCACAATTATTTCTACATATGGGAACTGCTCTATTAACTGTATCATATTGAATTCCAGTGTGATATCTCTGTTACTTACCATAGGTGTCTTCATTTTATTTGTCTTGTCATAGTTTATCTGCAGTCTAACTTTTGACGCTCATGACGATACGTTTTTTGTTTTTCTTTGCATATCTTGGTTGATTTTACATATCAGGGAAATCTTCTTTCTTACTTATGTCCTTCTCTGCTTTTTTCCGTTAGGCGTAGCAGGTTTAACTGATGATCGGTTTGCCGTTAGGTGTAGCAGGTTTAACTGATGATCGGTTTCCGAGATAGTGTAGGCTCGGTCGCTTGATATGCTGGTATTGTGGAGTTTTAAGATGTCTGTAACTCCATCAACCCATCTTTTCTTGGTCTGCCCCTTCCTCTTGATGATTCCATTTTCAGGTTGTACGCTATTGCAACTGGTTCATTCTCCTCACCAAGTGACCAAACCATTTGAATCTCTGTTTTTCAATGAATCTAATAGTAGGTGTTGTTCCGACTGTTCTTCTAATTTCCTCATTTCTTATATGGTCTCTTCTTGTTTTATTTACTGCTTTCTCAAGCATCTCATTTCACAGGTAGTAATTTTCCTTTCTTGTTTTTTTTTGTCAGTGTCCATATTTGGCACTGGTAGCACAGTGTTGGTATGAAGATTGCATTTATAATCTGTCCTTTAGTCTCTACTGGAATTGCTGCGTGTTTCAAGTTTGTGTAAGTTGGTATGTAATGTTATCAAGGAAATAACATCTGCAAAAAAACACAAATCCTTCAGTTGAATTGAAGTTGTAAGAAGTTAATTGAGATGATGAAGGTTTATTATATTGGAGATGTATGTATTTGCTGAAGATGACCACATTGTGGATGAGATCGAATTCCTAGTCCTATCGGAGACGGACGATAAACACAGGTCCCGTTTAATTTGGGCACGTAAAAGAACCATTGGCAGTTCAGAATCGAGAAGAGCAGGCTGGAAAGCTGCTGCCCGGGCAAAATTCATTAGAAAAGATTTTAAATATAAAATTTTTACAAAATATCTTCACCATCTTCAAAATGACATTGGGGACCCTCGCCGGTGCTAAGTATTTCGTGTACTGCCTCTGAGATCTTTCTATGTAAGTAAGAGATCGAAGTACACATGGCTACTGACCGAAGCGCAATGATGATGATCCTATCAATCAATCAATCAATCAATATGTGTTTTGTGTTAATCTATGCTCATATCCTTATAGGTGGGTGTGTCTTGTGTTAATCTATGCTCATATCCTTATAGGTGGGTGTATCTTGTGTTAATCTATGCTCATATCCTTATAGGTGGGTGTGTCTTGTGTTAATCTATGCTCATATCCTTATAGGTGGGTGTGTCTTGTGTTAATCTATGCTCATATCCTTATAGGTGGGTGTGTCTTGTGTTAATCTATGCTCATATCCTTATAGGTGGGTGTGTCTTGTGTTAATCTATGCTCATATCCTTATAGGTGGGTGTGTCTTGTGTTAATCTATGCTCATATCCTTATAGGTGGGTGTGTTTTGTGTTAATCTATGCTTATATCCTTATAGGTGGGTGTGTCTTGTGTTAATCTATGCTCATATCCTTATAGGTGGGTGTGTCTTGTGTTAATCTATGCTCATATCCTTATAGGTGGGTGTGTTTTGTGTTAATCTATGCTCATATCTTTATAGGTCGGTGTGTCTTGTGTTAATCTATGCTCATATCCTTATAGGTGGGTGTGTCTTGTGTTAATCTATGCTCATATCCTTATAGGTGGGTGTATCTTGTGTTAATCTATGCTCATATCCTTATAGGTGGGTGTGTTTTGTGTTAATCTATGCTCATATCCTTATAGGTGGGTGTGTCTTGTGTTACTGTACGTTCATATCTCTGTTTGTGTGTGGTGTCTGTTGTGTTAGTATATGTTCATGTCTCTCTCTCTCTCTCTCTGGCATATACTTCTCTTCGTGTGCTGTGTTTGTTAACTTCGTTTGTCCCCTTCTATCTAATACCTGTCCCCTTCTATCTAATACTTGTCCCTTTCTATCTAATACGTGTCCCCTTCTATCTAATACGTGTTCCTTTCTATCTAATACTTGTCCCTTTCTATCTAATACTTGTCCCCTTCTATCTAATACTTGTCCCTTTCTATCTAATACTTTCCCCTCTATCTAATACTTGTTCCTTTCTATCTAATACTTGTCCCCTTCTATCTAATACTTGTCCCCTTTTATCTAATACTTTCCCTTCTATCTAATACTTGTCTCCTTCTATCTAATACCTGTCCCCTTCTATCTAATACTTGTCTCCTTCTATCTAATACTTGTCTCCTTCTAATACATGTCCCCTTCTATCTAATACTTGTCTCCTTCTATCTAATAAATGTCCCCTTCTATCTAATACTTGTCTCCTTCTAATACTTGTCTCCTTCTAATACTTGTCCCCTTCTATCTAATACTTGTCCCCTTCTATCTAATACTTGTCTCCTTCTATCTAATACTTGTCTCCTTCTAATACTTGTCCCCTTCTATCTAATACTTGTCCCTTTCTATCTAATACTTGTCTCCTTCTATCTAATACTTGTCCCTTTCTATCTAATACTTGTCCCCTTCTATCTAATACTTGTCCCGTTCTATCTAATACTTGTCCCTTCTATCTAATAATTGTCCCTTTTATCTAATACTTGTCCCCTTCTATCTAATACTTGTCCCCTTCTATCTAATACTTGTCCCTTCTATCTAATACTTGTCCCTTCTATCTAATACTTGTCCCCTTCTATCTAATACTTGTCCCCTTTTATCTAATACTTTTCCCCTTCTATCTAATACTTGTCCCTTTCTATCTAATACATGTCTCCTTCTATCTAATACGTGTCTCCTTCTATCTAATACTTGTCTCCTTCTATCTAATACTTGTCCCCTTTTATCTAATACTTTCCCTTCTATCTAATACTTGTCCCTTCTATCTAATACGTGTCTCCTTCTATCTAATACTTGTCTCATTTTATCTAATACTTGTCCCCTTCTAATACGTGTCCCCTTTTATCTAATACTTTTCCCCTTCTATCTAATACTTGTCCTTCATCAATACTTGTCCTTCTATCTAATACTTGTCCCTTTATCTAATACTTGTCCCTTCTATCTAATACTTGTCCCCTTCTATCTAATACTTGTCCCTTCTATCTAATACCTGTCCTTCTATCTAATACCTGTCCCTTCTATCTAATACTTGTCTCCTTCTATCTAATACTTGTCAGCTTCTATCTAATACTTGTCTCCTTCTATCTAATACTTGTCACTTACTTGTCCTTTATCTAATACTTGTCTCCATCTATCTAATACTGTCCCTTCTATCTAATACTTGTCTCCTTCTATCTAATACTGTTCCTTCTATCTAATACTTGTCCCTTCTATCTAATACTTGTCTCCTTCTATCTAATACTTGTCTCCTTCTAATACTTGTCCCCTTCTATCTAATACTTGTCTCTCTAATACTCCTTCTATCTAATACTTGTCTCCTTCTATCTAATACTTGTCCCCTTCTATCTAATACTTGTCTCTTCTAATACTTGTCTCCTTCTAATACTTGTCCCCTTCTATCTAATACTGTCCCTTCTATCAATACTTGTCTCCTTCTATCTAATACTTGTCTCTTCTAATCTTGTCCTTTATCTAATACTTGTCCCTTCTATCTAATACTTGTCTTCTATCTAATACTTGTCCTTCTATCTAATACTTGTCCTTCTATCTAATACTTGTCCTTTCTATCTAATACTTGTCCTTCTATCTAATACTTGTCCTTTTATCTAATACTTGTCCTTCTATCTAATACTTGTCCCCTTCTATCTAATACTTGTCCCTTTCTATCTAATACTTGTCCCCTTCTATCTAATACTTGTCCCTTTCTATCTAATACTTGTCCCCTTCTATCTAATACTTGTCCCTTCTATCAATACTTGTCCCTTCTATCTAATACTTGTCCCTTCTATCTAATACTTGTCTCCTTCTATCTAATACTTGTCCCCTTCTATCTAATACTTGTCCCTTCTATCTAATACTGTCCCTTCTATCTAATACTTGTCCCTTCTATCTAATACTGTCTCCTTCTATCTAATACTTGTTTCCTTCTATCTAATACTTGTCTCCTTCTATCTAATACTTGTTTCCTTCTATCTAATACTTGTCCCCTTCTATCTAATACTTGTCCACTTCTATCTAATACTTGTCCCCTTCTATCTAATACTTGTCCCCTTCTATCTAATACTTGTCAGCTTCTATCTAATACTTGTCCCCTTCTATCTAATACTTGTCCCTTCTATCTAATACTTGTCCCTTCTATCTAATACTTGTCCCTTTCTATCTAATACTTGTCCCCTTCTATCTAATACTTGTCTCCTATCTAATACTTACTACTTTCTTTTCATAGACTTAGTTACGATTGCATACTTGTCTACAAACGTTTTTATTTAAATATGCTATAGTAACTTCATTCTGAATGTAAACTAACTGCATAAAGTTTCACCACATTTTACTTTATCTCCATGTCTAGGTACGCTGAGTTCCTGAAAACTCAAGCTAAACAAAAACTGAAGGACTGGCAGTGTGTGGATGATCTAGTACGGCGTAAACGAGTCAAGCTTGTATGTAAAAACGGTACCTTCAAGCACTACAGAATTAAAGTTGTGAAAAGTTGTAAATGTAAAAAGATCACAAATAAGCATAATAAAACATCACAACAGAAAAAACGAAGAAAAGATCAGAAAGCTAAGACTAACATTGGATCATGACCTATTGTGTTATAAATAATTCTATTTTGAGATCAGTTCTCTCCAAACATTCGTCAGCTTCAATGAAGAGATTCCCATGTGTCAACACAGAATGTATGTGCTGATATATCTGTACACACACATACATGCATATATATATTCTGCTCGTATTTCTACACGATTTAGCCCCCAAGAAGGATTTCCAAGCGGGCGTAAAATCTAGATATTCTCAATAAAAACCAGCGGATTTCATATTGATTGTGTGTCGCCATTATGAACAACAGCAGCGGTACGGAACCGGGGTTTACTAGCACAACAGAGGGACGATTTAGCCCCCAAGAAGGATTTCTAAACGGGTGTAAAATCTACAGATTTTCTCAATACGAACCAGCGAATTTCATATTGTTTGTGTGTCGCCCTTAAGAACAACAGCAACGATACGGAACCGGGGTTTACTAGTACAACAGAAGGACGATTTAGTCCCCAAGAAGGATTTCTAAACGGGTGTAAAATCTACAGATATTCTCAATAGAAACCAGTGGATTTCATATTGTTTTTGTCTCGCCATTATAAACAACAGCAGCGATACAGAACCGGGGTTTATTAGTACAACAGAGACAAAATAATATCGGATGCTGTTTAGAAGCTTTGAGAAGAATGCTGGCTCTTGTTCAGTATCAATAACTGTTGATAATATCGACAACGACGCAGCAGGTGTATGAAGAGGTTTGAATCTGCTTTCATATTTCAATAGAAAAGAAGTTAACCGAAGCGATATCTTCGATACAAGGAATCAATCAATCATACTATATTCAATATTTACATGCCGTAAATAAAAAACCTGTCGTTACTGCCTGTTGTACCGCTTTTTTAAGGGCGGTGTAGGACAGATGGGACGAAAGCCTGAGGATGTGAATTGAAATCTAACTGCTTGGTTGAGTTCTGCAAGTAACACAACCAAGTTTTGCTGTGTTATCATCTTATTACTTAGTACATTTAATACATGGTTACTTGATGCTTATCCATCAAGGGTGGTGATGACAACACAAATTTTCATCCAAGGGAATATAGTTGTCTGTGTTTGTCTGTGTGTGCGTAGATGACTAGTGAGCCCGATACGGGCTTGAAATGTTCTTGTACAGTGTGGGCAAGGTATACTTGCACTTGTGGGAAGTTTTACTACCTTTCTGTTTTGACGTCTTTGCTCTATCCGTGCTGTTCTACCTGTCTCGCAGGCCGAGGAACCGTGTCGAAGAAGTGTGCGACAGGCTGATCTGTCTTGAGCAGCATTCTCCCAGTTGTTGACATCTAAACATGGTTACTTAAATATGATTGGACGAAACATAACCTTATGAGCACGAACAACACGATTGACCTATCATCAACTTGTCCAATATTACCATAAATGGTAATGTATAAATTCATTGGATGAAACTTCTGTGTGAATAAAAAGCAGCAAAATATAATTATAGTAAACAACATTTTCATTATCAACAATATCATAATTAGTAAAGCCTATTGCTAGGTCAGAAAAAGTACATAGGTAATGTTGCTAAGTATTCATATTATTTGTGTTAGCTCCTCATTACCACAGATTGTACGTGTAAACTACAACAAAATTAGCTCTTATTGTATTATATCTCAAATGAAATGAACCCATGTTTTATTGTGACCAAAAAACATAATTATCTTGCAAAGAACGTATCATCATCATCATTAGCCTCTTTGTCTCAGTAGACAATAGGTTTTGTATCACGTAGTTTGTTCATCGCTGAATCACATCGTCTGTTGTGACAAAACGGTTGCAAATGTGGATTATTCGTACATGTAAGACATCTCTGTGAAAGTCTGTAGCTCAAGCAGTAGTGAGCTTGATCACAAACCCAAGCGTGCCTGTTTCAAACCCCACGTTTGGGCAAATTTGGAAGCAAGTTTGTTTCCGTGGGATTTTTACAAAAGGTAAATATAGACCTCACCGTTCAGAAAGCAATGGCAAACTACTGAACGTATAAGTGGTGCCTAGAAAATTTACGACTCATTTACTGTGGTTGATGGCTACGTCCTTTAGGATATGCCACGATTTTCATTCCAAAACATCGCTACTCGGGTAAGGGAAAGATGAAAAAAGTGGGTGTTTATTTTTAGTGAGTGTAACAGTCCGTCCAAGTATTGATTTAATCTCCTACCTATGAAACGAGATGTGCAAAGCAGAAACTGAGTATAAAAAAGTAAGAATGTAAAGGATTTACTTAATTGCACATATTCCTCCATATGACTCCGTCCCTCTCGGCATAAATGGCAAGCCAGCTTCCAAGAGTGTTGCACAAAGCCCAAATTCGGTAGCTACGGCAAATGTTCTAGGAATCTCCAGAAAAATTTGCACATTTGACTCTGACCTGATTCAAACCTAGAACCGCCATGCACACATCTTAACCAATTGCCATAGAGACCACATAAAGTGAGTCAAGTGAAGATATTGTGCTGTTGTTCGTTAGAAAGACCTTAAACCGCACCACGACCATCCTACCAAACCTCTGGAATACATACATGTCTATGAGATCCAGAGATGCCTCTAGAACTTTGATTCCATTACTTAAAACTGTGGTTATCTGTTGTAACGACCGACAGACCCCACTCCAGGCAGCAAATATTGCGAAAGTTCATTAACTCTTCGATCCAGTCATTCGGGAATTATGTTGTTTCAATTCACTAGACAATCGTCACCAAATTTCCCTCGTGAATTATGAGAACAAGTTGTTGTTTTGCAAGAACCCCATAGGAAGCAACGGAAGCAAAGACTATGATCAACAAATAAACAGTGTACAAGTATTAAGAGCTTCGAAAAATAAATAGACAAACACAGGATTCGAACAACTTACCCTCATTTCTTACGACACCCATCGCCTAGCCTAGCAATACGAGCGCCCTTACGACACCCATCGCCTAGCCTAGCAATACGAGCGTCCTTACGAACCATCGCCTAGCTGCAATACGAGCGTCCTTACGACCCATCGCCTAGCCTAGCAATATGCAGACGTCCTTACGACACCCATCGCTAGCCTGCAATCATGGTCTTCACGACACCCATCGCCAGATAGCAATAAGCGTCCTTGACAGCATCGCCTAGCCTAGCAATACGAGCGTCCTTACGACACCCATCGCCTAACCTAGCAATACGAGCGTCCTTACGACACCCATCGCCTAGCTTAGCAATACGAGCGTCTTACGACACCCATCGCCTAGCCTAGCAATACGAGCGTCGTTACGACACCCATCGCCTAGCCTAGCAATACGAGCGTCCTTACGAACACAACCAGCGAGCCATTCTTCTTTAGGTGTCGTAAGAAATGAGGTTATGTGGTTCGAATCATGTGTTTGTCTATTTATTTTTTCGGAAGTTCTTAATACATGTACACTGTTTACTTGTGAATTATGCGAGTTACTCTAAAATCACTAGATAATGGTCACCAAACGACACTCATGAATTATGCGAGTTACTCTAAAATCACTAGATAATGGTCACCAAACGACACTCATGAATTATGCGGATTGATTCAAATACTAGATAATCTTTCCCAAATGTATCATAAATTATGCGAATTACTCCAAAATTACTAGACATTTTTCACCAAATATAACTACTTAACCAGTGGAAACTTAACATTGTACATTCGTTCGTAGCGTTGTAGGTGTAGGTGAGATCGAGTTCCTAGTCCTACCGGAGACGAAGGATAAAACGTAAGTTCCTATGTTAAAGGTCGAGCACGTAAAAGAACCCATGATAGTTCAAAATCCGATGTCCGGGCAACATTTATTTTTTAAAAGTTAATAAATAAAATGAGAAACGAGAATATCAGAAGCATCGTTGTTACTATACCATGCATACAGTACATCGAGAAACAAAGACTCAAGTGGTTCGGCCATCTAATGAGAATGGAACCACATTTACTACCATCACGTGCCTATAATAATCGACACTCAGGGCGCAGAGCACGAGGCAGGCCAAGAACACGATGGATAGATAACATCTCAGAGTCCCTGCGAAAGCATGGACTGACAACATCAAGCGCAACACACTTGGCACAAGATAGAAAACTAACTCTCCCCACGCCCCTTCACGGCAAATGTGGTTAAGATAAGATAAGATAATAAATAAAATGCCTACAAAATATTTTACCATGTTCTAAATTATATAGGAGACTCTTGCATACGCAGCGAAGTTCGTTCACTGTCTCCGAGAAATTCCTGTGTAAGAAAGAGAGGTAACTCATCGAAGTGTAATGATGATGTTCCTATCAATCAATCAATTGTAGCGTTATTTAGTCATAATTGACTAAATCAATGGTTCTCAATCTGAAACACGTGACACCACCAGGAGTGGCGTGAGGCAGTATCAGGGAATACGTTAAACGATACGAAAAGTTAGTTGATTTTGTGTTCTAAAATTTTTTTTATACTTACTTGTTGCTCCAGTAAATTCCTGTTTTTTTTTATTTTAAAAGGGGTTTTTAAGCCGAAGAATTGATTTCATTGCGCCGTGTTTTACCCCAAATAGCTGGGTTCCTCTCTGCAGAAGTGACACGTCATCTGCCTAGAGTATTGACTAAACACGAACTGCATAGCTCCGGCAACAATCCTATTGATCTCTGGGGATTCGAATTCATGTCCTTCGACTCGCAAGGCAAAGGCTTAATCACTTAGCCACAGAGATCCACTCGTTTTTTCATTAACACTGTAAGTTCTCTCTCTCTCTCTCTCTCTCTCTTTCTCTCTCTCTCTCTTCTCTCTCTCTCTCTCTCTCTCTCGATCCCCAAACTGTAAGTTCAAGATTTCTGTAAAGAAAATAATCAAGAATATCATTGATTTAGACTCGTTAATATTTTTCTCAAATTTCTTCTAATAAATTAGTTATTTTTTTTAATGTTTAGATTTCATACTGCCAAAGTTCTTGTGTTAAAGGGACAGCGCTGTTATAAATATCAAGAGTTGAAATTGTTTTTTTTTTGCTTCTTTGCAAGCTTATTCGATCGGAGTTAAATTAGGGTGGGGGAAGAGGGCGTGAATCTTAACCCATCTTCAATGTGGGCTCTAATTCAAAAAGGTTGAGGACTACTGGGATCAAGAATAAAGCACCCATTAAAGTGTGTTCTTAGTCTGTGTTTAGTTTTAGTAATAGCATCCTTCTTTTTATTATCAGATTTTTGTGGTAGGTTAATGATCCCATAATAATGATCCAAGAAACAGTTTTTTTTTAAACCAACTCTTTGATATCTGTGTCAGACCTGGACAACAAATGAGGAAAAGAAGAATCAAAACGACAAAGATGAAGTATTTACGACCCTGAATATCCTCCCTAGAAAGGAATGCTGGCCCTGCAACTCAACACTACTTTCAAAACTACATGGCACCAGAGATGAGCTCCAGATAACAGTCGAATTCGTCATACGAACGCGTCTAACGGTATAATAGCGATCGCAAAGAAGAACTGTTTAGAACGAATTCTTTTGTTACAAAAAGACTTAAAATCAGAAACAATGAAATCAGAAAAAAAGATGTGATACTTGCCGTTGTTTTTTGTTTTTCCGATCCAGAAGCATGAGCTTTTCAGCTCTTCGGCTCGGTGCCATGGACATCGTAACCCTTCGGTTCGGTGCCACGAACACCGTAAATCTGGAGAATCTGTGGCTTTTCTGCCATCCCGCGTAATTGAACCCGCACACACAGAGGGATAGTCACCCGTAGTCCAACACGTTACGAACACGCTGGGCAGACGGGCACTTGCCGTTGTTAAATACATTAAAAAACAGCGGGTCAAATTGTTCGGACACATAGTAAGGTTAACACAAGACAACCTCCCACAAAGAGCACTAGAACTCAGATATAACGACAACAGACTCAGAGGACGACTACGTGAACGATGGATCCAGTAATATCCGAGACACTAAATTCCACCATATACAAAAGAAGAGACTGGTTTATAAATTAAGACATCAGGAAAAAAAGGGGGTATAATATCAGAACCGAACATCGTCAAGAAACAAATTAAATGGTTTAACCTTCTTCTTCCCGTTCGTTCTTTACGACCAATTTTAACCACGCTTTGTGACATGTTTGATCTTTACCAAGAACGTACATACGTTGCACATTGGTTTGGTAGGCCCTAAACGCATAGACTTCTACACGTTTAGGGCACGTGCATCCGATTTCAGCCAAACCTCTTTAGTCACCTCTTACGACATGCGTGGCATGTAACAGTTGTTCTATTCTTTACACCCCAAATTTGGGCCCCGGTAACCACTCGGGCGGTTCGGCCTCATAAGCAGATTACCAACAGATGCGCCACAAAAAGCAATGTTACTCCGATATAGTAGATACAGAGTAAAAAACTGGCCACGCAAAATGTGGACCTCAGATATAACAGAGGCGACGAAAGACACTGTTTATGAAGGCACACAAAAGCCCGTTCTAGAAATCTATACTTATCCAGACGTGCAAAACGGGATTGGGAAAAGAAAAGAAAGAAAAAGCCCATAAAGAGTCTCGCTTCAGGTATCTCTTTTTTCTACTCCTCTCTCTTCCTCTCTTTAGCTGTTACGCCCTGGCGTTTAGGCAGCAACAAACGTACACCATTCTTCCCTGTTCATGGCCTTCCTCTGTATTGTGTTCCAACTATGATTCATTTCCTTCAGCTCTTGCTCTATCGTTCTCCTCCAAGTCGTCTTGGGTCTTCCACGCTTTCGCCTACCCTCTGAGTCCATCTCAGTGCAGTTTTCGTGTCGGAGCCAGTCTCCATGCGCATCACATGTCCAATCCATCTCCAGCGTCATCTTCGGATGATAGTGCCCATATTCTCTTGTTGGCATCGTGCAAGCAATTCTTTATTCGAGATAGTAGTCGGCCAGTACACGCGTAAGATTTTTCGCAGACAAGTTGTATGAAAGGCGGAGAGTCTGGACATATCCTGTTCTGTCATTCTCCAGCATTCCGATCCGTACAGCAAAGTTGACAGCACACAGCTGTTATAGATACTAGTCTTGGTTCTGATGCTGTATTGGGCAGATTTCCAGGCGGTCTGAAGGGTCATGAATGCACTTCGTGCTTTACTCAGTCTGTTTTTAATGTCAGATCCAGCGCCTCCTTCATTGCTAATAACACTTCCAAGGTATGTGAAAGCGGTTGTATCTCGGAGGGTTTTACCTTCTAGTTTGACTGGTGCTGGGGTTGCTATGTTCAGAGTCATTACTTCAGTTTTCTTCTGATTTATTTTCAGCCCAACCATCTCACTATATTGGTTAAGGCGGAGGTCTTTTCCTGGATATCTCTATGTGTATGAGATAGAGTGCGATGTCATCTGCAAAATCTAGGTCTTCCAGCGTGGATGTGAGCGTCCATCTAATACCTCTTGCCTTATCTTCCGTTGTTTTACGCATCACCCAATCTATGACAGTGTTGAATAATAGGCTGACATAACACATCCTTGTCGCACGCCTGTTTTTACTTCAAACTTTAGTTCTGAAGTTTCAACACTGCATGCAAACTTGCTGTAGCAGCTTTTTATAATATTTATAAAACACAGTGGATTCCATACCATCTTAAGATACGCCATAGACTTTCGCGGTGTATGCTATCAAAAGCCTTTTCAAAATCTACAAAGTTGATATAGAGTTTGCTTTGCCATTCTGTGCATTGTTCTATGATATTTCTAAGAGCAAATATTTGGCCTATACAGCTCCGTCCTCTGCGAAATCCTGCTTGTTCCTTTCTCAGTTTCTTATCCACAGCGTCAGTAATACGTTGTAAGATGATTTTGCTTAAGATTTTACTTGGGACAGAAAGCAGTGTTATTCCACGCCAATTATTACAATCGGCAAGGGAGCCCTTTTTGGGTATCTTGATGATGACTCCTCTGTTCCATGCATCAGGTATTATTTGGGCATTCCAAATAGTAGTAAACAAGGGTTGCAATATATTAGCTGCAAGTTCTGGGTCTATTTTGAATAGTTCTGCGTTTAAGTTATCATTCCCCGGTGCCTTGTTATTCTTAAGAGATTTAATTGCTGTAATGATCTCATCCTGGCTGGGTGTTTCAATGCCAATTTCTAACTCCTCTGTTGGTTCTGGTATGTCTGCTACTACCGTTGGAGGTGGTCTGTTTAGCAATTCTTTAAAATGCTCTGTCCATCGTATTTCTTGTTCCTTTTCCGTTGTCAATAGTATTCCATTCTTATCCTTTATGAAGTATTTGATCTTCTGTAATGTTTCCGCTTATTAGCTTTGTAATTTTGTACACTGTTCCTGATCACACTTTTTGCTGCTTCTTCTGCCTGTACTGCCAGGTCTTCAACATACATTCTTTTGTCGGCTCTCACAGCCCGTTTGATTTCTTTACTTGCGCTTTTGTACTGTTCTTGGTATCTTGCTTTCAGTCTTTCGGACTTTGCTTCTAACAATTTCTTTTTAATATTCTTCGGCTGTCTATTATTTTCCATGTTGTTGGTGTTATCCATTCTTTTCTTTTCTTTGTGCGGTACCCTAGACATGTTTCACTGCTCTTGCTATATATAGATGCTATGTTGTCCCATGTTCTATCTATGTTGTCAGTTTCATCCGTAGTTTCATTACTTTCTAGGGCTTGGAATCTGTTCTTTATCTGCATTATAAACTTATCCCTTACTTCCGTGTCTTTTAGTCTATCCACATCGAACCTCTTTGGAAGTTTTTCTGTTGTCCTGTTTTTCTTAGTTTAAGTTTGACATAAGCTGTGACTAGGTGGTGGTCACTACCAACATCTGCACCTCTCTTGACTACAACATCTAGCAGCGAGCGTCTCCAGGGTCCATTGATCATTATATGGTCTATTTGGTTTTTATCTCTGCCATTAGGGAATACCATGTTAATTTGTGGATATCTAAATGTTGAAATAGGGTTCCTCCTATAACGAGATTGTTCATGCTGCAGAAGTTTACTAAACGTTCCCATTTTCGTTCATCATACCACATCCATATTTTCCCATAGTTCTATAACTATGCGTGTTGTCTTGTCCGACCTTCGCATTTAGATCTCCCATAACAATGATAACATCATGGGATGGTGACTTGTCTAATTCTGCTTGTAGGTTTTCGTAGTACGAGTCTTTCTTTGTATCTTCGCTATCATTAGTTGGCGCATAGCATTGTAGGATTGTGATGTTTGTATGCTTCCCTTTAGTCTGATTCCCTTTATCAAGCGGCTGCTGATAGGTTTCATTCTAACAGACACTTTTCCACGCCCTTTCTTAGGATTACTGCTACTCCTTCATGGTGTAGGTCATCGTCTCGTCCAGAAAAAGGACTGTTTCACCTGTTGCAGTGGTACTTCTTCCATTTCCTGTCCATCTGCTCTCGCTAACCCCTAGGATATGTAGATTATATCTTCTCATTTCTGCTGTTATTTGTGATAGTTTTCCAGTTTCGTACATTGTTCTTACATTCCAGCATCCAATTCTGGTCTTGGTTTTGGCATTCAGGACTTCCTTCCTCATGAAAGTAGCTTCCTTTCGGCTTTCACCACTTCCAGTCATGTGAGTCAATGACTCTGTTAGCCCTTCATGCCCGTAGATAGGTTGTATGTTTGTTGTTGTTTCGGTAACTTTAATTTTTTTAAAGGATGGGATTGTTAGTCCCAAGCCCAACCCCCAACCTGGAGGACCAGGAGACCATGCTTCGTCTGTCCCTCTTCAGTGACCTTTCCGGCTTGGGTAACCCTTCCGGGAACATAAGTTCCTGCCGTCATAGCTCACTGTATCATTGGAGCACGCAAGCCTCCCACCACTACAAGGTAATGGCCTCATGGGAGGTCTTTTTCTACCTGACATCGAAATGCAAATCAGGATTAGAGAATAGATAGATAGAAAGATCCCATAATGTTCTCATTATTTTATGTGATAATTATAAGTCAAAAGCGGGCGGCTCAAAAAATAAAGAAGAAAACAACATTACATGTGGAGGCAAAAGAGAGCACAGAGGGCAGAGAGAACATCCTATGTATCAGCCCCAGTCTCAGTTTTACCTGCGGCAACTGTGGCAAAGATAGCCACTTCAGAATAGGCCATTTTAGCCACAGGAAACGTTGTGATTCAGCGCAGAATATACTACGTGACGTAAGAACTATTGTCTCCTGAGACAAAGAGGCCAATGATGATGATAAGTCAAAAGCATGTTCCTTATGAGCAAGTGGACTTTAGGATGGCTGTTGCAGCGGAGGACATAGCTTGCATGGGAATGCACAATGTGCCATGCTGTCGATCGAATAACGTAACATAACATTCGGCAACATTAATTTGATATTTTTCTGGAAAACCTGTGTAAGATGTTACATTTAGATAATATTTCTATTCAATGGGTTTTGTGTGTGTGTGTGTCATGTTTCCTTTTCCCTGACCGAGTATAAATTTAAGTGCGCAAAGAAATTATCCTTTTCTTCTGAGAGATAAGAGAATGTATTATCCGCGATAAATGTAGTGCAAGAAAGAACACTTTAACTTTTAACATGGGCGTGAACTGAAAATGTGTTGAGGCAGGGGTGGAGGGGGTGTTTAAAAATCAGTTAGTAGTTTATTTGGCGAAACTAGAGAAAATCAGATTCGCAGAAAGCTGATTTGTCAAAAGTTATTTTCCAGAGACGGGTGGCACTTGCTCCCCACCCCACCTTCTCTTAACATATTGACGCCCATGACTCTTAGTATCCGCACATTAAAACCACATTTTTACGCTCTGTTATTTAGAACAAAAAACAACTATCAAGCGCAATATATTATATATTCTATGTTTAACACCCAAACACTAGTTCATATAACAAAATATGAAGAATTAAAAGCTATATTATATAAATTCCCCTATTGTATTCTACAAAAACTTATACGCAAATATCATCAATTTAATCTTGTGAATAATTTTTTAAAGCACATTTAATACGTGAGATGGCGTATTGGAAAATTGCGACAGCCCGAACGGTTTGTCAGGTGGCGTATCGCATTGTAAAAGTTCAAAATAAAATTGCTATGAAAAGATCAGTATAATTCCTACTATTTCATTGTGTATCTGCACTTGATTGCACATGCTGCTTGTTTTTTTAAATATATTATTAAACTGTGTGTTCGTAATGTACGCATAGTTGGCTTCTTACAAAAGAAATGTGTGGAGGTAACCTTTATTTCATTGCAAAGCGTCTGCAGATGATGCTTCAATGTCTTCTTCACCTTTCGCCTTATGGAAGCATAGGTCCGCAACCAATGCCTTCCAAGCCCACCTATCCAGAGGCTGCTATGTGTTAGGTATGAATTCAATAAAACTTGGAGGATTTATCAAGAAACAGATACAACTGAAAGCAAGAAACGAGTACTGCTTAAATGAACTTTGGATAAGTCAGAATAAGGCATCTCGCTGATGTTACAGCTCACCAGGAGAAACAGCAACTCATCCACAATTTCATAATCATTGTCTCTCGAGACCAACATCATCATCATCATCATCATCATCATCAATGAAGCTCGATTCGCTTTATTGTTAAACTCAGAAACAGCCGTTCGTCAAAAATGACGGGGAACAATTATTACTTAAGACTGGATGAACTAAGTTTAACTTCACAATTAGTGTGATAATATGTTTCTTGTCCACTTGTGGTACTCGGTGACTTATATAATCAAACATTTATTATAATATCTATATTTTGATATGTTCTTGTCTAATGCACCCACTGCCTCCTTTAATTATTTTTTTAAGTGACTAACGACTTAATTGAGTTTTAAACAAATAATAATATTTGTTGTTGGCATTCCAGCTTTGTGTACTCATTATTTTGTATTTTTAGTGTAGCTTTTGAGTCAATTTTACTCAATCACTGAAGCATTAAGGACAGTTAGGCTAATCATAGTAAATGCATGCTTCAAATGACTGCTAGTGTTTTTTTTATTGTAGCAATTTTTGTGATATATATGCTCTGTGTTTTAATGATATTTTGATATGTGTAGATAAACAAAAGGTTGTCATTTTGTTTTGAATGTCAGTTTTATTATCTCAGGCTGAAGTTAATTGAGTCAATGTCTCTAAAACAGGGTCTTGTACGAAAACCTACAAAGTTGAGGTGGTCAGAGCGGATCAGATCAGATCTGGAGAAAACTTATGGGTGGCTGCGGTGAATACTTAATAAACTGGAGAGCGAGACAGGATTCACTGTCTCTTAAAACAGAAAAGCGAAAGGTGTTGATAATGCTTACATGGTGGTCATTGAGACCTTCGTATGTGTCGATTTCTCCCTGCTAATAATGGCTGACACATCTCGTTTCTGAGGACATATATTTTTTGTTAGTTTGTTCTCTAGACAGTTGCAGTCCCCTGCTGATGAGATGTGTCGTCCCGGGTTTGTTTGGAGTTGTCCTACTCTAGGTGACTTCAGCTTTCTATTGCTAAACTCCTCAACCGAGGATTTTATGCAGGGTATGCTTCCTGGGCACTATCGTTTAATCCCCATATACTTGCTGGAAAGTGTCATAGAAGTAGAAGACAAGACAAGAAAAAGGATGTCCTCCTCAAGGGAGAGAGAGGACAATTGTTATTTGTCCCATAGCTGGGAGATGGGTTGGTTGCAGACAGAGCATTTACCACTCGCCTTTGGATTCTGCGCTGTCACCTTATTGGGCCCCATCCGGCTTTCCATAACTTTGGTCTGGCCTTCACAGTCAGTCTCTTTAGTTTATTAGAGCTGCCAGATTCAAGACTCGTTGACGTAGCCTGAAGGACCATCAAGACAGATAACCTCTAACCACGATAAGAAGCAATGTAGAGTTGTGTATGTTCAGCAACAAAATAGAACCAGCTATTCATACTGTTGCAACTAGACTGTCAAAGTCTGAGTTCACTTCTACCTGGGATAACTAAGATCAAACAATCAGAAAAGAAAGATAAAGATAGACACCAGGAAAGATAGACTACGAAATGAGAACATCAGAAGCAAAGTAGGCATAATTTCATTCACCGAATACATCGAAAGACAACGAATGCAGTGGTTTGGACATTTAATGAGAATGAAATACAACCAACCACCAATAACAGCATACTCCAAAACGAGATCAGGTGCACGAGCGAAAGGAAGACCAAGAAAAATATGGATAGACACTATCAAGACCACACTACATAAACACGGATATAACACAACAAGGGCGATTCATCTAGCCCTAGAACGCAAATTAAAGCTCCCATCCCTACGCTTAACGGCAAGAGTGGACAGCCAACTCCATCTTTCACCTGGGAATAGACAATAGACACAATAGAGAGAGAGACAACCAGTACAGAAATATGAGCATAGACACGAATGTTATAGCGACGTTTAATGAAGACTGCACACAAGAAGTAAGAAAGAGTCTGATCACAGATCATAGAAAGTCATTCTCATATAGAAAGTCAGATAAAGAAAGCTAAATCCATACAGAAAATCAGGTTCATAAAGAAAGCAAGCCATAAAGAAAGTCACCATAAGGAAAGTCAAGCCCATAAAGAAAGCAAGCCCATAAGGAAAGTCAAGCGATAAAAAAGTCAAGCCATAAAGAAAGCGCCATAAAGAAAGTCAAGCCATAAAGAAAGTCAAGCCCATAAAGTCAAGCCCATAAAGAAAGTCAAGCCCATAAAGAAAGTCAAGCCCATAAAGTCAAGCCCATAAAGAAAGTCAAGCCCATAAGAAAGTCAAGCCCATAAAGAAAGTCAAGCCCATAAAGAAAGCCAAGCCCATAAAGAAAATCAAGCCCATAAAGAAAGTCAAGCCCATAAGTCAAGCCCATAAAGAAAGCCATGCCCATAAAGAAAGTCAAGCCCATAAAGAAAGCAACCATAAAGAAAGTCAAGCTATAAAGCTAAGCCCATAAAGAAAGCTAAGCCCATAAAGAAAGCCAAGCCCATAAAGAAATCCGCCATAAAGAAGCAGCCCATAAAGAAAGCTAAGCCCATAAAGAAAGCCATGCCCATAAAGAAAGCCAATCCCATAAAGAAAGCCATGCCCATAAAGAAAGTCAGTTTTATAAAGAAAGCAAGGCTAGTAACCAAAGTTCTCTGCCATTGTCAGCAGACGGAACAGACATCGGTGCATGTCCTGCAAAACACTTTTATCTCCTTGATCAACTGAAAAGCGACATGTAGTCACACACAATCAACCTGAAAACACAGTTTTGGGGAAGACCTGACAGATCTGAAGCTGACTGCCCAGTTTGGAGTCCACGGTGAATTTAGCGCATGACAAGAGATAGTAGAAGAAGTAGTAGGGGAAGAAGATAAAGAAAGGCAGGCTCATAAAGAGACAAATATTACCTTAACAAATAAAACATAAATTAAAATAATAATTGTTGAACGTTTTCATAAATGTTTTATTATTCCTCACTCATCATCATCATCGTCATCATCATCATGTAGCTTACAACTTTCGAAATTTGGCTCCAATGACATCAGCTCAAAATGTTTCCTTGTCCTGCTTGATGTATCTGGCGTCTAACTCATTCATACTGAACTAGTCTATGACATCTTGTACACATCTTCTTGTTGATCTTCCATCCGTTCTTCTGTCCGGTATCATCATCATCATCAAATAGCTTATCCTCTGCAGAACTGTGCCACCTTAATAGTCGTTCTTAATTTTTCTTCCACATAAGCCAGATGTCCTGCCTCTGCAGTGGCCGTGCTCGAACCATCAGTTACATCCTAAATCCATTTTCTCCGTGTTTGTCCTCTTCTTCTCTTTGCCGAGATGCCTCCTTTCATTATATTCTCCAACCCTTTGTGGTCCGATATCAAGTCCTCCACAATTACCTT
Source organism: Arion vulgaris (assembly GCA_020796225.1). Classification (NCBI taxonomy): domain Eukaryota; kingdom Metazoa; phylum Mollusca; class Gastropoda; order Stylommatophora; family Arionidae; genus Arion; species Arion vulgaris. Next base: position 12,661,268 of record CM036772.1, read on the forward strand.
CTCCAGAGTATCAGGTCATTTTATATCCAAAATATCAAGCCCCCTGTGAGTGCGGTTCAATTCCGCGGGCTGGCAGAAAAGCCACAGATTCTCCAGATTAACGGTGTTCGTGGCACAGAACCGAAGGATTACTCTCTCTCTCTCGCAATCACCACCCAGACCGATGTACCAGATGTCCCCATAAATTCTATTCACGTGGAAATCAGATTCATGCAGCATTAGCATTGGTGTGTTTTACGTCACACCTTCAACACCATTTGGAGCTCTGGTGCTTACCCTTAGGCGGTGTGTCCGGTTTCAGCCAGCGTTTACTCGGTTCGCTCTCCGTTCTGCGGCCATCTAGTGTTTTTTACGGTGCGGGTAGCTAGCCCCACGCTCAACCTCCTTAGTCGCCTCTTACGACATGCATGACAGGTAACAGTGGTTCTATTCTTTACGCCCCAATTTGGGCCCCGATAACCTCTCGGGCGAAACCGAAGGGTTACGATGTCCATGTCACCGAGCCGAAGAGCTGAAAGCTCAAGTGCTTCTGGATCAGAAAAGAAAGAAAGAAAGATGTCCAAAGTATTTCATTTTTATTATTTTTAAGAGAATTTCGTATCTTCTAAAAACTATTTCTATGCAATTTGATCTATTGTTAAATGGAGAAATTTGCTCTTTACTCTGTCCATGGAACACTGAATATTTTTCTGCTGCACATGCATTAAAAGACAGTAATCGATGTTTAAATTGGTTTGTCAACAATCTTCTTCGAAAGCTTCATATCAACCACTCTGTGTGATTTGTACGGGGTCTGAGCCTAAGAGCGATTGTACGTTGTGTCAGCTATGTGCCCATTGTAGGCAAGTACATCCGTTTTCTGCAATGCTTTTTATTTACTAGGGTAGCTTTCCTAGGTCCTACATCAGTCGACTCTTACGACATACCTTGTAGGTCGCAGTGGTAATATTCTTTGCTCCTGTGGAGCTCCGGCACCACACGAGCGTGCAACTATCAGAACCTCTCAGTTATACCTTGATATGGTGAAAGTAGATGATCTCTCAGTTATACCTTGATATGGTGAAAGTAGATGATCTCTCAGTTATACCTTGATATGGTGAAAGTAGATGATCTCTCAGTTATACCTTAATATGGTGAAAGTAGATGATCTCTCAGTTATACCTTGATATGGTGAAAGTAGATGATCTCTCAGTTATACCTTGATATGGTGAAAGTAGATGATCTCTTAGTTATACCTTGATATGGTGAAAGTAGATGATCTCTCAGTTATACCTTGATATGGTGAAAGTAGATGATCTCAGTTATACCTTGATATGGTGAAAGTAGATGATCTCTCAGTTATACCTTGATATGGTGAAAGTAGATGATCTCTCAGTTATACCTTGATATGGTGAAAGTAGATGATCGCAAAAATCTAGATTTTGTCACTTTCAAGTCACAATTTCAATTAACTTCACTTTCTTTCAATTCACTTTCATGAATTTGTTTTCGTTCTTCTAATTTCTGCAGAGGCATGTTCGTTCTTTTTTGTACCTCTTTTATAGCATTTTCATGCCTACGTTGTGTTACCAGAGCCAAACATGGACAATGAGCAAAGCACAGTCGAAAAATAACTATATGGGAAACGCGATGCCTACGAAAAGTTACCAACAGCACCAGAAAAGACCAACATCGGCATAAGAAAGAAAGTTGGGACAAAATCTCACTTGAATTACATTGAGAAGCAAAGAATGAAGTGGTTTGGCCACTTAATAAGAATGCAACCAAGTTCCACAGTTTACAGAATCTTCTACAACTGAATAACAGTAATGAAGGCGAGAGGAAGACCACGAAAAATGTTGATTAAATGGCTCGGCATAATCCTATTTAAAAAAAAGTTCAAATAACTATAATCCAAGCCACTAGGGCAACGCAAGACAACAACAGAAAACCACGACACTGGACAACAACCTGGTAACAGTGTGACGACAAAAGAAGAAGTAGAAGTTGTAAATGAACTAATGCTACTAGTAATACTACTATAAGCAGAGGCGGCTCGTCAGGCCAGTGGGGCATGACCCCACATATAATCGAAAGGGGGAAAGCTTCCCGGAATAGACAAGTAATAGTAAATACTCCAAAAGCCATGATTTTTCCGAAAATGTGTGTCTGGCACCACCAAGAAAAATGAATACGAGCCGCCACTGACTACAAGCAATACTACTACTACTACTACTACTACTACTACTGCAGCAGCTGTTGCTAAACTATCTTATTCCTCTCCCCCACCCCTATCCCCCAAATAAAATAAGGTTGCAACTGTCGTTGTTCACCTCATTCTTCTCTTTGTCGTTTTAGTCAGCTCTAACCATGATGCTCTGCCTAATCATCAACTCTTCTTCCCAAGGTATTTCTTGGTCTTCTCACTCTTCTGTTTCATTGTGGGTTCCAGTAAATGGCATGTTTGGTTATGCTGTATGATTTTTTCCTGAGAGGTATCTGAGTTTATTACCTGTGAGACTTATGCTTAAGCACGATGCAACTGGCTCAGCAACATTGTTACTGACAACGTTGCAGAATAGTTAGGAACTGTTGAGGTGTATATGAAACATACCTTTATGATAATAAAAGGATTGACACACCTGGTATCTACACCTAGTATGCTTCTCCTTGGCTTGGGTTGACACACCTGGTATCTACACCTAGTATGCTTCTCCGTGGCTTGGGTTGACACACCTGGTATCTACACCTAGTATGCTTCTTCGTGGCTTGGGTTGACACACCTGGTATCTACACCTAGTATGCTTCTCCGTGGCTTGGGTTGACACACCTGGTATCTACACCTAGTATGCTTCTCCGTGGCTTGGGTTGACACACCTGGTATCTACACCTAGTATGCTTCTCCGTGGCTTGGGTTGACACACCTGGTATCTACACCTAGTATACTTCTTCGTGGCTTCCGAAAGTACACCGCCGTCGGACTCATGGAAAAATTCTAGGAAATAAGACCACAACTGTCGCGTGATACTCGCATTCCAGTGTTGTTGTATATAGACTAATTCACTTTTTTCCGATCCAGAAGCACTTGAGCTTTTCACCTCTCCGGCTCGGTGCCATGGACATCGTAACCCTTCGGTTCGGTGCCACGAACACCGTAAATCTGGGGAATCTGTGGCTTTTTCTGCCATCCCGCGGAATTGAACCCGCACACACAGAGGGATAGTCACCCGTAGTCCAACGCGCTACTAACACGCTGGGCAGACGGGAGCTAATTCACTTTAAAAACAACGCCACATACTAGATCAAGGTTATATTATGTTACAAGTTAAGTTTCAAGCTAAGGAATATCAGTGTTGTTGATATTTTTCATCAATAAATAACAATGAATATATAGAATTGAGTAAAATTGCAAAATATTCTACAGTGTTCTATCAAACATATACAAATATCAATCTCCATTAAACAGGAATTTTCGATTTCCCGTCTGAGCTATCAGTCTTCTGTTACCGGTGACCACGGCTTCTCCCACCTGTCACAGGTGTTTCAGTTACAGGCGTAGGACTAGACAGTCCACATGGAGGGATGAGTGGCGGAGGGGAAGTTTATGTAATGTGGAGGTACGTTGCAAGCCTATCGCTACAAAGGTACTCGTTGATTTTCGCATAGAGCAATTGGGCTATGTTTATTAGGCATATTTTATATCAATGTAGATTAGATCAATTTCCTAGTTCTATCAGAGACGGACGAAGCAGCCGTTGCTCGATATTAGCTGCCGCCACGACTCTCATCGCTGCCAGGCCATTACGTGCTTTGACAATGGCGTGATTAACATGGTCCCTGAAACACAAACTGCGGTCAAATTTCTATTGTCTTTTAACAGGTGCAAGATGGAGTTGGTTGTCCACTCTTGCTGTTAAGCGTATGAATGGTAGCTTTAATTTGCGTTCTAAGGCCAGATGAGTCGCCCTTGTTGTGTTATATCCGTGTTTGTATAGTGTGGTCTTGATATTGTCTATCCATCTTTTCTTGGTCTTTCCTTAGCTCTAGTACCTGATCTCCTTTTATTGTATGCTGTTATTGGTGGTTAGTTGTATTTCATTCTCATTAAATGTCCAAACCACTGCATTTGTTTGTCTTTCGATGTAATCGGTGAATGAAATTATGCCTACTTTGCTTCTGATGTCCTCATTTTGCAGTCTATCTTTCCTGGTAACCCCCACTGACTTCCTCAAGCATTTCATTTCACACGTGGTGAGCTTTCTGTGGTGTGTTGCTGTAAGAGACCAAGAGTCAAATTTCGTACCCATATATGTCGTCCATTTTACTCTTGATATATCAACATCGTACAGCCTCGCAACAGCGTACATGCGTTAACATTGTGATTATTAAGGGAGAACCATGTTGCTTCTGCCTTTGTAGTATTTACTAGAGCTACAGAGACATCACAACACTCTGTGATGTGGTCAAGTTTCTCCTGTATCCCTCTAGCTATCGCATTCCTGCCTTTCTTCTGTCTATACACTAGAATGTCACCAGCCAATGACAATGTTCTGCCTCTTCCATTAAGTTGTTGTTCTAGGATTATTACTGTGTATATGTTGAATCTTCTTCTTCTTCAGCGATCTCTGGTCATGCGCATAATTTTCTGTGGACCACAAGCTGGGCAGTCAGCTTCAGGTCTGTCAGGTTTCCCCATAGCTTAGTTTTCAGGTCGACTGGGTGTGTTCACATGTTGCTTCTCAGCTCACCCAGGAGAGGACAGTCTTGCAGGATATGCTAGGGTGTCTGTTCCGCCTGCTGACACTGGCAGAGAGCTATTTGACTTATTCCTAGTCTATATAAGTGTTTGTTGAGTCTGCAGTGTCCGGTGCGTAGTCGAAATATAATGACCTGGTCTGTTCTGCTTAGGTCTTTGGGGAGTCTTTTCCATAATCATATCCAGTGTTTGTCTTCCAGTCTACTGCAGATTTTCTCTGTATGAGGGTTTTGACCTCTTGAAAAGACAGAATTTGCTAAATTTGCTCTTTGGCACTGCCCTCCTTAGCTAAGACATCGGCATTCTCATTGCTTGCAATGCCACAGTGAGATGGAATCCACTGTATATGTTGCATAAGACAGGCGAAAGACGAGAGTCTTGTAACAACCCTGAATATAGTCATCGGCTCAGATAACCAACCACCACATCGAAGTAGAATCTTTCTTTTGAACAACCCAGCAGCTATCCATCTTATGAATAGAGGTTGCACCTGAAATTTGATAAGCTGGTTACATGACATACTCATAGAGCACTCTGTTGTATGCGTCCTCCAAGTCCACCGTCGCTGCACATGTTTCAATACCTGCATGGAAGCCCTCGTAGATATCATAGGCGAAACTGCACCGTTGCACAATGTTTCCTTCCTAGATCTGTAACCTCCGAGAGTGGGCTGGAAGATATGACGACTTTTGAAGTCCCACGCCAAACACCGTGCTACGATTTCCTCCGGTAGCTTGCCCATCGCATTTTGCATTGTACTCGTAATAATCCTGTAGCCAGCTATCTGGAAGTGATCTTTGCTATTTTTCGGTAATTTAAGGAGGTAGCTGTGGAGTCACTCCTCCCTGATCTCACTACCCTGGTTGCTCATAACATTTCACACTCATAATGTAGGATGTCTTATCTTATCTTATCTTAACCACATTTGCCGTGAAGCGTCGTGGGAGAGTTAGTTTCCTATCTTGTGCCAGTTGTGTTGCGCTTGACGTTGTCAATCCATGCTTTCGCAGGGACTCTGAGATGTTATCTATCCATCGTGTTCTTGGCCTACCTCGTGCTCTGCGCCCTGAGAGTCTATTATTGTAGGCACGTGATGGTAGTAAATGTGGTTCCATTCTCATTAGATGGCCGAACCGCACGAGTGGTTACCGGGGCCCAAATTTGGTGTGTAAAGAATAGAACCACTGTTACGTGCCATGCATGTCGTAAGAGGCGACTTAGGAAGTTTGGCTGAAATCGGATGCACATGTCCTAAACTTGTAGAAATCTATGCGTTTAGGGGCCTACCAAACCAATGTGCAACGTATACACGTTCTTGGCAAAGATCAAACATATCACAAAGAGTGATTAAAATTGGTCGTAAAGAATGAACGCAAAGAAGAAGAAGAAGAGATGGTCGAACCACTTGATTCTTTGCTTCTCGATGTACTGTATGCATGGTATAGTACCAACGATACTTCTCGATGTACTGTATGCATGGTATAGTACCAACGATACTTCTCGATGTACTGTATGCATGGTATAGTACCAACGATACTTCTCGATGTACTGTATGCATGGTATAGTACCAACGATGCTTCGATGTACTGTATGCATGGTATAGTACCAACGATGCTTCGATGTACTGTATGCATGGTATAGTACAACGATGCTTCTCGATGTACTGTATGCATGGTATAGTACCAACGATGCTTTCGATGTACTGTATGCATGGTATAGTACCAACGATGCTTCTCGATGTACTGTATGCATGGTATAGTACCAACGATACTTCTCGATGTACTGTATGCATGGTATAGTATCAACGATGCTTCTCGATGTACTGTATGCATGGTATAGTACCAACGATGCTTCTCGATGTACTGTATGCATGGTATAGTACCAACGATGCCTCTGATATTCTCGTTTCTCACTCTATATAATGTAGGATGTACGGATGATATAGATATAGATAGTCTTCAACTACAAACAGCAACGCTTGAATAAAGAAGTCTTTTGCCGCAGTCTTATTAGAAGAAACTTATGTATGAGATCAAAGTCAAGAGAGAAAAGCTAAAACTCAGAGGTTGTCACAGTAAAGCACTTGCCTTTCGTCTTTAAAGACGAAAAATGCCATATATAAAAAAAAAAAACAATAAACACACCACTGAAAGCTTAACCAGATCAACACAAAAAGCCCTTATCATGGCAGACTCAGACGCAGAACAAGACCACACACAGAACAACATCATCACATATAGAAGAAAACCAAATGTCCTTCTCAGGATTTATCAGAAAAACACAATATTTAGCGGACAGTCCACACCAGGACGAATCCCAGGCCACATGGTCACACCAAGAAATAAGGCCATTACGCCCTGATATAACCACAAAAGACACATGTCTTAGGTTAATAGCGGCGTGCCTCGGTCATTAGAGGCTTAATACCTTACCAAAGAATCAAACAAAGAAACAAACCACTAAAAGACAACATTAAATAAAAATCATATTGGGAGTACATGAAAATATGTGTCATTCTGTGCGCAATCCTAAAAGGGTGGTCATGGTTAGAGCTCCATTTGGAGTTAGATTCTTTGAACCGAAACTGATGTTAGATCGACCCCCACCAGCGTCTTGCCGGGACCCACAATGGGAGGAAAGAATAGTAACACTGCTACCTACAAGGCATGGCGTAAGATGCGACTGAGGTAGGGGCCTAGGGAAGCTACCCTAGTAAATAAAGGCGTCGCAGAAAGCGAATGTGCCGGCCTACTTGTAGGAGCACAACTGGCACAAAGTACAATCGCTCTTAGGCTCAAATCCCATACAAATCATAGAGTGGTTTAAAAAGTGGTCGATATGGAGCTTTCGAAGAAGACTGATTAAGATTAAAAGTTAAAGTCAACTGTGATGAAAACGACGTTCGCAAAGGATATACAACATGATGGGGATGATGATAGTGGTGGTAGTATGAAGACTAGCTAAAATACTACCATTGATACAAATGTCATTGACGTGGAAATGACATTTATGTCTCATAGAAGTGTCATTTATGTCAGTCCAACATATATTTCTTTCAACACCGCACGTGTTTATGATTCATCCTCTCAATGAAAATGTTCAAGAAAAAAAAACTGGAACACTGCAAAACAACACCTGTTTCCGCACATTCTCAGACCTGTTCCCCCAACGACAGTACTCTTCCCCCAATATCCCGCCATAAGAAACCATGTCTATAGGCCCCCCACCTTTCCCTACCCGTAAACTAGATTCCGTGGTTTCCATGCAAGGGAGACTACCAAACCTCTTACTATCGTACAGATTATAACAGGGGGGCGCTAGTTACTTGTCGTTGGTTACTGTACTCGGATTTGCGCGAAGTTACCTATTCAAAAGAACTAACAGGTTAAATATTTTTTTAAAATATTTTAAAAGAAAAACTCTGAAGGATTGTCGACTGTTTTAGAGATAAAGGATTTCAGCAATGTTTGCGCGCGTACTGCTCCTGCTGTATGCAAATTGCCGACAACTCTACGATAGTGAGCATGACGGCCTACCATGACACAGGGTAGGTTCCAAATCTATACATTTTGTACTTTCTTGAAATAGGGTACGTGCCCGCCTGCCCAGCGTGTTCGTAGCGCGTTGGACGACGGGTGATAAGCCCCATGTGAGTGCGGCTCAATTCCGCAGGCTGGCAGAAAAGCCACAGGTTCTTCAGATTTACTGTGTTCGTGGTACCGAACCGAAGGGTTACCATGTCCATGGCACCGAGCCGAAGAGCTGAAAGCTCGTGTTTCTGGATCGCAAAAAAAAGGCTACTTTCCAAATCTATACATTTTGTACTTTCTTAAAACAGGGTACCTTTCAAATCTATACATTTTGTACTTTCTTAAAACAGGGTACCTTTCAAATCTATACATTTTGTACTTTCTTGAAACAGGATACCTTTCAAATCTATACATTTAGTTCTTTCTTGAAACAGGGTACCTTTCAAATCTATACATTTAGTTCTTTCTTGAAACAGGGTACGTTCCTTTATCTTCTTCGAACGCTCCATATGGACCACTTTGTTAACCACTAAGTGAACCATTTTGTTAACCACTTTGTTTACCACTATGTTAACCACTTTGTTAACCACTTTGTGTGATCTTAGCTAAAGATCGATTGTATAATAATAGCCGTCCATCGCAAGCGATGATAACAAAAGCCTCATACCTGTGCTGCTGCACCTCTCTGGTGTCTGTAGAGTCCAATACTAGAACACAATCCCCTACCATAGGTGGAGCATACATGATCAAGGTTAGGCATGTGGGTGTTATGTCTTTTTTCGCACTGCTTGTTTTCTCTGTACCTTCTTCTTTCTTCTTTACGTTCGTTCTTTACGACCAAATTTAATCACTCTTTGTGATATGTTTGATCTTTGTCAAGAATGTGTATACGTTGCACATTGGTTTGGTAGGCCCATAAACGCATAGACTTCTACACGTTTAGGACACGTGCATCCGATTTCATCCAAACCTCCTTAGTCGCCTCCTACGACATGCGTGGCATGTAACAATGGTTCTATTCTTTACACACCAAGTTTGGGCCCCGGTAACCACTCGGGCGTCTCTGTACCTCAGCGGCACGACGATTCTCAACTATGCGAGTTCCTCTTGTGTTGTTACAGCGCCACATTTGGCGATCTTGCGACATGGATTCCCAGCACTTGGTGTCTATATCGAAGCATTTCAGAGACACTTTAACAGTGTCTTTAAAGCGTTGTTTCTGTCCACCAACTGAACGTCTGCCCCCTTCAAGCTCGCCATTCATCAACTGTTTGGGATATGTTTATCAGGCATCCGAGCAAAGTGAGCTGTTGTACTTTGTACCACTTATACGCCTACAAGTAGGCCAGCACATCCTATTTCTGCGACGCTTTTTATTTACCAGGATAGCTTTCCTAGGCCGCTACCTCAGTCGCCTATTACGACATGCCTTGTAGGTCGCAGTGATACTATTATTTGCTTCCCTTGCAAGCCCCTGCAAGCTATTCTTCGATGTTTAATGTGAACAAAATAGTTCAGTCTCCGAGACATGATGTTGTTCATGAACTGATGTCCCTCGATGTTCTCGTATAACGTTGCTAACATCGTTGAGCACGTAGATGAACTCGTGTCAGGTAAAAAAAATATGTAGTAGTAAGCCGCAGAAAAAATGTATTTCAAAAAATTTTTTAGATATAATTTCTACTATATTTACACCTTTCCTCAAAATTATATCAAAGGGTCATCGCTGGTACAACGGAGTTTGTGCTCTGCAACTGGGATCTTCCTGTGTATGAAAGAGATTATAGCACACGTTGTTATTAGCTGAAATACAATGACGATGGTCCAACGTATGAATCAAATCTAATTATATCACAGATCTGTCGCCTCAGTCTGAGTTAGACTAATGACATGTCTGCAGATCTAGCCATTAATATGAACATAGAAATCTAATTATGTCACAGATTTGTCGCCTCAGTCGGGGTTAGACTAATGACATGTCTGCAGATCTAGCCATTAATATGAACATAGAAATCTAATTATGTCACAGATTTGTCGCCTCAGTCGGGGTTAGACTAATGACATGTCTGCAGATCTAGCCATTAATATGAACATAGAAATCTAATTATGTCACAGATTTGTCACCTCAGCCGGGGTTAGACTAATGACATGTCTGCAGATCTAGCCATTAATATGAACATAGAAATCTAATTATGTCACAGATTTGTCACCTCAGCCGGGGTTAGACTAATGACATGTCTGCAGATCTAGCCATTAATATGAACATAGAAATCTAATTATGTCACAGATTTGTCGCCTCAGTCGGGGTTAGACTAATGACATGTCTGCAGATCTAGCCATTAATATGAACATAGAAATCTAATTATGTCACAGATTTGTCGCCTCAGTCTGGGTTAGACTTGTGACATGTCTGCAGATCTAGCCATTAATATGAACATAGAAATCTAATTATGTCACAGATTTGTCGCCTCTAGACTTGTGACATGTCTGCAGATCTAGCCATTAATATGAACATAGAAATCTAATTATGTTACAGATTTGTCGCCTCAGCCGGGGTTAGACTAATGACATGTCTGCAGATCTAGCCATTAATATGAACATAGAAATCTAATTATGTTACAGATTTGTCACCTCAGCCGGGGTTAGACTAATGACGTGTCTGCAGATCTAGTCATTAATATGAACATAGAAATATAATTATGTCACAGATTTGTCGCCTCTAGACTTGTGACATGTCTGCAGATCTAGCCATTAATATGAACATAGAAATCTAATTATGTCACAGATTTGTCGCCTCACCTGGGCTAGACTTGTGACATGCCTGCAGATCTAGTCATTAATATGAACATAGAAATCTAATTATATTACAGATTTGTCGCCTCAGCCGGGGTTAGACTAGTGACATGTCTGCAGATCTAGCCATTAATATGAACATAGAAATCTAATTATGTCACAGATTTGTCGCCTCACCTGGGCTAGACTTGTGACATGTCTGCAGATCTAGTCATTAATATGAACATAGAAATCTAATTATGTCACAGATTTGTCGCCTCTAGACTTGTGACATGTCTGCAGATCTAGCTATTAATATGACATAGAAATCTAATTATGTGACAGATTTGTCGCCTCACCTGAGTTAGACTTGTGACATGTCTGCAGATCTAGCCATTAATATGAACATAGAAATCTAATTATGTCACAGATTTGTCGCCTCACCTGGGCTAGACTTGTGACATGTCTGCAGATCTAGCCATTAATATGAACATATAAATCTAATTATGTCACAGATTTGTCGCCTCACCTGGGCTAGACTTTAGACATGCCTGCAGATCTAGCCATTAATATGAACATAGAAATCTAATTATGTCACAGATTTGTCGCCTCACCTGGGTTAGACTTGTGACATGTCTGCAGATCTAACCATTAATATGAACATAGAAATCTAATTATATCACAGATTTGTCGCCTCACCTGAGTTAGACTTGTGACATGTCTGCAGATCTAGCCATTAATATGAACATAGAAATCTAATTATGTCACAGATTTGTCGCCTCAGCCGCGGTTAGACTTGTGACATGTCTGCAGATCTAGTCATTAATATGAACATAGAAATCTAATTATATTACAGATTTGTCGCCTCAGCCGGGGTTAGACTAGTGACATGTCTGCAGATCTAGCCATTAATATGAACATAGAAATCTAATTATGTCACAGATTTGTCGCCTCTAGACTTGTGACATGTCTGCAGATCTAGCCATTAATATGAACATAGAAATCTAATTATGTTACAGATTTGTCGCCTCACCTGTGCTAGACTTGTGACATGTCTGCAGATCTAGCCATTAATATGAACATAGAAATCTAATTATATCACAGATTTGTCGCCTCACCTGAGTTAGACTTGTGACATGTCTGCAGATCTAGCCATTAATATGAACATATAAATCTAATTATGTTACAGATTTGTCGCCTCACCTGTGCTAGACTTGTGACATGTCTGCAGATCTAGCCATTAATATGAACATAGAAATCTAATTATATCACAGATTTGTCGCCTCACCTGAGTTAGACTTGTGAAATGTCTACAGATCTAGTCATTAATATGAACATAGATTTATATTTTGTAAAGTGAAGACGCAAAATGTGTAGAAGAAAAGAAGAAAGGAGAGTAACAGGTGGAGAAGACGAGGTGGAAGAAGAATAATAATTAGATACGAAAAGATAAAATAGACAAAACAAAGAAAGAAGAAAAAAAATTTGAAGAAATACATGAAAAAAAAAGACAGAGAAAAATATAAGAAAGTAAAAACAATGAATTAAAAGAAGACTAAGGAAGACGATGGGAATAAGGAATACTGATAAGAAGAAGAAAAATATAATTTTCTCTATATATAATATAAGATAATATAAATATAATATAAAATATAAGTTGATAATCAAAACGAATATAGACAATATATTTCTAAGTATTTTCTTCCATCAAACATGTCTGCTCAGAATGATAAGGAATAGTCTGTCCAGAAAGATAACAGGACTACCAACAGAGCCAAGAAGAAGGAGGAATGTCTGGCCGAATTGCCTAGAGCGAGGCTCTCATGCGGGGGGACCTGTGTTCAATTCACGGTAAAGCCAAGGATTTTTTTCTTTTCCGAGTTTAAATGAAAAATTCTAACCTCAACAGCTTCGCGGCAACTGCACTAGCCATGCGGCCATCAAACTCATCGAACTGACGTCCCACCTGTCCTACACAGCCCTAAAATGAGGTACTACTGGCAGTAACGACCAAGAAGAAAGTAATGAATACCATCATGAAAAAAATCCCATGATGACCCAGTTTTATCAAGTAGCATGTCCCTTGCAGAACATCGATTTCATCACAGCCCGTACCTCTGAAGTCGCAGAAGGTCCCGCCTGTATGTCGGGACACTGTTAATAAGGAGAATAGCAAACAATCAGCCAGAAGCACAATACCATGCGCCCTGGCTACGTCTGAATTGATAGCGGGCGAATGCAGAAGAAGACGAAGAATCACAGCCTTTCAGAAAAACTCTGCCTCAAGCAAGTTCCTCAGCCTTTTCTAACGTTCTAACGTCATGTTTAAGGTTTCATTCAACCAGGTTACTAACGTTCTAACGTCATGTTTAAGGTTTCATTCAACCAGGTTACTAACGTTGTAACGTCATGTTTAAGGTTTCATTCAACCAGGTTACTAACGTTCTAACTTCATGTTTAAGGTTTCATTCAACCAGGTTACTAACGTTCTAACGTCATGTTTAAGGTTTCATTCAACCAGGTTACTAACGTTCTAACGTCATGTTTAAGGTTTCATTCCACCAGGTTACTAACGTTCTAACGTCATGTTTAAGGTTTCATTCAACCAGGTTACTAACGTTCTAACGTCATGTTTAAGGTTTCATTCAACCAGGTTACTAACGTTCTAACGTCATGTTTAAGGTTTCATTCCACCAGGTTACTAACGTTCTAACGTCATGTTTAAGGTTTCATTCAACCAGGTTACTAACGTTCTAACGTCATGTTTAAGGTTTCATTCAACCAGGTTACTAACGTTCTAACGTCATGTTTAAGGTTTCATTCAACCAGGTTACTAACATTCTAACGTCATGTTTAAGGTTTCATTCAACCAGGTTACTAACGTTCTAACGTCATGTTTAAGGTTTCATTCAACCAGGTTACTAACGTTCTAACTTCATGTTTAAGGTTTCATTCAACCAGGTTACTAACGTTCTAACGTCATGTTTAAGGTTTCATTCAACCAGGTTACTAACGTTCTAACTTCATGTTTAAGGTTTCATTCAACCAGGTTACTAACGTTCTAACGTCATGTTTAAGGTTTCATTCAACCAGGTTACTAACGTTCTAACGTCATGTTTAAGGTTTCATTCCACCAGGTTACTAACGTTCTAACGTCATGTTTAAGGTTTCATTCAACCAGGTTACTAACGTTCTAACGTCATGTTTAAGGTTTCATTCAACCAGGTTACTAACGTTCTAACGTCATGTTTAAGGTTTCATTCCACCAGATTACTAACGTTCTAACATCATGTTTAAGGTTTCATTCAACCAGGTTACCTCTTCTAACGTTCTAACGTCATGTTTAAGGTTTCATTCAACCAGGTTACTAACGTTCTAACGTTATGTTTAAGGTTTCATTCAACCAGGTTACTAACGTTCTAACGTCATGTTTAAGGTTTCATTCAACCAGGTTACTAACGTTCTAACGTCATGTTTAAGGTTTCATTCCACCAGGTTTCTAACGTTCTAACGTCATGTTTAAGGGTTTTATTCCACCAGGTTACTAACGTTCTAACGTCATGTTTAAGGTTTCATTCAACCAGGTTACTAACGTTCTAACGTCATGTTTAAGGTTTCATTCCACCAGGTTACATTTTCTAACGTTCTAACGTCATGTTTAAGGTTTCATTCCACCAGGTTACCTTTTCTAACGTTCTAACGTCATGTTTAAGGTTTCATTCAACCAGGTTACTAACGTTCTAACGTCATGTTTAAGGTTTCATTCAACCAGGTTACTAACGTTCTAACGTCATGTTTAAGGTTTCATTCAACCAGATTACTAACGTTCTAACGTCATGTTTAAGGTTTCATTCAACCAGGTTACTAACGTTCTAACGTCATGTTTAAGGTTTCATTCAACCAGGTTACTAACGTTCTAACGTCATGTTTAAGGTTTCATTCAACCAGGTTACTAACGTTCTAACGTCATGTTTAAGGTTTCATTCAACCAGGTTACTAACGTTCTAACGTCATGTTTAAGGTTTCATTCAACCAGATTACTAACGTTCTAACGTCATGTTTAAGGTTTCATTCAACCAGATTACTAACGTTCTAACATCATGTTTAAGGTTTCATTCAACCAGGTTACCTCTTCTAACGTTCTAACGTCATGTTTAAGGTTTCATTCAACCAGGTTACTAACGTTCTAACGTCATGTTTAAGGTTTCATTCAACCAGGTTACTAACATTCTAACGTCATGTTTAAGGTTTCATTCAACCAGGTTACTAACGTTCTAACGTCATGTTTAAGGTTTCATTCAACTAGGTTACTAACGTTCTAACGTCATGTTTAAGGTTTCATTCAACCAGGTTACTAACGTTCTAACGTCATGTTTAAGGTTTCATTCAACCAGGTTACTAACGTTCTAACGTCATGTTTAAGGTTTCATTCCACCAGGTTTCTAACGTTCTAACGTCATGTTTAAGGTTTCATTCCACCAGGTTACTAACGTTCTAACGTCATGTTTAAGGTTGCATTCAACCAGGTTACTAACGTTCTAACGTCATGTTTAAGGTTTCATTCCACCAGGTTACATTTTCTAACGTTCTAACGTCATGTTTAAGGTTTCATTCCACCAGGTTACCTTTTCTAACGTTCTAACGTCATGTTTAAGGTTTCATTCAACCAGGTTACTAACGTTCTAACGTCATGTTTAAGGTTTCATTCAACCAGGTTACTAACGTTCTAACGTCATGTTTAAGGTTTCATTCAACTAGGTTACTAACGTTCTAACGTCATGTTTAAGGTTTCATTCAACCAGATTACTAACGTTCTAACGTCATGTTTAAGGTTTCATTCAACCAGATTACTAACGTTCTAACGTCATGTTTAAGGTTTCATTCAACCAGGTTACTAACGTTCTAACGTCATGTTTAAGGTTTCATTCAACCAGATTACTAACGTTCTAACGTCATGTTTAAGGTTTCATTCAACCAGATTACTAACGTTCTAACGTCATGTTTAAGGTTTCATTCAACCAGATTACTAACGTTCTAACGTCATGTTTAAGGTTTCATTCCACCAGGTTACTAACGTTCTAACGTCATGTTTAAGGTTTCATTCAACCAGGTTACTAACGTTCTAACGTCATGTTTAAGGTTTCATTCAACCAGGTTACTAACGTTCTAACGTCATGTTTAAGGTTTCATTCAACCAGATTACTAACGTTCTAACATCATGTTTAAGGTTTCATTCCACCAGGTTACTAACGTTCTAACGTCATGTTTAAGGTTTCATTCAACCAGATTACTAACGTTCTAACGTCATGTTTAAGGTTTCATTCCACCAGGTTACTAACGTTCTAACGTCATGTTTAAGGTTTCATTCAACCAGGTTACTAACGTTCTAACGTCATGTTTAAGGTTTCATTCCACCAGGTTACTAACGTTCTAACGTCATGTTTAAGGTTTCATTCAACCAGGTTACTAACGTTCTAACGTCATGTTTAAGGTTTCATTCCACCAGGTTACTAACGTTCTAACGTCATGTTTAAGGTTTCATTCAACCAGGTTACTAACGTTCTAACGTCATGTTTAAGGTTTCATTCAACCAGGTTACTAACGTTCTAACGTCATGTTTAAGGTTTCATTCAACCAGGTTACTAACGTTCTAACGTCATGTTTAAGGTTTCATTCAACCAGGTTACTAACGTTCTAACGTCATGTTTAAGGTTTCATTCAACCAGGTTACTAACGTTCTAACGTCATGTTTAAGGTTTCATTCAACCAGGTTACTAACGTTCTAACGTCATGTTTAAGGTTTCATTCCACCAGGCTACTAACGTTCTAACGTCATGTTTAAGGTTTCATTCAACCAGGTTACTAACGTTGTAACGTCATGTTTAAGGTTTCATTCAACCAGATTACTAACGTTCTAACGTCATGTTTAAGGTTTCATTCCACCAGGTTACTAACGTTCTAACGTCATGTTTAAGGTTTCATTCAACCAGGTTACTAACGTTCTAACGTCATGTTTAAGGTTTCATTCAACCAGGTTACTAACATTCTAACGTCATGTTTAAGGTTTCATTCCACCAGGTTACTAACGTTCTAACGTCATGTTTAAGGTTTCATTCAACCAGGTTACTAACGTTCTAACGTCATGTTTAAGGTTTCATTC